>CM051461.1:63731839-64931839 GCA_028095005.1 Rhynchospora pubera
GAATGTCAAAATTATAATTATGAGGCTGGTAACCCTAATTTGCACACCATGTACCAATAGCTGTTATAGCCAGTACAGTAACAACTTCAATTAAAATAATATTTTGAGCGTTCAATATAACCTCAGTACCAATCTTACTCTATTGTGATTCTCTTGCTTCGACTTGATTATTTAATTTAATAATATAGGTGGTCTGTTTTGTAGTTAGTAGTTTGTCGTCTTCAATGAATTTATATATTGATGAGACAAATGGAAATGACAGTGGAGGTTTTGGGGGTAGACGGGGTCTGCCTGGAGGCGGTGGATTTGGTGCAGAGGCCCGAGACCAAGGCCAAGGAGGGTATTTCAATGGTGGTCTTGGTGGTGGAGGCAGTAAAGTGAAGAGAAAGGAGCTGGTTCCAGTTTCTGCTGCTGATCTTGATGCTGAGCTAGACAGGTACCATGCCAGTGCGAAGCAAACAATCTAGACTCCATACCAAAGCTATTTTGCTGAAGATTTTGATAGGTACAAGATACTTTCTAATTTCTAATCTCTTGAGTTGTTGTTTTGTTATGAGATCAGCGAAGAGTTTTAAGTCTTCTGGAGATGTTATTGCCTTTAGTTAACAACAGAAAGCTGTTCTGGAGATGTCATCTCTCCTTGTGGTCTTACTCAAGTTGAGGGGCAGTTAGTATTTAATTTTTTTTTTTTTTCTCTTCTGATGATATAATTTGTTGCTTTTTGGGTTTGTATATTGTTGTGATTTATTGATGTTGGTGGGGGTGGCAGTCATCTCTGCTGCTATTCAGCTCCAAGTAGTTGGATCCTGCACTTGAATTGTATGATCTAAAGTGGTCTGTGGAAAATTCATGGAACACCAGCCTTGCATTGTAGATTCAACCAGGCAGTAAAAAAAGTTAGGTGAGACTCAACCCACTGCTCCTAGTCATGGAAAGGGTAAATATATGTTTAACCTTTAAACCATCAGCTTTATTTTCTATATAAAGTTGTGACGAATATACATATAAATGTTTAATCAGACTTCCTTTTTGGTTTGCTATTTGCAAAATGCATTGACGGGAAGCCAGAGAAATCAAAAGGATATATACTATAGCATGTCTTCTGACAGAGGAAATTGTTTAAGTATCAACAACCGTTGTAAACTTATTAAAAACTACATAATTATTTTTAATTTCTCTGGCTTCCAATTAATGCTTCGACAAACGTCATCTGATGAGAGAGGACTAACAATAATACACTAGCTATATAGGAAATGAAATTTATACTAATTAAACTGCACAGTAATGGCCATCAATAATTAATGCCATTTTGAAGCACTTGATGAATAATCAACGATTCTCAGTCAATCTCAGTTTCAGCTGCCAAACGATCCAACTTTACTACGTAATACATCTTCCCTCAGAAATCGGATTCTAGTCCTTTGGCAGAGCTGAACTCTTATGACGTTTCCAAAATTATAGAAACGGAGAGAGAGAGAGAGAGAGAGAGAGAGAGAGAGAGAGAGAGATCAAAGTATTTGTTGTCTCTTCTGACTTTTGAGGCATGATCGCAGGATTGAGAAACAATCCGAGTCGAACAATCCGCTTACATCAATTCACTGTTTTTAAATACCGTGGATCTACAGTAATGCTGCGGAACCTTTATACTATTGTTTTATTGATAGCATGTTTGCTTGTGTTTTTAATGCTTGCCGTCTTGAGGATTATCAGCAATTCAATTTTGTGAACAAATCAATTTTTTATATATATGCGTCCGTAATAATATGAACAAGTTTGCTCGCAGTATGCCCCTATATTGTTTTGTCTTTTCTATTCTCTTTGCCTTTTTTTTTTTTCTTTTTTTGAAAAAATAATAAACAAACAAAGCATATAATTACTACAGTGGAAACTTGGAAACATTTGTTTTTTTTTATATAATCAGAAAGGCCAAAGCAATAATTACTCTTACCTAGCTCTACTCATAACATATGGGGTGAAACATGTGTTGAGATAAAAGCAAAAATCATGTATCATTCAAACCGGATTTTGTTACCAAAAACAAAAACCTATTTAATTATTTAAACTTCTGATACTCCCATACAATATAATAATATATTTCAGGATCTAAGACACTCTTTTCAATACCAATTTTAACAACAAATATGAGACAATTATCGATAGTTTTTTGGAATGCCGAGGCGGTGTCGAAAATCAGCCTCCATGAGGGGCAAACCTTCACGAAGAACAACTTGGGGCTCCCATCCAAGCACTTCCTTGGCCTTTGTTATATTCGGCTTCCTTTGCCGAGGATCGTCTGGTGTGTTCTCCACTATTTTCACCGGCACAGCTGGATCAATCAGCTACAGCACCACAATCAACATGCATTATTTCGTTTTTTTATTATTGTAATCCATTTTTCATATAAGCAGAAATCGATTTTAAATTTAAAAAAATTCTAAATCATGTTTGCAGTTGGAAACTTGAAATATGTTACCTCTCTCACAACCTCAGCTAATTCCATCATTGTGAATTCACCTATAATAGATTTCATGGCTGTTAAAATCGGTGAGAACTCTAAAAAAAAAAACAAAAAAACGGTCTAGAGCAGGTTTATGTTACCTGGATTGCCTAAGTTTATAGGTCCCGTATTGTCCCCTTCCATAAGTCGAATAAGGCCATCGACCTTTATATTTTATGAATAAGTTAGGTAGATGGAATAGCAAATTCAATTACTACATATCAATCTTTACTGAGGTGAAAGCTTGCTTACCATGTCAGATACATAGCAGAAGCTTCTAGTCTGAGTTCCAGGTGATTGAACAGTAAGATGCTCACCCCTCAAAGTAAAAAGCCAAAACAAACAAAAAATGAAAGAGAAATAGCAATTATAAGTATGTGTAGTATTCCGAAATCCGAACAAATTTTTTATTAAGAGAACTTTCAACTTCCACTCTTGAACACACTTGATGAACAGTTACTTATCTGATTATGTTGCCTATGGTTCTAATTTAGGAGACCACAATCTTTTCTCACACATAAAATACCTAATTGCTTGCGCTAAGAAATTGCTTACAACACGACCATCATCGATATTCATTCTCGGACCATATGTATTGAATATCCTTGCAATTCTGATCTCTGCAATATTTTAATATTTTGTACTGAGTAGAAAGAAAACATATAACAAATATTTAATGGGAAACATAATGAAACTAACCTATGCCATGTTGTCTATGGTAATCAAACATCAAGGTCTCTGCAACACGCTTCCCCTCATCATAGCAACTTCTCACTCCTATACAACAATGATAAGAGGAAATAATGATAAAACAATGATCATGTTACTGAACTGGTACTAACTGGTTGGTACTTAGTATATAACAGAATATGTAGATGGTACCAATTGGGTTGACATTTCCCCAGTATTCTTCTGTTTGGGGATGTTCAAGAGGATCACCATACACTTCTGATGTCGATGTTAGCAAAATTCTAAAAAGAAAAGGAACAAATTATGAACTTCTAATATTTGCCACAGGAAGGAAATTAAGGGCTACAAATTATTTATTCTATTCTGTAGATACCTTGCTCCAACTCGCTTTGCAAGACCCAGCATGTTGAGTGTGCCAATCACATTTGTCTTTATAGTCTGTGAGAAGAAATACATTAAATCATCTTTACAAACCATCGCTTACATATATACTTTGTACGCTTTAAAGAAAAATAATATATTACCTTTACAGGGTTGTATTTGTAAAAAATTGGCGATGCAGGACAAGCAAGGTGGTATATTTGATCAACCTCCACCATCAAAGGTTCAGTCACATCTGACAATGTAAAAATAAATTTTGTTAGATTATAGTATACAGATGATTGCATCTTATCTAATTTAGTGAGTGGTCGGCACTCGACAGCAAATGATAAACATAAAAATGGGAAGAGATGAAGCTTACCATGCCTAATAAGCTCGAATCTGGGGTGGCCAATCCATTTGCTGAGGTTATCTTTTGAACCCGTGTAAAAATTATCAGCAACAATTACCTGACAAAAGATCATTTGTATTTATGTCATATCTTGTGATTCTTTATTTATCATTAATGTTTTCTTTTTCCTTTTGTTAAAAATGGCACACTGGCATTCCACCCAGTTTTCTTTACCAGAACACACATTATGTCCAACCAAAACTTATACAGAATGGAACGGACTATAAACTAAAAGAAGACATGAATTCCAGTGCATACAGGAGTAAAATTTTACCTCATTTTTTTCATTTTCCATCAGCTTGTCGACCAGGTGGGACCCAATGAAACCAGCTCCACCAGTAACCAAGATCCTCATATTTGTCTGTGCAGTTGTAGATTAATGGAGAAAAAGAAGAAATTAGTTTGTTTGATTAACGATTCGGTGCCATGAGATTGGAAGAATAAAATTGATTGAAAGAAATGGGAAATGGATGACCTGAAAGAACTTAGAAAAGCGCAGAGGGGAAGGGCTTGGTGGTTGCTTGGGAAGGCCATTATTGTGGGAATCCTTGGTTGCTTCTTTCGACATTTCAATTACTCTTCTCTTCTCTTCTCTTCAGCAGAGGGAGGGAGGGAGGGAGGGATATACAATTATAAATACTATAAATAGAAATATAACAGAAGAATCCCAACCAGAGGGAGGGCTTGAAATAAATAAGAGAGAGAGAGAAGAGAATTGTTGAAGAAAGCAGAGAATATGAATGTAGCAGAATAATTAGCAAGTAGAACAATATAAATAGGTATTACATTACATATTATTACCTTAGATTGCTTAATTACTAATGGAGTAATGGTAATTAGTGGTTATGATTTATGAATTGAGTGACAATGGGGACATGGGGTGGTTAAGGTTAATCAATCTTAAAACTCACGAAAAGGATTGAAGATATAATATATACTTGTAATAAATTAAGTAATTAAGTAATTGAGGCTGACCACCTCAGGTCATATGATATCTGATCTGCGTGGACAATGCCAGGTCATACGTTAAATAGAATCCCCGATCTACAATTTTCAATTTTGTTTTGAGAAAAGAGGAAGGAAATAAAATAATGGATTTCCAAGCGTAAAAAATGAAAAAGTACAAATCATCTCATCTCATCTTTTATAAAAATAAAAAGTAAAAACGCAATGAAATGACAAGGGTTGAAGGGTTAACTGGAAATCCAAATCCTGTATAGCGCACCACAGGCCATCCGATCAGTTCCCAATGGATGAGGGGGTTCCGTGCATGTTAAGGTCCGGAAAAATTTAATCCGTCCAGATTTGATCGGACGGTCCATGTGGCGCTGTGTCGCGCGCCACACGATTCGGATTGGGTTAACTGGTTAAGTTAAACAGGTGGGCTTCTTCGGATTTAGATAATAAAATAAGAGATGGGTTGAAAATCAGCCACGACTGACGATTGGACTTGTCAGCTGCGATTATATCTCAACTTTTGATGTTCTAATGGTTAATCTGAACCGTTCAATGTGTTCTCCATATTGAAATCTCATTGGAGACCAAGACCAAATTCTATATTTTTTCTAATTTTATTTACTATTTTTTTTAGATTTTTAAAAATCATAGTTATTGAAGGGTCAAGAATTATTTAGATTAAGAATTTTGTAAAATACCAAACAAATACTAAAAAATTTCAGAAAAATATAAAATTTTGTCTCCAACGAGATTTCAACATAGATAACACATTGAACGGTTCGGATCGACTATTAAAATATCGAAAATTGAAATTTGATCTAGCTGACGGTTTCATTCGATAGTCGCGACTGATTTTAGCCTATCTCATAAAATAATAATAATAAATAATAAAAAGAAGGACGAGGACGGTCCAAGGATGAGAGCTAGCAACAAATTCAAATCAGGTGGCGCGCGACACCCATGTAGCGCGGTCCCCAGGCCGTCAGATTCAAATCGGATGGCCCCTATTTTAACCCGGATTGTAAGGCCCGAAAAAAGTTAACCATCAGATTCAAATCAAACGGTTTGTGAGCCGCGCTACACGCGTGTCGCGCGTCACAGGATCCGGATTGAGCTTGCGACTAGCATTGTCAACTTGTCATTTGTCAATTGGCGTGCTATTAGGCCCAGGCCCAGGCCCAATGGAGTGGAATTGGGAGCATGGCATTGCATATTTGTATTTCTATTTCTATTTCATTTCTCTTCCTCAATTGAAGCACATTATCCCGGATTAATCCCACAGCTCTCGTCTCCGTCTCCGACGAGTTTCGTTCTGTTCCGTTACGGTGCTGGTGGCTGGTGCCAATGCCTCCTCTGAGAGTCATCCAAATAAGATAAGAACCCCGATCCTTTTTCTCAAATTTGCAAATGCATACCATTACCGTGCCATACGAGCTCCAATATCTCTCTCTCTCTCTCTTTTAAATTTAATTTCACAGATTCTCTTCTGGGAGTATGACTATATATATATGCAATTGCACACCCTGACCTGAGGAGTCAGGAGTCACTCAGGTACCTTCTCTATTCCATCTACTATATATACATTCTCTTCTACTATCCTTTTTATAGGTAATTATCTATTGCCCTTTTTATCTGACATATCTGTTGGGATAAATACTAGTGGTAGCACTGACTTCCAGTAAGATTATCACTACCCTCGGAGTTTCATTTTGATTTTAATTTGGTTGCTTCATTACTTCTTCTAGTCTGTAATTGATCAAATCAGGGAACAACTGGATATGTCCAGTATAGATGAAATGGATGAGTAAAATAATAGTTAGTTACTGTAGTTAATGTAGTTGGTTAGTGTTTTTATTGTAACTAATCAACTGTGTATATATACAATGTAATGAGCTCCGAATCATTTGAGAAAGAATAATAGAAATCAGATTCTTCTCCTTCTTCTTTCCATTTTCCTTATATGATATCAGAGCAGTAAAAGAGTTCTAGTCTCCATTCTATAAAGTCAATTTATGCTTGGATGAGACTATTGTGGGAGCAACACAGCATGGTAAATTTGTATCTTTGAAACCACTAAATAAATAAATAATTTCAGAAAAGGCTGATATTTGAAATCATATACTGTGAAGACAAGCTGAAATTATCATAATATAAGATAAGGTCACAATGAATGTTAATGAGAACAAGAATTGAATCAGCTTGGCAAAATTATTTGGACATCTGCACTTACAAAGGAAATTAAAAACTTCTATATTCGTCCTTTTACACTTTTCTACCTCTCAATTTACAATATATTTCATTCAAATTGACATTTCTTCCTGGATTCTCCCACTGGATCAGTGCAGTCACTCCTTTCTCCATCTTCTTTATCTCTTTCATTAATTCTCCCAAACAAAAGCCTATGGAACCGACTGATAGCACAATTTCTACCTTTATCTCCCAATAACTCAACCCCTCCATTCCAAAATTCTCCATTATCTCCATTTCAACCTTCTTAAATTGCTCATGGATTTCGCTTAGCGAACCAAATTCAGACAACCCTTCTTCTACAATTCCTATCTCTATATCATGAGGCCTGGAATTGTTCGAAGAACAAACCATTTCAAGGCACTTGATAGAAGCACAAGCGACTCTCTTAAACTTCTCTATATCTCCATTTATTATCTCTTTCATCTCTTCTGTCAAAGGCTGTTCAACTCCATTACAGTCGAGAGAAATATTTTCCAAACCTTTACCGATGAAGTACATTATGTCTACCATTTTAGATAGAGATTCATGCAAATTTTGGAAATAATTAGTATTGAATGGCAAGAACCATAAGTTCGGCTCGGAATTGGCCTCGGTAATGCACTTTTTAAGAACGCCAACTTGCTCTCTTAGTTTCTTCTCTCCTTCCATTGAATCTATGCATTCTCTTAGTGTTTTGAGGCTTTGACAAAGTTGTTCTTTTGCTAGAGTTGAAGCCCTTGTTGGCTGTAGAACCAACTCGACAAAGGTTGAACATGACAACCCGATAAAGGTCTCGCATAACCTAGTTATAGTAAATTGTATTGGTGACCCATAATTTCTTCTCCCCAAAAGGAAAAGAGCTGACAAAGTTGCAGCTATGCTTCCAGCTTGACCGTACATGCGGCTGTTCCGTAAAAAACCAGTGAATATAATTAAAGGTAGCAGAACCAAGAACCTTAGTTCCATCAAATGCTCAGAGATGTATGAACCAAATACACCATATATAGACCCCAATAATGTCCCTTGGGCTCTCAAATTTGCTAATGTAAAGGTTGATTCTCTCTGAGGTGTAAAGGTTATTGCCACAGTAAGACCCGACCAAAAGGAATCATCTTTACTAAATAACATTCCAAAAAGCACTGCAAGAGATAGGGCCAGAGAACATTTGAGCGAGGCTATTATTCTTTGTTTGGGTACTTTGAATGAAAATTTGGGTTTGTTTTTGCCTCTTGGAACAAGGTTGGGTTCATCACTGAATGAATCGGAGCCAGGTTCGATGGTAGTCGGTGCAACTTTCTCTTTTGATCTATCAGCTGGCATGGTGCTTAGAGGTTTTTTGAGAAGGAGCCTCATGCAAAAGAGAAAGAAAAGAGTGGACATGTCACAAGGGTTTTGTACCAGGGTTGTAATCACATTTTGAAAAGTTTTGTTTGAGGGTAGCTTTTGATCATGGCAGCAGTTTGATTTGAGTAGTTTTAGGCACATTTGGTCCCTCAGGATGGAGAGGTTGCTTTCAAGGTCTTGTTGCATGGAAAAGGATTTGATTGGGACTGAGTTGGTGGAGGCGAGAGCTATTTCCATCCCTTTCAGAGGCATTTCAATGGATTGTAGGCCATCTCTAGTCATGCCAATGCCAGTTTGGGGTTGTGACAATCCAAATGGAGCCTTCTCCCATTGTACCTTTTCCTGTGTACATGCATCGCATTTAGTTAATTGGATATATTCGCAAGGCAGTGATTAAAAAATAGTTGCTATTTATGTAAAATATTAATACTGAAGTAAATTTCATGGAGATGTCGTTTAATCACATCTAAAATTGCCGTACTTTGTAATGAGAGTAAAATGAAAGTGATATTACCCGGGATTTGTATATATCGTGATGTTATGTAATGGAGCATTTGCAACATTAGAGTTTAAGGGTAAAAACAGAAGATTAATATTATAACCCTGAATCATAACAATTACATCATAATTATAACTTTAAGAATTTATTGATATTTTTAATAAGAAATTATTATTATTATGGAAGTTTGTAAATCATTTAGTGGCGACATGTGAATGTCTTTTATTTTCATCATGAAATAGTATACATGTATGTTTTGTTATCACTTATGTTTTCATGAGCAAGAGAAAAGAGTTGCGGGCGTTTTTATTGACTAGGAAATGCGGCCATCCAATGTGCGACATCGTAATAAACATATTATTTAATGCTGAATATTGAATGAAATTATTTAATAAAACAGAGATTTGTATTTGGATATGTTGCAAGTTGTAAAAGATTTTCCCCCTTTTTTCATCGGATAAATATTATTCATAACTTCTTTTCTTGTTTTTGAAAAATAAATGCAAACTTAATTTTTTTTTCCTTTGAAACCAAGGTCTTTGACTCTCATTCGAAGTTAACATCAGAGTCATATATTTAGTCGAGGCACAAAAATCAATGGTGTTAGATTGCATATAAAGGGTTGGATACACCTTTCAGTTGAAATTTACATATTACGTACGATGAACCATCTGATCTCTGTTTTTTTGAAAGCCTTGGCATATCTTTACCTTTTTGTAACTTTTGAATAGCGCGCGCTCTCTCACTCTCTCTCCCTATCCCATTTTATCGGATGTCTTCGAAGAGATTTCTTTCTTTTGACTGACTTTCTCTTGCACGATCTATTATTTAAAATTATCTTCCATGCTCTTTTTCTTTAAAAAAAAAGAAAAATTATCATCTTTTCTACTTCCTCCATTGCTTTTAAAACTATCGCGGATTTGTTTTGCCTAACCAATTAATTTATCTTATAGCAACCTTATACATATTGTCATTTATAACGGTCTAAGCCACCCAACTTATTTTTAAATTAAATGCCTATGAAAGACCTCCCGATCGGATTTCGAACCAGCGACCTTTCACTCAAGGAGTCAAGCAGTATTACTCTTTGCCACTAGACCAAGAGTTAGTTCTCATTTATAACCTAAATTAAATTCCACATTTTAATTAGACATAATTTATATGGTATATATAATATCTTGCATAAAAAAAGATGACTACCTGCAAGCTGCATTACGCATGTGCAAATAAATTTATAAATTTTAGAATAATTCTATAGTGGACAAAAATTTTAAAGCAACCTTTAATCCTAATCATTCATCTCTATCTATTATTTAAAATAAACGATCTGAATTCAAATTCAGTTATAAATTTAGTCCACAACAAAATTTGCCTAAATGTTATAGAACTTGTATATTAGTTTTAGAAATTAATGTGATGATAGTCAGGAAAACTTTTATTAATGTTTTTAGTGATGTTCGGTACGCGTTACATGCGATGCGTGGCTGTGAAATATAATTATGCACTGAAAAACATTTAGGTCTTATTGGATGGTGTGAGAATAAAAGAAATAAGGGAAGAAGTAGGGAAGAAGTATTGGGAAGGGTGTAACTTTGTGAAAAGTTTGAATTGTTTATAATAAATTTACTCTTTTATTTTCTTATTCTCTAATTCCTAGGACTCATCCAAACGGAACTTTAGTGATAATAGATATAAGTGTGCAGTTGCTTAATAGGGAAATATAGACTTATAAATAAGCTTCCACCCAATCCCATATATTGATAACTGTATGATTATATTTATGTTTACACTTTGTAGGTTTAATGCTTGTGGTAGGTACGCTAAGTTTGAGTGCTGACATGGGATGCACCCTTCCAAATTGACGGTCGATATATCTTATATGTTTGCAAAATGTTAACAGCCTTTTCATCAGTGATTTGGTTAATCTGTGCCGGATAGAGGCTATCTTTCGGTGTGGCGAGTCTAGCCAACTTTTGTTTCATACAAATATTATATGTCGTGTTGCATGCATCTACAAATGCAACTCGTTTTATCAATCCTGATTATATGTGGTCATGCATGCATCCAAGCAGCTGACATTATTATTTTTTTTGGCAAGTTGATCTTGATTTTGTAAGAACTCCAATTTAGTGAACTTCTATGCAAGTTTCGTATCCTGTCTAGCTACCACATTCTGTCAACAACAAAAAAAAGTAATATATTGGGCTTTAATAACCTAACGACTGTTTAAAATCGAATGCATTAATTTTGTAGTTTTCACTTAGCGGATGCATTGTGCTCAGTATAAGAAAAAAAAAAAAATTAAGATCGAGAGATCGATGAAGGAATTTCATGACCTAAATGCATACATAAACTCACAATTAATTTGAATTGTCAAAAAAAAAAAAAATCATATGCATTCAGATAGTTATAGACACATATGTTATGGCGTTTTTTTTTCATCATAGTTATATTTAACTTTTTTTTTTAGAATAAGTAGTATATTTTTTTAGATGACAATAATTTAGCATGAACTACTTTGGCTTCGTCACGCTATATAATTTTTTAAATGATAATAATTCAGCATGAACTACTTTAGAATAATGATTGACACAACTATTTTTAATATATTTAATAAAAAATAAAAATTATTTTTAGTTATAGAAATAAAAAATTATATTTACCTAGTTTAAAAAAGGGTCAAAAATAGAAAAAAACCACGGAAATTAATTAATATTATAGATTATAGATTATAGATTAGTGTTATTTACCTTATTTTTAAAATTTGGGATATACAAAGAACTTCATTGATTGGTCCATATGATCGTGGATCCCTCGAGCAGAATCTATTGTGTTGTCTGGATATGTGAATGATGTAACCTTATCTATCCTAAGCAACGGTTTGGTGCTTATATAATCGCTGTGTAATACATATAATATATGTGTCGATTCCCATGTTCCGTACTTATCTGGAACATATATGCCGCTTCCATGCATTATTTTAAACATATATAGTTAATGGGGGGGGCACTGGATGGTAACTTTTAATTAATTAATTAGTACATGCGACATTCTAATAATTTTATATTCGCGCATTCTGGAATCATCGTTCATGCAATATCTTTTCAACCTATATATGCTGTCACATTAAATTAAAAATAACTAGATTCTACTTAAATTTCCCAGAACAAAATGAAAGTTACGTTTGTGATAAAATTAAATACTACTACTTGAAAAGAAAACAAAAGTGGAGGTTAACCCACAAGATTTAAGCGTCTAAAATTAGGTGGTTTTTATTAGAAAATTATTAGCATTGCATATTCTGTATATATTCTAATTGCTTCCATAAATTACACACACACACACACATACACACACACACATATATATATATATATATATATATAATAGTATAGTCTTTTAGAATATTGGCACTCATCCCAGTTCATGCACATAAAATGAAGTTTGTCATCGTAGGCGGGCCTAGACAAAGAGCAAGTCTATATATATAATTTTGTCTAGATTTAATTAAAAAAACTAACCTCAAATTAGTAGCTTTTTAGGTATAAAAATAGAGTATAAATTCTATTTGTGTTCTGAGCTTAACTACTGTGATATTTAACTTAGCACAACTTTAAAATATATATTGTGCCTCATTCTAAATTAGCATCCCGAATTTGTGACTGTTTGTCACTCAATCTAATAGATTTAATTTTGCGCGAAAACCATGTATATATAATATTTATATTGGTCTTTGCATGTACGAAATTCAGATCTTTACATAATATATTCATACTTAGTACAAGCAAAACTTGATTTTTGTGGTCGCGACATTGTTCATGACAATTGGTGCGATCAAACTATTGGTGGTTGTTAATTTGTTATTAAGTACTGTTTTTGTTTTTGTGACACTAATTACTAGATATAGGTAATGAACAATCCATATTAATTACTCTTTAATTTGGAAATAATACATGTGATGTAAATCATATGCACATTGAGATCTTACTTGTTTTGTTTTGATGTGGTGGAGAAGTTTGGTGCTTGCTGCACCATAGCTCTTGGCTTGAGAAATGAAAACTGCCATGCTTGATGTGTTCTCTGCACAAAATCCATCCACTAATACTCCTATTCTCTCCATGGCCATTTCAATGTACAATTTTTTCTTTTGGCTCACCTGCACATCGGAAAAAAGCAATATGTAAAGTGAATATAACAAGAATATATATATAACGTCAATCCAATCTAGCATCGTAAATCATTAATCTACTCTAGCTACCCAATTATAACATGCACGTACGCAAATATTTCTGGTAATCTTACTTCATTTAATGCAAGTCTTGGATAAGGAAACACCAGAGCTAGAATGGCGGCTGCCACACCAAGAACTGTGCTGGCGGCTACATGAGCTGGCTTCATGATGCTACCTCTGACACGTCCTTGATCCACTACTTCATCATGTCCAAAGTTTGTCGCAAAGATCAGCACAGTCTGTCCTAGTGCAATGCGCTTGGCTATTGAGTCGCTGGGCCGGGTCCATGACACAACAAATGCCATCACAAACACCGTTGCTGTTGTAGTAGCAATTGGTATGCCGACTGCCTTGACAAAATATAAGGTTATCATAGCAGGGATGATGCCTAGCACTGTCCCGTATATTGCAGACATGGTGCCATGCAGTGCATCGCCAAGGGTCGCCTCACCAACAAGCATTATTGAAACAACATAGGAGAAGGCTGGAAAGGTCACATGGCGGCGAACTGTGTCCGGTCCATGTATTGAGGCCACACCGACTATGATGCATGCAAGTGCGGTGCGGAGGGCTGGGCTCATGCAGGACCACCAATATGAGACGGTGCGGTTAGAAGTTAAAAACATAGGTGCCTCTTTAATTGATTCGTTTATATCTGTTACCGGAGAAGGTGGCGGTGGCAGTGATGGTGGCGGTGGCGACACTTGTGAATGTGAAATAGTTTGACTCATGTTGACAACAATTAATCTTTCTTTAAAAGAGTTATGTGAGAACTGACTAGTGAGATCTGCATGGAATGTAGGAGAGTGTATATATAGAGGATTAGAACTTTAGAAGGTATTTGGTAGGGTTACATTCATATATACACGTTATGGTTTGACCTAACTATATCGGGACATTGATAAATTAAATTTATTTCAAAATATTAGGTACTCGTCAATTTTGTTTGCTAAATCAGCTTTCTCTCCCTGTATATGCTTTCTTTTCCCTCTCTTTTCCTAATGTAAGTGGCAGAAAATTTGAAAGCAGCGCCGTATTGGACTAGGTAAAGAAGCTGATCAATGGTCGCTGCTCTTGAATTAATCTTAATTAATGAGCTTGTCATAGTGTATAGTGCGTAATTAATAATTAATATTTTGGTAGATATGGTGAGGTTGTTTCCCTGCACGCTTAGTTTATTTCTATTTTCTTCAATTAAAACTGTGTATGAGTATATAAAATAAACATAAGAAGATTAATTGTCACATTTTTTATTTTTCGAAAATTTGAGGCCGTTGTTAACGTATGCAAGTGATGGTCTTGGGTAGGCTGCTCAATTAATTACCAAAGTGGACCTGCAGAAAATCCCCAATAGAAAATCATAAACTTTGGCACATGTAGTTTATTGATTTATCAAGTGGACGTTGATTAATTAGAGAAAATTATGTTTATAATTTTCAATTATTTTGTGAATCACAAAACAACAAATTAATCGGCGCGCCTTTTTCTAGATTTTCGAAAAATCATCTAATATCTTCCGGTCTATTTACTTTGTTGCTCAATGCATATATATTTTTCATAATATCAGAAGAAAAGGAAAAAAAATATAATAATGGGGTGCGGGGTGGAGGTACGTACGTGTACTTGAGATGGATTTTTGAAGAAGGTTACTTTAATTAAGTGATTTTCATCATAGGAATTCCACTGAAAAGCTTGTGGTAAGTAATACATATGCATGCACATGACGCGCCTCTTCTCTCCCTCTAAAAAATCAACTATAAGCTCTTCAGAGCGGTAAGGGTCACACATATACATAAGAGTGCGTATAACCGGTACCGACTTATATATATTGCATATAAGAGGTTAATTACTATCGGATGGAATATTCAAGGATTTGGAGAATCAACACTACGTACTAATGCTAGATAGAGATCTATCCCAATATTAAGAATTAATTACTGCTTTCTTAGCATGGAGCGCACTGCGCACAACCACCTACTTATTAAAAGGCCAAAACCCAAAACCTCTCTTTTGTCAGGTCGCCGTCTCTTTGCACCAAAGAATTCAAAAGAAAAGAAAGTGGGTTCTGATGCAACATTCAAATTTTGGCGTGTCATCAGGGGAACCTTAATTATAAACACTTCTAAAACGTCCTGCCTGTGTTTTCACTTTTATAAAATACCCAGTATAACCTCTTTTAAGATCTGTGATGCTGTGCTGCTTTTCTTTTCGTACTTAAATTTAAGCTTATTTTTAAACTCCTATCAAACCCTATTAAAAGATATGATTATTAATTTGTTTGATGGCGTCAATTTGTAAGTTTTGCCTTCCGCCTTGACGAAAAAATAAATTGTAAGAAGCTTGTGTTGCTGGAGTTCAAGGACACCTGTAGATCATGAGTTAGATTTGTAAGCTTGGCAGCTAATTTGAGCTTTTAAAATAGCTGCTAATTTAATTTTTAATTCAAATAAGAGAACATCATGAACAGTGACCATTTTGGACTCATTCAGACTCTAAATAATTAATGTTTCAAAACAGTCACTAACTCATGTTAATGATTGCTTCTCAGTTCAAACATAAATGAAATAAATTGTGTGTTTTGGTTGTACAAATAGTTATATAAAGTCTAGAATATTATTCTGATTCATAGAAAGAATCGAGCTCAATATGTATACTTCGAAAATTTTGAAACAAAATTCTTTTTTGGACATATATAAATGTCACAAATAACTAATAAATTGAGTTCTACTAGGTAGCCTCTACCTAGTTTATCAAAAAAAAAAAAAACTAAATAAATTGAGTTTGACTACGGTGAAATCAATTTGACGGTTCGCTTCATCAAACCCAATTAGATTTCAAATTTAAAAGCTCAAATGACTAATCCGATTAAACTGCTCAATGCATGTGCTTATATTGAAATCTCAATGCCAGCCAAATTTTATATTTTTTTTATTTTTTAAGTATTTTTTTTGGATTATTAAGAACTGTTGTTATTGGAAGGCTCTGAACTGATTATATCGAGATTTTTTTAATTTAAAAAAAATAAAATTTTTTTCTTAAAAAAATTTAAAATTTGGTCAACAAGGAGATTTTAATGCAAAGATCACATTGAACTGTTCAGATCGGTTATGTGAACATCTAAATTTGAGATTACATCGGGGTTTGACGACATCTTTAGTTATTGTTTTGATTTTAGCATTTCTCAAATAAATTGATACCTTCTTCCAAGTAACTTAATCAATTAATTGGAGAATATCTACCATCTTTGGAATTATGTCGTTGCCAAAATATTTTTGGAGTTCACTATCTCTGTCGTTGTCATAATTTTGATTGATTTTGATTTATAATTCTTGGTCGTAGGTTGTTCTTAATTTGGAAAAAAAATGCCTCTTTGCAAGATGATATTGCATCTTCATGAGGTTCACCTTTGCTAGCTTATTTCAATATTTATCTTATAGTCGTTAAAGTTCATTGTAATCAATTAATGTAATGTGTAACTTCTTTAATTGATTGAAATTTTCTGTGGGTTCCTAAAAAAGCACAAGATGATAGAGTCGAAAATTGAAATTTATAAGTTCTCTCTTTTGTTCCCCAAGGGTCCCTCCCTCAAGTAAGTTAACCTTTTCGCTTATACAACTATGCTTGCAATACTATGATTTTGCTCATTTTGCATAATAAATATGTTATGGCTTAACAAGATCTATATTTTTCTAACTCGTTTTCTCTTAAATCATGTAGATTTTTTAAATTGGATATGGAATGAAGTACTGGATATAGAACGACGTACGTACTTGATACAGGGAATGACTTATAGTTAGGGATGAGAAATTTGCTTATATAGAAGATTATACTATTAATAGTATTTTTTTTATTAGTTTCTTATGTTGATGTTGTAAAATTCTTAAATTATATTTATGTCTATTATCAATTGATTTTGATTATTATTTTTTGTATTGATGTCTGCAATATTTGGTGAAAAAGTACTAATTAAAAATTGGACGATAGAATACCATAAATATATACACAATATTTCCCGTCGATATTCCACGATTTAACTACAGTTATAACAACGGGAGCAATGTGCTTGGTGTCATACGAACAATATATTACGGCAAATTCTTGTATTTGTCCATTCTGGGATTCTTATATACGGAGAACCGGCTAATTAATATGAAATAAATAAAGAATTTCTCAAGCGAACCCAAAAAATTATTGAGATATTACTTGAAGGAAAGAGTTGCGCGCATAAGGCTGGTTTGATATTACCTTCTTAATTTTAATTTGTTTTATATTTTCTAATAAAATTAATATATGCTGGTTAGCATATTGTTATCGAACTATTTTTTTTAAAAAAAAAGTCATGTTGGAAACACAACTCCAAAAATTTGGAAAGTACCCATTAATTTAATTAATGCTTCTGTCAACCGGACTGTATAAAAAAAAAGGAATATATATGATTAGCTAAACCGTTGAACTTCATTCGTACGTGTTATGCAAATTTCAATTATATATATATCGTAAATAAGTTTAATACTGAAGTGTCATGAATGTAAACCGAGGGCTTCTAATAATATTTCAACGTACGTACTTGCTCAAATAATAAATAAATAATTTTTTTCTCATGAGGTCCGAAATTTGACTTCCTTTTTTCTTCACTAATTCCAATAATTATTCTAGTTTTGTCATCACTCGGTTAACTTCTCCATCCATACCTTTTTCATTTAATTTTATCATCTTCCATTAATATTTTGGATACAAATATTGGCGGAGCGACAAATTTTGATACCTAGCTATATGAAATTAAGTTCACTAATGAAAAATGAATAATTCATAATTCAATGATTAAAATTAGATTTTATATCAAATATATAACCTACCACAAAATTAATCAATCCTTCTCTAATAAAAGAATTAATATAATCTCTATCATTTCCCAGTTTCTTTCTGAAACATCTCATCTCATATTTACTACGTACAAAAGCAGCGGTACTTTGTAGTACTCGAAGAAAGTGTTTTTTTTTTTTTTTTGTTTCTTTGGTTGAATCAGTTGCTTATTTTGTCTATTGATTTGGTTGATGGATGGAGCACATTTATGCGATATGTAATGTCTAGGAAAAGGTTTGTGGATCCAAAATGTCAATAAAGTTAGTGCGTAACGCTCATCTATGTCAACATCGCATTGCATATTTGTCAGAATGTCGACTGTACCATGAGACAAATTACATAGGAAAGAATGAGCACTTATTAATACATCATTCGTTCATGGACAAGACAACAAGTAATTTTTGTTGAGTTGAATTGTAGCTATATGCATGATATCTATATTGCACTGACGGCATGCGCAAAATATCTACAACATGCATATATGATATGCATGATTTGATGTTCACAACTGAACATGCAGGCGTAGTGTGCTGCTACTAAATCCTCATGTGTATATCCCACCTGCGCAAGTAGAAATACGCAATCATTGTATGAGCCCTGAATCTTTATTCATTGATTCCTCGATCGTTATGGTGGTGCAGTGCATTTCCTCTGACAAGCTCAAGCTGGATGCAACTACTGTCTGCCTCTGCTGCTCTGCATGCTTCTCTGCTTCCAGAGATTCATTTTCACTTCATGCAAGGAAAATGTTAACCCAGTTAATTTACCATGGGTCCAAGGTATCTACTATATTTATGTATATGCTTTTCACAATAGCAAATGAGTGCAGAACCTGTGTCACCTGCACAGTGACGACGTCTCACACACTTTAATTCACTATATACTGGGACCAACAACAACTGCTCAGTTTTCTCTTAATTAAGCTTCCCTTTATTTTGGGTTATATATAGGCTTATAGTACTTGAATATATATAAAACAGATTGCAATTATATATATATAAGTATGGCTCAGCCAGGAAAATTAAAGAACAAAATACTATCTTAGGCTCTGTTTGATGATATGAGATTAATAGTAGGATTAGTTATTCAAGATTGAAATCTTTAATCCTAAATTATTAAGAATAAGCTTATTCTCAAAATAAGTCTTTTTTGTTTGGATGATGAAAGAAATAAATAATGAGTTTTTTCGGATTAATAGACAATCTCATTTCTTATTCTAACATATGGTCAGATTTACTAATTTTATTCTGATTCTAAATAAGCCGTTAATCCTGGATTGTTTAGATTGTCTATTAATACAGAATAACTATTTACTCCAAAATAGCTCTTATTCCAAATTATCCAAACAGAACATTAGTTAATTGGGGTAGAAATACAATATGGTTAATTAATTATTATTATTTTTTGAAGGTTAGGTGGCGATTGCCATACCAACAAATTTATTGAACTAGAAAAAAGTTACAAAGAAATTAAAAAGAAAAGAAAAGTGAAAAACAGAAAGCCTAAATACAGATCTAAAAAAGAGAAAAGAAAAGAAAAGAGGTAAATTAACAGTGAAGCATTCAAGTTTTGAGTAAGGAGATGCACGTAGTTTTCTCCCTGTTCTGAGTTAAATTAAATTGAGCTTCATACTCAAATTGATTAATCTCACCGGTCAACTCGTGCTTCAAAACCTGTACTCTTGTGGACTCGGCATATATAGAACAAGCACCCGAACATCAAAAACTTAAGAAAATAAAAACCCTCAATTTTTTTTTTCAGCCAAATTAAAACCAATACCTTACGAAATTTTTTATTTTTATTCCAGTCCCTTACTCCCTTGTTGTAGATTAGATCACTTTGTTCGATGCTCTTTGCGTAAGCCAAGAAACATTTACTTAAAAAAAAATTTAAAAATTAATAAATCACTACTAAGAAAATGATTCGGGGATAAAACAGCGATCTTTAAAAAAAAGATCAATTATAGAGTAAGATCGACCTGCTAGAACGATAGTTGTGTTATGACTTGTGACTCTTACAATTCAACAGTGGGTTGTTGGGACATTTAAAAAACACTACTTGAGATGATTTGATCTTTGAGATCGAATTAGATAGAGGTATAGTACTCTATAATTTTGGAATACTTTCTTATTGGTACCGAATGCTTTTATTTTTTATTTTTTATAGGTCTTGAGAGACATTTCAGTTACTTCAGAGGCATTTGGTTATATAGTTGCATAAGCTAAGGATGCACAATTGTTGATTGGAAAAATTAGTTTCATGTCACTTTAAAATTTAAAAATTTGAAAAATGTCATTCCAAAATTAATCCTTGTCATATTGCCACTCTAAATCTATTCTATTTAGAAAATTGTCATCCAAATACTTTTCTCATACCCTTTATAATAAAAATGATAGAAAGGTATAGTATCTCAAAATTACTTTTGTTCTTTTCCAGAATACCCTTTGTTTCTTTTTCCCACTATTTTTCCTTTTGTTTCTCTGTTACGACTTACGACCCATCTCTTCTCTCATGCTTTGTTTTTCCTTTTCATTCTCTGCTGCAACCCAAGGCACATTTTAAGAAAGGACAAATTAATACAAATGAAAGAATAAAAAAAATCATAATTTTTCGATTCTAATTGCAAAAATCAGATCGAAATCATAAAATTTAGCACAAATTAGACTTTCGAAGGCCCAATCAAGCAAAACATGTGCGAATGACAAGACAACTCTATCGAGTAACGAGAGAAACTTAGTCGTAAGCTCATAGCCCCTCCTTGTTCATCAGGTTAGCGAGGTGAGAGATGTGTAGCGGTTGATCATCTTCTACCATGGCTTGAGATCGGAGGTTGAATGACTATGACTCATCATGCTAGAGAGGGGTGAGATCAAAGCTACGGACTGTCGGAGTGGCGACTGCCGACTGGAGCGGCAATTCTATGGTGGAGACACAAAATTAGTGACAGAATAACTAGTTAAAGTTGTAGCCATGGTCACAACTCACAAGACCTTCCTCTCTGAGTAGCGTAGGGAAAAAGAAAGGACAAAGGGCATTTTTAGGAAGTACCAAAATCATATTTGAGATGCAACGTATTTGTATTATTTTTATAATAAAAGTATAAGAATTGTATTTGGGTGGCAATTTTCAACATGAAAGATATTTAAAGTGACAATATACTAAGAATTAGTTTTGGAGTGACATATATCTAATTTTTTCTTATTTATTTAGTGTTATGTAATGGATATTTGATTGTGTAGTAAGGAAAACTAACTTAATGCATGTATATATTCATGTTAAAAGACTAAAATGTCCTTGAATTTGAGTTATCTGATTTAGTAAAGGGGAATACCTATTTAGTATGCAATACAAACATGGACCATTTGATTTTAGATCAGATGATTGAAATCTGACCTAATTATTATTGTTTAATACTAATAATAAGAATAATGAAATAATTAATAATAATATTATAAAAATAATAAAACTAGGACAATTAAATTTTACCTAAACAACAATACTAAATGTCCTAAAAATTAGGACAATTAAATTTTACCCAGACAATTAGCATACAAAACTGAGACAATTAGTATACAAAATTAGAATAAAATTTACCCGAACAATAATACTAACTGTCTTAAAAATAATGCAAATTGTCCTAAGAACTGGGACAATTACAATTTTATTTAGACAATTAGTATACAAAATTAGTACAATTAGCATACAAAATTAGAACAATTAGAAAAATAATATGTGTTGGAGAGAGGGATGGGGTGGGAGGTCAGCCTGAAGTGGAGAAGAGAGAAAAACATAGTTGGGAGAGTTCGCTAGGGATAATGTGATGAGCGACAAAAATGAAAAGTTAATTTGCGTGACTTCTAAAAATAGAAAGAGAAAATGTGTACTCTCAAAAAATGATGGGATGATGAATTTTAAAATGATCACTATTTGCAGGCCCGTTTAGGAATTCGTTTTAGGTCGACTTGATTTATCTTAGATAGCAATTATCATGAGGGTAGTTACTAGTTAGACGTGATCACACCGCAATTAAATAGGAATATCTCTTTGTTACCATTATTAAGTGTAAATAAATAACTAAAAAATGCGGTGATTTCCGTCACAAATTAGGTATAATGAAGATAGACAGTGGAAACATTCAATTGAAGGGGCAAGGGGCAGGAGATGCGGCGCGCGTGCGACTGGTGGAGTTGGAGAGTAGTCTGATTAATTTGCCATTAATTTACGAGTGGAGATGATGGATCTGTTGTTGTTCGATCAGACGTCATTAAAAAAAAAGTAGGGCATACGATATCACCATTAGAAAAGTCTTTTTTTTTTTCTTTTTGTAAAACTGCACTCTTTTATTATATTAGATCAATTATATAATTATACCAGAAATAATAAATGTCATGTATAATTTTGTTATTTCTTATCATCGTTAAACACAAAATGAACACATCAAATAGATAAGATAAATATATATATATATATATATATATATAGAGGATTGCTAAAATGCTATGCATAGCACGGATGACCTTCATGCTACGGATTCGTTCTTGAATTTCATGCTTCAAACAACCGATCCGAACCGTTTATTATCTTCTACATATTGAAATCTCATTAGAAACCAAAATTTATATTTTTTTGAATTTTTTTACTATTTTTCTCAGATTTTTTAAAATACTTAATCTAATAAATTCTGGACCCTTCAATAATAGTGATTTTAAAAAATTTGAGAAAAATAGTAAAAAGATTCAAAAAAATGTAAAATTTAGTTTCTAATAAGATTTCAATATGTACAAGATAATGAACGGTTTGGATTGGTTATTTGAAGCATGAAATGCAAGAACGAATCCGTAGCATGAAGGTCATCCGTGCTATGCATAGCATTTTAGCAATCCTCTATATATATATATATATATATATATATATATATATATATATATATATATATATATGATCAAAGTGAACACTTAAAAACAAAAAATGTTGTTATCTCTTGTTCAGATTTTTATATCTACATTCAACTTATTTTTATTGAACTTATTTGTCTGTATGTGTTCATTTTGATCACTGTATATGTTCACCTTATCTGTTTTATGTGTTCATTTTCTGTTTAACAATGATAAAGGATGGTAAAACTGAAAATGGCAGTAATAAATTTCCATGGAAATTGATTACTGCCATCTGTAGTTTTGTCATCCCTGCCATCACTAAATATAAAGTGAACATATACAACAAAAAAGGTGAACGTATAGAGGATCTAAGTAAACACATACGGACAGATAAGTTCAATGAAAATAAGTTGAATATGCATGTAAAATTCTGAACAAGTGATGACAACACTTATTTATTTGTAAGTGTTCACTTAAATCGTCTATATATTCATCTTGTTTACTGTATATGTTCATTTTATATTTAACGATGGTAGGAATGACAAAGCTACAGATGACAGTTATCATTCCTGAATTTCCATATTGTACAATATTTCTTTTTTTTTCTGTAGGTATGGGCTATACAGTACTGTAGCCCGGATAATTTCTACAAAGCCCAATAGCCCATTTGATACAGAACTTGTCTTTTCTTTTCTATTACTTTCCTCATTTGGATTGTTCTTCTTTTCTTCCGACGGTTGTCATGTAGAGTTCTATTTTCTATTTAGTATTTAACTTATTTTAGGATTGTTGATTGAGTTTGAGGAATAGTTTCAAGAAAAGAAACATCTACGTCTTCTATACTATACTGAAGAGAAAATTAGACAAATTGCACAATAAATGCGGGGAGTGCAGGTTCTGTGAGTGCAAGTGCAAATGGCAACACAGCAATTAATGGCATTGCGCAGAGAGAGAATGAGAAGTAGGGAAAGGCCTTGTTGCCTGGTTGCTTTTGCTTCCTTAATTTTAATCCTTTAATTGCCTTTCTTTCTTTTACCTGATTGCCCGTGACACCCGGGCACTGTCCACCTCAACTCCCTTCTCTTCTCTTCTCTTCTCTTTCAATATACACGCCATTAATTAGTATTTACAAATATGGAACATATAAGAAATTGAATCAACTTCCGAGTACCAAATCGTGGCATGACCGCATGAGCACAAACTTTAGTAAAATTGTACCGATTTGGTATGTACCAGAATGTTTCATAGTGATAGTAAAGATCGACATTATTTTCATTGTCTTGTTACTTTAAACAATTACTAACATGTTCTAGCTAGGAATGACAACATTAACAATGATCATACTTTATTTTCATTCTCAGAATCAGCTCCAAAAAAAATCAGTTCCAAAGTATCTGTAAGTTTCTATCTGCAAAGCTTTCTCCAAACAATCATGTACAATTCTTACTACAATCTCAAATTACAAAGATGCAAGGAAAAAATGTATCTACTTTCCATCCAACGCCAGTTATCAAACATACAGTTACAAGCGCATAGTCCTGTTGTTTGCTTTCCCTTCACTTCATCACTTGTACATAAATAAGTGACAGAAGCCATTTTTTCCTTCTTTCTATTTTTACACTCCAGGAGAGAAAAAAAAAAAGCACAATTTTTAAACCAAGCAAAATTAGTTCCAGCATTTGGATGGAATCAGTTAAGTGATGTATTTCACTCTACACTACTACTCTAAGCCTACACATGCAAGTTGCAAGCAATTTAACAAAGTAAATTAATTGAATTACATCATGGGAAATAGAGATCCTGTGGCGAGAAAACAGATAAGTCGGAATCCTGATGATAAAGTTGCAAGCGCAAGAAAGAGGAACCCTGCAAAACCGAGCACGACACTTATGTCAGCTTGTATGCAGAAAGATTGGCCATCTCCTTGACAAGTGGGTCCTTGTTTTAGCCTTCCTGCCTCAGCTGCTCCCGCTACACCAGCGGCCAACGCCATGTAAGCAAAAACCTAATTATGCAAAGAAAAGAAATTATCTAATTTATTAATGAACTTTCTTCAATGCATTGACCCATGCCATATGTAAACGGTATTATCCTAATTCAAGTGTAAAAGGCTCTTACATCAAAATTGATCCAACATCTGGGACGAATTGTTTTGTACCAGTATCATATTAAGATAATGTTAATACTAATAATTTGTTGGTATTTTATTGGAACTGACCCTGGTAATAAATTAATAATTATATGAGCTGTGAGCCTGTGAAGAGTTAAGACTTAAGAGCAAAAGCAATGATGTTGGGGCAGTGTGGTTGAATGAATCTCTTGTACCTGATCATGCGAGAAGTCGAACCAGAGCTGGGCAGACTCGGGGAGGAGAGTGGAGCCGCCCTTGAGGATCTCCCAGAGAGAAGCAGCCATCTCGAAGAGAGAATAGATAGCGACGATGGCATTGGCGGCAAAGAGGAACCTGAAGGAGAGAAAATTAAGCCAGCTGGTTGAATTCGAATGGTTATTAGAGTTGGAGTTTGAGAGGGTGAAGACGGCAGAGGCAAGGGAGAAGGAGAAGGCGGCGATGCGGAAGAGGAGGACGAGGTAGTTGAGCCTCCGCATCTTGCGCTGGGACACCGTGGACATGAAGTGATGGTGGTGGCGGAGCGGGGAGGGGGAGGCTATAGCCATATGTGCCACCATGTTGTTGGTTCCAATTCCATTGCGTAGAGGAGAGGGCATACTTGCAGAGTGAGTGGAGAGTACAAGCAGAAACAGAGAGAAAAAAAAAGAGAGGAAGGAATCTTATTCCAATTTGTTACTTTGTTTTAATAGCTAGACACAGACTATAGATAGGTCGATAGGAGGAGGGTACAATTGAAATGAGAGAGTGGTCGAATGGGAACGGTACGTTATTAGGAGTAAAATAAAAAAGAAAGAAAGAGATGGAATTGGGGAGGGAAATTTCCCTCCATGGTTCCATTCTCTTTTTGTTGCAACAACTATTATTTAATTTTCTACTGCTATTTACTTTACAATCATAATAACTCTTATTGAAAGATAAAAGTATTTAATTTAATATATATCTTCTTCTATTTAATAAATTAATAATTAATTAAATTAGCATGGAAGGAAGTCTGTCGCTGTTGGCTGTTGGTAAGCAAATTAGTGATTCACAGACAGAAATATCTCTCTGTCTCAGCGTCCTCTTTGCTTTCCCTGAATAAATATCAATTTCAATATCAATATCATCGGACTGTCCGTGCACGCTCTTCATTAATCTCTCTCTCACACACACACACACTTGAACTGCGTTTTATTCCCGTTTTATTACATTTTTTTAGCTTTCTTGAGCGAATCCAAGGAATAAAATAAAAAAGAAAAGAGCGGTTGCTGATTCATGTCTATCCGTTCAAATGAATATTCCCATATGGACTCTTCATTTCCCACTCCAACAAACAATAATAATAATAATAATAATAATAAAATTCATATTAGATCATCAGGGTCTCCGTCAATTTTAGTTTAAATTCTTGGCAGCACGGCACAAAAATCACTTTTCTTTTTACCACATACCATTGACCTGACCGCAAGACCAGTTCAAATCCTAGACGCATTATTAATTTCTCCTCGTTAACACGGAAAAAGCTACTTAAGCTCATCTTTGTATCTCCACCAAACGCACACAAAAGTTGAACTCACAAAATAGTGTCATTCATCAAGTCATAGTTGCCAACCATTGACAATTTTTTAAATTTACCAAAACTATGGATTGCTAAAGCAAACTGAAAATACAAGTCTCATGAAACAACAATTCAAGCGCACTGCCAATCTCAAGTTAATACGGCGCAAAGCATTTAAAAAAGTGAGTTGCACTCCCACATCATTCCTTCACGCATTGTACGAAAATTATTCACAACTGTGTCAGGAAAATTACAGATTTACAGTAACAACGACAGGACCTAGACCCAAAAAAATTCTAGTATAAAGAAAGATGAGCATAAGAGCAACCAAATTAGGGGGGGGGGGGGGGGGGAGTTGGGGAATGGAACAACAGAACTGATGTTTTCCACGCAACTATCAGTTCAAGTAGAGAGGAAAAAAAAAAAAGTAAAATAAAAATACTTCTCAGAGCATTTCCTGTGATTTTCTAACAGTGCGGCCAACCTTCTTCCTGAATAGATCCCTCGTTTCTCTCCATTCCTCCTGTAACATACAATGTACTATTACTCATTCCAAGCTAACACGAAATCTCAAGAATGAAGAGAGTTACTCTAAAAAATGGATTCCTTGTATATATATACATAAATTGCCCTATCTTCTATTTTCCAAGTTTTCTTTTATTTATTCTTTTTTTTTAAACTTACTACAGCTTCAACATTGGCAGGAGATTCATCATTAGGACTTGAAAGCATGGATATTAATATTATACTCAGCACTATACTTTCTACCTACAAAAATCAAATAAAAACTATAAATAACAATACAGAACCAAATTGACTCCGATTACTGTTTCTAAGAAGTAAGAATGCAGGTTAAGGGGCCTTTATCTCCATAACAAATCATTTCACTTCCCCTCCTTATATGCATATATAGTATTCATAACATAATACCTATTACTGGTAACAGGTTATTAGATTGACTAACAATCAGCTGATCCAGTGGTATCTCACTAATAGTCATTATACACTTGCTTCAATTTTTGTTTTGAGCAGTAAAAGTTCCTATAAATCCACAAATTTGGACAATTTTCAGATTCTCTTTTTCACACTCTGGGTTCCAATCAAATTCAAGCCCAAAATGAAGAATCTATTATGTGCACATAGATATATTCTTATGAATAATCTAAATTGTAAAACTTGAGTTCTGATGGAGGCAGTACGAGCATGAAAATATGGGTGATGGTGATACTGAAACATTTAGGGGTGCCAAACTGCCAATTCATCAAATAATATGGTTCAGGCTAAACCTGAGGACCTTTTAAGACACTATCAGCACAAACAAAACAATTGAAATAGAATTTAGAGAGGAAACAAAATATACCGTATGAACAGGAGACCAGCGCTCACTCGCAAGTTCATATCCATTTGGGTCATCACCAGGTGGATGAAGAATTGAAATACAAACCTTGCCATCTGGATTTACTATTTTTCTCATGAAAAAAAAAACCCACAGTGAGTCACATCAAATTGGGAATATAAGTTTAGAAAGGAAAATACCAGTTACAAAAACACTACCAGCGGGATGCCACGTCTCAGATTGAAATCTGAAAATTGGTGGATTGTTCGGGTAGTCAGGAGGAAAGCTCATAATAGCGGTGAAATATCCACCTTCACTGCAATTTTTGTCATTTAACATTATAATGAATTTCATGTGTACCCCTGTAATATAAGGAATAGCCCATATACTCTAACAAGAAATGAGAGAGATCAAACATGAGCCTACCAGACACGGCAAACGTGTTATTACCCTTAACAAACATGAAAATATCTTACTATCCTGCTATGGTTATCTTTGCTGCTTGATGGCCTCCAAGGTGTAGGGGTATATATGAATTTATTCCATTAAATAAGAATTAATTAGTATTTGTGATTTGTGTTTGTGGTACCTATCTTTTCGAGCCATGTAACAGAAAAAAGAACAATATATTGTGTATGTAGAGGATGTAAATCTCACTGAAAGGTTAATTGGAACAGCAGAATCAAATACATTCAAAGGAACATTTCCAACTGCAGGTTGGACCTGTTGGTAACAAGGTTGATACTGATACCAGTCCATGGCACATCCAGCACAACATGGAGAATGCCAGAATTGAAACCAGTAATATAGCATGATTACTGTCAGCCAGCCTGCCACACTTTACAATTGTACTGGAAACACAGGTCCACTTTACAGTTGTGAGAGTGGGAATGAATAGTGTAGTCTTGCTTCTATTCAAGTAATCAATTGAGTAGAATAGATTTATTTATTCATTTGCTCGATGGGTGCAGTCTAGTGCCAATTCATATCATATGCTCGATGGATGCAAGCCTAGGAAATGAAATCCACTCCCGCGCGGGACCGTGCAGCGTAGGAATCACAGTCGTATGATTTAATCTCAATGGCAAAGGGAGCCCCGTGCATGTAACCAGATTGATAGGCTCGAACCGTTCAGATCAGATCGGACGGTTCATAAACTGCGCTGGATGGTCCCGCGCGGGAGCAGATGAGGATTCCAAGCCTAGTGCCTCGAATTTTCTGTTACCATTTTTATTAAAATTAAATGTTCATGATGCGGATCTTGTGCGTGCCCTGATGCAATTACACAGGAAATAGTCTGAAAATTATTGTTTGCAAATCACGCATTTGTTCTTTCTAATTATGACGTTCTAGTTATACGTTTTACCGAGCAAGTTGTGTGCAGTGCAAGGTCGGAGAATCCAAGATTGATCATTGAACCAATAAAGGGCAAAGTTTGAGTAAAAGATAACAAGTGACGCCCGATCTATCAAAGTGCTACATAGAGACGCAATCCAATCTTATCCATTCATTTCTTTCTTCCATTACATGCAAAAAAAAAGCTACGGATTTATCAAATCAGGAGAATAATTCAGTAGCTGAAACTCAAAGTAATTTTGACCAGAGTCCACACCCGTCCTAAAGATAAAAGTGACCCACTACAAATTTAGGCAAAATTCAGCTACCTTTGACAATATTTTGCTCTAAACATTAAATTAAAACAATTCACGTACTACCTGACTGAAAGGATGTAAATTTCTGAAATCTGTTAATTACATATCAACACAAATGCACCTTGTCCAGTAAAAAACACCGAATACAACCAAAAAAAAAAAGGAACAACACGAACAATTTCAATAAACAAAAATGGGTAAAAAGCAAAAATGAACAATAATAATAAAAAAGAAGCAAGAGAGACGTAGCAGTGTAATTTGATTTACAAATGCAATTGGTTCCCGGTTCTGTACTCAACTCTCAAATAACCCTGTAGAAGATGAAAGCATTTCTATACTATCTACCTATGAGATTCCAGTAGAAATGCTGGAAGTGGCATAGATCTCCAAAGAGTGCTCAGGTACATAGGTTACTCCTGCAGTTTGGTACTTCATTAGTGCCTAATTTTTACTCATAAAGAAGAATATATGACTAGAGAATAGAATAAAGAATTATGGTTGTATTTGTCAATGACTAAAATATAATGTACAAATTCATATTGGCAAATAATGATGAGTCTCTCTCTCACTCTCTCTCGCCCACACACATCAAGCCAGAACCGAGTCTAGGTTTAACACCATGGAGCATTAGTTTAACTAATAAACTAATGATTATTGCATGGTTTGCTACCAGGAACACTGAGATGGGTTAACAAACAGTCCAGTTCTGACATATATTAGAACAATAGTTAGATAATTTGTTAGATTGCTCCATGGTATACATGCTTCAGAACAAAATTCATCTTCTTTTATTCCTTGACAGCTTCTGTCAAGTTCTCGAAAAAAAAAATTATCTTCTTTTTTCAATTTTGAAGGGAACGAAATTTGAATATCATTCATCAAAGTGTATTTCCACCTTTTTCCTTGATGGTAACTTGGAGTGTATTGAGAGTAATTATCCCATCTGTTAATGGTAGCAACTCCAGCTTCACTGTAGCACTTGACTGGGCAGGCACAGACCTTAACATAACCACAACAATAACAAAAAAGAATGTATAAGAAAAATAAATAGAAAGATATTCTAAGTAGTAAACCATGATTGCATCATCAATTGCATGGGAATTCTACGACTAAACAGAAGAAAGTACCTAGCATGCCCAGAACTAAATACTGAATAAATAGATAGCAAATTAAAATCAATTACCCAAGAGGAACAGCACTCTGTAACCAAAGATGCGAACAGCTCGCTATACCATTGCCTTCCATTGTGGATTCAGTAGAAAAAGAACTGCCAGCTGGCGCAGTAGGTGCTGAGTTCAATGGGACGACCGAAGGAGAGGAGGCTGATGGCTCTGGAGCAAGCACTGTTAGGGTTAGGTCTTCTGGTGTGTGATTTGTTGCCTCTAGGGTTAACACCTGTAAATTGTAAAGCGCAACTGTATTAGAATGGAGAAATGATCTCATCCTGGTCAGCGGATCAGCATCAATCGAAACTGGCCAGGCCCAAGTATGTAGCAGCTAAAATCTTGCTATAACACTGGAAAATCAATCCCTTGAAGGGACACAAGGGTACAATGGCAACTTTTTCTTCTGTTGCTACAAAAGGCAGCAGCACAATCACCTGAACTGGTAGTTGAGGCACTCTCATGCTATGTCGCACTACTTGATTGTATGGCTCAGAGGAAACCGAGATCATCACATCTCTTGCAACAGAAGGGCGCCAGCTTGTTGCTTGCTTGAAAAACAGCTTCGATTCTGAGAGAGAGAATTATAAAATACAAAAGAACACAGAAAATTGATAAGCATTAATACAATAAAATAACACTTCTTGAATTAGAACTAGGAATGGTCTTCTAAATTGGGGAATATTAAATCAAAGTCCAATAATGAGTAGGATCAAAATTGGGTATGATTTTGAAACAGGAAGTGCCATTGAGATACCTAAAATAAATTTTACAAGTGTTGAATAATGTCATCACTCATATGTGTTATTCTTTGCAGACCTGATGCTCGGAAAAAAAAAAAATATATATATATATATATATATATATAAACAAGAATTTGCCTGAGTAATTGCAGCGATATGATACCAATATTGCATATCGGTCCGAACTAGAAGAACTGCTCTTTGGTTCAGAAACCCTGGACTTTAGAGGCAGATTTGAGGAAGAGGAGCCTGGCCGTGAATTCAACAGAGATGAATTTGTCTCATAGCCTCCCTTTGTATCTCTATGCAGTGTCGTTGCTGGCTTCAGAATGAAAGAATGCTCCTCACCTCTCCTGCAATCAACAGCAATTTGATTTTACCATATCTCTCTATAGGATATACTTTGATTTTACAAATTCCATCCAATAACTGTGTTAATAATATTGAAGAACTAAAACTCCATGTAAAGTTCAATTTCAACATAAAATTTAAGCAACAGCCATATCTAATTAGAACTACTGATACTACAATACAACTGATTATTAGAGATTTAGAACCCTAAAACATACCTTAGCGCAATATTAGGCAAGCAGTGGCCGTCCCCAGCCTCAATGCTGGCAATGGGAAGGGACAGAGGTTTGCAGGTACCAGCACCAGTCCCATTTTTTGAGGTCTCCTCAAAGACAATGGTTAATGCATCAACATATATTATTATGTCCGATAAATGCTCCGGAGCCACATTCTGTGCAAATAAGGCCACAGAAACAACATAAAATCATCTACTGTTCCCATTAGTAAGAGAAAAACATAAGTAAAAATTATTTGACAAGGCACCTTGACTTGAACACAGAGCAAGTTCTCAGTGGTACACTTGGCAGCAAATGAATGGACCTCGACAGGCTGAACAATCTCAACCCGCTTCCGCCATCTCTTACCGGGTAAATAGACCCCCTCTAACCCAGCCCGCACAGAGTACCTCTCAGTCTCCAACATGACTCCCCTGAAGGAGAGCTTACCCTCCCCACTCTCTGCTCCCTTACTGGACCTGTCCAGTGAAACGTTGTCAAATTCCTCCATGTTGTTCACACTGGGAGGGGGTGGAGCAGCAGTTACTGGAGGCATGGTTGGCATGGAGTAGCTCCTAAAGTTGCTAAAAGAGAAGATCTGGGAGGTGGACGAAGATGAGAAGGAGGGCTTATGAGTCATGGCGGGTGGATTTACCGGGGGTGAGATGGAGCGCGGTGGGGCCAGAGTACGGTCAAGAGGGTGAAGCCAGGTGAGGAGCTCATGACAGGGGTCAGGTATAGGATATGGGTCAGACGAGTGAATTCCAGTGTCTTTTGCCCACTGGCACTTCTCAAATTGGAGAACTTCGAGTATAGGGTCTGGTATGGAATTTGTGATTCCAACATTGACCCGCAATAGAACCTGCATCCTTACAACAAGCAGAGATGTTCTAAATCAATGTGAATTAGCTGTGTGAAAAAATAATAATAAAAAATTTACTTCGCTATAAAAGAAGTATAATACTTTTTCAACACACTCAAGATGTAATTTAGCTGATTGTTTTTTTCTTTTGTGTTATTGAGCCTGGAATAAGAACAGGCTTATAGTTGACTGAAGGAAGTCTCAGTAAGAACAGACTTAATAGTTCACTCAAGAAGTTGCTTTTGCTGAGTCACAAACTCTGAGTGACTTTGGGTGTACTGAGTTTTGGAGAATTTTTTAATAGAATGCAAGCCTCGTGGTTTAGGGAACTTCTATCCCAAAAAAGTTAACTGAGGGAGAAGTTTCCTAACAAAGCTTTGAACGCATTTGCGCAAAAAGAAAAAGAAGCTCAATTATTAAGTAATAGAAAAGCTAAAAGAGATGGGTTACAATTCATAAGCATAGTGCATACCACTATATCTCCATTGCTTAGCAAGAAACACTTTGCTGCATCTCTTGCGACGCCACCAGCTGTTGTACTGTCAAAAAATCCCTTGTCAGAGACAGCATTGTACGAGGTCTCGCCTTGCGGTGCGCGCTTCTTCCTGGACCAGAGGGGATCATCTGATTGTGCAATTCTAGCAAAGAAACTAGAGTTTCTGAATCTTTGTAGAATATTGTCTGCCTGTTTCTTTTGATTGTCAGGCTGAGACAAAACTTGGGCATTGGTCTCTTCATTTTGCACTCCATCAAGCTGTGTTGAAGCATGACCATTTTGGCTAGAGAGTTTAATGAAAAGCATATTTAGTTGGAGGTTTAGATGAAATTGTTCGAGTGGTTGGTGGAGTATGTGGGAAGAAAGCATTAAGCATTATTATTAATGTGAAAGTTGAAAAAGAAAAAAAAAAAAAAGGAAAGGATAGGATAGTTTACTTACGTGGGAGTTGGAAGGTTGGTGTGATGCAGTGGAAGTGGAAGTGGATTGGAAAGAGAGTGAGAAGTGGTAGGTTGAAATGGAGAGAGAGATTGAGAGTTGAGAGCAGAGGCTGAAAGGCAAACAAGGATATGAAGCTGCTCCCCTGATGAGATGAAAAGAGGAACGATTAGGATGAAGAAGTATGATAAAGAGAATTGAAATGGTTGTATGGTGTATGTTAGAAAGGGGTAAATGAATGCATGAGGTGAGAGGAGAAGAGAAGATAATAATAATACCTGGGAAAAGAAAGGAACGATCGAGAGAATGAAGGTGAGCGAGGTCAGAGAGCTGATTCCAATCGTCGGGGAGCTCCAGCTCCTCTGAAGGGAAGGTCAGAAGGGAGGGTGAGATGATGAGAAAGTAATTGTAATTGTAAGAGAGAGAGAGTACTGACTGCGTGGAATAGTGATGCAGCCGTCGGGAGGGGAGACATCAGCATGCTTTCCGTCGGGAAATGGAAAGTCGTTCCTGGTGCTGGTCCTGCCTCGGCTCTCGTTGCTCTCGCTGTCGCTGTCGTCAGAATCGCTATTGCTATTATCCCCATCACTGTCGCGTCCAGGGAAGGGGTCTTCGGCAGCGATCAAGCCCTCCAGAGTGGCGGGCGCCGGGGGGCCCATTCCCATTGTCATAGTCATTGCCTTTTCCTTATCGGATTCTGGCACGGCGACGACGGGTACCTCCGGGGATGGGGATGGGGTTGCAGCTTGGCTTCGGTACAAGAAATTCATTTATTTATTTATCCACTCGACTCCACTGCTCGATCTACAACTCTTCCACTCTTCTACTCCTGTTTTAGATCTGAGAGAGAGATAATAGAGAGTGGGAGCGACGAACGAGCCACAACCGCTCTGCTCTTCCTGGGCTACCCATTACTATTACATTAATTAATATTAATTAATACTTTAATAGGCAAAATCGGCTCCATACCCCTCAAATCTTTCTTATTTACATATTTACCTCTCAAATCTTTGAAACTGATTTTATATTTTATGGCAAACCTGCCCCTGCTAGGGATGAAAACGGATCGGATACGGAGCGGATGTTGGTTTTTCCATATCCGCATCCATATTTTTTTTAGATACGGATACGAATACGAATGCGTTCGGATATAGATACGGTTCGGATATTAAAAGGATACGGATACGGTTCGGATGTTTTCGGATACGGAGTCGAATACAAATATATTTGTCGGATACGGATAACATTTTAATCTTTTTTATTTATTTACAATAGCAGTTTCTCTAAATATAATGTTATTCAATATACTCAGTGTTTATATTAGTATTTCGTCAATATCAGTTGTAGTACATACGAATGAATATCTACTATTTTTTCATAGTTAGCCAAATGAGTATTTCTTTAAAATATGAAAGTTAATTTTAATAACATTGCCTTCAATTACAATGTACAGCTTTAGAAGTAAACTTCTTTAAAATCAAAGTAAGCAAATTTATTTGTTGGGTTCCAACTTTTAACACATAAATAAAAGGCTAAAAGTGAAAGCAAATAAGAGACCTTCTAAAATTGCAAGCACCACATAAGTACAAATCTAATAGAATTGATCAATAAATTCAGTCTTTCCAGAATTTGAATTCCAACAGTATATTTAACTATTCAATGTCAAATTATATCATGTTACCTTAATTGTCATCATACATAAAAAAAGTATATTAATCATATGTAATAAACATGATTAGAGAAAAAAATTAATTTTAGTATTGTTATCATATATAATCGTCTCAATAATAAAAAAATAAAAATAATTTTATGTTACTAGTCCAAATAAAAATATTATTATAAGAGAACTTATCTAATAAAAATTAAGTATTCTCTAATGTAGATAAGTAATTATATTAATTATCTTATGCCGTTAAAAATATGGATAAACGAATTAATATCTATCGGATACGAATAATATCCATGTCGGATATGAATACGGATCGGATATTGTCAAAAAACTCAAAACCATATCCGCATCCATATTTTTTTTGACGGATACGAATACGAATACGAATATGTTCGGATACGGATCGGATGTTACGCGCATTTTTCGGATTCGGATACGGATCAGAGCTCCGTTTTCATCCCTAGCCCATGCCCCTGCCCCTGCCCAAACTCCTCCTCACACGACCCTAAACAACCTTTCATCTTCCCTCTTATTTTCTCTCCAAGCATATTATATTTTTAATTTCTTTCTTCATCTTTTTCATCGTTCGCTGAGCAGCGCCAACGCTCTCTCCCTTGACCTATACTCATCCAACGTGCATTTTTTGTTCATTTCATTGTTATAAGTGTTCACTTTATTATATAGAAATGTTCACATTTTATTATAATTGTTCACCGTGTTATAAGTGTTCGCTGTGTTCAGTATGTTTATTTTGTTTTTTTTTATTTTTATCCAAATGTTTAGTTTAATAACTACAAATGTTCTCTTATTTAAGTATAAATGTTCAGTTAGTTACAACAAAAAATATAAATATTATAAGAAAAAAATATTATTATTAAACCAAGTGAAGGGGTCACAAATCGGACAAAAAACACATGAAAAATTAGAAGGGATTATGAACCGATCCGGTTCAAATTAAATTTTTGCTGAATCTACCCTTACTCCCAGGGGTACTTCTCTGACCCACGCACGACTCTGACCCTGGCGCGACTCTGCCCATTAGTTGACGCATTTAAATGAACACTTTTGATTATTAAATTGAACACTTCTTATTATTAAATTAAACACTTCTTATTATTAAATTGAACATTTATAACAGAAAAGCAGCGATGGAACAGATGGTTTTTTAAGCGATGATACTTATCATTCCTGTTTCAATTTTACTTTTCTTCTCCTTGGCTCCGTTTGGATAGGTGTGGGAAGAAGGGAAGAAGGGAAGAAGTGGGAAGAAGTATTGAAAAGTGTGTAACTTTGTGAAGAGTTTGGATTGTTTATAATTTTTTTTCTTCCTTCTTCCTTCTTCTTCTTCTTTCTTCCTATATCCAAATGCACCCCTTGTTCTCATGTCTATAGACTAATCATGGAGGCAAGAGAATCAAATGACTACTACTTTTTTGAACTCGTCATTCAACAATCCATTCCTCAAAATGAAATCTCATTAATTAATGACGAAGAAACGATAAAAAAAAAAAAACTCAAGATGATTTAAGGTCAAATTCCACATTGATTTTCTTTTCATTGTGTCAATTGTTTTTGTCAAATGATGAATTGCTTTTATTTAAGACAACGTTCTTTTCATTAAGTGTCGCACCAGTCATTAATAAGAGGAACAAAGGGATGAAAGTAACAAAAAATCAATAGTCAATGTTTATATGAATTACAGGCCATGAAACAAAAAAAATACAAAACTACGAATTCGTATGCATCAATAGTCAATACACAGTATATGATTGTCGGAGATAATTTGACTATACTGGTAGCAAACTGATATACTGACATCTAATTGAATCCCTCATTTGACCAATCTTTTTTCTAAATTTACTTTTGTCAACAGCAGCTGTACTATTTTCCAAATTGATCATATATAATCACGTAGATAAATAAAGATTTGATTATCCTAAATAATTTAGAAAAACAATGGATTGATAGATTGTGTTTCGTCTGTTTCTTTTTTCTTACCTCCATGGTTATTGGTTATTAACAAAACCAATAGATATAGAAAATAAAATTGGAAAGATATATTCTCAGAAACTTATAATCATGAGAGATTTTGAATGAGAAAATGAAAAGCCTTTTAGGTTGTAGGAGTTTTGGGTAGGGTAATTTCATCGTAAAATATATAAAACTGTTTTTTATATTCAAAAATTAACTAAAATAGCTATGGAGGATATATTTCTTTTTTTTTCAAGAATAAACAAAATTAACTAAAATTTCTAGTCAATAGATACGGTCAATTTAGATTAAATCCGATCGAAATTAACAAATAAACGCTTAATTGTTAGGTAATTAAATCCGATCTAAACTTAGATTAATTGATATTATCATGTATGACTTGATGGTAGGGCCAAAAAAGTAAAGCCAAGACGAAAGAGAGGCAGTTTATAATAAGAATGACATGTCGTTATTATGGTGTACTTAACCACATGCATCAAAGGATGCACCTATTTGTTAGGTTGTCATGTTTTATAAAACATTTAAAAGTCGTACTATATTCTATAGCGGCACTATTTGGTACACCGCTACAACTCTACAAATGTAGTGGTTCGTCTGATAGTGCAACATATAGCCAACAAAAGGAGGTTATAGCGGTGAAATACCAATAAAAAAGTGGTGCTACGGAAATAGCGGTGCAGTTTATAATTTGTTGATACAATAGTAGTATTTTGGGCATATCTTTCACATACGAAGTCCATTTGACTTGATTCAAAATTCTATGGAAAAGTTTACAAATAAGTCACAATTCTTATGTTTTGAAAATTTTCAAAATTTTTAAAATTTAATGGTCAAATATGCATAGAAAATTAATATAATTTTAGATAGCGTTAATTGTTGCATGAAAATATTTTAATTTTTTATTTTAGACTAAATTAGACCTTCAAAATTGTTAGAGATATGTCCTAGAAGTCAATCATATTTGGCTACTTCTGTGGTTTTATGTTATGGATGATTTTATATCATTTGTTCCTTGATTTATGTGTTGACAGTTCATTCAGGTTGAGGATCTGAATTATAGATCACTGTGTTTCATTTAATAGTAAATGACAACAATAAATCTAAAGCGTCCATAATCTTGATAATTAACGAGGAACATTAATTATCAATAAGATTAGTATGCAAGTTAAGTGATGATTAAGTTCTATAAATCACAGGTTAAGAGTAACCAACTTAATTGCATATGTTTATGTTAATTGAACATAGTACAGGACATGACCCAACGAAATAAATATATGGATTGTGTTATGTGTCATTATTTATTTCGTTATGATTTTGATTTTAAGTTTGAGATATTTATCTTTTCCACATGAGGATAGGTTCAATAAATATCGTCTACCGCTGATTCCCGATAAGGGCTGCTATACGGACGTTATTTATGTTCTCTTGAATTGTGCGGGGAAAAGCTAAATAGTCAAGAAAACCGTATGTCCCTCATTAATTCACTTAGTGAGTGACGATATCTGTTTGGGCCCCTTGATGGAGATAGATTGTTTGCTAGCAACTGATACAATTATCTCTAGATCAAGAAACGTATAATCTGCAAGAATGACACATTCCTATCTTGGATTATACGATGATATCGTGAGACATAGGAATCAAAATAGAGATATACTTTTATTCTCTTATGCAGGATTGAAATATTGTAGCTGTACACTATTTATGCGAATTGGGAATCATAACGTGTTGCTAGATACCGCTTATGATTATTGGAATTAAATAGCGATTTAACTCCATGTCCAACGTAGCATAAATCCTCAAAGGGTCACACAGAATTGGTGTTTTAACCATGCTTGCATTATTTATTTATTTGCAATAATCGGTATTGCAAAATATGATAAGTTGATTAATTAATTAAATAGCGTTGTAGACCGTTATAATTAATTAAATCAAATGGATCATATAGAAAATAAATTAATGCATTATCTAATCCCTAAATAATTATTATTAAGTTAATAATTATTTATTTCAACACATATGCATATTATAGGGCTTTAATTAAATAGTTAATTAAAGGCCCAATAGGGATCCAAATTGAGAGCAACAAGAGGGGCCATTTAATGATTGATTGAGTGGACCCAAGAGGCAAAACACATAGCCCATAAAGGGCCCATAATGTGGCCGGCCATGCTAGGTGGTAGGTGGGTGGCAATTTGGTAAATAGTTAGTGTGAGGTAGGTAGAGTTTGCACATTATATAAAGAGGTGTATGGTTGCAAATCCCCCTCTCTCTCTCTCCCACTAATCCTAGCCGCCACCCCCCCTCCTTTGTGAGGCGCCTCCCCTCTCTTCTCTCCCTATTGCTCATGTGTTGAGTCCCATTCTTCCACAAATCAATTAGTTCATTTGCTAGAAGAACGGGAAAGCTAGGGATTAGTCATCTCCTCCAAGTTACTAGCATAGCTTGTTGAGGATTTGGTTAATACCAAGTGGACTCGAGGAGCTTTCGACAAGGAGGCCGAAAGAGCAAGCACCACCTTCATCCTAGCCGCGGTTCAAATCCCCTTGGTTACGATACCAAGGGAGGTACATCTTTGAACCCTTTCTCTTGTGTGAATGGCTTGGTACTAGTTCCTATGTGTGTGCATGCTTAATTATGGATAATTAATAGTAATTATCTTTGAAAAATTAAAATTGTGCACTTAACTAACAGTGGTATCAGAGCACATGGTCGTACTTAAGCTATTTTGACACTTAATTAAGAGAAATTGGCTAATTAACGGATTAGTAGAGATGATGCGTTTGTTTGCTGTCTGGAAATGGTATTTTCTGTGTTGTTTCGCGTTTTTCGCTTTGATAAGTTCTCTAGAAGTTTTTTCCATCTACATAAAAGTTGTAGATCTGTGGATTGTGATTCTTTTGGCATTAGATTCACATTTTTCTAAATTAGTATGGATTTATTGTGAATAAAATGGCGACAGTGCGCAGAACCAGTTTCTGCTCGTACTGTCCTGTTTGAATGGCTTGAAAGATTTATATTTTGAATATAAGTACCAGTGTTCTATGGCTAGATTTAAAGAGGACTTGAAGCTCTTTCTGAGCATGTATAAATTGTTGCATGACTCAGATTAATTTGTGGGTTTTCAAGTATGAAAAGGAAGATCTCGTCAGATCCAGTTTGTTGAGCAAATCGATTGTTCTAATAAACTGTACCAACTGAGAACTCATTTAAAAATTATGTTTAAATGGAGTTGTTCTATTTTGAGTTACAATTCCAGGAAAATTAATTTCATAATTTTTCGTGGAAGTTTGGACCTTCAACTAGGTTAGAACATTTCGATCGACAATCTGTTCAAGTACAGAATTTGTTGATTGTTTAGTTTGTAACTCGAACCTTTTGAACTAAACTTAGTGTTTTTCTTTTCATGGATAGTTAGCCTATAGACTAAACTAGTTTTTCTATGTATATTGTATATATAAAAACTGTTTAGAATGTGGTCTAACAGACCAAATGGTTGAGAGGATAAACTGAAAGTCTCATAACGGTGTTTCGTGCACTTGTAAGAGATTTGTCATTTTTGATTCTCCCAGATGGTTTAAGATCTCTTCTTGAAATTTTTACTGGTATTCACAACTATGATAAGGAGCTTAAGTAATTTATTTGAGATTTTTTGGAGACCTAAAACCTTTATTTTTATTGGATTCCATTAGTTACGTTTTTTTAATAAATTACTGTTTTTCTAAGTATTCAAATTAGTTGAAAACAATTAGAAAACTCCTTGTTTGATCTTCTTTCAGTTATGGGGTGTTGAAAGAACTTTCTAAATGAATTTAAACAAGTTTTGTTGTTTAAAATTGAGGATTAGTACACGGAATTTACTTATGGCAAACAAATCGCAAAGATGCTTGAAAATCGTTAATTGGAAACAAAGTGCTTGTATGTGCTAACTTTGTTTTGTATGTGGATAGTGGGTTTAGTATGGCTCAAGACTCAATGCCTTGTGGTTGTAATGAATGCATGTGTGAATGTTTGTAATGCGGCCTTTGGTGCCATTAATTAATTAATTTTGTTGATTAATTTTTGATGTAACTTGAGAGGCTTGCATGCCCCTAAGGTTAGGATGGGAATAGGATGTTTTCACATGTATTTTGCACCTTTATTTTATATAGGATTTAGATCCTTATAGAATTTAGTGGGAGGGTAAGTATTAGATTAGTTTTGCTCCATGGACGATGTGGCGAACCTAATGCAAGCGGGAGCCATACAAACCCACAACTATGAGATGCTTATATGATTATTTTGTTAGGTTAGGTATGGGTGTATGCTTACACGACCACCAAACAAAGTGTCATATGAATTGTTTGTCCCAAACTAAAACGAATAAGTTTAAATCGCCCTCCTTCTCTCTATCCCCTTCACGCCGATTGTCACTCATGGCGCGGTCCGCCCAAGCGGACGTCATGATTGCCAATTCGGTAGTCGGGGTGCAAATAGCTAAGATTTGCAAGGAGCAAATAGTGAGAAGTGACTTTTCGATGGACCCAACTAGAGTTTGGACATCGGGGCGAAGTTCGCTTATGCGAACCAAGAGTCATGGTAAGATGATTGGTTGGAGAACCTACCTTATCTAATCATTTTGGATGACGTGCCATAGCAGGTCCATTTTGATGAAAATAGGGGTCTTGGAAATCACTATACTTAGGGACTTTAAAAGTATAGTGAAAGTTTTACTTTTGTTAAAACTAAAAAACATAAAACTAATTGACCTTTAAATTCGATAATTGTTGTAGATGTCTTCCTCCTCTTTAACTCTTCGTTCTCTTCTTGAGAAAGATAAACTCGCCTTTAACGGTGCTAATTTATTGGATTGGCACCGCAACCTAAGGCTTGCCCTTAGGTTTGAGAAAAGGGAGTACCTCCTCACCACTCCGATTCCCTCTGCTCCTAAGGACACCGATCCAAAAGATAAGCAAGAGGAATATGAGAAGCACGTCAATGACGACATGGAGATGTCGGTCTTGATGGTTGCGGTAATGGAATCGGAACTCCAAAAGGAGTTCATCGATAGTGGTTATGGAGTGTTTGAAATGATCACTCGTCTCAAGAACATGTTCCAAACCAAGACCCGCACCGAAAGGGCCCGTCTCATCAAGGCCGTCGCCAACACTCGCTTGGCGGAGGGTCATGAAGTCGGGCCACACGTCATGAAGATGGCGGGGTTGTTTCGGCAGCTTGAAAAGCTTGATACGCCCTTTCCTACGGGTGCGATTCAAGATTTCATTCTCAACTCCCTCCCTCCAAGCTTCACCGGTTTTGTTGTGAACTACCGGATGAATGGCATGGACAAGAGCATGGATGATCTCCAAAACATGCTCGTTGAGACGGAGGATAGTCTCAAGAAGGAGAAGGGCCCAAAGGATGTTCTTGCCGTGAGTGACAAGAGCAAGAAGATCAAGAAGCGAGGCCGTAAAGCCAAGAAGGGCAAAGGCCCGGTGACGCCCCAAGGTCCGGCCAAGGGTGCTCTCGTGGGTTCCAAGAAGAAGAAGAACCCGGCCACTCCCGAGACCGTTTGCTACTATTGTAGCAACAAGGGTCATTGGAGGAGAAACTGCCCCAAGTACCTTGTCGACAAGAAGGCGGGAACCGTCCAACCTTCTTCTTCAGGTATATTTGTCATCGAAACCCTTCTCGCTACCTCTAACACCGATTGGGTATTCGATACCGGTTCGTGTGCTCACATTTGTCGAAATGTGCAGGTCATAAAGAATAGGAGGCGGCTCGAGAAAGGTGAAGTTCAACTCCGCGTCGGGAATGGCACGTGCATCTCCGCTATGGCCATTGGGAGCGTGGATTTAACTTTACCTTCTGGTTTTGTGTTGGAACTAAAGGATGTATTTTTGGTTCCCACTATCACTCGAAACATTATCTCTATCTCTTGTTTGGACATGGATGGTTTTGATGTTGTAATAAAGAACAAGTTGTTGACCTTGTTTCGAAATGATGTTCGTTTTTTGTGATGCGCATTTATTGAATGGTCTTTATGTGCTTGATTCTAGCGGACTTATCTTGAGTGTTGAGAATGACAATAGGAAACGTAAGATTTCACATGAGAATGCAACTTTGATGTGGCATTGCTGCTTAGGTCATATCAATTAGAAACGCATCAAGAGACTACAAACCGTTGGTCTCTTGGATCAATTCGCTTTCGAGCCAATTGACACATGCGAATCTTGTTTGATGGGAAAGATGACCAAAGCGCCTTTTCCTAACAAAGGAACAAGGGCAAATGACTTATTAGACCTTGTACATACCGATGTATGTGGACCTATGAGCATTTGTGCGCGTGGTGGTTATTCATACTTCATCACATTCACCGATGATCATAGTAGATACGGGTATATCTACTTGATGCGTCACAAATCCGAATCCTTTGAAAAGTTCAAAGAATTTAAGAATGAAGTTGAGAACCAACTTGGTCGAAAGATCAAGGTCTTACGATCCGATCGAGGTGGTGAGTACTTGAGCCATGAGTTTGGCAACTATCTAAAGGAGTGTGGAATCGTTCCACAACTCACTCCACCCGGAACACCACAATGGAATGGTGTATCCGAAAGGAGGAATCGATCTTTGCTTGACATGGTTCGATCAATGATGAGCCAAACCGATTTGCCTATGTCCTTTTGGGGATACGCCCTTGAAACCGCAACTTTTACATTAAACCGTGTTCCATCAAAGTCCGTTGAGAAGACGCCCTATAAGCTTTGGTTTAAGAAGAAACCAAGCATGTCGTTTCTCAAGATTTGGGGTTGTGAAGCTTATGTGAAAAGGCTAGTGAGCGATAAGCTTGGACCCAAATCGGACAAATGTCATTTCGTAGGATACCCTAAGGAAACAAAGGGTTACTACTTCTATAACCGCAACGAGAACAAGATAGTTGTTGCTCGTTATGGTGTGTTCTTGGAGAAAGAATTTATCTCAAGAAGAAGTAGTGGGAGCAACGTGGTGATTGAAGAAATTCAAGAACCGCAACAACAAAGCATGCCTCAAGTAGACAATGTAGTTGTTCCCGATATGGTGCCAAATGAGGTTGCACAAAATATGGATGCACCAAATGAGATTGTAGCCGAACCCATTCCACAAGTTGTTGTGGAAGAAGAGGTTCACGAACAAGCTCCCTCAAATGAAAACTCAAACATATCGCGAGTCGATGATGTTGAGGAAGCACCTTCACTTGAAATTCAAGAACAAAGTCCACAAACCGTTGTGGAACAAGTTCAAGAACCTCAAGCGTCTACCCTACGAAGATCGGCAAGGCCAAGTCGTCCACCTATAAGATATTTAGGTTTGCACGACGTTCTCGTCATGGAGAACGATGAGCCTTTGACCATTGATGACATGATAAAGAAACCCGACTCCAAGGAATGGCTAAAAGCCATGGAATCCGAAATGCAATCCATGTATGATAACAAGGTATGGACCTTGGTTGACCTTCCCAACGGAGTAAAACCCGTTGAGAACAAATGGATATTTAAGAGAAAGGTCGACATGGATGGCAACTTGACCATTTACAAAGCACGACTTGTAGCGAAAGGTTACAAGCAAATTCATGGTATTGACTATGAAGAAACCTTCTCGCCCGTCGTCATGTTCAAGTCAATTCGGATCATGTTAGCAATTGTCGCATTCTATGATTATGAGATTTGGCAAATGGATGTCAAAACCGCCTTCCTAAATGGAAATTTGGAAGAGGATGTGTACATGACACAACCCGAGTGTTTTGTGGATTCAAAGAATGCTAACAAAGTATGCAAGCTTCAACGATCCATTTATGGATTGAAGCAAGAATCAAGGAGTTGGAACAAGCGCTTTGATGAGGAAGTCAAGAAATTGAACTTCTCTCAAAGTGAAAAGGAACCTTGTGTCTACAAGAGGTTTAGTGGGAGCGTGGTTGTGTTTCTTGTTCTATATGTTGACGATATACTCTTGATCGGGAATGATATTCCCGAATTAAATGCAGTCAAGGATTCATTGAAGAAAGTGTTCTCAATGAAAGACTTGGGCGAAGCCGCCTACATCCTAGGAATCAAGATCTATAGAGATAGATCAAAAAGGATGTTAGGTTTGAGCCAAGATGCATATATTGACAAGGTGTTGCAAAAACACAACATGGCGAATTCCAAGAAGGGATTCTTGCCTATGTCACATGGTATTTACTTGAGCAAGACTCAAGGTCCGACAACGGAGACAGATCGGGAATACATGAAGCAATTCAAGTATCCATCTGTAGTCGGATCGATTATGTATGCCATGCTATGCACTCGCCCCGATGTGGCGCATCCGATTAGCGTGACTAGTCGATACCAAGCCAATCCAGACATGGCACATTGGACCGCAGTCAAGAATATCCTCAAGTATCTCAAGAGAACCAAGGAGAGCATTCTCGTTTACGGTGGAGACCAAGAGCTCGTTGTAACTAGTTACACCGATGCTAGTTTCCAAACCGATCGAGATGACTCCAAATCACAGTCCGGCTTTGTATTTCTGCTTAATGGTGGTGCCGTAAGTTGGAAGAGTTCCAAGCAAGATACTACGGCCGATTCCGTCACCGAAGCGGAATACTTAGCGGCTGGCGAAGCAGCAAAAGAAGCCGTATGGATCAAGGAGTTCTTGACCGAGCTAGAGGTGGTTCCAAGCATCTCGGGTCCAGTGGATATCTACTGCGACAATACGGGAGCCATAGCTCAGTCAAAGGAGCCTAGGTCTCACCAGAAGACTAGGCACATTCTACGACGATTCCATCTCATCCGTCAGTTGGTCAATGACGGTTGGGTCAAGGTCAAGAAGGTGGACGGTGCCGCGAACACAGCGGACCCTCTGACAAAGCCTTTGTCTCGAGCCGCGCATGAGTTGCATGTTGCATCCATGGGGATTAGGCGTATGCCTGATTGGCTTTGAGTTGTATCTTTTATTTAGGCGTTAGTATGAGACATGTATATTTGGATATTACATTGAGTACTATACACTGGCTAGAAGTCACTATTGATTGACTCTAGGCCAAGTGGGAGATTGTTAGAGATATGTCCTAGAAGCCAATCATATTTGGCTACTTCTATGGTTTTATGTTATGGATGATTTTATATCATTTGTTCCTTGATTTATGTGTTGACAGTTCATTCAGGTTGAGGATCTGAATTATAGATCACTGTGTTTCATTTAATAGTAAATGACAACAATAAATCTAAAGCGTCCATAATCTTGATAATTAACGAGGAACATTAATTATCAATAAGATTAGTATGTAAGTTAAGTGATGATTAAGTTCTATAAATCACAGGTTAAGAGTAACCAACTTAATTGCATATGTTTATGTTAATTGAACATAGTACAGGACATGACCCAACGAAATAAATATATGGATTGTGTTATGTGTCATTATTTATTTCGTTATGATTTTGATTTTAAGTTTGAGATATTTATCTTTTCCACATGAGGATAGGTTCAATAAATATCGTCTACCGCTGATTCCCGATAAGGGCTGCTATACGGACGTTATTTATGTTCTCTTGAATTGTGCGGGGAAAAGCTAAATAGTCAAGAAAACCGTATGTCCCTCATTAATTCACTTAGTGAGTGACGATATCTGTTTGGGCCCCTTGATGGAGATAGATTGTTTGCTAGCAACTGATACAATTATCTCTAGATCAAGAAACGTATAATCTGCAAGAATGACACATTCCTATCTTGGATTATACGATGATATCGTGAGACATAGGAATCAAAATAGAGATATACTTTTATTCTCTTATGCAGGATTGAAATATTGTAGCTGTACACTATTTATGCGAATTGGAAATCATAACGTGTTGCTAGATACCGCTTATGATTATTGGAATTAAATAGCGATTTAACTCCATGTCCAACGTAGCATAAATCCTCAAAGGGTCACACAGAATTGGTGTTTTAACCATGCTTGCATTATTTATTTATTTGCAATAATTGGTATTGCAAAATATGATAAGTTGATTAATTAATTAAATAGCGTTGTAGACCGTTATAATTAATTAAATCAAATGGATCATATAGAAAATAAATTAATGCATTATCTAATCCCTAAATAATTATTATTAAGTTAATAATTATTTATTTCAACACATATGCATATTATAGGGCTTTAATTAAATAGTTAATTAAATGCCCAATAGGGATCCAAATTGAGAGCAACAAGAGGGGCCATTTAATGATTGATTGAGTGGACCCAAGAGGCAAGGCACATAGCCCATAAAGGGCCCATAATGTGGCCGGCCATGCTAGGTGGTAGGTGGGTGGCAATTTGGTAAATAGTTAGTGTGAGGTAGGTAGAGTTTGCACACTATATAAAGAGGTGTATGGTTGCAAATCCCCCTCTCTCTCTCTCCCACTAATCCTAGCCGCCACCCCCCTCCTTTGTGAGGCGCCTCCCCTCTCTTCTCTCCCTATTGCTCATGTGTTGAGCCCCATTCTTCCACAAATCAATTAGTTCATTTGCTAGAAGAACGGGAAAGCTAGAGATTAGTCATCTCTGTTAGAAAGTGTGTAATTTTCATTTTTATGCTAATTACCAATTAATTAACCAAGCAAATCACACACAAAAGAGATCTAGTACATAAGCTATTCATTCACAAGAGAGAAAGGGTTGGAAGTATACCTCTCTTGGTATCGCAACCAAGAGGCTCGTTCCAACGGATTGGTGTCGGTGGCGTGCTCTCCAAAACACCTCCTATTCGCGGCGCCTCGAGTCCACTATGGTATTAACCAAGTTCTTCTCAATTCGTGCTAGCGAAGAGAAGAATGAGTCTAATCCCAAGCGTTCCCTTTCTTCAACCAACGAACCAAACGATTTGTGGGAGAATGGGATGCTCAACACATGAGCTAGAGTGGAGAGGAGAGAGGGGGGGCCGGCGCACCTCTAAGGGGGGCAAGGGTGGCGGCTAGAGAGAGGAGGAGAGAGAAGAGTCCCAAGGAGCCTCCAATAGGTGCCTTATATAGCCTCTTAACCCTAGATAGGAGTTCACACAAATTACAAGTGTGCCACTCCCACCTACCTCTTGTGGCCGGCCTCCTAGTGGGCTCTCTTGGCCCACTAGGCCATCTCCATTTGGTTCCTTTAGTTCTATTAATTAAAGGCCCACTCATAGCTATTCAATTTGGACATTTAATTTACCAATAAATTAAAGCCCAAATTACATAACTAAATTAAGTGTGTTATTTATAAATAATTATTAACTTAATAATAATTATTTAGAGATTAGACAATGCATTAATTTATTTCTATATGATCTATTTGACTTAATTAATTATAACGGTCCATAACGCTATTTAATTAATTAATCAATCTATCATATTTTGCAATACACTTTATTGCAAATAAATAAATAATGCACATATGATTAAATACCAATTTTGTGTGACCCTTTGAGGATTTATGCTATGTTGGACATGGAATTAAATCGCTATTTAATTCCAATAATCATAAGCGGTATCTAGCAACACGTTATGATTCCCAATTCGCATAAATAGTGTACAGCTACAAAATTTCAATCCTGCATAAGAGAACAATTATGTTTCTCTATTTTGATTCTTATGTCACACGATATCATCGTATAATCCAAGATAGGAATGTGTCATTCTTGCAGATTATACGTTTCTTGATCTAGAGATAATTGTATCAGTTGCTAGCAAACAATCTATCTCCATCAAGGGGCCCAAACAGATATCGTCACTCACTAAGCGAATTAATGAGGGACATACGGTTTTCTTGATAATTAGCTTTTCCCCGCACAATTCAAGAATACTTAAATCAAGTCCGTATAGCAGCCTTTATCAGGAATCAGCGGTAGACATGATTTATAGCATCTATCCTCATGTGGAAAAGATAATCATCTCAAACTTAGAACCAAAATCATAACGAAATAAATAATGACACGTAACACAATCCATATATTTATTTCGTGGGGTCCAGTCCTGTACTATGTTCTATAACATATACATATGCAATTAAGTTGGTTACTCTTAACCTATGATTTATAGAACTTAATCATCACTTAATCTGCATACTAATCTTATTGATAACTAATGTTCTCTGTTAATTATCAAGATTATGGACTTTTAGATTTATCATTGTCATTTACTACTAAATGAATAACAGTGATCTATAATTCAGATCCTCAACCTGAATGAACTGTCAACGATTAGATCAAAGAACAAATGATCTGAAATCATCAATAACATAAACTATAGAAGTAGCCTAATGAATTGGCTTCTAGGACATATCTCTAACAATCTCCCACTTGGCCTAGAGTCAATCAATAGTGACTTCTAGCAAGTGCATAGTACTCAATGTAATATCCAAAATATACATGTCTCATACTAAAGCCTAGTAATAAAAGATACAACTCAAAGCCACTCAGGCATGCGCCTAATCCCCATGGATGCAACATGCAACTCATGTGCGGCTCGAGATAAAGGCTTTGTCAGAGGGTCCGCTGTGTTCGCGGCACCGTCCACCTTCTTGACCTTGACCCATCCATCATTGATCAACTGACGGATGAGATGGAATCGTCGTAGAATGTGCCTAGTCTTTTGGTGAGACCTAGGCTCCTTGGACTGAGCTATGGCTCCCGTGTTGTCGCAGTAGATATCCACTGGACCTGAGATGCTTGGAACCACCTCTAGCTCGGTCAAGAACTCCTTGATCCATACACCTTCTTTCGCTGCTTCACCAGCCGCTAAGTATTCTGCTTCGGTGACGGAATCGGCCGTAGTATCTTGCTTGGAACTCTTCCAACTTACGGCACCACCATTGAGCAGAAATACGAAGCCGGACTGTGATTTTGAGTCATCTCGATCGGTTTGGAAACTAGCATCGGTGTAACCACTTACAACGAGCTCTTGGTCTCCACCATATACGAGAATGCTATCCTTTGTTCTCTTGAGATATTTGAGGATATTCTTGACTGCAGTCCAATGTGCCATGCCAGGATTGGCTTGGAATCGACTAGTCACGCTAATCGGATGTGCCACATCAGGACGAGTGCATAGCATGGCATACATAATCGATCCGACCACAGATGGATACTGGAACTTCTTCATGTATTCACGATCTGCATCATTGGTCGGACTTTGAGACTTGCTCAAGAAAATGCCATGTGACATAGGCAAGAATCCCTTTTTGGAATTTGCCATGTTATGTTTGTTCAACACTTTGTCAATATATGCATCTTGGCTCAAGCCTAACATCCTTCTAGATCTATCTCTATAGATCTTGATTCCTAGGATATAGGCGGCTTCGCCCAAATCTTTCATTGAGAACACCTTCTTCAATGAATCCTTAACTGCATTCAACTCGGGGATATCATTCCCGATCAAGAGGATATCATCAACATATAGAACAAGAAACACAACCACGCTCCCACTGATCCTCTTGTAAACACAAGGTTCCTTTTCGCTTTGAACGAAGTTCAATTTCTTGACTTCTTCATCAAAGCGTTTGTTCCAACTCCTCGATGCTTGCTTCAATCCATAAATGGACCTTTGAAGTTTGCATACCTTGTTAGCATTCTTTGGATCCACAAAACACTCGGGTTGTGTCATATACACATCCTCTTCCAAATTTCCATTTAGGAAGGCGGTTTTGACATCCATTTGCCAAATCTCATAATCATAGAATGCGGCAATTGCTAACATGATCCGAATTGACTTGAACATAACGACGGGCGAGAAGGTTTCTTCATAGTCAATACCATGAACTTGTTTGTAACCTTTCGCTACGAGTCGTGCTTTGTAAATGGTCAAGTTGCCATCCATGTCGACCTTTCTTTTAAAGATCCATTTGTTCTCAACGGGTTTTACTCCGTTGGGAAGATCAACCAAGGTCCATACCTTGTTGTCATACATGGATTGCATTTCGGATTCCATGGCCTTAAGCCATTCCTTGGAGTCTGGTTTTCTTTTCATGTCATCAATGGTCAAAGGCTCATCGTTCTCCATGACGAGAACGTCGTGCAAACCTAAATATCTTATAGGTGGACGACTTGGCCTTGCCGATCTTCGTAGGGTAGATGCTTGAGGTTCTTGAACTTGCTCCACAACGGTTTGTGGGCTTTGTTCTTGAACTTCAAGTATAGGTGCGTCCTCAACACTATCGACACGCGATATGTTTGAGTATTCATTTGAGGGAGCTTGTTCTTGAGCCTCTTCTTCCACAACAACTTGTGGAATGGGTTCGACTACAATCTCATTCAGTGCATCCATATTTTGTGCAACCTCATTTGGCACCATATCGGGAACAACTACATTGCCTACTTGAGGCATGCTTTGTTGTTGCGGTTCTTGAATTTCTTCAATCGCCACGTTGCTCCCACTACTTCTTCTTGAGAGAAATTCTTTCTCCAAGAACACACCATAACGAGCAACAACTATCTTGTTCTCGTTGCGGTTATAGAAGTAGTAACCCTTTGTCTCCTTAGGGTATCCTACGAAGTGACATTTGTCCGATTTGGGTCCAAGCTTATCGCTCACTAGCTTTTTCACATAAGCTTCACAACCCCAAATCTTGAGAAACGACATGCTTGGTTTCTTCTTAAACCAAAGCTCATAGGGCGTCTTCTCAACGGACTTTGATGGAACACGGTTCAAAGTAAAAGCTGCGGTTTCAATTGCATAACCCCAAAAGACATAGGCAAATCAGTTTGGCTCATCATCGATCGAACCATGTCTAGCAAAGTTCGATTCCTCCTTTCGGACACACCGTTCCATTGTGGTGTTCCTGGTGGAGTGAGTTGTGGAATGATTCCACACTCCTTTAGATAATCGCCAAATTCATGGCTCAAGTACTCACCACCTCTATCGGATCGTAAGGCCTTGATCTTTCGATCAAGTTGGTTCTCAACTTCACTCTTAAACTCTTTGAACTTGTCAAAGGTTTCAGATTTATGACGCATCAAGTAGATATACCCGTATCTACTATAATCGTCAGTGAACGTGACGAAGTATGAGAAACCTCCACGTGCACAAATGCTCATAGGTCCACATACATCGGTATGTATGAGATCTAACAATCCATTTGCCCTTATCCCTTTGTTGGGGAAAGGCGCTTTGGTCATTTTACCCATCAAACAAGATTCGCAAGTGTCAATTGGCTCGAAAGCGAATTGATCCAAGAGACCAACGGATTGTAGTCTCTTGATGCGTTTCTCGTTGATATGACCTAAGCGGCAATGCCACATTAAAGTAGCATTCTCATGTGAAACCTTACGTTTCCTTTTGTCATTTTCAACACTCAAAACAAATCCATTCGAATCGAGCACATAAAGACCATTCAATAAATGTGCATCACAAAAACGAACTTCATTACGAAACAAAGTCAAGCACTTGTTCTTTATTACAACATCATAACCATCCAAATCCAAACAAGAAACGGATACAATGTTTCGAGTGATACATGGAACTACAAAAACATCCTTGAGTTCCAACACAAAACCATTAGGCAAAGTTAGTTCCACGCTCCCAACGGCCATAGCGGAGACGCACGTGCCGTTACCGACGCGGAGTTGAACTTCGCCTTTCTCGAGCCGCCTTCTATTCTTTAGTACCTGCACATTTCGACAAATGTGAGCACACGAACCAGTATCAAATACCCAATCTGTGTGAGAAGTAGCGAGAAGAGTTTCGATGACAAATATACCTGAGGTAGAAGGTTGGACAGTTCCCGCCTTCTTGTCAGCTAGGTACCTTGGGCAGTTTCTCTTCCAATGGCCCTTGTTGCTACAGTAGTAGCACACGGTCTCGGAAGTGGCCGGGTTCTTCTTCTTCTTAGAACCCACGGGAGCACCCTTGGCCGGACCTTGGGGCGTCACCGGGCCTTTGCCTTTGCCTTTGCGGCCACGCTTTCTTATCTTCTTGCTCTTTCCACTCACCGCAAGAACATCCTTTGGGCCCTTCTCTTTCTTCAAACTCTCCTCCGTCTCAATGAGCATGTTTTGGATGTCATCCATGCTCTTGTCCATGCCGTTCATCCGGTAGTTCACAACGAAACCGGTGAAGCTTGGAGGGAGAGAATTGAGAATGAAGTCTTGAATCGCCCCCGAGGGGAAGGGCGTATCAAGCTTCTCAAGCTGCCGAAACAACCCCGTCATCTTCATGACGTGTGGCCCGACATCATGACCTTCGGCCAAGCGAGTGTTGGCGACGGCCTTGATGAGACGGGCCCTTTCGGTGCGGGCCTTAGTTTGAAACATGTTGGATAGGCGAGTGATCATAGCGAACACTCCATAGCCACTATCCATGAACTCCTTTTGGAGTTCCGCTTCCATTGTTGCCACCATCACGACGGACATCTCCATGTCCTCGTTTTCATGCTTCGCAAAGGCATCCTTTTCCTCTTGGGTAGCGGTTGCCTTTGGAGCCGATGGCATGGGAGTGGTGAGGAGATACTCTCTTTTCTCATACCTAAAGGCAAGCCTTAGGTTGCGATGCCAATCCAAGAAATTGGCACCGTTAAAAGCGAGTTTCTCTCTCTCAAGAAGAGAACGTAGCGTAAAAGATGAGGAAGACATCTACAACAATACATAAGTTTTAAGGTCAATTAGTTTATGCTTTAAAATTTGTTTTAACTAAGTAAAACTTCCACTACATTAAATTATGTCCCTAAATGTAGTGAATTTCCAAGACCCCTATTTTTATCAAAATGGACCTGCTATGGCACGTCATCCAAAATGATTAGATAAGGTAGGTTCTACAACCAATCATCTTACCATGACTCTTGGTTCGCATAAGCGAACTTCGCCCCGATGTCCAAACTCTAGTTGGGTCCATCGAAAAAGTCACTTCTAACTATTTGCTCCTTGCAAATCTTAGCTATTTGCACCCCGACTACCGAATTGGCAATCATGACGTCCGCTTGGGCGGACCGCGCCATGAGTGACAATCGGCGTGAAGGGGATAGAGAGAAGGAGGGCGATTTAACTTATTCGTTTTAGTTTGGGACAAACAATTCATATGACACTTTGTTTGGTGGTCGTGTAAGCATACACCCATACCTAACCTAACAAAATAATCATATAAGCATCTCATAGTTGTGGGTTTGTATGGCTCCCGCTTGCATTAGTTTCGCCACATCGTCCATGGAGCAAAACTAATCTAATCCTTGCCCTCCCACTAAATTCTATAAGGATCTAAATCCTATATAAAATAAAGGTGCAAAATACATGTGAAAACATCCTATTCCCTTCCTATCCTTAGGGGCATGCATGCCTCACAAGTTACATCAAAATTAATCAAAAATTAATTAATGGCACCAAAGGCCGCATTACAAACATTCACACATGCATTCATTTACAACCACAAGGCATTGAGTCTTGAGCCATACTAAACCCACTATCCACCTACAAAACAAAGTTAGCACATACAAGCACTTTGTTTCCAATTAACGATTTTCAAGCATCTTTGCGTTTCGTTTGCTATAAGTAAATTCCGTGTACAAATCCTCAATTTTAAACAACTAAACTTGTTTAAATTCATTTAGAAAGTTCTTTCAACATCCCATAACAGAAAGGAGATCAAACAAGGAGTTTTCTAATTAATTTCAACTAGTTTGAATACTTAGAAAAACAGTAATTTACCAAAAAACGTAACTAATGGAATTCAACAAAAACAACAGTTTTCGGTCTCCAAAAATTCTCAAATAAATTACTTAAGCTCCTTATTATAGTTGTGATTACCAGTAAAAATTTCAAGAAGAGATCTTAAACCATCTGGGAGAATCAAAAATGACAAATCTCTTACAAGTGTACGAAACACCGTTATGAGATTTTCAGCTTATCCTCTCAACCATTTGATCTGTTAGACCACCTTCTATCCAGTTTTTATATATACAATATACATAGAAAAACTTGTTTATACTACAGGCTATCCATTCATGAAAAGAAAACAACCAAGTTCAGTTCAACAATCTTAAGTTACATGCTAAACAATCAACAAATTCTGTACTGGAACAGACTGTCGATCGAAACGTTTTAACCTAGCTGAGGGTCCAAACATCCACGAAAAATTATGAAATTAATTTTCCTGGAATCCTAACTCAAAATAGAACAACTCCATTTAAACAGAATTTTTAAAGGAGTTCTCAGTTGGTACAGTTTATTAGAACAATCGATTTGCTCAACAAACTGGATCTGACAAGATCTTCCTTTTCATACTTGAAAACCCACAAATTAATCCGAGTCATGCAACAATTTATACATGCTCAGAAAGAGCTTCAAGTCCTCTTTATTTCTAGCCATAGAACACTGGTACTTATATTCAAAATATAAATCTTTCAAGCCATTCAAACAGGACAGTGCAAGCAAAAACTAGTTCTGCGCACTGTCGCCGTTTTATTCACAGTAAATCTATACTAATTCAGAAAAATGTGAATCCAACGCCAAAAGAATCACAATCCACAGATCTACAACTTTCATGTAGATGGAAAGATCTTCCAGAGAACTTATCACATCCAAAAACGCGAAATAACACAGAAAATACCATTTCCAGACAGCAAACAAACGCATCATCTCTACTAATCCATTAATTAGCCAATTTCTCTTAATTAAGTGTTAAAATAGCTTAAGTACGACCATGTGCTCTGATACCACTGTTAGAAAGTGTGTAATTTTCATTTTTATGCTAATTACCAATTAATTAACCAAGCAAATCACACACAAAAGAGATCTAGTACATAAGCTATTCATTCACAAGAGAGAAAGGGTTGGAAGTATACCTCTCTTGGTATCGCAACCAAGAGGCTCGTTCCAACGGATTGGTGTCGGTGGCGTGCTCTCCAAAACACCTCCTATTCGCGGCGCCTCGAGTCCACTATGGTATTAACCAAGTTCTTCTCAATTCGTGCTAGCGAAGAGAAGAATGAGTCTAATCCCAAGCGTTCCCTTTCTTCAACCAACGAACCAAACGATTTGTGGGAGAATGGGATGCTCAACACATGAGCTAGAGTGGAGAGGAGAGAGGGGGGGCCGGCGCACCTCTAAGGGGGGTAAGGGTGGCGGCTAGAGAGAGGAGGAGAGAGAAGAGTCCCAAGGAGCCTCCAATAGGTGCCTTATATAGCCTCTTAACCCTAGATAGGAGTTCACACAAATTACAAGTGTGCCACTCCCACCTACCTCTTGTGGCCGGCCTCCTAGTGGGCTCTCTTGGCCCACTAGGCCATCTCCATTTGGTTCCTTTAGTTCTATTAATTAAAAGCCCACTCATAGCTATTCAATTTGGACATTTAATTTACCAATAAATTAAAGCCCAAATTACATAACTAAATTAAGTGTGTTATTTATAAATAATTATTAACTTAATAATAATTATTTAGAGATTAGACAATGCATTAATTTATTTCTATATGATCTATTTGACTTAATTAATTATAACGGTCCATAACGTTATTTAATTAATTAATCAATCTATCATATTTTGCAATACACTTTATTGCAAATAAATAAATAATGCACATATGATTAAATACCAATTTTGTGTGACCCTTTGAGGATTTATGCTATGTTGGACATGGAATTAAATCGCTATTTAATTCCAATAATCATAAGCGGTATCTAGCAACACGTTATGATTCCCAATTCGCATAAATAGTGTACAGCTACAAAATTTCAATCCTGCATAAGAGAACAATTATGTTTCTCTATTTTGATTCTTATGTCACACGATATCATCGTATAATCCAAGATAGGAATGTGTCATTCTTGCAGATTATACGTTTCTTGATCTAGAGATAATTGTATCAGTTGCTAGCAAACAATCTATCTCCATCAAGGGGCCCAAACAGATATCGTCACTCACTAAGCGAATTAATGAGGGACATACGGTTTTCTTGATAATTAGCTTTTCCCCGCACAATTCAAGAATACTTAAATCAAGTCCGTATAGCAGCCTTTATCAGGAATCAGCGGTAGACATGATTTATAGCATTTATCCTCATGTGGAAAAGATAATCATCTCAAACTTAGAACCAAAATCATAACGAAATAAATAATGACACGTAACACAATCCATATATTTATTTCGTGGGGTCCAGTCCTGTACTATGTTCTATAACATATACATATGCAATTAAGTTGGTTACTCTTAACCTATGATTTATAGAACTTAATCATCACTTAATCTATCATAGAACTTAATCATCACTTAATCTGCATACTAATCTTATTGATAACTAATGTTCTCTGTTAATTATCAAGATTATGGACTTTTAGATTTATCGTTGTCATTTACTACTAAATGAATAACAGTGATCTATAATTCAGATCCTCAACCTGAATGAACTGTCAACGATTAGATCAAAGAACAAATGATCTGAAATCATCAATAACATAAACTATAGAAGTAGCCTAATGAATTGGCTTCTAGGACATATCTCTAACAATCTCCTCCAAGTTACTAGCATAGCTTGTTGAGGATTTGGTTAATACCAAGTGGACTCGAGGAGCTTTCGACAAGGAGGCCGAAAGAGCAAGCACCACCTTCATCCTAGCCGCGGTTCAAATCCCCTTGGTTACGATACCAAGGGAGGTACATCTTTGAACCCTTTCTCTTGTGTGAATGCTTGGTACTAGTTCCTATGTGTGTGCATGCTTAATTATGGGTAATTAATAGTAATTATCTTTGAAAAATTAAAATTGTGCACTTAACTAACAATATACTTGTGTGTGCAAATCCGCAATGGTCCAATAGCGATCGCTAAATACCTGCTATCTGCTATTTAGTCTTTTGCTTTTGAGTAACACCAAATGCTACAACTTTATTTTTTTTATTAATATTTTAAAATTTAAATTCTAATCTAAACTGTTGAACTTGTTCAAATTAACGAGCGATGTATTTATATATATATTTTTACAAATTTAAAGTTCATTTATGCCCTGATCTAAATCAGAGACAGACAACACACGAAAAGAGAAGAAATAAGTCGTGACGGGTGATCGGCGAAGGAGAGATGAAATCACGTTAGTTTAATCGCTGAGCATAGAAGGAAATGATCCAACGGTGGAAAAAAAATTTTATTTTTATTTTTGGACATGAAGTCAAAGGGTCTATTTTTTTTTTTACGAACTCTCGCCAAACGAGAAATCACACGCCTCCATTGTCGATTTCAATAAGAGGATTTGGTGAAAAGTTAATTTTATTTCCATTTCTCACATTAAATTTGCGGGTTTGATAATTGATACTCGATGAACGATGAAGAAGACAAAAAAAAAAAAAAATGAAAGACTATGATTAATTCTAATATGTTTATGTTTGGGCATCTTGATCACTCAATCTGTTCCTTCTTTCTTGGATTTAGAAAAATCAAATTCTCAACACTTCCGCACTGTCCTAAAATCAGTAATTATGTTGGAGATAGAGAGCATTAGTTACTTGGTTGTTCGATTAGAAGAACAAAAAAGAACTACTTATGAATTGCTATTCAGATAATAGATAATTATTATATCAATCTTAATACTCTAGATACATGCTGTTAATTATTGGCATGTTAATCATAATATTTTGTGCGTTTTCAAATTTTTAACCTATGCTGTTAAGAACTTGAGTACTTGAAATAAAATGTAATTTATTTTACAAATGTTGTTTTATCTTTATACGTTTATATCCTAATTTAAGAAAACAATAATAATAAGCAATGGTGCTAAAATATTATATTTATGATTCACCATTTGTATCATTAAAAATCTAATTAACCCTAAATATAATCATTGAAAGGAAAAGAAAATGAAATAAGCAGCCGTCCCGTTCCTTAGTAAATAAACTTCAATAAAACCCAAAAGAAGCCTTAATAAGCCACGGCTCCGTCCTTCCTTCTTGCTTTAAACTTCAACAAAATTGGACTCCGAAATCAGAATGAGACCAAACTCCGCATTCAGTCAAGCAGCGTTAGCTTCCCTCCTTGCCTCCTTGGCTCCTTGCTAGGTACTATTTTTGCACTTTTCTTCTCAATTATGCTTTACTTATTTCATTTTTTAATTATTTATTTCCATCTGTGCCCTACAAATTACACATTTCCTGCTTCCTAAATTATCTCTTGCAAGTGTGAATGTGTGTGTTTTTTTGGGTTTTAGTAGGACAACATAAACTCATTCTAACTTTATTTAACTAAATAAATTGAACAACAAGAAAATGAAAAAAAAAATCATCTCTTTTTTCGTTTCTATCTCAAGATTTTTGAATTAGTGGGTCACACACTTGTTTGAGCTCCCTTAATTTCTCTTCAAACTCGCATGCCTCTGCAAATTGGTAATTATCCAACCAATTGATTGCCTGATCCACAGCTCGCTCAATCTTTCTTTTCTCAGTAAAATACAGTTTACCAGCATCCCTGGCATTTCTAGCTACCTCCCTTGCTCTGTAAGCATAATCCTCCAGGGCATTCTTTGCTTCAATTCTCTTTAAATTTTCTTCATCATCCATTTTGTACTTTTCTAAATCTTGCATGAGCTGTTCCACCTCCTTTTTACCCAGTCCACATGAAATCTCTTTGCAATTAATCTCTGTTTTCTTACCATCAGTTATGTCATAAGCCTTAAGACTCAAAATGCCATCTATATTTATGCTAAATGTTACATGTATTTTTGGGATACCCCTTGAGTAAAGAGGCAAATCAATTAAATTGTACTTGCTGAGAAAACAACCAGACTCGCATGCACATAATCGGATCGAGATGCTGGTTTGGTTATTAGAGCTAGTGGTGAATATATGCTCTTTGTTGGCAGGGATCGGGTTGTTTCTCGGAATGAGCACACTCATGTCTCCACTGGCAGTTTCAAGGCCAACAGATTGTGGATTTACATCATGCACCTTCAAATCATACAACCTGTCTCTTTCTTCTTTGCCACTAGTCAAGATTGCTGCTTGGATGGTGGCACCATAGGCAACTGCTTCATCTGGGTTAATACTTTTGTAAAGTTCCTTCCCATTGAAGAATTCCTGCACACAGAGGTTTCCTAGATGAATCACAATTTCCATACATAAAACTCTAATTACTTGTTATGAAAAAAACTACTTTAATCTGAGGAAAAAAAAATCAGAAAATAAGGGAACTTGTCAGCTCACACAGATCAACATGAAAACGCTATTTGATGTCTACCTGTAAAAGTTGCTGAATTTTGGGAATCCTAGTCGACCCACCCACAGGGATAATATCATCTATTTGACCTTTGTGGATCTGGGCCTCTTTGAGACAGTTCTCGACAGCTTCTATGCACATTTGGAGAAGATCCTTATTAATCTCTTCAAACTCATCTCTGGAGATGGCACAACAGAAATCTATTCCATCATACAGTGAGTCAATCTCTATTGTGGTTCTAGAGACTGTTGACAAGACTCGTTTTGCTTTCTCGCAAGCTGTTGTCAGCTTTCTTAGTGCTCTTGCGTTTTTGCTAATATCTCTTTCTTCCTTTTTCTCGAACTGTTGCACGAAGTGATCTACTATTTTTCTATCAAAGCAATTACCACTCAAATTAGGGTTTCCAACTGACGCAAGCACTTTAAGCACACCATTACAAATGGAAATAACTGAAACATCTAAATATCCCCCACCAATGTCAAATACTAGAATGGTCTTTCCAATGGAGCTCTCAGTGGTCACCTTGTGTGAGTAGTAAGCAATTGCAGCAGCAGTTGGTTCATTAATGATTTGCAGGGTATTGAGGCCGGCTATGAGGGCAGCATCTATTAAGGCTTTTCTTTGAGAGCTGCCAAAGTAGGAGGGCACAGAGACTACAGCATTTTTCACTGTCGACCTAACATAAGCTTCAGAGATTTCTTTCATCTTTCTGAAGATTATGGAAGCAATCTGCTCGGGCACTAACTTTTTCTCCTTGCCTTTGTATTGCACCTGTACAACTGGCCTATCATCTGCATCTGGTATGACCATCAACGATGATGATTTCAAATTGCTTCCTATAGACAGTTCTGAATAATTCCTCCCAATCAAGTGCTTTACACCTAGTAAAGGAACATATTCCATCACAATTAATTCCATGCAACGAAATAAAAGTTTAGAGACCTGATACTTGGCTGCTCTTGACAGTCATTGTCAAGCATTTCCAACAATATATCATCTTATTGACAGTTATATACTTTTATATCATGCAATATAATGGGTTTTCTATGCGTTCGGGGGGGGGGGGGGGGGGGTTGGGAGTATATTAGCTTTCGCTTATCCTAATTATTGTATATATCAGTATTTTGGGGGTACCTTATGGAAATTTTGTTCTGATACTGCAGAATTGGTACCAGATATGGCTGAAGATTTACTGAGTCGTTTATTGTAATGCTTTCAAGTATATATGGAACCAGTGATACATGTACTATTCTTTCCATAAAAGAAATATGAAAAATAACTTATATGTACCTTGTGATGAGCAATTGTAAGAAATGGCATCAGTTATCTGTACGGGCTATGCATTTTCACTATATATTTAAGGATTCAAAACTAATTAATTATGTAACATCCTTTTTTTTAAATAAAAAAAAGCTTACTAAATATGGTGTTAGTAGGATTCATCAAGGACTGTTGTCTTGCAGTATCCCCGACAAGCCTCTCGTTATCTGTAAAAGCAACACAAGAAGGCATGGTTCGGCTCCCTTGTTCATCTGATATGATTTCGACATGGTCATCAACCCAGACACCGGCACATGAATAAGTAGTTCCGAAATCAATCCCAATTGCTGTGCCTAATTCTGAATATATTTTCCCCGTAATTTCATTGTACAGGTTTTCCAACTCTTCCATCTTAATCATGAAATCTTCCACCTTTGTGCCGCTATTGTTACCCATCCATTTGACAACTGACTCAATCTCCTCCTCAATCGTCTTCTTATCCCAGGATGAGAGTTTTAAAACAGTACTTTCTTCATCAATTGCCACCTTGATATTTTCAATAGATTTTGTTAACAACTTTTTTGCATCTTCCCATCTATGGTCCTCATCTTCACCTTCGCTTGACCCATCATTGCTGCTTATAGCCCTACTTTCACTGTCAGTACTGCCAAATCTGATCTTTTTTTTGAGTCCATGAGTCCTATCCTCTGCTGAGACTATTAAAGCGCCATTGGCATCAATTTCAAAACAAATGTTGATTTGTGAGGCACCTTTTGGAAGAGGAGGGATGCCACACAACTCGAATTCACCGAGAAAATTGTTATATTGTGTTTGAGTTCCATCTCCTTCAAACACTCGAACAAGAAAGCTTGTTTGGTTATCATAGTCGGTGGAAAATACCTTTTCTTTCTTGGTAGGCAATCTACTGTTTCTGGGAATCAAGACAGACATAACGCCTCCACCAATTTCTACCCCCAGAGAAAATGGGGTGATATCAAGGAGAATCAAGCTTTCAACGTCCATGTGCATGTCCCCTCCTAGAATTGAGGCCAGAATGGCAGCACCATATGTCACTGCTGCATCTGCATCACTAATCTCGCTGAGCTCCTTCCTATCAAAATATTCTATCAGCATTTGTTGCAATCTAGGGATATTTGTGGATCCACCAACCAGAATGATATCATCTATGTTACACCTCTCCATCATAGCATCTTTCAGGCACCTCTTTACACATTCCAAGCATCTTTGCAAGAGATCCATGTTAAGCTCTTCAAACTTAGCCCTCGTAATGGTGGTATGAAAATCTATGCCATTATGAAGCGAGACAATGCCAATGGTTGTTGTTGTGGCAGAAGAAAGAGCCCTTTTAGCTCTCTCACTAGCAGTTCTGAGCCTGTTCATAGCTCTGGAGTCATTACTGATATACTTCTTATGCTTTTTCCAAAACTCACTAACAAAGTAGTCCACCATTCGACCGTCGAAATCCTCACCACCTAGGTGCGTGTCTCCAGCAACAGCTTTCACCTTATAAACACCTTCTTCAATGGTCACTACTGACACATCTAGTGTCCCGGCACCAAGGTCAAAGATAAGTGAATTGTGTCCATGACTGAAGCTTCCATGGGACTTTTCAAAGCCATATGCCATAGTTGCAGCAACAGAGCTGCTGATGAGTCTGAGAGAAACTCCTGCAATAGACCCTGCGTCCTTGACTATTTGTCGTTGTGCATGGTTGAAGTAGACCGGGACAGTGACAACGGCATTCTCGATGGGATATCCTAGGAAAGATTCTGCTGCCTCCTTGACATGAATCAGTATCATTGAGAAGATCTCCTCAGGGGCAATATGCCTTTCGTCACTGCTGTTGGGATGGATTGCAATCATGGGTTTATTGTCCTGTTCCTTCACCACCTTGAAAGGCCATAGCTTTGTATCACTTTGAACCCAAGGATCAGAGTAGGCCCTTCCAATCAATCGACCTGCATCTGTTGTGTAGAGTAATCAGGAAATGAAATATAGTAATATTATTTTAGTTTAATTACTGCCCAATTAATAGTGTTGGTGTCATAAAGGAATTGTCATATTGATGGCATAGAATAATATCGTTGAGAATCTCAGTCACATGATAATTGTACCATTTTCTGAAGGAAAATTATAATAAAGATCATGTTTCATTTTACAAAATAATACATGTTAACTATACTCTGACGAAATAAATAAAATGTGCCAGTATATGAGTGTTAATTAAATTTATTAATGTAATGTGCATTTACCATGTGCTCTAATTTATAAATGATCATATAACAAATTCACAAGCCTTATTTTACATGCTAATAAATAAAACAAAATGGAGCAACAATCAACAAGGAATTCGGATGCAAGAAACTATACTTATCACTAGGAATAAGATATGTCAACTTCATTCCGTACATATTCAATTCCGCACTAATATATCTGGAATCGACCAAATACGCTGTGAGTGGATCCCTCTCAAATTAACTTCTAACCTTAAATTGATGCTAATTCTCTAACAAAAGCAAAATGTGACTTAAATTTCTGATTTCTGAACTCACTAAAGATGGTGTTGGCAGGGTTTGCAGCAGCCTGATTCTTTGCAGCTTCACCTATAAGCACGTCCCCATTGCTGGTGAAAGCGACATACGACGGCACTGTGGCAATGATCTCAACACAACCACCACGACACACGCTAGCACGTGCACATGACGTGCCGAGGTCAATGGCAATCATGGGACCTTCCTTCTGACACCTCGTCATTATCAGAGAGGACCGAAAAGCATTTCAAAACAATGGGGAGAAAAAGTGCATTTACAAGATGGGTTTGTTGAGTCAAATAGAATAGAAAGATGGTGAGTTGATTTATGGAAAAACACGAAATAAAATATAGAAGGAAGGTTAATGGACAGTTGGAGTCAAGGCGCGTTTTGAACGTCATAGCACGTAGGAAAGCGTACATGTTTAATCCTTTCTTTTCCCCCTAAAGAAGGTTGTCAATATAATGTTCTCCATTTCCCTTTGTTTTTTTTTGTTCTTTCTTCCCTTTTTGGACTATGGTCAATTGGTCATGACTATTTCATTGAAGACAGTGGCCTATTTTTTTTATCTTCATTCAATAATAAGTTTGTGAGGACCATAAAAGGTTTTTTAGTACAACTCAATTTCCGGATCCTCGGATCAGAAACGGTAATAACAAAATTCTTTCTTGGGATTGTAATTACAAAAGAAAATAATAAAAGAAAAGATAGAGAAGATTGTCAAATGGAAGGAAGACAATGAGGGCATATGGTCTTGACCACTTCTTTCAAATACACTTGTGGGGATTTTTAGACGGATAATATCATATATTTGTTTTTTTAGAAGCTTGGACAGAGACTGTCAAAGAATATCATATATTTGTTATTGCGGATAGCAACAATGTTAAAGCTCTAACAACTTAGGGTTGCAGTTCAGCATGTTACAACAAAATTCGGCTTGCACTTGCACATGTCTCTTCTATATTAAATTATAATGTTGTGGGAATAAATAGAGGATATTATATTTTCGCTGTTAACATTTCCAAAGCCAACCTCCAATTGAACTTCAAACGAGCACTTAGACTCTGATTGGAAAGAAATTTGGAGTTGATTTGAGTAGAATATAAATGATTTGATTTAAAAATGAAATCTACTAATCTACAAGAAGAATTGACGGAAATTCATCGGTGACCATAGCAAGGATGATCGGACGCTCTAAATTAAATTTACCAATTTTTTTCTTTTTAGATGGAATTTCAAAATAATATTTGAGGAGAGTGAATTTCCATGATTAATATCTCATTTCCGATCAACGGATTTAGACGGAATCGGAATTCCATTTCCAAATCTGAGCTTAAATGTTACCTTCGGATCAAGGCCTTAGTCTCCGTTTAAACCGATGTGCCCTTGAGCCACAACCAAAGAAAGATGCAACTAGAGGGGATCTCTAAAACATTTTCAAACCAAGTGTGGTTGAAAGATGCACTTAATTTTGAAAAGGAGGCACTCTAGGCTCGAAGCATCCCTGCTTTGCCCCTTGAGTGCCTGCGGTGACAGGCTACAGATGTTACTTGCTTGCTTTGTTTCATGAACTGTTAATTAATTATTCCGTCTTAGTCTTGGGACTTGGGAGATGATTAACTTGGCATTAATTATATTCCGAAAAAGAAGGCACCTAGACCTAGATCAGAAGAGAAATAAACACCTTGAGCTGGGATTTCCGAGCGTAAAACTTCGTGATTTGATGCCTTGTGCGATTTACGTCCTTGGGCTGTTGGGCATCACCCTTACAAAGTCATTGGGCTTTATTTATCCATTTCAACTCTCGCGTCGGCCCCCCCAGGCCTCAATTAACATTCTACTGACTTTGTTTATCCAATATGAATATGACTGCTTGTTATTCAAGCCGCTCTTTATATCTGTTAATGATCGGTCCTTTTGTGGTGTTTGACCTCTTGAAATAATTTTTTTGTTGTATTTTTCTGCTTAATAAAATATAGAAATTGATTATCACCATCTGTAATTTGTCATTCTTGCCATCGCTAAACAGAAAGTTAACACTTAAAATAGATAAGGAGAACATATATGTGATCAAAGTGAACACATACAAACAGATAAGTTCAATAAAAATAAATTGAATGTGCATATAAAACTTTGAACAAGAGATGACAACACTTATTTGTTTGTAAGTGTTCATTTTGATAGTCTATATGTTTATCTTGTCCGTTTTATGTGTTCATTTTGTATTTAGCGGTGGCAGGGATAGCAAAATTAGAGATGACACTTATAATTTCTGATAAAATATTATGTATATATGTTTCATATTTAATTTTAGACTGTCGTAGGTTCTGTTTCTTTCTCTCCTTGCATGATCGTGAATTTATGATAACAAGATTGAGGGATAAATTATTTGCACTTCAGCAAAGACAAATTTAAATTGTTCATACTCCAGCACTAGATAAATAAACTATTCATGTTGTTTTCCAAATTAATTGGTTCTCCCAAACTTTTATTGCAGCTTTAATTCAATCTTGTCTTTCATTGTCGCTTGAATAAGATTTTGCAGCCTAATGAGAAGGGTAACATTTTTTCGTTAGATTTCTACATATGTGGGTTGTCAGTCTCTGTCTCGGTTAAATTATAGTTTGGAATTGGATAATTTTCTTTTCTAAAATAAGATCAAAGCTCCACCGTTGAGCCTCTTCCTGGTTATAGAAAATTAATTCTCTCTCAAAATTCTGCGCATGCATACATATGCGTGTAAGTCTTATATATCTGTTAACCAGTGTCTTCTCCCTCCACCTCTCTATCTCCATTTTCTATCTCTCTCTCTTTCTCTCTCTAGAATGGATCAAGAGTACGATGTCATTGTTCTCGGCACGGGTCTCAAGGAGTGCATCTTGAGTGGTCTCCTCTCTGTCGATGGCCTCAAGGTCAGTATATTCATTTTGTTCTTTTAAGAGAGTGATGTGAATATTATTTTATGAAGGTACTATCTATGTTTGCAAATGAAACAAAATTTAATTATATATTAATTAATCAATAATATGAAGGTGCTACACATGGACCGGAATGACTACTATGGAGGAGAGTCATCCTCCCTCAATCTCGTCCAGGTATATATTCGTGATCTTCTTCTTATTTTTGGTTTTCTTTTTGGGCCTAATAATTGAATTCTGCACATTTTTTATAATTTTTTTTTGTACGATTTGTGCGTCCAATTTACTTACAGAATGTTCATTTTGTAATGCCATGTTCATGAATTGGTTTCTTAGTTATGGAAGCGGTTCAGAGGCAGCAACACACCACCAGAGAATTTGGGTGCAAGCAAAGAGTATAATGTTGACATGATTCCAAAGGTAGCTGGGTTAATCCGAGTCAAAAATCAAAATTCTGTTATTTTATTTTAAGTATGACCTTATTTTTAATCAATAATTTTCCGATGCGGTAATTGACTAATGCTGAGAGTGCGATATGGTAATATTGTTTCAGTTTATGATGGCAAATGGTACATTGGTCCGCGTCCTAATCCACGCCAATGTGACCAAATACTTGAATTTCAAGGCGGTTGATGGTAGTTTTGTTTATCAGAAAGGAAAGGTACGTACGACTAGGTTTAGCTCCATTACTAAAATATATAAAATTAAAATTTGTTCCACCTTTATATTAATATAAATATAAATATATATAAATACTGATTTCATGAGCATATATGGATATTATTAGTCCTTTGAAAATGTGGAAAAGATTAATTCTTGTGTCATTCCTGTATGATAGATTTATAAGGTGCCGGCGACAGACGTCGAAGCATTAACATCAACTCTTATGGGATTATTTGAAAAACGCCGTGCTAGAAAGTTTTTTATCTATGTGCAAGATTACGAAGAGACCGACCCAAAATCACATGAGGGACTTGATCTCACCAAAGTTACTGCCAGAGAAGTCATTTCGTATGCCAACTTACTTAATTATAAAATTTTCTCTCCTCATCGTTTATATCCCTTTTGTAACTTACTTTACAAGTAATAATTTCTTTCTTTCATTGAGAGCATTTTTAATTAAAATTACTTTAGTAGTGTCATTGAATATTGTTATGTTCCGATATGCAGTTCAATTCTTCTCCTCATTTCATTTTTATATATTTTCCATATATAGAAAATATGGACTAGATGACAGCACAGTTGAGTTCATCGGGCATGCAGTGGCACTTCATAGAGACGACAGCTACCTTGATAAACCTGCTATAGATACCATTAAGCGTATGAAAGTAAGTACAACTCAATCTGTTTATTATACGTTTGAACTTTGAAGATTGAATTATATCTTATTTACACGATACTAATATGATCACCCTAATTGACAATTATATGTTTGGTTTTTGTCATAGCTTTATGCAGAGTCACTGGCTCGATTCAAAGGTGGATCTCCATATATCTATCCTCTGTACGGATTAGGCGAACTCCCTCAGGTTAATTATAATTACATTTTATCCGTATTCTACTTCTCATGTCACTGACACTGAGTTTTAGTTTTCTCAACAGAGTAATAATGATTTGATGTCTTAACAATTTAATTCAGGCATTTGCACGTCTGAGTGCCGTTTATGGTGGCACCTACATGCTTAACAAGCCAGAATGCAAGGTATTATCAATACATACACATACACTAAATTCAACTTAATTGGTTATTCAATTTAATTTCAATTAACTGGATGCTGCTAGCTGTATTATAGTGATTAATATTTATTTTTGTGGTTTTATGTAATTATTAATAAGTTGGTTGACTGAGAGTCTAAGTGAGTTGCTCTATCTATTTACATTTGTAGGTGGAATTTGATGAGAGTGGAAAGGCGTACGGTGTGACATCTGAGGGAGAAACTGCTAAGGCCAAAAAAATTGTGTGTGATCCTTCTTATCTCTCTGACAAGGTACTGGTACATATAGCACCCTGCTTTTTTTTTTACCTTAATTTCCTGAAGAAAACTGTTACAATTGAATTTCCTTGCTAGCTAGGTGCTGGCTCATTCAAAATCAACTAAGACAATATTATTGTAATATATATGCTCAGGTGAAGAAGGTGGGAAGAGTGGCTAGAGCAGTATGCATAATGAGCCACCCCATCCCTGATACCAACAATTCACACTCTGTTCAAATCATTCTGCCTCAAAATCAACTCGGCCGGAAATCCGACATGTAAATGCTTTTCTTCTCTCATTCCTTACTTCTATGATAGTGGCAAAATAGAACTGCCAAAACAAACCAACAAGATGTATTCAGTTAATTAGCCTTTTACTTAGTAATAAACTAATAATTGATTTTTTTGAATGTATTCAGGTATGTATTCTTTTGCTCATATGCGCATAATGTGGCACCAAAAGATAAATACATTGCTATTGTTTCAACTGAGGCAGAGACTGACAACCCTCAAGTTGAACTCAAACCGGGGATTGATCTTCTTGGAACAGTAGATGAGACCTTCTTTGAGATCTATGACCGTTTTGAACCTGTTAACAACCCACTTGACGATAATTGCTTTGTTTCTGCTGTATGTAACTTTAATTTCACCTATCTGAGCATCGTGTTTTATTTGTTAAAATTATCTGTGACACATGTTCAAACTTATCTATTTACTAATTTATCTACAATCCGTATGTTTCGCAGAGTTATGATGCGACCACACATTTTGAGTCTACAGTTGCTGATGTGGTCGCCATGTATAGCAAGATAACTGGCAAGGTAACTTTTTTGTTTCCTCATATGGTTCTATTTCTGGGACAAAAACTAAGATCAGTTAAAAATTGAAATACTGGCCATGCTGGTTAATTATAAATACTCAATAAGTTTAAAGTAATGGAAGTAATGACTAATTAAATGTAGTTTTTTACTTTGTTTAGATGATTTTTCTTTTTCATATTTCTTCCAATTTATATTATTATGCACACAATTTTTTTCAATTGTATCTGCAGGAGCTTGACTTGACAGTAGACCTGAGCGCTGCAAGTGCAGCTGCCGAGCAATCATAAATATGCATGCTCTTACGTCTTCTTTTTTCTTTTCGTTTTTTTTTTAAATTTGGAGATTTTGAGACATTAGCCAAATGCTGTCCATTTTCTTCTTTGTTCCTTTTATTTGATTTTTTATGTATTGCTAATTTTATTATTTTGTTGCACCAGCTCATGTAATTGTTCCACACTTCTCAGTCTTGAACTGGTCTACGTTCCTCTTTTTTTTTTGTTGTTGTTGTTGTACCCTACAACTATTTATTGTTTCCTTTTTCTTCATTAAGAGGCATTAATTAATCTAAACAACGGATTGATCCTTCATGACCTCGTCTATTAAAGTTCTTCAATCAATAAATCTAAAATTGAGGATTTAGTAAATCTTTCTACTTGAAAACAAGTGTACACCAATATCTTGGTACCATGCATGCAAATCTTTTTAAATTATTTCCTTTTGTATAACTATTATCCTTCAACCCCGCCCCCCCTTCGTGTAAACATTAATTTCTAGTTTCTAGTAGTGTTTGAATTAATTATTTATAATAAAATTTACTCTATAGTACATATTGCAATCAATGCAGGAGTCACAAATTTCCTTTATTATAAGTAGAAATGATTTGGAAATAGATCATAAATAACTTCAAAATAGCTTGTGGATATCTAAAAGCCATTTATTTAGTTGGCTATTGATCGGAAAGTCGTGAAATATTTCTGATATTTTTGCTCGTATATACAACTTAGACTGATTCGTTGCGCCTTTATCCGCACAAACGCTTTAATTTAGCCTGCAGTACGAATTTGAAATATATATATATAGGATTTTTTTTGTTTAATAATGTAGTACGAATTTCTATAACTGCATCATTTAATGTGGCCATGAACATGTGCAAGTGTATTAATTTAGACCTTCCCGTTTGGTGGTTTAGCCCCACTTTGTGTTCAATTCCCCATTAATGGATCCACGTTTAGGGGCTGGTCAAATGATTTAGTACACATAACACATGAGAGTATAATCAGCTACTTTGTACATTTTACCTTCAATTTTATTAAATTCAAGTAGCTAGAGTAATTGTTTTATGACACTAAACTGGGGAAGGATTTGAAAACTGTTTATATTGTTGATTGAACGGCTTTTACTGCATTTACAAAAGATACTTGTAAAAATTATTCTTTTTTGAGAAAGAAGATTAACCCACCACCAGAGAAGATGCTTTCTCAAATAACGTTTAGTTTACTGAACGCTTTTTATTTGAAAAAGTGACTTTTAAAATGATGAAAATTCTTTATAAATATTTAAAGCTAAAAGACTTAAACAATATGATATATTTGGTTGCATGAATAAGGAAGAGGAAGAGAAGAGAGAAAAATGATGTTTGTTCTTTATGCCATATTAGGAAAATCGTCCGCTCAATGTGTGGCATTAATAAACATGTTTTGACTCAATTTATTGATTGTTTTGCAGTCTAATGTTGAATATTGAATGAAATTATTTAACAAAAATTGGAGATTTATATTTAGATATGATGTAATTTATAATGGATTTTTCTTTTGTCATTTGATAAATATTGCACATAATTTTTTTTCCTTGTTTTTGGAAAAAAAATAAATGTGCACTTACTTTTTTTTCCATTTGAAACTAAGATATTGGACTTTCATTTGAAGTTAACATATGTATCACATATACAATCAAAGCACAAAAATCAGTGATACCCTTCAATTAAAATATTTACAACCTTAGATTGGTGTTTTTACAAGTAGCATGATGTTTGTGGAAAGGAAAAAAAAAAGTGGAGATAAATAAACTTATCTCTTGACTTGTTCCTTTTTAGGTTGAGCCCTCTTTCTAAATTCTTTCCTCTTTTGTCCTTGTCATTACTTTTTAGTTTTTTTTAAACGCACAGATCCAAGAGAAATTGCTTATGACAACAGTTTTTTTTACTATTGCAACATATTTTGGACTAAAATACCCATCAATTAAGTAGTAGAACTCGTCAAGGACTTAATTAACAGATCGATTGAGGGGTAATTTAGTCAAAGTCATGTTGCATTAGCAAAAAAGCTGTTGTCATAAGCAATTCCCAGATCCAAGAGTTTATCACCTATGCATTCATATCTGTATTGTCTGGTCGATTTGATTAAAACATATTATCATTTGATTTTACATCTAGAATGGAAAGAACATTGATTAGAATAATAATTATTTTTTCATTTTTCCTATTTTAAAAAGAGAGCATATATAGAAAACTTTTATCACCTATAATTTTTCAAATATTTTTATAAATTATATTTTTCATATTGATATTTGGATTTTAATTTTTATTGAAGTATAAATATTTTTTAAATTTTTATTTACATGCAGGCTGCGTTTTCTAATTTATTTTTCTTATTTATGGAACCAAACACTGAAACGCATCTTAGACTGTGCTTCCAAACTTCGAAATAAAGGTTAAAGGACAGAATGGAAAAGAAAATAGAGTGAAGGAAGTTTATGGAAACCAAGATTTCTTGCTCCATAGTTAAAAAAACATGTATAAAGATAAAAGTTAGTATTCTTCTTTTCAACATATCAAAAGACAATATTATCTTTCTATTTTAATTAAAAGAAACTATAAATTTGGTAGGGACCAGTGTAAAATAAATGAAAGTATGAGGGTATTATTGGTAAGAAGTTTTGATTTTTGGTATTCTTTCATTACACTTCAAATTTGGGGGTAACGGATGTTCTCAACTTATTTTTAAATTAATTGTCTATGAAAGACCTCCAGCTGGGTTTCGAAACGAAAGGTAGTGTCTATGAAAGACTTCAAATTAAATGTCAATCAGCGGAAACGAAAGGGAGTGTAATAACTTTTTCCACCCATTCACCCTTTCGTTTCCGCTGATTTCCTCCTTATGGAGTAGGGCTTTAGGGGGCGTTTGTTTGTGTAGTAAGGGGTTGCATAAGTTAAGGATGCCTAAATATTTATGTAGTATTATGTAATAGATGTTTGGTTGTGTAGTAAGGATGACTAACTTAATGCATGCATATATTTTTGTCAAAAGACTAAAATGCCCTTATATTCATGTCTTTAATTAATTATTATTCTTAAATCATTATTATTAATAAATAATATTACTTGTTAATTATTATTAATTATAATAATTAATCTTTATTATTAATTATGATTTTTTAATAATTATTATTGCTTATTAAATATTATTTATTTATTAATATTAATTATTTGTTAATTATTAATTATTAATGATAATAAGAAATCATTTTATTATTATGAAATATTGTTAATTATTTAATAATAATAAAATATTATTTATTAATTATTTTTAATTATTATTATTATTAAATCATTATTATTAATAATTAATATTGCTTGTAAAAGTATTATTAATTATTAATTATAATAATGAATATTTATTATTATTTATGATTTTTAATAGTTATCGTTACTTATTAAATATTATTATTTATTAAGTATTATTAATTAATTGTTAATTATTAAATATTATTATTAATTATTTTTAAGGGGTATTGTTGAAAAAAATTTAAAGGGGATCATGCATAACTTATGCTACCTATTTAGGTTGCATAAGTTATGTATCCTTAAGGCATCTTATATAGGAGGTGTTTGGTGACTAAAAAATGCATAACTTAAATTATGCAACCTTTAAATCACAAACAAACGGGATCTTAGTGACATGTTTGTCGTTTACTAGAGAATAAACGGTTAAGGACTTAAGGTACTTTAGGTATGACATTATATATTCATATTTAGTAATGCGTAACAATTGGAGATAGTTAAGTGTACGGATGCCTTGGAACGTGACAATTTTAATGTAAATTTCACTGAATTTGATAATTTATAAAAGTAAATTAATTTAAACTAGCTATCTCATCGCGCTTCGCGCGATGTAAGTTTAATCTGCATCGATTACACTGTCCAAGTTATAATGTTTTTTTTTTAAGGAAGAGCCAAATATGTCATAAAATAGTTGTGCTAATATGGAAATCGTTCAATACCGCCATGAAAAAGTGGTCCAAACAGGAGATTGTTCGGCCTGTGATATTTGTTTCTTTCTTTTGTGAGATATAGAGATCTTTCTTTCCATTTTTCCTTTGAAGAGTCACGAGGGGTATAGTTCATGCGGTACAGTTAATCAAATGCACACTGCATGTATTCTGATTGAGGCTGAGCAGAGTTATATATATTAGGGAGGCAGCAGAGGTCTGTATGTTTTATCTATTATGGTAGCTTAATCTACAGAGAAATGTTGGCAGCTCTGTGTTGAGAAAGAAGTGTATGCCCATCCAGTGCTTCGAGAACAAAATGTTAAATGCTATTAAGGTGTGTACTGCTAGCTTATAGATAGAATTTGTCATTTTGTTCTCGAAGCAACTATATGTGTACACGCAAGAGTTATTTTGTGTCTCTCACTCCTGGATCTATGAATCCTCCAGTATAAAAGAAAAAAGTGTAAATGGGTGGAGCTGCAAGCGCATAAGAGCATTTTCTTAGAACAATAGATATTCATATATGGATGATGTCATGTTCGCAAAAAGGTAATGTTTTCTTACATGAAGAAGGCTATTACAGAGTTTCAACTGTTTGCAGCAGTGGGGACGATACTCGTATACTGCTATGATGTGATGCAATTGAAGGCTGTAATGGCACACAAAAGTAAGGAAAGCATATGTAATGGTTCATTAATAAGCATGTTTTTTTTTATCTTACTAATAGAGGACAGAGCAGATATATTGCACAAAGTCCTGGTTTTTTAAGGACCACAAAATAGAAGATCGCAAGATAGTCAATCTTGTTGTCGTGCTAATCTCCTTACATATTATACGGGTCTTCTTCCAGATGAGAGTATTTTAATGGAGATGGTTGAAATTGATTCGCAAGGTAACAATGTGTCAGTTATGCCTGTATTTAAATGCACTGGAAAGTAAATGTTGTTGTTCTATAGAGTACCTCGATTGAGTCGTGTCGGTGGCAGATATATCAAGGATAGGTGGCAGGATTTTTTTGGTCGGTGGATCCATAGGTTCATGCTCTGTAGATAAATCCAGAGGTGTGTCCTGACCAGATACGCTGGCGAGATATCATGTTCAGATCATTAGCTAAATTTCCTATCTAATTTGCATTGCATAAGAAAAAAAAAGCATGCCAAAAAGTGCCGTTGTTGAGAAGCACTGACCTCTTTAGATTGGCTGTTTCTGTGTCAGAGAAGAGTCTTTTCTTAGCACCAGTAGAGGCTATATGTTGTTGTTACTGATGAGAAGGGTGTTTCCTGCATAGGAAGAGCAGTTTTTGTGAGGCGATGTGTATTCACTGAAACAACTTTTCTTTTCATTTTATTTACAAAGTAATGTTGTTTGTGTGATAGTTATTGCAACAAAGTAAGTGTAGGATAGGAAGATGATATAATAAAAAGAACCCTTTTTTATCTGGAGATGGGTATTGCTCGATTGAAACTGGTGCGACAGTTTGCAATGCTGGAGGGGGCGTAGACGGCTGCGGTGAGGTTGTTGTCTGAACTGAGATGATCTCATGTGGGATAGTTTCACTGTCGAAAAAAATATTATGTTAGGAATCTTATCTGGCATGCAGAGCTATTTAAATAGGGTGTGCATTCATTGATGGCATGTGTAAATAGAAAGGACTAATAAGAGCAAAGAACAAATGCCAAGAGAAGCGGCACACATAGATATCCATAAAGGGTACAAAACTCACAAATCACAGCAAGATAGAACACAATAGAAGATAAGACAAAGAGGATACCTGATAAGCAGCACCAGAACACCGAAAGCGGAAGACCTGCAAAATAGAATGCAAAAGAGCACCAGGAGAACAGAAGAGCGAAAAAATGCACCGCATCAAACAAAGATTTTTCACATTAATAATCTTAACAGGATCTTGTTTGCTAAATGCACACAATCTGTAATGGGCACCTCTTTTAACAGGAAAAGGAAAAAAAAACAAAAGAGGTCTAGAGTACAGGAAGAACCAATTTTTTTAACTGATCAAGGCAACACCAATTTTTTTAGAGTGCACCTCTTTTAACCGACCAAGCCAGCACCAATTTTTTCCTGGCAAGGAACAACCCCCGGCACACAGTTTTTGCAGAAAAGAAGAAGAACATAGCAGTAACCCCTATAAACGGCAAACAAAAACTAAAATAGAAGAGAAGAAAGACATACCGGGAGAAAGAATGACCCAAGCACAAAAAACCTAGAGGGAAAAAATGGCCGATTGTGAGTTCAGACGTCAATGAGAACAATCAAAGAACAAAAATAAAGGGAAAAAATTGACTGCCAGCAAGAAAGATAGAGGCAACAACGCAGAGGAACAGAAGAAACAAAAAATCGGAAGGTAAGAGTACCTGGCAGTAAGAACGGAGAAGGGAAAGGCAGAGAAGAAGAAGAGCGAAGAAAGAGAGAGGGAGAGCAAGGCAACATTTTCGGAGCAGAAACAGTGCGGAGAAGGTCCTCGAGAATTCATAGGGCTAAGCAGCCGTACGACGCCGAATGACCGGAAGGTACAGAAGGGGCGTGGACAGAGGGAAAAAAGCGGCGACGCGGATCGCCTGCGCCAAAGAAAGAGAAAGCGGAGACGAAAGAACGACACGCATCAGCGAAAAGAGAGAATAAGATAGCCAACACACGGAACACCACAGAGAAGGAACGGCAACAGAAAATCAATAGAACACAGAGCAAATAACCAAGTCCAAAGAAGCGTAGATCAACGGAGGAGATGCACCCAGACAGCCAGCAAGAAAAATGAAGGGTCCAGATAATTAAACAGTAAGAAGCTGACTTGAAATTGAAGTACTTAAGATTCTGTCTTACTTAAATCGATGACTTTTCTAAATTTGGGACCATTCGATAACTCGTATTGACTTATTCTCTAAATGGACAAGGATAATATTTTTTTTCAATGCTATTATATCTTCCATGCTAGACGTTGTAAAAATTGTTTTAAAAGAACTCCAGTAATCACTCTTATCTATTCTGGATAGTGTTTGAACTTCGGAATTTGTCTAACAGTATAATTAGTTGGCGTAGTATCATGAAACAACCTATTAATAGGAAAGCATATATATTGATACTTAACTAGTAAACATAAGAGAGAGACGACAACATGTCAACATGGTAAGGTGATATTATAATAAAATGGAAGGGAAAAGTGGCAATTGAATTGAATTGATGGTGAGATTCGCAATCAACGCCCGGCAGCGGGGCGCTGGTTTTGTATCTTGTCTTCTCCTCATTCTTTTTTTTTTTTTTTGTGGGGACTCTGATCCGGTCCCTCTTAATTGAACAAAACAAAAAATGTTTGTTTATTCAAGGGTGATGAGTAAATTAATAATATACAACAAAATCCTGTTTTCAACTTGCAAGCAGATTGCGACGATATATCTGCACATATATGCAACGTTGGGATCAATTTGCGACAGAACAAAAAGGTTCACCCTCTATGCAGTGTTGGAATCTGTGTAAAAGAAAGCTATAAACATGAGACCACATATCATCTATACAATTACACCGGAAACGACTAACAGTCATCCAAAAATTTGCTATCTAACACCATCCAATCCTTTTCTTTTCTCTTCTAACGCTCTTTCTCTGAATCTTTTTTCATCTCTTTTTTTTTCTCCGCTCCTCTCTTTGGGTCCGTTTGGATTCGTCCGGAATTTGTAGGAATATGAAAAATTCCGGATTTTGGTAATTCCTGGAGAAAAAAGCGATCCAAACGGTAAAAACATAAGTCCGGAATTTCCGCACCTGGTGCGCTTTTCTTCTTCCGAAAGAAGATGCTTGGGTAGTAAAAAATAATTTTCTCCGTCCTTTCTCTACCAAAAAAATTATATCCTCCTTCGCTGCTCACTTATTGCGAGCCCCAATAATTGCTCTCCCAACGGATCAATAATATAATATGTTAAAAATATTTATTTTAATCAAATAAATTCGTTCCTTATTCCTACTACACCATCCAAACAACATTTTCAATTCTCGGAAGAGGAGCGTTCCGCTGCCTACATTTTTCGCTGCCCCAGTTGTCACAAATCACAGGCCGTTAGATTAAAACGTGATAAGCGGTCAGGATTTAAGCCAATCTATCGCCTTCTGAAAAGAAAAAAAAAACAAAAACGAAAGAGAAGCGAAGCTCTAAGAGGCTGCCTCTTCCTCCGCCGACGGGCGACGGCTCGATCTCTTCTCAACTCTCTCCCTCTTCGTTGCTTTAGACTCTTCTCTCGACTGCTCTCGCCTCCGCCCTCCGCCGTCACGACTCCAATCACTCTTACTCGAACCCTAAATTCTCCATCGCCTCACTGTAGCCACTGTTCTACTATCAAAATGAGAGGTGACAATATCTCTCACGTTGGCTGGTGTTTCTCTTATTTTTACTTTTTCGAAACATTCACCGTGGAAAAATGGAATACGAAAGAAGAAGAAATAGATCTGAAAAGTGTTTTCTTCTATTGATTCACTTGAATTTGCCTACTTGAATTTGCTTAACATGGGTGATAATCAGGTTGAGCTATATTCATGAACTAACAAAGTTGGAAGATTGAAGGTGTCTTTTGGTCTTATTCACTTCTTGAAATCGTAATCTCTCTCACACACCACCTCCTAATTGAAATGATTTAGTAAATTTTATTTAATTCATGTATGCTCGTCAATATTTTGTCAATTAGTGATGTTCAGTTTTAAATTAGTATGATGCTTTTCTTTTTCTTTTTTTAATCAATCTGATGCTTTTCTTTTTTCTTTTAATCAATCTGATGATTCTTTTTGTATGTGATCAGCCATTTATTTGTGATTGGATGATATTGAACATTGCTTTAATTATGTGGATTTCTGATTGCATAATTGAGGGCTAACAAAGCTAATTAGTAGTATTCATGTGATTTTATTGCACTTAATTAAGTTGGGTGACATGATTAAGTTGGCATAAGGTATATGCGCCTATTAAGCGAGCTGCTAGATTTGGTATATGATCAATACATGTTTGGTGCAAGATCTGACAAAACTGTTACAATGTCTGGCATGATTAAATTAGTGTACAAGGAACATGTGTCTAGCGGGAGTATAGGAGCACAGGGAAGTAAAATTTTTCTCTGATTATAAGAATCTTGTAAAGGTGCTGAACAAAATATAGATGACCTTCCATAATTGAGAGCTCATGGATATAACCTCAATGAACCAATTTACAAAACAAGCATAGAAACTATTAACCTCATGGATAACAGCACAATGGATTTAGGTGCGAGGAATACAACAAGTATTTGATGAGCAGTTTTGCCAGAAAGAAGGTGCAGGAAGCATCATCTTGATTTGTTTTTATTTTTTTTTAGTACTTCTCCTGACGCCTTATAATTTCTTTAGGATTTCCCTTTTGTAGTTATATTTTTTTGTTTTATTTATAGTTGTAGAATTGTAATATTCAGTTAATGAAGCCTACGGGCATCTTTAAAAGAAAATTGCAATTAAATCCAACTTAGGCTAAATGAAGACCAAGGTTAAAGTGAGAGAAATAGGTTTTGTTTGATGCTATCACATTTTTTATTCCTATACTTTCTATGTGCAAAAAGATTTCTAATATCTCTTATATTTTGTATGCTGATTAAATATTTCGTTTGTTGTGTTGAATGCAGGGGATTAATTGGTTACTAGCTACGTTGGTGTGTGCGCTCATGAATGTCAAACAATAAGTATTTTGGGTGTTAAATTTGTTTGTTGTTGAATGTACATTTTAGTTTTGCTCGACTTGAATATAAGGTGAACATAAGTTTTAATCCATTACAAATCTGGATCACTTGTTGTAAGCTTGATGTGATATAATTTGATATAAATTTGTTGTGATTTCTAGACTGTATCAGTATTTCTCAGTTCTGTTGGTCAATTACATCAGTATTGATCTAAATTTCCTACAATTTGTACACATTTATCCTTGCTTTTTAAGAATCATAAATTGAGATGGCATAAAAAATGAAGTACATATATAAACTGTTATATATCACAAAATTGTTTCTAAGAAGATATCTCTTCAGAGAGAAAAATAAACAAATAAAACTTCCAAAAATAATATGAAGAAAATAATTGGACAAAACGGGCCTCGCTACTTTATTAACAATATAGCTAGCCACTGGCAGAGTTAACAATATAGCTAGCCACATGACAGCTCTGCCAGTATTCGTCATATCGGCAATCTATTAATGGTAATAAGCAATGCATCTCTAGTCTCTAAGTGTGGAATCATCCTCAACCTGCCTAAGACACTTCAAGATCTCAACTTAAAGTATGACCTAAAGCATGTTCATGGGGTTTAGATATGGCAGCTAGCTCTCAATCAGCCTCTCGCGACAACCATTTCATCCCTCAATGGCCTCCCAGGCCTACCTCGTCTTACTCAGCACCAGCACCTTATCATAGTACTTTGTTATATGCATTTCGACCTTGGAGATCACCATCTCGATCTGGTCTGGTGTTGACAGAACGACCACTCTTAGTACATGGCACACATATTGTCTTTGTACCCCTACTTGCATTCATGTCTCAGGCTGGTGCCAGATCCTGAGCCACACCGATAGCACAAAGCGGCTTTGGGTCCAGGGTCCATGTGATGGCACGCAAAGCCCGAAGTTGGCCAGAACCATCTCTCCCTGCTGGTCGACCTCAGTGTACCCTTGGTTTAAAAACATCACAAAAATCATATAAGAACGTTATGAATGATTCATTATTATTATTAGGCGAACATGATGAGAACATATTGTATATAAATAAACCAAGACAGAAAGAGGCTAAGACTGAATGGTGAGACAAGCGAACCCACCTCTACAACCTATGATGCCCCCCCCCCCCCCCCGGGCCGTGGAAAAGGGTGAATTTTATGCCAAAATCCTTATAGAGCTACAATATCCTTTTTGTGCCTTATATGGTTCTCATGATGTTGTAAATCGATTGGCATCCTCGCCTATATGAAAATCCTACCATCTCCTTGGTAATTATTTATTAATAGGGGCAATTTTATTTGTAAAGCAATTGAACCTCAGTTATGACTTGTACAGTTGTACGTAACCACTGTGAAATAAACTGAACTAATTAAAGCCAACCTTGTGCATAAACCCCCATCAAGCAAATTCATTTTTTTTACACAAAACAAATTAAATCAATCCACGATTAGAAGAGATATTGTTACCTCTCATTTTGATAGCAAAACAACGGCTACAGTGAGGCGATGAAGAACTTAGGGTTTGAGTAAGAGTGATTGGCTTCGTGATGGCGGAGGCGAGAGCAGGCGAGAGAAGAGTCTAAAGCAACGAAGAGGGAGAGAGTCGAGAAGAGATCGAGCCGTCGCCCGTCGACGGAGGAAGAGGCAGCCTCTTAGAGCTTCGCTTCTCTTTCGTTTTTGTTTTTTTTTCTTTTCAGAAGGCGATAGATTGGCTTAAATCCTGACCGCTTATCACGTTTTAATCTAACGGCCTGTGATTTGTGACAACTGGGGCAACGAAAAATGTAGGCAGCCGAACGCTCCTCTTCTCGGAATACCATCTTCCAACATATTCCTCAAATTCCACTTTTCCTAACTTTTACACCAAGAATTTCATCTTCCTACAAATTCCGGACGAATCCAAACGGACCCTTTGTTTTTTTTTTCTCCTTCCTCTCACATCTGCTTCTATTCTCCTCCACCACCTTCCTCTACCTTGCCTCTTCCTCTTCTTTTCTCAATCGCTTTTCATCTCTCATCTCCATCTAATCTTCTCTCCTCTCCTACGTCTCCTTCCTTTTGCCACCATCCTCGTCTTTTTTTTTCCCATCGATTCCACATCTCTTCCCTACCTCGTCTCATTTTCCTTTTACTTCTACCATATAGACTCCATCTTACTTTTTCAAAATAAACATGTATAACAATAAAGTGGACTCCATCTTACTTTTATAAAATAAACATATACAACAATAAAGTGGACTCCATCTTACTTTTTCAAAATAAACATATACAACAATAAAGTGAACATATACAAAGATAAAATAAGTAAAGAACCAAAATGTACAGATTAAAAAGAAAACAAATTGAATAGATATAACAAATAAAGTGAACTCTTATAAAAAGATAAAAAGAACATATATAATAAATAAAGTGAACATATACACATATTAGATATTCATTTAATTAATATTGCTATCTCAATAAATCTTATAGGAAATTGCTTATTACCATACACTCCAGTGTCATCCAGTGCCATCCATCTAGAGAAGCGCTCCCTTTCATCCTTAGCATCTCTTACCTCTCTTTCTCTCCCTCTCATTCCATCTACATGCTCTCTCCCCTCCCCTCCCCTCGTTCCCCTCCTATTTCGACGCACTTTTACCCCCTCTCTTTCAACGTGCCTCTTCTTTTCTTTCCTACTTCCTTCTCTCATCTTCCTTTATTTTTTTCGTTTCTCCATCTTTTTAATAATCCTATATATTCCCGTATAGTTAGTAATATCAAGAGATCATTTAATTTGCATAAGTGTTCAAATCGTTTGTAATATATGTTCAATTTATTTAATATACATAAGTGTTTATATATGTTCACTTTTATTTTTTTTATGAGTTCAAATTGTTTGTAATATTCGTTCAATTTATTTGCTATATATGTCCAATTTATTTATGTTTACATTTTTTTATAAGTTCACGATGTTTGTTATATATGTTTAATTCATTGTTATATATGTTCGATTTATTTGTTATATATGTTTTATATATGTTCATTTTTATCTTTTTTTTGGTATACATTGTTTGTTATATTAGTTCAATTTATTTGTGCTACATATTCACTTTGTTTATGTATATATGTTCATTTTTATCTTTTATCTGAGTTCAAGTTGTTTATTATATATGTTCAATTAGTTGTTATATATTGTCAATTTATTTGTTGTATATGTTCATTTTGTTTTTTTATTAAATCAATATTTGTGTCTTTTCGTTTTGTTGTTGTAAGTGTTCAGCTTAAGAAGATGCAGGAAAGAAAATTAGAAAAGAGGAGAGACACAAAGGAGAAGAAAAAATACAGAGAGGGAGAGAAGGAGCACCAGTGGAAGGAAGGAGAAGGGGAGCGGGGATTTAGAGAAGAGGGGAGTGGAGGGTGCAGAAAGAGATGCCGCAAAAAATTAGCGCTAATTAACTGTAGATGACGCAAATGATTTTTTTTGTGACTGTTATCACATTCGGATCTTATATACTCTCCTGTTATAACTAAATCAATGCTTGTGTTTATTAGATACTCCCTTAGTAGTACTAACTGAGTAAACATTATATACTTCTTTGTTATAACAAACTGAACACTTATGTGTATTAAATAATACCTTAGTATTACTAACTGTCAGGAAATATAGTATTATTTAAGTGAAAGAAAAAAGAACAAGAAAAGAAACATGAAGGGAGGAAAGGGAAGGGAAAGTGTTGAAGGAAGAGAGCGGAGACGCAGAAGGAAATAAGAGGAGGGAGGAGAGGGGAGATGCGAAAGAAAAAGAGAGAGAAATTATAGAGGGAGTGCTCTTTTTGGATGGCGTTGGATTAGATGGTAAGCAGTAATTTTCGAATTAAACTATAATAAAAATTTTCCATATGTGTATTGTATTCTTTCATATATATATATAGAGAGAGAGAGGGGCTAAAGTTTCATAGATGGCAATGCCATAAATATCTTTTTTAAGTCTTTTTTTAAGATCCGAAATTAAATCAATCAATCCAAACTGTTTAAATTGATCACCATATTGAAATACCATTGGAGGCCAAATTATATATATATATATTTTTTGAACTTTTTTACTATTTATTTTGATATGTTCAAATTGGAGGGTCTGAAATACTTCAATTATAACGTTTTTTTAAAATATCATAATAAATAGTAGAAAAATTCAAAAAAATATAAAATTTGGTCTCCAAGGGTATTTTAATATGGTGAATAACTTGCACGGTTCGGATTGAGCATTTGAATTTTGAATCTTGAAAAACGACTCTATGCCATCTATGGCACATTAGCCATCCTCTGTATATCTATAGAAGAGAGATAGAGAGAGTTTTGCTATGGTGAGTTTCAATTTACCAAAGGGTCGGTGAGTTGCGATTAAAAGTCCTAGATCTAGTTCAAAATCATCGATCCAAACCATCTAATATGATCTCCCTATTGAAATCTCTATGCAGACTAAATTTTATATTTTTTAAAATTTTAATATTTTTCAGATTTTTAAAAACTACTGTTTTTGAACGGTTCAGGACTAACTAGATTGATGATTTTCTAAAATTTCAAAAACAATATTTATAAATTTTGAAAAAAATATAAAATTTGGTTTGCATTGAGATTTCAATGGAGAAAGCATATTTGACGGTATGAATCGGTCATTTTGAACTAGATATATGAGTTTTGAACGCAACTCACTGACCATGTGGTGAGTTGCAACTCGGATTCGTATCCTCTGGACAACGCAATAAGATGTCCAGAGTGGACATCTCTCAACATGGGTCGTCGGATTTAAATGGATGGCGCAGATTAGAAGAGAGAGTTGATAGTGCAAAAAAAAAATTTAAAATAATAAACACTCAGAACCCTTTCATCATTTCTTCCGTCCCTTCGTCCCCTTCTCGTCTTCCCCAATCTCTCTGTTCCTGAAAAATAACCATAGATCCTCTCGACTTATACTTGTACGAGATTCTCTCTCCATAGATGAAGTCTAACTTGAAGATGGATACATATATTTCTCTCGATTTTATTTCACAACAAAATTTTGTACTTGAAAGCAATAATCGCTGGCCCATAGGAACATAAATCCAAAGAACAAATTGAAGTTCTGAACATTGATATTATTTAAAAACTAAAATTTGACTTGTTAATATATTCAACTGTAATTAGTTTTCAAATTTTGACTAACATTCTAAAACCTAGTACAAATTTTTAATTCCATGATTCTTTATTTACAACCATTTTATTATGAAGTGTACTGAAAAGTGACATATATTACTGTACAACTGCAGCTTAAACATTTCATAGGTTAATTTCATTAACCATCCTCAAACGCTTCTCTTCAAATGCTTCTGGCACAGATTGAAACTGTCCGTCGAGGGTTTCGAGGCGTTTAATTACTCAGCTTAAAAAAAAGGAATGGGGTGAGAGTCCGTCTAGGGTTTCAAGGCGACAAATCTATGAGGGTCGGTCTAGAGTTTCGGGCGCGTTTGGTCAGAAGGTCGAGAGAGGTGGAGGGAATGGAGAGAGAATGTCGCACGAGTAGGTCGAGAGGATTTATCTACGGCGATTTTTCAGAAAGAGAGAGATTAGGGAAGATGAGTAAAAATGATTAATTTAATTTTGCAGCTATTAACTTTCTCTTCTAATCTGTGCCATCCATTTAAATCCAACGACCCATGTTGAGAGATGTCTACTCTGGACGTCTTATTGCGCTGTCCAGAGGATACAAATTCGTTACAACTCAGCATAGCAAAACTCTTTCTATATGTATATAATAAAGAAGTGATCATTTGAATCTTTATACAGTTGCTTTTATTTATTTTTTTTCAATTTTTATAATTTCTATTAATGATAAATACCATTCAAAATACATATCAGTTGAAATCTAAAACTCTTGAAAGTCAAAATTTTCTTTTGAACGTATTATAAGTGTGTTGTATCAGTAGCTTAGTCGTTGACCGTCAAAATTATCAAAGCATGTACAATGTTTTAATAATAGACACTGATATTTTGTTCATTTTCTCACAATCTTTATTCCAAGTATGACCAATACTCTTAATTCGAATCCGGATCTAAGCCATTAAATTTGTCATAATTTATCGTTGATTCCGCGATGCTTGGCTGTTTATGGGAAATAAGTTTCACACTGTCGTAATAAATTAAAATAATGCAATTAATAAAAATAAAATATAAGTCATGAAAGATAATTTATATAGTCGAAATAGATGTTTTATTCAATTTGATGCCATTTATAAATGATCTAAAACCAAATCAAATAATTTGAAAAATATTAATTCAAATTTATTAATTTCGTCAATAATCAAACAATCATGATGTATTAAACTTGATGCATAATATTTTTTAAATGATCAAAATATAAATTTAGAATTTTAGAATTTTCTACGGTGGATGCCACCTTTAATCGAACACTTTACAAGTTACATATATCTATATAGAGAGAATGAATATAAAACACTAGTGTGTATACAGGTCTCATACACATCAATTTTATTCCGTCTCTTATGTTTCATCTCTCTCCGTCTCTGTGAAATTAAAGATAAGTGCTTCCTTGTTGTATTTCTCTTACTACAGGCTCCGACTGCTCCCTTCTAACCCTCGTCGCTGACTTTTGAAAAAGGAAAAAACCTTACGTGAGAATACATCCCATTGATGCAGGTTATGGCTCTCTTCAACAGACCTTCTCGCAACTCTCAGCGGCTTGTTTTGTGCCTCGATTGCTCGACTTGGACAAACCCTAGACTGAACGAGAGCAACATCGGGTGAAAAGTAGCCGAATTCTAGAGCCTACTAATGTTGGAGGGTATTGGAGAGGGAAAACATTATAATTGGAGTATTTCAAGCTCTCCAATTTGAAAAAATCATAATAAATAAAAAAAATTGAGAAATGTAAAATTTGATCTCCAATGGTATTTCAATATGGTGATCAATTTGAACGATTTGGATTGACCGTTTGAATTGTGAATTTCGAAAAACAACTCAATGGTAAATGAATGGCACATGCCATAGATGACATGTTAGCCTTCCTCTCTATGGGGGTGTTGGTTGTGTAATAAGGGATTGCATAAGTTAAGGATGTCTAAGTGTTTATGTAGTGTTATGTAATTGATGTTTGGTTGTGTAGTAAGGATGAGTAACTTAATACATGCATATATTCATGTCAAAAGACTAAAATATCTTTAAAATTGAATTATTTAATTTGAATTAGGATTATGCATTAATAATACGTTGTGACCTAATTATTGTTAATTATTAATTATTATAAAAATTAATTATTAATGATGATAATAAATCATTTTTATTATTATAAAATATTAATAATTACTTTTAATTAAATATTATAAATTATTTAATAATAAAAAATTATTATTGATTAATTATTTTAAACTAATTATTATTATTAAAAATGAATATTACTTTATAAATATTATTATTTAATTATTAATTATAGTAATTAATTTTTATTATTAATTATGATTTTTTAATAATTATTGTTACATATTAAATATTATTATTTATTATTAATTATTTGTTAATTATTAAATATTATTAATTATTAATGATAATAATAAATCTTTTTTATTATTATGAAATATTAATAATTACTTTAATTAAATATTATAAATATTATTTATTATTTAATAATAAAAATTATATACTGATTAATTTTTTAATCGATTAATTATTATTAAATCGTTATTATTAATATTTAATATTGCTTTTTAAATATTATTAATTATAATAATTAATCTTTATTATTAATTATGATTTTTTTTTAATAATTATTGTTGCTTATTAAATATTATTATTTATTATTTATTAATTATTATTATTAATTATTTCAAGGGTATTGTTGGAAAAAATATTAAAGAGGATCCGTGCATAATTAAGATTATATAAGTTATACGCCTTAAACGTTTGGTATATATATATATAATTATATACATATATATCAATCTTAACTATCTCGTTGTAAAACGAGGCTAGCACATATGCCATAGCTGTGTGAGCACAAGACCACAACCAGTGCAACATGATTAATTTATTAAGTTGTGTTTAAAGTAGAAATAAGTAACTATTTTGCCTTTGGCAAAGATTAAAATATTTGGACATTGGTCCTTGTCTTTGGAGAAGCGACACCGACCTCCTCAGCGTTCTCTCTTTTTTACCCCTCTCTCTTTCTCTCTCTCTGGTGCTAAACAACAATCTGAAGCGCTAAATGCTAAACTCACCAGGCTCCTCATGTCATGTGAATATGTGATATAGTGCGCTCTCGAACAAAGAAACAGAGAAAGAAAGAATCAGCTGAAGCGTTTTCGACTAATTCCAACTTTCGGAAAAAAGTAGAGCAAAACCTAAGAGCATCTTCCCAATTAAGTCGAGTACCAAAGACCACGAGCGAGTTTGTTCCTTTTCTCTGCTTCTCCCCCACCTTCAACTTCACCTTCACCTTCACCTTCACCTCTTCTCTCTTTCTCCCTCTTCCCTGATTACCCCAAATTAACATCCCTAACTTTTGGTGGCAAAGTCGGCGCCTTTGCACTATTTTGTTGCCCGATCCTAGTAGAATCGATTGTTCTTCTTGGTCAGCTCCCTGTCTCTGTCTAAGTTTCCTAATTATTTTTCTACTTCAAACTTTCAAAGCTAAAATTTGGTTGCTTGGTCTTGAGATATACGTGTTTGTGCTAGTGAAAAAAAAAGTTAGGACCTTTGCATTGCCTTCTTTTTTCTTCTTTCCAATCTGGGTTTTAACCAAATAACAACCTTTTTGTTCGGTATATTTAGCCAAGGTCGCACTCTCTTATCTTTCTTCTTACATTCAAGTCCAGTTTGTTCCCAGCCTGTTGGGTTCTGCTCTGTCTCCTACATTTTTTTTTCTCTTTTTTTTTTGCTTTTTATTAATGAAGGAATCCTTGTTGGTCATGGGTTTCTGGTGAGCGAGCACTGCATTTATTTCTGTGCCCTTCCTTTCCTCTCCAGCTTCCATCTGGTTTCCATTCTCTTTTTTTTCATTCCAACCTTCAAATAATTTCAGTGAATGCAACTACTCCTTTTTGCGGAGGAAAGCAAGTTAAAGTGAGAGGAAAAAAAAAAAAAAAAAGATGAGAGCTTTGAGCAGTTTAGGCATAGGCCTTGCAATTGTGTCAATCCTCCTTTTCTTGGCTCTAGTGGCCGAGCTCTATTACATTTTCTGGTGGAAAAAGAGATTCAATAATAATAATAATACTAATAATATTATATCCAATAACCCCAATTTCACTCCCAAGTCCTTCTTCTTATCCAAGGGCAAAGGGCTGCTCTCTCTGCTGCCCCTCAGAAACCCGATCAACACGCAACAATCCCGATCCCGATCTCCTTCTCCGTCTCCTCTAAATGGCAATGGCAATGGCCATGGCCATGCAACTCAACTCACCCCTGACGACGCACTCCACCTCTCCGCCAAAGATGCTCTCCTCAAGGCCTCCCTCAATAGCGAAGAGGCTATTGACGCCGAGCTGATGCGGCTTCACAGCTTGTCGGGCCCACCCAGGTTTCTTTTCACCATAAAAGAGGAGACCAGGGAAGATTTGGAGTCGGACGACGGCCGGTCCAGAGGCGGCAGAAGCCGGAAGGGCTCGCGGGGGAGAAGTTTAGGAGATCTCTTGCATTGTGCCGAGACGCCAATCCTGACCCCTCTGTCTTCTCCCCCTTTGCTCGGCATCAGCGCACAAAGTTTGGTTAATTTGGATTCATTTAAGAAGCTCGGCTTCAATCCCTTGTTCGAGTCATCCTTGTCTCCGCCGCCCAAGTTCAAGTTCTTGAAAGACGCCGAGGAGAAGCTTCAGAGGAGGATTGTTTTACTGGAGGACTCCAGGCCGGAGGAAATGGAGACACAGAGTGCGGGCAGGTCAGGGTCACCCAACCTTCGCCTTCTGCCCTTTCTTCTATCAAAACAGAGGAATAATTGATTGATTATTTAATAAGCAGAGAGAGGAATTAGGAGAAGTACTCATCAATCGACTATGTAATGTTCAAAATTTGTAGCATGAATTGGATGGATAATTAGAAGGTACATTTTTTATTGGTCAGATGAATGATCCAAGGCGCAACCGAATTGGTGGAAGAAGAAACTTTTTTGTGAGTTCAAATGCAAAATTAATCGTCTTTGTATGTATGAAAGAAATTTTCCTGTTTATCTGTACATTCTCTTGCCTCTTGGTGAAACTGAAATTATGGTAGAATTAAGGCCAGAAAGAGATATATGTTTGTTCTGTTCTAAGAAGGGGAGCTGTAAATATTTGTTTCCAATATTTATTTATTCAGAAACTCATTGTTCAATTATTTCTGACCTACGAGGAACTGTTGTCCTTTTAATTTGGACAATTCTCAATCAATCAATGAATAATTAATGTGTTTGTCTTCTTAATTGGAATTAATTAGGACCCGTTCCACCACTTCAGGATATTGAAAGCTATAATTGCTATTACTTATTGTTGTTATGAGGAAGAGACGGGCATTGTTTGATTTGATATCTTGGTTTATGAATTGTTGAATTTCACCTTCACATATTTATGGCTGTACAACAGAAAATATGACCAAGTATGAGGGACTTTTTGGCATAATGAAACTTTCAACAGTCTTAGTAACTGCCATATTCAACGAGGAATATTTAAAAGAAATTAAGCAAGTGATGAAAGTCGAACATTAAATGCATAATAATTATATATTATATAAAATAGATGTTAATTTTGATTTGTGTTAAATGATATAGCAATATAGCATGTTTCTGTTGAATGGTTGCAGAACTGGGGACTGTAAGTTGAGCACAGAAGTGAAATGATATATTATGAATGATTGGGGACTGCAGTGAATGAATATTGAATAGTGGGGCAGAGCAAGAGCAATTTTTTTTTTTTACTGACTGGTCCAGTTCAGATTAAGGCTGTAACTGTTAAAGAAGTGATTATTCCACTACATTCTACTTTTCATTCCTTATTTTCTTTCTTCAAAATTAAAGAAAAAGAAAGAAGTGATTATGGGTTGCCTTTTTATCCTCCTTTTTCCTCAGAATCATCATTTTTTCATTCCATTCATTCACGTTGCATTGTTGCTTCATGTTCTTGATTCCTCTACTCGATAATGATACGCATATCCTACGCAGAGCATGCCTTGTAATTATTAGCTCACTGATCAGTCTAATCAGTAAATTTCTTGAAACACTAAATTCATGGATGTGCATATTTGTATTTCATTTGTTTAAGAAATTCAGTGTTAATTTATAGATTTGATTACCGCAAGAAAGGTTAATTCGGATAGTGGAATATAAATAAATAAATAGGTGTCAACATTTGTCAACCTTACGAGTATGTGAGCAAAAAAGTCATACCTCGTGAGTTTATTAGTAACATGAATGAGCATAACTCAAATTGATAGAAATCGAGTCATACCAACTCAATAATTAATAATTAGTTGATATGATTCCAGTTTGAGTTAAACTCAATCCAGCTCGCCAACTCGTGAACTGACTTGTAACATAATATTTTTTTTTCCAAATAGTAATATCACGCATGATTTATAGGTATTAAAAATTCATAAATAATTTATTTTAAATGTTTGTATTTTAGATTACTGTAGCTTGCGACAAATTAAGTTTTAAGAGATATTTTGTTTCGAATCAATAGAAAGAATAAAAATGACAAAAATTTTGTTGTTTATAATATTGTATAGTTTTAATAGTTAAATAATATATGAAATTATGAATTAAATAAAAAAATGAAGTACACATACTTATTTCAAAATGGTTCGTGACTCGTTTATTAATTTGTGTTGGAGATATGAGTCGAGTTTAAACTAGCTTAAAAAACTTAACGTATTTCTAAATTGACTCGAAGCAACTCGAGCTACAAGCGAGCCAAGTTTCAGTTGTCCCTAACTCGACTCATATAACAGGCCCTTCATTCACCATTCATATTGAACAGAACTATAGACATATCTATCATTAAAAAATGAAATAGAAACATATTAATAACTACTTAAATTGCATGATACGATACACACGTGTAGATAAGCCCGGAGCAAAAAAATACTCTGGGGCCATTTGAATCGCTTAGGAATAAGAAGAATAATCTATTCCTAGGCGAAAAATATTGAAAAATGTGTAATTTTATGAAAAGTTTGAATGGTTAGGAATAAATTTCCATCCGAAATTTGCTATTCTTGTTTATTCCTTACCCATCCAAACAGCCCATAATTTTTTAAAAAAAATCCATAAAAAATTGTCAGTCATCTGTACATAGAATAGAAGACCCGCCGTTATTTTAGGGGGAAAACAATAAATAAAAGGTAAATCTGGACAACAGAAAACTCTTTAAAATAAACAAAGCTGTTCAAATGTATACAGTTTTTTTCAATGAAAAAAATAATTGCAAAAGGAACATGGTATTGCAGTTCGACCTTGCGCTCTCGAGCATCTTGAAGTTACAGACTGAGCAGAATGAATAAATAATTAATATGACGAATGTACAGTGTGTCCGTTAATTGATTAATCTAATTAAATAATTAGAGATGCAAAACTCTCTCTCACACAAACAGAAAAGCAGAGTTTTAGGTAGTTGTCGACTTCAGGTTTAGGCTTGAGGCATCTTTAATTTGTTATAACATTTCATTTAGTTACCTATTTCCGGGGTTTCTTTTATTATATCTTGGAGGGTTCTCTTATTTCGAGGTTATCCTTCCAGTTAGACATTAATGCAACTAATTTGTTTATCTTTAATTATCTTCTCCTAGTGGAGTTAATCATTCGTTATATATTGTATGTTTGGTGAAAAGCACATAGAACGCCACTTCGTAGCTAGTGGGTTGCTGGTTAGTTTGGTTGGTGAGGTCTTCTCGACGGTTTGACAAAAACCTTTTAGTAAATTACATTTATAACTTACAAGGTCACATTTTTCCAGAATCAATATATAATTAACAATCCATTTTTTTTTTTTTTTGGTCTTTTCGGCCACAATATCGTTAATTTCAACATACACTTATTCAGTAATGTTAACGGTTTGTTCAAATATAAAAAAATAAAATACTTATTCTTCATCATTTGCATAGGTAATGCATCAAAACTTTCCATTCGACAATCACTTATGTGTCTATTGATTTGAATAATTAAAAAAATAATAACAGTCTGACCTTGACTATTTTTTTTAATAAAATTACCAAAATTATTTTATATAGGAATTCAGACGCAAAAAGTTTTAATAGAAAGAATTATTATTATTTTTTTTAATAAGAAGAAAGTTCGAACGCGTTTTATAAAAGCGTACAGTCTCTCTCCTTCCTACCCGTTTATAAAACGCGCTCGAAGGCTTCGAACGCGTTTTATAAACGGGTACGAAGGAGAGAGACTGTACTGCTTCAGTTACGCCTCAAAAGGCTGGTCAGACTTTCGTACCCGTTTATAAAACGCGTTCGGAGCCTTCGAGCGCGTTTTATAAACGGGTAGGAAGGCGTAAATTTTTCGAAATGGAGTTATTACCATTTTTTTTCAAAATTAATAGGAAAATTAATGTGAAAATTTAGGTTAAATTTACAATTTTTAAAATATCACATTTAATTTCATATTAATTTTATTTAAAAATGGCATTAGAATATTAATTTTGACATTAATATCATTTTGTTTGAATAACTATCAAGAAAGTCACTTGATTTACTGCATTTATCTTTTTAATGATTAATTTATGATTTTAAAAACTTTTTTAGTAGTTTAGAGTGGTTTTTAGGTTTGCAAACTTTCAAAGTGGATTTTGGAGGTCTAGAGAGCGTTTTTTGACTCCGAAAATGGTCGTTACGGGGTTTCACCTTGGTAACATGTTTAGATCTCGTCGTCAGCTTTCCGGATTGTGCTCGATCGCCCCAAACGGACCTTCCTATCAAAAGTTATGCCTGTTTAAAGTTTTAATGTTCAAAATTTTTAAAAATATTTATATTTTAATTATTTCTATATTATATATTATTTGATTATATATGGCTAACATAAAATTAAAAAAAGGAGAGACTACAATGCAAAAGATAAGTTTGTAGAATTAAATAGTAAAAATACAGGGTCGTCGACGAATAATTATTCAAACAAAATGATATTATACACATGTTAAAAAAAAATATGTGCAATTAAATACATATAAAATATGTGTGATATATTTGTTATATCTATTTAATACATCTTTAATTGGAAATAAAATTTTGAGAATTTTGTAAATATGAAACATGCATGGACCTTGTTGAAAAATATTATTTTTAATAAGTTAAATGTTGCGGCTTGAATGAAAAATATGAAAAACTAATAACACGTTTATAAAACGCGCTCGGAGGCTCCGAACGCGTTTTATAAACGGGTACGAAGGTCTGACCAGCCTTTTGAGGCGTAACTGAAGCGGCACAGTCTCTCTCCTTCTTACCCGTTTATAAAATGCGTTCGAAGCCTTCGAGCGCGTTTTATAAACGGATAGGAAGGAGAGAGACTGTACGCTTTTATAAAACGCGTTCGAACTTTCTTCTTATTAAAAAAAATAATAATAATTCTTTCTATTAAAATTTTTTACGTCTGAATTCCTATATAAAATAATTTCGGATCAAATTAAGACCCAAAGAACTGTACATACAGCTTATTAAAAATGTCTGTAAATTATACTTTTTTTTTACAGGTCACTGACATTATAAAATATCATGTTTCGTAAAATAATTGTGTGCTACAATATGTGTCACCTTTGAATTCATACTAGAGGGATACAGGGAGCTTCGCTCAATACTTTAATATTGGTTATCATTTTCAATGATTATATTGCAAGTTAGATTATATGATATTTTTTTATTTTATAAAATATATTGCACATGTGAATTTAAAGCAATGGTTGAAGAGACCAAATAAGGCATGAACTATCTTGGATGTACAAATATATTTAATTCTTAAATGAAATATGATTGGTACAATTATTTTTAATATACTTAAACAAAAAAGAGAAAATTATATTTAATTATAGAAAATGCTGGAACGGGTTTTAATTAATTTAATTCATATACATGGAGTTGACAACTGAAAATAATACAATAAAGACTAGATCATATATTACTATGGGAACAAAACAAACAGGCACGATCAATACAAACGTACACGGAAAGTTGAACTCTCTTCTTAGCAAACAAATAAACATTAATTTAGCTGATGAATGCATTCTTGCAGAAATAAATATTTATTTGTTTCATATATTGCCTATGAGCTTGGTTATCATCTTGGGTTTATAACAAAACAGAAAAAAGTACCAAAATTTGATCCAACGAATACAAGAAGAACTATATATTCCATGATTAAAGTGATCGAACTTCGCATTTTAGAACTGCTTAAATAATTGGCATGTATGACTCTAATATACAGCCAATTGTTTTATTATATGCACCGTCGATGGAGATTGGGCTTTAAGCATAAGATACCAAAGCTTAATGCAATAGTATGGAATGAGTGATTGAAATATGATTGGGTCTACAAGACCATACATGCACAACACAAGTATTCTTCAATCTTCACGCTAAAGTTTTGGCTAGCTAGCCTAGCTAATTATAGCAAATTATTTCAACATTAAACATACTTCCTAATAATGTTTAATGAAAATAAAAATCTTGATTCGCTCATAATGTGTTTCTTAAGGAGTAAGCGATGTCCTAAGACGCTCTTAATTGAAAACTATTTGTTACCGCTTACAATTAAGAGAAAACTAAGACAAAGCATACATGATATTAAAAAAAAAAATTCTCCTTTTTTCCTTTGAGCAAAAGAGAGAAGATACTGAACAATTGGTAATAGTAGGGAGCAAACTTTTAAAATAAAAACATTCTGCCTTGAGAAGAGATTAGTTCAAAATAGATTTTTCTGATTGACGAAGAAAAAGGAAGGAAAGGTCAGGAGTTCATCGGACGAGGAAGAGAGAAGGAGAAGCGATATCGGACAATGCGCGAGAATTATCACCAATTTTTTAGTTTTGGATGAAAATTTCACCAAACTAAAGTCACTCGCTTCTAGGGGTGTCAACGGCACCATTTTTGACGTTATGCCGTTTCGTTTATATTAAATGAAACGGTTTGTGGCATGAAATTTTATATCGTTTTCTAAACGAAACGGTATGTGGCACAGTTGGTTATACCGTTTAGACCGTTTCAATCCCATTTCAAACCGTTTTATGTGTAATTTCTAAAGTGGAACGGTTGATGGCACAGAAATCTGTTTCGTTTAATAAACGGAACGTTAAATGGCATATCGATTTCGTATCGTTTTTAAGTGGCACAATAACGATAGGAGGCGAAACCGTGGTCGTTAACCGCACCCCTACTCGCTTCTGTCTGTTTCGTCACTTCTCATCATTTATTATCTCACCTCGTTTTTAACCATTCCCAGATGGATCTTGGCACCAGAATAGCAACAACGGCTACGGGCGCCTTTTGCTGGCCCAAAAAAAAAAAAAAAGAAAAACAAAACAAACAGAAAACGAAGTATTTTTATTTTTTTAGCTTTCGTTTTGAAAATTCTCGGATCAATTTCGGTTCACGTTTCAAACGATTAAAAGTTGGAAATTGATTAGTGATATCCCACTCCGCGTCATTCGCGTCATTGCGCTCCACAACGCCTCAGCTAAAAGTCAGAGCAACGCTCTATTTCCTCTACTCATCCAGTGCGTATTTTTTTTTCATTTCGTTTTTATAAGTGTTCACTTTAATATGTACAAATGTTCACTTTGTAATAGAATTGTTCACTGTTTTATAAGTGTTCGCTAGATCAAATATGTTCATTTTGATTTTTTATTTTTTGCCAAAAGTTCAGTTTGGTCAATAAAAATATTCAGTTAATTGAGTATAATCAGTTAGTTGCAACAGAAAATATAAACGTTATGAGCAAACATGTTTATTTTATTAATTAAGTATAAATGTTTTATTTAGTAAGTACGAATGTTCAGTTTAATAAGTATAAATGTTCAGTTATTTAACAACTGTTATAAGAAAAAAAACCAAGCGAAGGGGTCACGAACCAGACAAAAAATACATGTAAAAATTAGAATTGGAAATGAACCGATCCTGTTCAAATTAAATTTTTTCTGATTCTACCCTTACCTCCTAGCGCACCTCTTGACCACGCGCGACTCTGACTCTAGCGCGATTTCTACGCATTAAACTGAACACTTTTTATTATTAAATTGAACATTTGTAACACACAGTAGTGATGGCTGGAATGATATATTTGCCGATAACACTTATAATTCATGTTAAAAGTTTGAAAAGCAAAAACAAGGGAGCACGAAATTTGGGCTTTTAAGTCCAGGAAATACTAGCCCATATGGGGAGAATCCAAATCAATTTTATGATGCATTCTATCTATAATGGTAATTGGGCATTTCTGAAAGTTGATTGTTAAATGAAGAAGCAATCACATTTCACATATTAATTTGGGCCTATTAAATATGATGTTCATATATGACGCGATCAGACAGAATGAAAGAAACCCATGCAACAACAGAACTACTTGCTTGTGTTTGGGTAAAAATTTGGGCTTCTATTTGTGTCAAGTCACCTCCTCTATCGTACAAGTATTTTCCTTTTTCGAGCTAAAAGTAAGTACAATTTTTGGGTAGACCCAAACTCGGTATAGTTCAATTAACCAAAAAGAAAACAAAACTTGGTAGTCGAAGTTTTCAAACTTAATCTACAACATCGATCTCTCTTTCTGTGTTGATGCAAGTGTTAAAGGCTTTATAAACTTACTGTGAAAGCTAATTTATAATGCCTGCAAGGAATTTGTTGGTCAATTTCCTTTTGGGCTTAGCTTAATAAACACACTAAATAAGAATTGAAGAAATCAGCATCACTGTAAAGTCTATGGTATAGAGAACCAACTCTTGGTCTAGTGACAAAGAGCAATGCACCTTGATTCATTGAGTTGAAAGGTCGCAGGTTCGAAATCCGGCTGAGGGGTCTTTCATAGACATTTAATTTAAAAATAATTAGTTGGGTGACTTGAACCTTCAATTTATCTTCAAAAAAAAAAAAAAGGTCTATGGTATAAAAACCAACATCACTGAAAGTCTGAAACGATGACAAATTAAAATCACACACACTGAGAACAACAACAACAACAACAGTATATATATAATAGAACTTTGCATTTAACGGATTAAATTAGAAAAATGAATAGAATACCTGTCGGTTAGAAGAAGAACTAGTTAATCTTACTTTAACAATGTCACCTTAGTTAATTATTACTTTTTCAATATATAATTGTGTATAATGCTTTGAATTTACACGAGCTAAATTAATGCTATAGATAGAGGATTGTTATCTTAAATTAATATTTAGATAGATTGTTATCTTTAAGCTGACATCAGAACTACCGCACCGATTGATCAATAGAACTGAGTAAAGAGAGAAAGAGAGGGAAGGTGGGGGGACTGGGGCTGGTCAACAGGTCCCAGGGAAAAGGAGCCAACAGAATCATCTTCTTTTTTCTTTTTCCAAAATATTATATATATATATTAGTATTAGTATGTATAAAAAGGGAAAAAAGAAAAGAAAAGAGAGGTTGTGTACTGAATACTGCTCCATGGCTCTTCCTTTAGCAAGTCATCTCAATCACTGTTAGGGTTTCCACATGCCTACCTCACCCCCTGCCTTTGCCTCTCTATCAACTTTTCTTTTCTTTTTCCATTTTATGTCTGAGACTGTGCTCTCAGCATCACTCTCAGAATCTTAAAGCCTAAAGCAAGATACCTCTCTCCTTCTCTCTCCTCTCTCTCATTAGTAATTACAGCTCGCTCTCCTTCTCTGAGGAAGAAGCCATATATAGTGTGCTCTCCTCTCCTTCTCTCTCTAGCTTATCCTTCACTGGATTTTAATTCTTAGAGAGAGCACATAGTGGTATACCTTATCTCAATTAACCAAACATATATTATATATATATAGCGAGCGAGGAAAACAGAATTCGATCTTCACCATGGTTTTCACTTCAATTCCAGTTTATGTAGAGCCACAGAACTGGAATCAGGTAGATAATTACATCCTTTCTTCTCATCTTCTCTCTCACTTTTTGAGAACATCCGTTTTCCCATTTCTGAGAGAAACTTCCGACTCTTTCTGAAAGGAAGCAACATTTAGGAACATAAAATAGCATTTTTTTTCTATAAAAAACAATGAGTTTTCAGATTAAGACATCATAATCTTTCTCTACTTAACTTCTCCTTTAGCACTAATCATTTTTTCCCATCTCCCTCTCTCTCAGCTTTTTTTATGTCAATATAGTTTTACTTTTTCCTTGAATTAATTAATATACTAATTGAAAGCACTAAAATTTCCTCCAACTATTTTAATCCCCCTCCTTTTTGTGATCTGACCAACTTCAATTTTAATACCTAGTTTAGTTTCAATATACCTCGTATATATTCTCTTTTTCGTTTATCATATTTTGGCTAATTCATCATTTTTCCTCCTTTTTGTATAATTAAACAAATAGCAACAAACCCAAGAAACACCCACAAACATCAACAAGTCGACAGGCTCGACCAACCGACCAGTCTCCATGACCGAGCAGGCCCGCATTGCGAAGGTCCCGCTGCCAGATCCAGCACTTCCATGTCCTCGGTGCGAATCCACCAACACCAAGTTTTGTTACTACAATAACTACTCACTCACTCAGCCTCGCCACTTCTGCAAGACCTGCCGCCGGTACTGGACTCGTGGTGGAGCACTGCGCAATGTACCAGTTGGAGGCGGCCTTCGCCGCAACAAGCGCAGCAAATCATCTGGTGCCAAGCCATCTTCTTCATCTGCCACTTCATCTGGTGTGAACCGCCAGACTGGTACTAGCACTGGTACTGCAAGCTCCAGTGGCAATGTTATTACAAACCCTAATACCACACATCTTCCCTTCATTAGCCCCTTGCACCAGATGTCCCATGATTATAGCACCACAAGCTTGCCAAATTTAGGGTTAGGGTTTGCTAACATGCAAGCCATTGACTCCTTGGAATACCAAGTGGAGAACAACGGATTGAGTATAGGATTGGAACCATGGAGAATTCCAAATCCACAGACTCAAAACCTCCCATTCTTGCCTGGAATGTACTCTTTAGAGGGAGACGGTATGATGAAATTGTCTGCTCCGGGTCTCATCACACAATTTGCTTCAGTGAAAATGGAAGACAATAACAATATGCAAAGTTTGAATTTGCCACGTGGGTTATTAGATAATCCAGGAAATGACATCTATTGCACCAGTGGATCAGGCACCAGTTTTAGTACGAGTTGTGAAGGCAATGGTGGATGGACGATGGATCTTGCTGGATTTAATTCTGCATCTATTCAAAGCAATATTTTGTGAGTTATGGTTCATTATATGTAGCCTTAGGTTGAAGGTTAGGGGTTTTATTTGATGCGTGCCTCTTCTTTTTTTTTATATATCTTTTACTCTTAATTAGTACGATAATTAACAGGAGTGTGCTTTTTCTTCTGTTCTTTTTCTTCTTTTAACTTACTAAACAAATTAAGGAGAATGTTTTTTAATGGAGACTGTAAGTCTTGTTCCTTGCTTGTTATTATTAAGAACGATATAATTAATGGTAAGTAATGTTTGATTTTGATTTGCTGTTCAGCAATTTGATTAAGCTTGGGATGAAAATATTTGTAAATCATGATATAGTATCTTCTTTTTTTGCTATCTAGATTGGAAAAGACTTTAAGACTTTCTAAACATTTTTTTGTCGTGTGTTTTATTGAATGGGGGCGGAGTTAATGTATGTGTCATTGATAGTACTCGAAGAACTATACATAAATGAAATGTTATATATTCATATGATTTGAGAATAATATATATGGAAATTAAATTTATCTAATTCGTAATTGCTTGTTTATAAAATGGAAGATGTTTTTCAATAACAATTGTTGTTGCTTCTGAAGTTTTTTTTATTGAAGCACATCCTTGCATTAAAATCACAATAAAAAATGTTAAACTCCTGAACCGGCAATGACATTAATCCTGGCAATGATTCAAATTCCTAAAGTTGATTCTATCTGCCTAAAATAATAGAAAATTATTCTCTGCTTCATAATCAGCAAGGCCTAGAAGAAGTTTCTTATGGAGAAACTGCAAAATTTAATTAGTTCTTCAGCTGATTTATAACCAAATTAATATCTATCATGTTACGTACTCAAATTATCACAGAATATTGCAATTTGTTTCCCTTAATTTTAGGTAATTTTCTTATGATTTTTTTTTTGTCGTCGACATGGACAAAGAAGTGCTAGATGTACACGTCTGTCTAGCTAACTATTAATGATAACTTAGATAATTTTCTACTTTAAGTCTCCTTCATACCGACTAAGTCTGCACTAATTGTGTACTTGACGAGATCCGTCTTTGTTTTAACTTCTTCCGGAAAGAAGCCATCATCAGCTTACTATTCCAATTCTATGTGTAATTCTAAAACACTAGTCAAAATCAAGCTGATTCGCCTTTGTTGATGTCATTCATATATATGTTATTTACTTAGTGTTCGGTTTGTTGCTCTTTTTGCAAATTGCTGAGACCTCTTTTTTACAGATACCTCCATATATATGAGTGAACTTTTTTTCCATAATTTAGCATATCTTTCTTTTTGGCATTAGAATTTAGCATATCCAATTTACCTTGTACACATGGGAGAACAAGAAAGTACAAATATAGCAACAAAATGGAAGCGGCAACAATTAATCAATGTGGATTACACATTACATCTTTAGCTGCTTAATTAAATACATATTTCCTCGATCTTCATGTTTCTTTTTCCATATCTAGAACAACATCAAGTCCAACGAGAAAGTAAAGCCTGCGAACCTCTACATGAAATTCATTCAATTCTATAGTCTAATAACTTTAAGAATCTTTTTGCTTAAAAGTACCATAATATATATAGCATTTGATTAGAAATTATCATTAAGCTTTGAACAACTGTTGTATTTTCTCTTCTTTTTAGAGATCCTTGATCGATGGACCAATCAAAATTAGACCATTCTCCCTGCATAAAAAACCGTGCAATGTTTCTCTTGTTGCTAGGATATTATATATCCCATATGTTTTACTTTGCTAGAATGCTTCTTTTCCTATACATATATGTCCTTCTTTTACCTCTGGCCTGATGTGCGCTATATATAAGCAATTATGAAGTCGTAAGAGGTACAGTTAAAATTAGTTAAACAAATTGTTAATTGGTGTGAAGCTGAGTTAATAGCTAAGAACAAAAAATTAAGTATATATAAACGGTTGTTTTTCCTCATATTACTATTGACTATTGAGGCATCGATCAGTATGGGCATATATGCACCAAAGCAACATAAAATGCTAAGCATTACGCACACAGAGAGATAGGGAAGTTTCGTGCGGACTCTTTTTACAGATAATATTAATTACATAGTATTCTTCAAACAGGGGCGAAGCCAGGATTTGGTAATAGGGGAGGCCGAGATCAAACTTCGAGTTGTTTGGCCGATCGATTGAATATGATTGTATACATCAAAATTGAAAATAAAAGTAACTTTTTATATCATGCAAGATGCAACAAAAGAAACCATGGGATCAAGACTTTTCCAATAGTCTATTAAGATCGACTCACATAACTCAATCCCTCATCCCTGAAATTTAGAACAAAGTACCCTCAAATGAAATATTGAAACGGTACTGGAAGAATTAAAGGAGTGAGAAACTCGTTAGATGTGTAAAGAAGGAACATGGTTAAATTTTTAACAGCTAATTTGACTGATGAAGAGAAGAAGAAGACTACTAGCCAGTAGCTCTTATTTTAGTTGGGGGGCCAAAGTAGAAGTTTGTATTAAAAAATTAAAAAAACAGGGTGGGCCAGGCCCACTGTGGCCCCTGCGCTGGCTTCGCCAGTGTCTTCAAAAATAGGTACATATATGCACAGTTAAAACGTCATGTTAAAAAAGAGAAGTGCATGTGATGTGAGAGACAAAGAGACATTCACTTTATATGGGCATATTCCTTTAAGATTTGATGCACAGGTAAGCTTCTATTAATAACATATATATACACTCGCTAATGTGAAGTTGCAAACAATTGTTATTATTATTATTGTTTATGTTATTATTATGTGGTCCACTAATAAGTACTCTTATTGCAGTGTCTAACTGTCTATCGTGTGTGTGAGAGAGAGAGATCCAGAGAGAGAATGAATGGCACAGAAACCCAGGCACAGGTAGATTAGGTCCCTCAAGAAAATCCATTTAGCAGCCTTAGAACCAGCAAGGACATATTTGCCACATGCACTTGGCAAATCCACTCCATTTCCTCTCCAGTTTGTCTCAAAATGAAGGCCCACCGATCATTCCTGCTCTCACACTATCCTGAATTCATACATACGAGTAATTGAGATCTGAATTTTCATTCAATAACTGGTCGAATTGAACGAGAGCTTAAGAGACAACATATACGACTAGATGGTTGATCAATTTTATTGCATATATATGAGAACTGCAATCGACCTAACAGATTAATTATTTTTATTGACAGAAGCTAGATTAGAAAGTTAGACAAGCTTAATTATTTTGATTGACAGAAGCTAGACTAGAAAGTTTGACAATTATATTAATTTCACCATATCTTAAATATAATAAAGAATAACGACAAGGTTGGTGGATGGATGGGCCGATGGGGAGAGAGAATTAATGTAGGGTTTGTTTGTGACTGTAGAGAACACAAAACAGGGAGAGAATCTGGAATGATGTCAGGCTTTGGCGCACACCGATGCAGTCTCCTCCTTTGCAACAGAAGAATAAAGCGCCTCCACCAAGGCCCCAACCAACCCATAGTAGTTACTAGTTAGTACTTAGTACTTCCCTCCCTGTTCATTTATTTATTTCTAATCAATTCAAAAGCACATAGGCACCGTTTGGATATAGGAAGAAGGAAAAAGGAAGAAGGCCCAAATTTATTATAAACAATTCAAACTCTTCACAAAGTTACACACTTCCCAATACTTCTTCCCACTTCTTCCCTTCTTCCCACACCTATCCAAACGGAGCCATAATGAAGATAGAGGAATGAGGAATCCTTGTGTGAACACTGAACAGAGACAGCGTGCCTTGATCCAAAACATTTTTAGTAGTTCCCAATCCAAACTGCTCTTCCTGTGATGCTCAAGCTGTACTGTTCCATAAGCATTCACCCAAATATGCAGGCATATAACTTAAAAGCCAGCCACTGGCATCTTTTATTTACTTAACTAGGTTACTTAGTTGTCGCTGATTCGCAGCGACTAATCTTGTTATATTATATTTTGTTATTATTTAGTTATTAGATTGACTATGCAAAGATTGGATCGGAGGTAATTTAGTTGGTATCTAATAAAAGAGCTAAAATTAATATTAATTTTTTTTTTTTTGTCATCAGCCGAGAGATGGAATCTATTTTCTTTTTGTCTTTTGCGAAAGTTAATTAGCTGTGAATTATTTTAAAAAATGAATATTATGGAGATATTGTCTTAGCTACAAATAAATTTTATGAAAACATGCACTTCACCTGTATTATAACACAAACCAGTTAAAATGGGGTAAATTTAATTTGTGTTTTGGAAGACAATTAAAATGGAATGAAGAAATTAAGAATGAAGTTATTAGAGTAAGAAATTATCTTTATTCTCGAAAGAACAAAGTCATATAACATATATATTTCGACAAACATATTTAGTCACACAAATGAGAAACAAGTACCTATTGGGTCTAGTGTTAACAGTACCACTGCTCTCATTACAAAAAGAGTTTTTTCATAGCATGCATTCACTTTGTTCATCGAAAACAGCCCAAACACTTTAACAACGGACTATACATACGCGGCATGCATGACATTATTGTTATCACTACTGTTATATATACCAACAGGTCCATAAGCTCCTACGATTGTCAGAACAATTCATATACAGTGACAATTAGCTGACAGAAGGAGGCTCGTACTTATCCTTGATTACTAGAAGAGACGTCACCAGCAGTGGAGGCTTCAGCTCTAGATGAAGAGCTGCAACAATAAATATATATAATATATCACATTATCTTGACTCAACTGTTACAAAGGTACAGAAATAGTACGCATACAATGAAATAAATAGATAAATATCTCAGATAAGTATTATATATGATTTGAATGCAACAAGTAAACCATAATCTATTACCCTTATTTTTGTATAAGCAGACAATATACAAGGAACTGTAATAAGCCACTATTTGTACATACTAGTTATGTATTGAATTCATATCGAGCAAGGTATGCAGCACCTATTTTCAGACTCTTCGTGTTTGATCACAATAGCAGCACGCTGTTTCTTGGCCTGATGCCCCAGATTCTTCCCCACAATACATTGGAACATTGGCTGCACTGAAATAAACATATTATCAAAATGTTAATAGTGATAATTGGAGGTCAATTAAGCATTAGATACAAAGGTATATAGGGAACACATAAATAGAAGTAGATTGATGTAAGGTCATAATCATTAATCGCATGTTATCTGCAACAGAGCATGCTTAAGTTAAAGATATCTTAGAAGTTAAGGGAGACAAGCCAATATGCCTGTTTTTAGGATCCGAAGAAGCTTCCAGAGTAGCTTGAAAAAGGGCATTTTTCATTTAGCAATAACACCCCTGCAGCACGTTTCTCAGTATCTGTCAGTGATCCAATATGTGCAGGTGCATTCTTAGCGGACAATCCCGCAATCGAGGGTGCTGAGGGCACTCTATAGGCCTCAACTTGATTGACATCAAAGGTCAGCCTGTTTTTGTAAAATTGAGAGAGATTTATTTGCATTGTAAAACGAAACTGTTTCCCAATGATACTTGTCAATTGAACTGGTAACATGTGCGAAGATCGGTGTGTTTCTTCTAAAAGAACATGAGCCTTAATGCCCACAACCGTCTCGGCCTGTTTTCCCAGAATAACAAATACTGCTGACGCCAGTGTCTCAGTAATTCGCACTGCAATATGCATGGTACATGTTAAAGAAAAGTTTAAGAAAATGTAATTATGAATAAAGTTCGCTACTGGTTATACGTAATTAATTGTAATAACATCCCACAGAGCATACCACTGAATAGGTGTTGCGTATGTTATTTCACACCGCTGACAATCAGAAGAGTCAAGAGTACTCTTACAAGCCAAACAGGCCGTATAACACCAACCATCCTTGCTTAAGATCTGAGTTATAATGGCCTCACATGTGTAATATTGCTGATCCTGCAAATAACAAATTTAAAAAAATTCATTACATGACAGGAACATCATGCAAGTGCGATGGAAGAGTGCTTATGTCTATAAAGACACCATTATGCCCAACTAACGTGAACAACATGGTGAATTAAATCAGCGCACTTACATTACTGCTGTGAGGCTCTAGTTCTATCATTTCTTGTACCGTCATGGGCACAGAAACTGTGAGCTTTGAAGCCCTTGAAGGTTGGGCGTCAAGGGGCCGAAGTGGCGCTATTGGATCGTAATGTTTTCCTTCAAGCCTTAATTTGTGATGTCTAAATAGATCAAAATAGGTGCTAAGGAAAAACACAAATTAGAAAGAATTGTTGGAGGAGCTCAAGCAGGAAGAATGGTAGTTGCATAAGTGCAGAATCAAATTTAATCAATTTGGCATCTTTCCAAATGAAACTCATGTGTTGTCAATTTTCAAAAAGATCAAATATTACATTTTATTTGTGTTTTCAATTGTTGACCAAATATTAGTAGAATTGTTATTTTAATTATATCAATTTGGCAGCTTTACAAATTAAATTCATGTGCCTTTATGGCCTTTAATGTTTAAAAAAATTGTGTTTTAAAGTAGCATTTTATACATGCCGGATCACTTTAAATGATGTGATTGCGCTCCACTCGATTCTTTTTGCCGCTATCAGAAAGACAAATAACAATAGAAACTTTCTAGATAAGAAATCAACATATATCAGTCTTTGTGTCTGCCATCATTTCATACAATGATGAGACAAAAGAATATAGCATTACTTCAGTCAAGCATCTACAGTAAGATGTAATTAGGGTGGTAGCAGGACCTTACCAGGTTGGCTTTCAGTTGTGTCAAATTTGAGACCTAACCTAAATTTAAAAATTTATTGGTTTTAACTAATCTAACTCAAATGCACTACCAGTAATTACTGACTGCTCTAACCGGCGTAACCTCCATGAACTGAAACCTGAAATTCTCATATGGACAGCTCAAATTTGGCACGGGATCGATCACCGACACAGCCTAAACTCTGATTTTCATGTTTTGGTTGGTTTAGACATTTAGTTTATGTTACTTTCAAGGTTAGTTTGGCTTAAGCTTCATCTCAGCTCAGAGGTCAGCAGTGTTTTGCATTATTAAAATGTTAAAAAAATATTAAAGTTGGAGTTAGCAAAGTTTTCATATCAGATCAGATTGATGATTTGTAAAGAATAAAACATATCACCTCATTACTGCCCACGTATATATTAATAACAGAAAAAAAATGTTTCAAAATACCTCTTTGCCCACCAAAACAAAATTCATAACCTATATAGTACAGTTTTCTGGATCAATATTTTCCAACACTTTAATGACCCTGGCATGAATAACTCCTTGAATTCTGTCATTGACTTGGGATATCGACAGAACAGTACATATAACTGTTCACATACACGTTGGATAATATAACTGTTCTTTGAAACTGGTTGCTTGAATGTAACAACAAAAATATTAAAAAAACAAATCAGAAAAGAACACCATTAGGCCAATTTCTCATGTTATATGGTTAATTTTTTTTTTATTTCTTCTCAGTACTTGTGCCCCTATACACGTTATTGCGCCAAATTGCAACAGTACTTGTGGCAAACTGTACCAGTACCCCACCTAAACAGATACAGTTGTAGACATTTTAGATATTTTAGATGCAATGACAAAAGAATAATGCTGATGCACTTAATTATAAGATATGTACCGATCAGGATTTGTACCATTTGTAATGCCGCTTTTAATAAAATAAAAATAACCAGGAAATTAGTACATGATGATGATAGATAGAAGTTAAGTTTATTAGTTAAGACTTTGATAATGATTTACTCTAATTAATTAAAAATAGAAACTTAATTGTGTACTCAAAAAACAATGACCTCTACTCAATCTGAGAAACTGATGATTTGTACCCAAAATTTAGTTAAAATATTACTAAAAAAATAAATTACATTTGAACCAACATAATTTAGTGAACTTGATAGCATGCTTACCTCTGCCAAAGAAGTAGGTGCATGAATGCATCTAGTATGAGAAAAATGGCCCAAGCTTCTCATTGCCTTCCTCTTGCAAGCACAGAAGTAACACAATAATGTTTCAGCTGAAAATGCCACATGTCCAAACCAAGCTGCATCAGCAAAGAAGGCAGTGAGATTTATTCACTAATCCAATGTGAAACATTCAAAATAAAAACAACCGTAGTAGCAGTTACTGCAAAGAACGATCATACACGTACAGGCACATATATTCACTAATCCAATGCGAAATCCATTGTAAATAGTAAAAAGTAAACTCAAAGGTTGGTTAAAGAATTACTGATAGCACAATTTAGGTACCCAGCAGCAAATTTTTTGGCCAGTTGTACAGATCCATGGCACCTGTTTCCTCATGCATGTACCAATATGATGAATTCAACACCTATTTCTTACACACTTAAGACAATTTAGGTTTTGCTCATGACTTGCTGGCCGCCAAGATGTTTCACAAAAAAAAAAAAAAAAAAAACCCTCAAACCTCAGGTTTTGCTCATGGAATATAATGTGGGCCACAGTTTGCTGGTCACCGTGTAAAGCTAAAAATGCAAAAAGCTTCAGCTCCATGACTTCTTTCTTGCCAACAATTCTTAGAAAAACACCTCCTGACATCATGATGAATTAGGATTTACATTGTTAGCTAGGTTCTGTACCTCTTTTCTTTTTTTCCCTCGGTGCCCCTGTGACACCTCCTTTGTACAGAAAGCTTTTCTTGTTGGAATATTTAATGTGGTCTATGATAATTAATGTGTGAGCCAAGTTCATTTAAGATAATTAACTAAAGGGTGCATTATAATTTGATGGAAATTATGATGGACCAGATTCATTGTACTTGATCCCTTTGGTTGCCTCAGCAATATATACTCTATAATCTGAAATTTTAAGGAACCCTTTCCCATAATTCTGCCATTAAGAAATTTCAGTAAAGAAAAGAGAAAAACGCCATTGTTGACCATCATTATGGCTGAGGAAAACTCAAAGAAGATCAATACTAACGCTTCCGCCTAATGACTAACGATTTCTGCTCTTCAATTTGGATACGGAGCAGATGTGATAGAAGAGGAGTCGTGCATGGCTTGCAGGTTTCAACTTCATCCACTCAACACTCGATTTCGATTAGCGATGGCACGAGGTATTTTACGATTCCTGGTTAATTCCGCATTCTAGAATCGTTGTTTCACTTACAGTTGGTATCAGAGCGGGTTATACCGCTAGATTGCCTTTATTGAAATAGAATTTCATAACGGTTAAACAGAAATTCTGTTGTAAGTGTTGAGTGGATTGAGTTTTGTCTGATTTTCTTAATTATCTGAATCCGTGGATCATTATCTCAAGATCCGCTTATCCGATTTGAGTGAGGTTTTCGGAATTGGAAAGATCTCTGGGTCTACTTTCCAAAGAGACCAACATCTTGAAAATCAAGCGGGTGCACAGGGAGATAATCAATTCGCAATCACAAGAGGTCAGAATGTCAGGGTTCTGAAATTTCTGACCTTTCAGTAGTACGGGACATTTTTCTCTTAATTGGTAATTCAGATTTGCATGAAATTTTACTGGGATGTAGATATTTCATATATCTTTCTATAGAATGTAAATTTGTAAAATTCCAATAAAGTATCAGTGAGAAATGCTGTCTGCAAGTTAAGTCTGTCTGACAGTTTGTCGATTTTTCGTCTGGGATAGTCTGTTTTACGAGGGCTATACCTTTTGATCTATAAACTTGTTTTTGATGAAAGATCTTTGAATCTAGTTTCCAGGATGATCAAGAACACAGAAAACGGATGATTATAGAGAAAGTTATTGTCAGATTACCAGAGAGTGTTCAGGCTGTCTGAAAGTTTTTGGATGAACTCTGGTCGCACCTTTTCGTGTAGGACGACCCGTCCTGGGTTTGGAACGACCCGTTCCAACAAAGTGTGGTCCAGAAATGATTTTTATGACAAAATTAAGGTACAATCAGACATATTATGGTTCTCTCTTGTCAATTGAACCTTGTAGATTACTTAATTATTATGTAAATCTATAGAATAGTCACAATTTGTTCAGAATACTGAATTTGTATATAGATGGTTGGCATCTTTATTGAATGTTGGTTAGTCAATAGTTATATGCTTGAATATACTGTAGTAGTAAAGTTATGCATATGAATAATTTAAACCATACTAAGTTACTCATACTAAGTTACTTTTAATAATTTGGTCATTATCAATTTTAATAACTTTAATTGTAATTATCATTTTATTAAAAGAAAGTGTGTGATATTTTATTTATATATATCACAATAAAGCTTTACATTTAATAAATTATTATTGTCAATTTTAACAACTTTAATTGTCATTGTAGTTTATTAAGTGGAATTTTATTATTATTAATTCAATTTGTTTCTGCCCAACGGTGATGCAAATTGATTTCATGGAACAACTATTTTGTCAAAATTGAAATTTTTAAATATTAATTTCAGTTTAATTAAGTATCATTCCTCATAGTTGTTTATTTATATTATGTTATTTGTGATATTTTGGTTTACATATCACTATGATGTTTATATTTAATAAATATTAAGGATGTCAATTTGAACAACTTTAATTGACATCTTAGTTTATTAAATAGAATTGTCTCATAAACTTCAATTTATTTCTGTCCAACGATGATATAAATTGAAAATGTGAAGAACTTTATGTTAAAACTGAAATATTATTTGGCGTTTTTATTATTCATTTCAGTTTAATTTTATTTTGCTATGTGAATATTAGTCGACTATTAACCACCTTATTTTTCCTGAATTTAACAACATTGAATAAAACTAATTTTTCCAACTTGGAAAGAATGAACTGAGATTTGTCTTGGTAATTTAGAACTGGACCAGACATTATGATTAGCCTTTTTGTTGCTACTACGAATAAAAGTAGTAATAATGAAATACTAATTTTGCTAAATTATATCTCAAATTTGATGATATCAAGTTTGGATTTAAAGAAAATATTATAAATCAATGTATATATCTCAGGGTTAGTGGGAGTAATTTATCATTCTCATTTTGTTCGTGGATGATATTTTATTAGTCAATAAGAAATTCACTTTCGGTTATTTATTTGTGCTTGTATATATAATGATTAATTTTATGGAAGAGTGCTGAGCAGTTTATAATGTCATCTTCCACTATGCAAGCAGAATTTTTGTGGCATTTTGTAAGGTCACCTATCTTATTTTTGTAATAACGCGACTGCTATTTTATTTTTTAAGAACAACAAATCAAGCAAGTGTCTAATGGATCGACATTAAATATCTTGTTGTTAATTACAAAGTCAAAGATATGACTATAGTAATACAACATATTAATTTGAGAATTATGTTAACTAATTCTCTCAATAAATTATAACCACCCATTTTTGTCGGCACTGGTCTGGTTGCTAATTATGATTTTGTTGTATTGAATTATGTATTAAGTTATGATGTGAAGCTTCAAATTATGAGTTTGACTTTGAATTATGAAATTTGCTTATTTCTTATGTTGCGCATTATGTTTAATTTAAACAAATTTACTTAAGTGGATCGAATGAATTATATTAACCATTTGTTGGAAAGAATACCAATGCTATAATTAGTGGGGGTCAAATAACATTAATAGTTATTTTGATTGTATTAGTTTAGTTTGGTATTTCTAACTGAACAAGGTTTAAGATGTTGGCCAATTTTGAATTTGTGCTTAATTATGATGTTTTCAGCATAGGCCAAGTGGGAGAATGTTGGAATATTTAATGTGGCCTATGATAATTAATGTGTGAGCCAAGTTCATTTAAGATAATTAACTAAAGGGTGCATTATAATTTGATGGAAATTATGATGGACCAGATTCATTGTACTTGATCCCTTTGGTTGCCTCAGCAATATATACTCTATAATCTGAAATTTTAAGGAACCCTTTCCCATAATTCTGCCATTAAGAAATTTCAGTAAAGAAAAGAGAAAAACGCCATTGTTGACCATCATTATGGCTGAGGAAAACTCAAAGAAGATCAATATTAACGCTTCCGCCTAATGACTAACGATTTCTGCTCTTCAATTTGGATACGGAGCAGATGTGATAGAAGAGGAGTCGTGCATGGCTTGCAGGTTTCAACTTCATCCACTCAACACTCGATTTCGATTAGCGATGGCACGAGGTATTTTACGATTCCTGGTTAATTCCGCATTCTAGAATCGTTGTTTCACTTACATTTCTTTAATACAATGTTTGACTAATACCAACGTTTAAAAAACCTAAATCAACATACGACATCAAATTGAAATCAACCAAATCCAATAAAAAAAAAAACTTCCAAGACAAGTTATCAACACGGATGACAATCTTTGCAACATTTGCAAGGTACCAAATAAATAAAATAATATAGCCTATCTCATCTTTTTCTGGAACTTGGAAAAAAAATGTGAAAAGAACTAGTCAAAAATAAAAAAAACAATCGAGAATATATTGATATTAATATTAAAAAAAACAAAAAAAAATATCTTCATCACCTTTTAATCTTTCGATTCCTCTTTCATTCAGATGTGTGAGCATCTTTAGTTTTGCAATTTCAAATTTGCGACCAGATAGTACCAAGAAAGGAAGCTGGCGAACAGAGGGAAGTTGGCGACCAGAGCTGCCAGCTGGGAAGAAGCGGTTCTTTTGATCCAACAGAGGAATTTGACGAAGCGAGAGGAGCAGGAGTGGGCCTCGAGGCGATGTAGTGTGGTTTAAAAATGCGGATTGGATCGTTTTCACAGCCGGCAACGATGTTGCAGCGAAAGGAGGGGAGCGGGCGAGGTCAGAGAGGGAGAGGGTGGAGAAGGACGGGGCTTCAAGTTTGGAAAGAAAGAGCAATGCACACCGGAAAGATAAGGAGAATCAGGAGGAAAGGAAAAGATAATGAACAAAAAACAAAACCTTCTGTGGAATTAGTAAAGAAGAAGGCAGGCAAAGATCGGAACTGCGTCCTCTAACGGCCATCACGGATGATTTTCGATCTCAGTGATTTAATCGCTATAGCATAGATACCTCGTGCATAATACCCCAGATTAATAGGCTCGAAAAAATAAATCGTTAAGATAAAATCGGACGGCTCGAATCAAAAGACGTCCACAATACAAAATGTTACTCTTCCGACAAAGATCTAGAGGCTGTTTGGATCCCCATGTGATTTTGGAGAATTTCATCTTCCTACCATAAATTTATTATAAACAATCCAAACTCTTTACAAAATTACACACTTCCCAATAAATTTATTCCTAGGAATTGCAACTTCCCCAAATTCTCCAACTTTCTAAGCGATCCAAACGACCCCTAGGAGAAAAACGGAGCACCATTAAATGGCCCGGGCGAATGTATGAGTACGCATGAAGAGTGCTTAATTAGAAGTTGGTACACATGAATAACACAATTCTAGGTGCACAAAAAACAGATGCACCACCGCCCCATCTCAAACACAGATAGAACCGCGCGAAAAATTGGGAAATAGCACTGTTCATAGACGTGATTTTTGACGCAGCTGTTCTCGGACTTCGTCAGAAATGCGGAGCTCCTCGAAGGAGAGAGCAGCGTGAGAGTCGACTAGCTAAGAGAGAACTTGTTGGTGGTGCTGCAGAAAATGGTCTCGGTCAAGGGCGAAAAAAAATCATGCTGACGTAGGAGGCAGAGGAGGCAGAGCGGAGGAAGAGGTTGGCATGGTGGAGCGCAGAGAGGAGCAGTTGGAGGGAGGCAAGTTGAGGTGGTTGGTCGAGTTGCAGTTCCAAGAGGTCGTTGGCGAGAGGATGGAGAAGCTTGATGCGACGAGAGAGGGCCTGCAGTTGCTTGCCGTACTAATTCCTGAAATCCATCGGAGGGATGGCCGTCGTCTCTCGCAGCAGAGCCGCCAATTCTTTCTTTTCCTCCTTCTCCTCATCCTCCTCATGTCGTTGCTTTTCTTCTTCTTCTTCCTCCATTCCTCTTCCACCCAATAATAATACAAACGGTTGGGAAGAAGAGAAGAGAAGCACCAATCACCAGGGAGAGTATCTCTGGATGGTTGAATACAACTATTCAACCATCCAGTGGACGTCTTTCGATCCGAGCCGTCCGATTTAATCTTAACGGTTAGATTTTTTTCGGGACTATCAATCTGCCTATTATGTACGGGGCACTCATATCCATTGAGATTAAATCGGACGGCTGAGATGAAAAGCATCCACTGGATGGCCATCCAGAGGATACGTTTCCCCAATCACCATAGCACCCACTAGTCTTTTTCTACTTCACGTCCGCGTGTAATTATTATTTCAATTTGATCAATTCAAACAAAACTATAAAACCACATCAAACAAAACAAAAGAAGCAACTGCGTCTCAATTGACAAGTGTGTTTGGAAGCGAAGTGAATAAGAATAAATAAGGAAATTTATAAATAAGAATAAGCTTTTCTCTCCTCTCTCCTCTCTCCTCTCTCCTCTCTCCTCTCTCCTTTCTCTTCTTATTCATTTAACAATATGGTGAAATTAAAATAAGAAGTTGAATAAATCCTTATCCGGAATTGTCTCGCACTTTTTCAGTCCGACCACGGAAGATCAGATAGTCCTCTATGGGGCGAAGAAAATGCGGATCAGATACCCCTCGAGCATCTTGAGACCCGTCGTTACTGCCCATTCCAAACGAGCGAAGGGCACTAATGCGGTTCTAAGTACCTCGAGAGTTGATTGTTTGTCGTAGGTCCTTTTTTTCCAGTAGGCGCAAGCCCCTACTGTTAATTACCTCCGAACTCAGTTACGAACTGAGCCAAGAGCACCTCTAGATCGGGATAATCAAAGTTTAAATGTCGTAAGTGGATGAAGTCCATTTTAATAAAAGGATTGTGTCTTGGTAGAGAATTTCAGGGTGAAAACTAAACAGAAGGGCAGTCTTTTGAACAGTGCTATGCCAACATGAATGGTGCAATTTAATTCTTTAATTTCACACTTTTAAGATATTTGGGTTGCTTTTACTTTGTTGTGTCAAGCTTAGTGCCGTTATAGAGATTTTTTGAGTTTGATACTAGGAAATTTAGTATCCTAGATCAGTCCTCAATCGTTTGGGGATTTAGAAATTTTGGGATTTCGTTCAAGTCTCGAGTACAGATGCGCTATGCCTTCTCTTGACAGGAACTTGGGGGATGGCCGCTGGTTGACTTTTCTTCTGGTCACCTGGGCATCAAATTTCAGTCTGCTTCTGGTCAAACATGCTGTGAACTTGTAGAAACAAGCTGTTGGATTTGAGTCCAACACTAGAAAATAGAGTATTCTAGGTCAGTTCTCAGTCGTTTGGGGAACTTAGGGATTTTTTAGATTTTTGTTCAAGTCGCGAGTACAGATGCGCTATGCCTTCTCTTGACAGGAACTTCAGTGATCATTCAGAATTGACTTTTCCTTTTTCACAATCTGAATATCAGGAGGGTGTCTCCTTCAAGGCCAAACGCTATGCAGTCTTGAAGGGACGAACTTTTGACTTTTAAGACTTTATGTCACTTTAGACTTTGTGTCTTTTGGGTCATTTTTAGACTTTGTGTCATCTTGACTTTGTGTCACTTTTAGATTTGAACTTTTAATTTTGCATTTTTGGACTTTTAAGTTCGACTTTTAAGTCTTAGTCTAGCACTTTCGGATTTTGACTCTTGAGTTTGACTTTTGAGCTTTGTTTTTTTTTTTGAACTTTGGTTTAACTTTTGAATTTTAGCATTCTTGGCCTTAAGTTAGACTTTTGAGTTGTGACTTTTAGATTTTCAATCTTCAGTTGGACTTTTGAGTTTAAATTTACACTTTTAAATTTCTATTTTCTTTGAACTTCTTGGTGATGCTCTTTTTTTGTTGTTATTTTAATTTTGTTTGCAAATTTTAGTGCTTGACTGTGCCTGTTGTTCAGAATATGGAATGTCAGATGTACCTGCTGTCCAGAACGTAGAATGTTCAAATGTACCTGTTGTCCAGAACATAAAATGTTCAAATGTACCTGTTGTCCATAACATACAAGATTCAAATGATTTTTGTTCGATTCCCTTGAAAAAACTTAATTTTTAATTTATCCGTACAAATTTATTATTTTCCATTATGGCCGTCCCTTTTTAATTTAAAAATATTTTGTGCTTTAGTGTTTTGACATAATATATCAAAATATTCCTCATATTTTTTCTTGACCTTTTGATATTTTATGAGAATTTTTCTGACAATCTAGCTATTTTTAATGCATTTTTGAAGTTTTCTGCTTTACAGAATTTTCTGACTGGTTAGGTCTGCTGTCTGTGTTGTGTTCGTCAGGGATTCGCTTCACACTGGACGTCACAGAGGATCAGAGAGGGGTTGAGGGCTGGGATTTGATCGAGCCATTTGGTTCACGCCCGCGTCTGTGTGTCAACGAAGTGAGGTTGGGTTCAGGATCGACTCGTCGGCTTCGCACGTCGACGTCGCCTCTCGGGTGCGCCAAGCCTACGCAGGGAACAGACTCATTTCCCTCCTATTCTCTTGGCCATACTCTTGAGACTTTTCCGTTGGACTGGACACCTCCATTGAGACTGTTACCAAGGATTTCCGGAGGCCGCATCGATTTTGGGCGAGTTATGAGGCGTCGCTGGTGTCCCCTGAAGTCGCCTTTATCATCAATTTGGACTATTCGCAACAATTAAAGGCATTCTGGTTTCGAGTTGGTTTGAGTCTATGACCATGGTGGAAGCAGCCAATTGGCGGAGCACGGTGAGGAATTGCTATGGTTGGGGCACAGTGGAGCACCTTGAGAAGGTTGTGGAGTTGCCTATGTACTCAATTTTACATTAGACTTCTCAGTTCGAGGTATCACACTTTATTTTTTTCCTTTGGTCCGACAAACTCTCAAAATGTAATAAAAATTTTTATATGTGACTTTTTTGTATGTACGCTACTCTTTTCCTTGCACGCATTACACTAACCCACATAATTAATATTTAGATATTAAACATTTGATTTCATCTCTATTCCCATTTCACTTGCTGACCAGATGTGTTTATATGGCTTAAGACTTTAAACGAGACTATGGCATTTGTTGACTAGAGTGGTAGGAATGAGACTCAGGTTGGTAATGTCAATCATGGTCAACACTTGGCCATTGGCAACCTATGAAACCATCTTATTCATTTTGAACCCTAACTTTTTTTATTTCATAAAACCTTCTCAATTTGTTCCCCCCTTTTTGATAGCATTTTGGGGTTTAGGCAAGCATGAACAATTCCATTTTTGTCACATTTGCATACAATGTCTGTGCTGGTGCCAATTCACTTCCCATTTCCTCCTTTATGGAGTCATGACTTCGCATACCCAGTGTTTTTTCATTTATTTAGTTTAACTTCTCCTGCACTCTTGGTTTTCGAAGGAGCAAGCCCAGGTGCAAACTCAACAGCTATTAGTGCTGGGTGGTTTGAACTCAGACTATTAATCATTTTAATTTAGGGAGTATAATTTTACACCCATTTTCATCAAAACATGCTGATTATAAGATTGATGTGACATGCTGGTTGTGAAATAAGGAAATGTAGTGATTAAACAAATTTTCTTTATCCCCCCTTTTTTTTATGTATATAAAGACTACTAATTTTCTACTTCCACCATTTGTATTTTTTTTATGTGAGCGCAGGCCCCATTATACCTTCATTTTCTTAAATATGCATGTCGTCACAACTTTATGGACAATTTTGCTATGAGCTCATATTATTTAGTATCTATTGTATGAGATATGAACTTCATCTTGCTATGAACTTCATCTAGACATAAAATAAAGGAGACAAAACTATTTTAATGCATATTTTTTTGATACTGACACAAGTAAAGATATGGGTTCCCTGAATGAGAGGACTCCTACATGTGTTTTTAAAACATACTTTTTACATTTAGCCCTTTATGTCAACTTGGATTCTTCATTTTTTTTGATAAAACAATTTATTTCAACTGTAGATTCAATTATTCTGAGTATGACAAGGATTTGACCTATTAAATCTTGACCATTGTATAATGACAAATTTAGCAAGGGCCTGACAATAACCATGATTCATATATTTGAGATCAACTTAAAAACCCATGAAATCAGCAATATCTAATTGTGCATTAACGATAATGGACTTGTGCTGATGCAAACTATGCTTATATGCATGACAGACTTAATAAAGATATGATGAAGACTATAGCATCTATTGAAGTAAACTGAGATCAGAGGCTAGTACAGCATCCATGGAGGTGGAATCTAAGTCACACTCACCATGGAACCAGCAACCTCTAACTTCACACTAACAATAATAATAAAAAAAAACTTATGTTGATACAAATTACCCCTACATGCATGACTTCTCAGAGGCACAACTGATGTAAATGAGTGCGGAATCTATGTCACACTCCTCACCAACATCAGTGCAAACTCCAAGGGACAAACTCAGAAAACAGGAAAGGAAAAGAAAAGACATCACAATTACTTTCAACATTATTTCATTTATATATTCCCTTTTTTTTTTTTTGGAGGCCATTACAAAAAGTTACATCTATTACCTTGACTAAAGGTAAGCTTGACTCTATAATTTGACAGAATTTCGACAGACTAAAAAATTGGCCTCCCCTTCTTCTCAGGAGGTGCTTCTTTTATAGGAGATTTCCAGGGTTTGCTCTTCTCATCAACCTGACATGTGGCAACATCTTGTATCCTTGGCACTTGATGGAGGGTGAAGATGCACAGATGTCAAACCGCCTTTCTCCTCTCTTCCTTTCTTCACTTGGTGATTTCTACTATCTGATTTACTTCCCAATCACCTCTTAACACTTGGCATTGATTAATCATTCATGGGATATCAGCATGATATTTCACTTCTTTTCACTTGCTTCTCTGACAGGTGGGGTCTCTGCGATGTTTGATAAGGGATAAGATCAAACCTTACTGTTTTCTATGTCTTGGAGAGGGGGTAGTGATTTGGCGCCAGAATAAGGGTGCGCAGGTGGCATTCATCTATGCCCTCATAGGCAGTGTATGGCTAAGATGCTTTTGTAGGAGGGGATCAAATTCTGAACCCCAATTTACAGCTAAGTAATAGGCTTTTTCCTTTCTCAATTTGCTTTTATTCACATAACTACTTGAGGTTCTGAACTGGAGTCATCTGTGGTTAACACATAATCTCAATAATACCCTTCAATGCATGTGCATTTGACCTTTAAGTAGAGGGGCAAAAGTGGAATTGAGACCCCAGTGGCCTATATCTTATCACTGGCCTATATCTTATCACTGAGTTTCATTTGGTTGGTTAATCCCTGGTGTTTGCTGTTTCACTCAAATGAAAAGGGTGTTCCTCTTTGTCAGACTTGAAGGAATGCTGTCGATTTTTTATTGGTTGGGGATTAATTGGTTTAACGCATATGAAAGGCATTCCTGAACAGTTCTAGGCCTTACTAGTTTTATCCCATTTAATCATCATTTCCTTTAATTGTCTTTAAATTTTCTTCTTGGATGTTAAGGGAATGTTAAGGCTCTTTTACACCCTCAATTATGCCTTTAATTTGATTTAATTTCTGCCTAATTATAGGCTTGTCAGACAGTGTAGTATACTAAGGGGGTAAAATTGGAATATTATGCTTTTTTCATATGTTGCTTATGTGTTACATTCTTTTGTTTTCTCTGCATGTTCCAGATCAGCCCCTGGGCCCACCAGAGAGGGCTCATGCGCTGCATCTCAATAATTTGCATTTTCAGGTCTCTTTTGCTTCCCCTTTGTCACATATGACCCTATACAATGCTCAAAGAAGGCATTCCCACTCCATCATCTGTCCGTTCAATGTGTTGTGTGTGGTGAGATGCATGATGATCTTGGAAGGCATACTTTTCAGTCAGTCCTTTTTCTTTACTTCATGCTTCCATCATGTCCTGTGTAGTATTGATGGCTTTGTACTATGGGAGGCAAAGTGATTTCGTCTTGATGCATCTAACGGCTACAACCGCAGTGGTAAGTTCACCTCCCCCTGTCAAAAGAATTCCTATTGTAGTAGGCCTTCTTTATTCAGGTTATAGACTGCAGGGGGTAGAACTATGCTCTCCATTGTCCCGTTTTCGTACTGTTTCATTGCCTCTTTCATTGGATATCTCCAGTGATGTTAGTTTTGAGTTCCTATTAGCTTGTGCACGCTTTCCTCTCTTCTGAGATTCCATTGCATTACTTGCCAACCCTGTAGAGCCTCTCCTACTTCCTATTGCCACGAACAATACTGCCTGGTGCGAGTTCCGCCAGGCTTGAAGCTTTTGTCAGCCAATACTCCAGTATCCTCTTTCTCTTCTAGCAATTGATCCAATTGGCATATAATTCCTCTATTACAAAGTCACCGCAACACCTCCAGTATTTCAATTGGTTGTTTCGCCAGGTAATTTCACATTTTCACTTTCCCTAATTTCACAACCGTGCCTGTCATTCGTCAAATTCACTGCCTGACACCCCCCGTGTTTGACATCGATAGGTTTGTGATGAAGTCCTCTATGCAGTGGTGTGCTTCATTAAAGTCACGGCGACGTGCAACGCCGGAGGGAAGCGAAACTTCAGCTGGCTGTCGTCCCCTTCTTTCAGGTCTGTACTTGCTCCCCCTTTTCTGTTATCAGACTGTGGGTCCCACAAGAACAAACCAACGAGCGAGCGCCATCTGTGTGTTTTTTTTTCGAACGGGTTGGGAACTTATCGGGTTTAATCTGGCTTGGATCCGATTTGATAGGATAAATTTTGTGATTTGGGCTTCTTTGTTCAACGCTGGCCCAAAACAATTTTATATTTTTCACTGGGCCTGATTTTTTTGAAGTTGAGTTGGACTTGGGCCGGAGCCAGTTTGATACGATGAATTATGTGCCAGAACCAAATTGTGTGCCAGAACCAAATTATGTGCCAGAACCAGATTGCAACGTTTTATAAATATTTACGAGATTTCATTTTCATTTGTCATTTTTTTTGCAGCATTTTTAGAGGCAAACAGGAATAAGACTTATTCAAAACACGTTTGGTTTCATCCCGAATAAGCCTTATTCGAAATAAGGCTTATTCAACTACAAATATTATCATGTCATCTCATTTCATTTCATTTCGACCCTCAATTTTATAAACTACGCGTTCCAAAATATACAATGATTAATACATAAAAAAAGAATGCGAAATTTTCAAATTTAACAAAAAATATTGGACAATGTTCATATTATTATTATTATTATTATTATTTTAATAATTAAATTGTTGATTTATTTTAGAAATTTAAAAAAGATGCTTGCAAAAATCATGTCTAAATCAATTAGTATTTAATAACAACTCTTTTTATTATCTTTCCTTCCTATCACTAATTGCGTGCATTGCATAATGCATTGTGATTGTGTAGTTTGGTATTTGATGTTGTGTTATGGCAGCAAAGCAGATGACTAGACCTGTCAGACATTACATACGAAAGTGGAAACGACCATTTTCGTTTCTGTTTCGTTTTGGTAACATAACAAAATTATTGTTTCGTCATTGTTCTGTTTCATCAAACAAAATAGATTTCTGTTCCGTTTAACGTTCTGTCATTCATTTTCTATTGATTTCAGCCCATTTTCTTCCGTTTCAGTGTTCCATTTAACGTTTCGTTCATTTTCTTCATTTTTGTTTTTGTTTCGTTTTCAAAAACGAAACTGATTTTTATTTCGTTTAACGTTCCATGTGGATGGAACGGAACAGAAACGTTCGAGATGTAACGAAATTGATAAGTATACAGATGACCGACCCCAAAATCCAAGTTAAGACGGAGTAGGAGTAGACGAGGTTGGCTATTTACTTAGGCCTGAAAACTGTGACCATTTCGATCGTCTTTTTGTTTTGTTTAATTCAAAACGAAACGAAACGGTTAAAGATTTTGGTTGCGTTTCAAAAACGAAACTGTTAATGCAAGATTGAAATGGTTCCGTCCATGTGTATTTTCGTGATTTCGATCGTTTCGTCCAGAACGAAACGGTTAACGCAAATAATAGTTAGTTTCGTGTTCAAAACGTAATGATCAACGTAACAGTCCATTTGCGTGATCGTTTTATTTTTAAACGTAATGCACCCCTATGTTTACTATAAGTAGGGGTGAAAACGGTAGTCGTTTCGACCGTTATTTCGTTTCGTTTCGTCCAAAACGAAACGGTAACAGTTAAAGATTTCAGTTTCGTTTATGGAACAGAACAGTTAACGCAAATATAAACTCAATTTCGTTTCAAAATGGAACGGTTAACGAAACATACCAATTTCGTGACTGTTTATTTCGTCTGTTTCGTTTTGCATTTTACGGTACTGCTATTTTTGGAATTGCAGAGACGCGAGGCGGACAAAACGATGGATCGATCTAAAATCTAATTGCGCCGCTTACCCTCTCATGTCTCTCTCTCTCCCCCTCTCTCTTCGCCGATCATCCCTCCCCTCTCCGTCGCCTCCCATCTCTCCCTCTGTCTTCTCCGATCACGTCCCTCGCCCTTCCCCTCTCCATCAACTCCCTTCTCTGCCTCATCACCCAGAACCCAGCACCTCTCTCTCGCTCTTCTCCGCTGAACACCTCTCCTTTCTCCGATCGTCTCTCTCATCCATCTTTTCTCTCATGCAGCAACCAAGGACCCCATCTTGATCCTTTTTCTCTCACTATCTCTCGCAACAACTAAGGATCTTCCATGGAAGCTGGTAGATGGCCATGGAAGCAATTGCACAATCACGCACTTCCCTCATCTTTCTCTCTCGAGCAAGACTGACGGTGACCTTTGGCGGCTGAAGATGGTCGACAGCAGCAGAAGGTACGAGCTTGGTACCAGTACTGCAGCAGCAACTCAGATTGGTACGAGCTTGGTACCAGTACTGCAGCAGCAACTCAGATTGGTACGAGCTTGGTACCAGTTGAAGGTATGCTTTTCTGGTTGATCCGTTTCAATTTTTCAGATCTGATCTCGTGTATTAAAAGACTTGTGCAAGCAGAAAGATGTAGTTTTTCTTTGTTGTTCCGTTTCAATTTTTCTATTTCTCAAGAAGTGTGCCATCTATGCACTGAGCTTGTGGTCAAGAAAGTATTAGTTTTTTCTGGATTTTTTTAGTTTACCAGTTTTGTAAGTTAGCCAGATTTTTTTATTTTTTTCTGGTTTATCAGTTTTTCAGAATTTTGTTTGCTTGATTTAATTTTTTGTTTTCTGAAGTTTATCTCCCTTTTTGTCTTAATATATGTTCATGCTTTCGTGGCCTTACTTGATTACTTTTGAGAATACAAATTTTCATTTGTTATCTCAATGTTTATTTAATTTTTTTGAATTAAAGAGAGATTATGTGATGGACTAGAAGAAAAATTTTTGAACATTTCTTGGCAATTTGTAATAACTCAGGGATATTGCTAATGTATTGCTAAAATGAATAATTCTTTATTGCATATTGCTACTGTGTATATAATTTCAATGATTTTGATTCTGATTTTGGCTTGAGCAATAGCAGTTTGAATAAATGTTTACTGATTTTAATTGAGTTTAAGTTAGATCTGTGATTTTTTCAATGCTAAGCTGTCAAAGGTGAAATATTGTGAAATATAGTATTGGACATACGATTGCCTCCTTTAGTACTGTATTCTCTTGCCTCTATTCAATAAAAAATGTAGAACGTTTGAACAGTCGAGAACGGTTATAATCGTTTTCATCGTTCTGGTGAACGATACGATCAACGCAAGTTGTTTTAAACGGATGAAACGATCGGCACAAGAAGTTAAAAATTTGCGTTAATTAACGCAACGATTAACGAAAATTATGAATTTCGTGGTCGTTTTAGACGTTATGCACCCCTAACTATAAGGCAATTAGACAAACTCACAAACATGCGAACTCCGGCCCAAAATTAAGTTTCGTGGGCGAATGTCGGGGTTTTTCATTCGGTAAAGGCCCATATAGTCTTATTTCTCTTGGGCTATCTGGGGAAACCTAATAATGGAAACCTGGCCCAAGTTAATTATCTAACAATAATGGAAACTGAAGGGATGTGTTTAGAAAGTTGCAGTTGGTTGGTTATATAAAAGAAAGCACAGCCAGCGAGTCAGGCGGCTAGGGTTAGGGTTTGGGTTCTGCTCTTGCTGCGCCTCCCAGGTCTCTTTCTTTCTCTCTCTCTATTTATCGAGCTTCCTTTGCTTGCTTTCGATTCTGATCGTGAGCGTGTGTTTGCGTTTGCGCGCAGAAAGAAGAAAAAAATGGCACCGAAGCAGCCAAACACAGGATTGTTCGTGGGAATCAACAAGGGCCACGTCGTCACTAAGAGGGAGCTGCCTCTTCGCCCCTCCAACCGCAAGGGGGTAATTAATCTATTCATTCTTTCTTTCTTTCTTTCTTTCTTTCTTTCTTTCTTTCTTTCTTCGATTTCTTAGCTTTTAGCAGGTAACCTCCAAATCGCACCATTGAGACTGAATAATTGCTGTTCAACCTAAGATGTGGTTTTGCTATTTATTACATTATTATTTTGATGGCCAAAATCTCGGTTTTATCTGTTCAAATGTTGCCCGTTTGATCTGGATCATTTCAATGAATCAATGCTGTCTGCTTATAATTACTCTTCGTTTCAATTTATAGTAATTTTATTATTATTGTTATTATTTACTAAAACTTGACTATTAAGAAAGAAATCTAATTCCAGATGTCTACTTAAATAAACATGAGATTGTTTAACAGACGTCTTGTTGAATATTGCTATGATAGATTGATAAACTAAAACAATTATTTAATTGTACCAGACAAAATCTCTATGAAATAATGTATAACTGAAAATTCATCAATGCCTTGTATGTTTTGGTAAAGTTCCATCATTTTGGTGTGGTTTCACTGGGCCTCACACATTTTGTTTGTTTCAATTTGAATGATTTCAGAAAACTAGCAAGAGAGTGCACTTTGTGAGGAACTTGATAAGGGAGGTTGCTGGATTTGCCCCTTATGAGAAGCGTATCACTGAGCTGCTCAAGGTTGGAAAAGACAAGCGTGCCCTTAAGGTTGCCAAGAGAAAGCTCGGGACCCACAAGCGTGCCAAGAAGAAGAGAGAGGAGATGGCCAATGTTCTTCGCAAGATGAGGTTTGTTTTTTTTTCCTTTGATCTTTTTTTCTGTCGTATGTATCTTTGTTGGCAATGTTATTGCTATTTCTGTTTTGGATCATGCGTAGGATGGATTAAAGTTACTTTGCAAACTCTTCTATAGAGGCCCTTCTAATTATTATGTTTGTTTAAATTCTTCTCCAAAGTATAATAACTATTTAAATTGGCCCCTTTATCCAATTTATTGAGATATATCTATTATCTTCAATTTACGACATGAGAATGGTTGGTCAATCTTTGTTCCTTGATACCTTTCTGAGAATTAGTACCTTTCTGAGAATTAGTAAGTATTAATTAGACTATTAGAGCTTATGGAACTTAGGTCAGTGCATGGTGAAGGCCCTAGGAAATTCTTAGCATTTTATTTTGACATTTATTTTTTGTTATATATGAGGGAATTGAATTATCAAGTAACCTTATATTATGATTTGTTTCACTCTGATGTGCAGGTCGGCTGGGCATGGACATGGTCCAACAGATAAGAAGAAATAAGATACTTTTCCTAAATTTGTGTGCCTGAGTAGATCAGTTATCCTTTAGATATTTTTGTTCTTGAGATATTTGTACTATTTTGGGTTCTTAGATTGTGTGGCTTTTCTTAGCCTGTTTTACCTTAATCAGTGTTTACTCAAGTACTTTGAATCCTTTTGCTGCACAATTAAGCTTTGAAATATGGAAGTTTTCTTAAATACTCTCAACTCTGGTTCAGATTGGCATTTGTTTTTATTTGTTGGTTGGTGAGTGTCCACTGAGCTGAAAAGGTTTAGTTCTTCTCTGTTGATATCTCTTGCCAGGAATTGTTTTTAATCTTTGTTGGTATTGGTTTTATATGGCTTTGATTTGATGTATAAACTTTTGATCTGTGAAAACCCCTCGTATGTTGGTAGAAAAAAGAAACGTGTTTATTTTGTTTAGCTAAAAGGAAAGCAGCTGTTTAGATGTCAACTGTGTATGAGAGAGAATCTGTGTGTGGTGGGTCTAACCACTTTTGATCGGTGAAAACACCTCATATGTTGGAGGATAATTATCGACTGTGTATCAGAGAATTCATAATCGTTCACGACGGCTTTGAGTGTGACATGCAATGAATTGCCATTTGCAGAGTCAAGAGCAAGGCCTTGCACTAGAATTTACTTGGAAGAGGAAAGGGTTGGGAAGAGAAGGTGGATACATTTCAATTTTGGGAGTAAATTTGTTTACACTTTCTTCATGTTTTTAGATATGGTTTCAGCTCCATTCCTCTTTATTCTCCTTGGTTCCCCTAAGTTTTGGATTTGGAAGCCTAACTGCTTGCACCGTGTTAACACAAGTTGTGGCAACTTGATTTCTGATAACTCGCGTTATATTTGAGGTTTTTTCAAGGAGAGTTCGAGCAATTCGTAAGTTACTGAGTTTTTGGCCCATCCCTACATATACTAGCTACTAAGCACCGTGTTAACTTGATCATCTCCAAATCAGCTGAAAGGAAAAAACGAAAATGAAATTAATAAAAGTTTTTAAAACCAAACAACGAACAAGATAAACACAAACTGCATCTCAGATACCTGCTACTGGTTATTGCTCTTTTCATGCGATGTAGACGACTTGTTCCATGAAGTTTGCGGTACAAAAATAATATTAATAAAATTGGATAGCATAATCATATCACGTGCATATAGGGCTGCAAAACAATCGAAACGGTGACGAAACAGAATTTTAGTTTCGTTGATCATTTCGTCCGAAGAAAACGATCAAAATGGACGAAATTTTCGTGAATTTACACATGGAAAAAAAACCGTTTCATCCAACCAACCGAAACTGTTTTGTTATTTCGTTAACCGTTTCGTCCGGACGAAACAAAATGAAAAATGGTTAAAACGATTTCCGTTTTCAATCCTCCGTGCATATAAAATCTGGTTTAGTACGAGAATACAAGTTTAATGCCTTTTCTGATCTCTCTCCTTTTTGGAGGAATGTAATGAATCAAACTAGCTTTAGATTCGCACTTCGCGCGATGAGGGGAGTTTTAAGGCTAACTTATAATTTTTATAAAGGCTAGAATTATGATTGTAAATATTTGAATAAATACCAAATTATCTTACAATTGATCTTTTAATTGTAATTAATTGCATAGTTTTGTATTTGTGCCATTTATAATATATTTATCATTTATATTGGAACTATTGTTTATGGAGATTTTTTATTTCAAGAGACCTTAATTGTCTCTATCATTTTTAATATATAAAAAGTGAAGGGTGCATGTAATCATTAAATATTTTTGTTAAAAAATGTTAGAATAATGAGAACAAAACCGACTGTGTTCATCTTGGACAAAACCAACTATCTTACAATTTTTCTAAGTTTTACCAATTTGATCAACTTTTATTTTTTTATTATCGATAATCAATAATTGAATATCAATAAAATTAAATACTATCTTACAAATAATTTAAATTACTTAGCAACAATGGATTTCTATATTTACTATTCATATAAAATTTGATGAAAAAATTAATTTTAAAAAATCACCAAATATTTTAAAAGTTATACAGTTGAATAGAATTTGTAAATTTTTAAAAAGATGAAAATTGCTAAAAATATCGAAATAATTAAATATCATTGGATCAACATAATTTTATATGCATAAATGTAAAATTTAATAAAAAAATCAATCGAGGACTATATGTCAGCAATCCAACATTTAAAATACTATTATGAAAATTTACAGAAATGAAAAATTATATAAAATATTGCAAAAGTACAAAATCTAAAAGGTTCATATCATTAGATTTTTGTATAATTTTTTTATGATGTATAGAAAATTTATACATCAACATATTTTGGAAATGTTTGGAAACATTTAAAAGTAGAATTATATTTTGTTAAATAATATAATTTAGTAAGGAAATTGATTACTGTCATCTGCAGTTTTGCCATCTCTGCCATCGCTAAATATAAAGTGAACATATACAGCAAACAAAGTGAACATATAGACGATCTAACTGAACACATACAAACAAATAAGTTCAGTGAAAATTAGTTGAATATGCATGTAAACTTCTGAACAAGTGATGACAACACTTATTTGTTTGTAAGTGTTCACTTAGATCGTCTCTTTGTTCACCTTATTTGCGTATATGTTCACTTTGTATTTAGCGATGGCTGAGATGGTATATTTGCCGATGGCACTTATAATTCCTGATTTAGTAATCATATTTAAAAAATTTTAAAAATATTTAGAACTCTATAATTATTAAATTTTATATTTTTGTGATGAAAGATATAAATTTTTTTGCAGCCAATTGAATTAATAATTAATCTCAACAAAATTTAAACATACTGTATATTTTATATTGCACAAAATTATATGGTTATATTAAAAATAGCTCTATGGCATGAATAAATTTTTCATAATTTTAAAAATATTTATATAAAAATTTATACATAAATAAAGTCATAAATTCCTTTAAATAATTAAAAACCTATTTAAATTTATGAAATTATGGGGATTCAATTTTACGAGATTGAAAAAATTATTTAAAATATTTATAAGTTTATAATTATAAAATTTCATGTCACTAAATTCTTCATATATAACTTTGAGTAAGCACATAAATTTTCATAGCCTAATGATTTTTCCAAATCCTTGAAACAATTAAAAAACATAACTATAATAGAAAAAAATTTATGAGATTAAGAAAATTATTTAAAATATTTTCTAACTCTATAGTTAAAAAATTATATAACTAAATTCAACATATTTTTGTGAGCTTGTATATAAATTTTTATCACCAAATGATTTTTTGAAGGGATCATAACAATTTAAAAATACAACTATATTTGATCTGAAATTTTAGAAATGGAGGCTCCAATTTCAGAAAATTGGAGATGATGGTAGTTGGAGACATGATGATGACATCATCAATGTTACTGTAGAAAAGCTCCCTAGAATTGGAGTATTTATAGATGTAATTAGTTAATAAAGTAGGTTGTACTAGAAACATTCGACACGGAACCGAATTTTTTATTAATAATAAATATTATAAAATAATAAACGTTTTTAGTAAATCGAGATAACATTTAATATTACTAATAATTTCGAGAAGCCGGAGAGAAGAGATGGCACTGGTACTGGCGTCTCCTGTTTTTTTCCGCTCAAACTCAAAACCGTTTTGTTGTTTTATTATTCATATTTTTGCATTTTAGTCCTCACAATTTTTATTATTGCAAATGACATATAAAAATTACATAAAATTAAATATGTATTATAAAACATATAAATTACATATAAATATAAACATAATTTACATGATTATAAATTATATATAAACAAAATATGTATTATAAAACATAAATATGTATATTTATTTATACATTAAATTTTTTCTATATTTTTATATGTATATTTATAAATTTCATGATAATAAATTATATATAAACAAATAAGTATTATAAACATACATATGTATATTTATTTATACATTAAAAATCTTTTATATTTTTATTGGACTATTTTGTAAAAATTAAAATTCAGGATCATTGACGAAAAAATTAAAAATATTTTTATTTAATTTATTCGCCGATGACCCTAACTTTATTAATTTTACAAAATAGTCCAATGAAAATTTTTAGAACTCATTATATGTACATATAAATATATAAAAAATTTTCATTGTATAAATAAATATACATATAAATATGTAAAAGATTTCTTATATACATTAAATATGCATACAAATATATATAATTATGTATGTATGAAATTAAATATGAATGAAAGTATTTTATATGTCATAATATAAATTATATTAAATTTTATGCATATATATTTTTTATAATTATATATATTTGTATATACATACATATTAATGTACATATAATGAATTCTAAAAATTTTCATTGGACTACTTTTTAAAATTGAAAATATTAGGGTCATTGGCGAATAAATTCAATATAAATATTTTTAATTTTTTCGCCGATGACCCTGAAATTATTATTTTTACAAAATAGTCCAATAAAAATATAAAAATATAAAAGATTTTTAATGTATAAATAAATATACATATGTATGTTTTATAATACTTATTTAATTTATATGTAATTTATAATCATGAAATGTATAAATATAAATATGTATGTCTTTATATGTATAAATAAATATACGTATAAAAATATAGAAAAATTTAATGTATAAATAAATATACATATGTATGTTTTATAATACATATTTAGTTTATATGTAATTTATAATCATGTAAATTATATTTATATGTACATGTAATTTATATATTTTATAATACATATTTAATTTGTATGTAATTTATATGTAATTTTTATATGTAATTTGCAATAATAAAAATTGTGAGGACTAAAATGCAAAAATGTGAATAAAAAATAACAAAACGGTTTTGAGTTTGAGTTGTTGACTCGTTGGAAGTAGCGGGAAAAAATGGGAGACGCCACTCACGCAGGAGACGCCAATACCACTGGCGTCTCCCCTCCTCTGGCGTCTCCTCTGGCGTCTCGAAATTACTAGTGATATTAAATGTTATCTTGATTTACTAAAAATGTTCATTATTTTATAATATTTATTATTAATAAAAAATTAGGACAAGGAAACTCAATATCATTTTGGCATGGTAAATGGGAGAATATCTACTGTGAACCATGATGCATAGAGGGCTCCGTGCACTATGATCGTTTGATCGTATTGTGATTTTGTAAATTGACAAATCTAAATTAACCAATCCAATCTATATATTGAAATCTCATAAAAAACAAAATTTTACAAATTTTGAAATTTCTTACTATTTTTTTGAATTTTTTAAACTTGTTATTTTTTGTTACAAATTTAGTGTATTTATAGCAAAAAATGGCAAATTTTAAAAAATTCCAAAAAATAGTAAAAAAATTTTAAAAATTGTAAAATTTTGTTTGCTATGAGATATCGATATATAGATTGGATTGGTTAAATTAGATTTGACAACTTATGAAACCACCGACCAAAGCGCTCATGGTGCACGAAAACTTATATGAACCATGGTTCACAATAGATTTACTCTGATAAATGGTATGAGAATGAAACAATGGCTAATAAATTTCCTAATCTCTTCTCTAAGGTTAAAAAAGACCATTTTTGTCTGTCTCAAGTCTAGAATAAAGGTAATATTAATTTCAGATTGACTAGGGGGGCTACCATTGAGCTTAGAAGAGAAAAATGCTGCTATCAACATTTTAAATAGCATTTCGTTTAATAGTTACTTTGATAGTGCTTCTTGATGGTGGGGAAAAAATGGACTTTTTTTAGTCAAATCTATGTATGAATTCCTTTGTATATTGTTTTTATAATAAATAATATTCGTAAATAATTTCCCAATAAATAAATAGGTGGATATTTGGCAGGTAGCAAGTCAAATGGGGTGAAATAAATAATTGAAAAAAGAATGGCGGGAAACGCGAAATTGGGTCCTAGTCGTCCTGGTCCTGGTTCATTCTTTCTGTCTCATAAAAGATAAAACTGGAGATGGGTCCCAAGTCCCCACCCATTAAACAAAGAAACGTTATACCATCATCAGCGTACACGGTACAATGCAATGCCAAGTTCAGACAAGTATTTATTATTATTATTATTATTATTGTTGTTTGGCTTTTTGGCTTCCCTGAGACGCTTCGGCTTCGGTTGGTCTGCATACCCCAAGAAAAAGGTGGAAATCTACTACCGGTGTAAGCACTCCGTATGAATGACAAGTGGGGGCTCTAAACTGGGTCCCGGTGTGCAGTCGTGGTCGCTTGATTTATTGCTGCTCTTAATTTCCCAATAAATAAATAAAAAGGCAAAATCGGATATAAACCCCTCCAATCTTTCCTATTCAGAAATAAACCCCTTCAATCTTAGAAATCGGATATAAACCCTTCTAATTTTGTTTTGTTCGGACATAAACCCTTTTCATTATTTTAATACATATTTTAAATAAAAACAATCAAAAGTTTTTCGTTATGACTGAAATACCCTAAACTTACCAACTTCGTTTTCGTACCTACCTGCATCTCCTCTCTTTCTCTGTGAAAACCTCACTCAGCGGTATGACAGATGCAACTCGCCCTAGTTGATAACGCAGCATATCAAGTAATGGAGTTTAGATATTTTAATAGACTAGCAATTTCATTCAGCGCATATCCCATGCGAATTATGCAAGGAGAGCAAGATCGAAAGCTCCTGATCATGATATATTCCAGCGCCTATATACATGCATTTGCCAAAAGAATAAAATATCTAGCACCGTATGCTATGCAGGATTGATTCACACGAGCTAAACAAGTAATATTTTAAAGTATTTAATCATTTTAGTTGTTAAATCAATATCTAATAGCATTCTCGATGCTATAGTGAAAAGAAAAAAAAAATAAAAAATAGTGATCGCATGCCGATTTTTGGATAATATAGCAAGTGCCAACTGTTATAGCTTACCAGTAAATTGGCATATTTACAATTGACCTTTCAAACGTTTTGAATATTCTCTATTGTCTTTTTTCTTGTGTTCAACTTATGATTGAGTAGAATTTCAACAATTCGTCGAGAAATAACCATCATATGGCTCTTGTGTCTCCATTACTATTTCACAAGATAGAGATAAAGAGAGAGATTAGAAGATAAATCTACGAATTTAGCAAAATTGCCACATCATAAAACTTTCTAAGAGATTTATAAGAAGCAAAGGCAAAAATCGCTGGTCCCATGGAGGAGCGACAAAAAGGGAAGATGAATCGCCTACCCAGGATTCAAAATAACGTGTATGGGTCAAGGTTATTTGGGTCATAACATTAATTTTTTTATTTTTTAAATTTAAAATGTGAATATAATAAACGAAAAGGGTTTGTATCCAAACAAAATCAAATTAGAGGGGTTTATATCTGATTTTAGAGATTGCAGGGGTTTATTTCCGAATAGAGAAGATTGGAGGGGTTTATATCCGATTTTGCCAAATAAATAATAGATACCCAAAAACAAAAACCAAAGTCAAGTCACTTCAATTGTTGAGAGAGAGAGAGAGAGAGAGAGATGGCACCGACACCGAGAAGAAAGGCGAAAGCGGTTGAAGCGGCGGTGACGTTGTCGCCGCGGAGGACCAGGAGCGGCGACGTCGGAAAAAGGGTGGCGGCGGAGACATCGACAGCGACAGCTGCTCCGGCGAGGGCCAAGAAGAAGGTCCGATTCGTGGAAGGAAAAGAAGAGAACAAGGAAAAGGAGAAGGAGAGCAGAGAAGAAGACGCCAAGAATGAATCCATTACCATTGAGGCTTGGTACCAATTCAACAAGGATACTCTTTCCTCTCCATTTCCTTTCATAGATTCATTCATTGATTTTGTTTAATACTAATAATGCTAGCAAGCAATGCAACGCTTTCAAGACCAGGGCTTTGAAGGTCAAGCAAGCCTTGGAAACCGCTCTTCCTGCCATCTCTGTTTCCATTAACCCTCTCAAGGTCTCTCTCAGTCTCAACATATATAAATATTCACCCATGTTGCTGTAACCATAATTACTCTCAATCATTATGCTCTCAGTGTTCATGTTCTTGCCCTTATTCTAATGTGCATTCTAAAATTCCTTACATACATTTTTTAATTCTCAGCCACGAAGAGGATGCTTTGAGATCCGTCAGGACGGTGGTCAAATTTTCATCTCACTTCTCGTAATTCTTCGTTTCCACCTCTATGACTATTATTTTCACAAGTATTTACAATATCTGAATTCAGCCTAGCACAAGTACAAGCTCACATACGTCTGTCTTATGTAAAACTAACTTCTTTTTGCTTCTGGTAATTGTTGTAGAACATGCCTCGACCATTCACACCCATGAAAAACCTCGACATGGATGAACTCATTCAGGATATCATCAACAAACTTGCATGACCTTATGTAATTAATTAAGTAGTAGCTAGTCTAAGCATATCAGTATTTACTGATTTAACTTTACCAGGCCTATTTAATGTAGTGCTTATTTATTTTTGAATCTGCTTTTGCAATGGTAGTGTTTATGGTCATTTTGTTATCTCCACTCATGCTCCACAAAAAGGTAAACAAGTAAAAGATTTCATGGTTAAGATGTGGTGTTATAGTATACCATGTTATGATGTATCATGGTCATTTTATGCTGGGTGGGCAAAAACTATAGTTTTAAAGGAAATTTGCTTGTCATGCAAAAATGAATACTGATTAAATTTCTGCAAATTCGGTGCTAGTAGTGCCTTCGTTTGTCACTCTTTTGAGTAAATATCAAATTACAACTTTCTTCTATGCATCACAACACCACTTTGTTGTACATTACTAATTCAAGTTTGTTTAAATTTGTTGGTTTGCAAATTAATGCTCGTGTCATCGCTTGTACCAACCTATATGTACTGTACCAAGGGATTGTGTGATTGTGGGGAAGACTTTTTTAATTTCTGTCGAACCATGCTGGAATTTGGTTTGCAAATTTAGATCAAAAGTTGAAAAAGGTGCATAACACATTGCGGTCTGCAGCTGACCATGCTTGTAATTAAAAAAAAAATCAGTGGAAATTCCGCTTAACATTGAGTCGTTGATAGAAGCACAGAAAAATTTTACAAAAGATCTGCGAGTCTGCACTGGTACCAACCTACCCGGTATGAGTAATAAACATTATATCCATCTAAACCCAAACTATAGAATATAGATGCATTTCCCCAATAAACTCTAGATTACATTATATCCAATTATCCATCTGAACCCAATAAACTACAGATACATTTCCCCTGTCTGTAACCCCAAGCAAACAATTGATCTGTATATCACAAGTACATCTTATTCGTCAACAACTAAGCAAGAGTTATACCAAAAACAACAACTAAATCAAAGAGCCAGCAAACACAGCAAAGTAAATTCTACATCCGTCAGTGCCAATGTATGCATTTGCACTTGGTCATCCTCCTGAATCCTGAGTTCTTCCCATGATGGCGAGTTGAACAGGAGTGCCATCAATACAAGAGAGAATATCCTAGATCTTCTGAGGCCACACCTCTGACTAGTGTATAACATCAAAGCATGAATTTATAAGAGCCAGTCTCTCTACTGTCTACTGGTCACAGTGTTTTAATGGGTAGTTCTGTAGGTGATATGGAATAATGGGGCCGTTTGTATCGCTTAGGAATTTGGAGAATTTTGGGAATTTTTTTATTCCTAGGCATAAATTTATTGGGAAGTGTGTAAATTTGTGAAGAGTTTGGATTGTTTATAATAAATTTATGCTAGGAAGATGAAATTCTCCAAATTCCCAAATGAATCCAAACAGCCCCAATATGAAGATATAATGGCACACCAATCAGATTCATACACAATTTGCAATCAAGTAAATTTGTGGAAGGCAATAATAATAATAATAATAATAATAATAATAATAATAATAATAATAATAATAATAATAATAATAATAATAATAAAATGCTAAAATGGACACTCTTTCTCTTTTAGCCTTTATAAACCTAGATTTGGTCTTGGGCACCAAAAAGCATCAAAGAAGCATCAAACGATTGGCACATGACACAGTTACTACAACAGGTAAGAAAAAAAAAAACTGTAGTATATATTCTATTCTAGTTTTGAGCGTTCCATAGTTCCACAATATTTTAGTCACACACTCTAATCAAATCAATCCAAAATCAAGCTAGTATAGTACACACAAAAGCACAGTTCATCCGATACCAGAAATTCACTCATCTTCTCGTCTTGCCTTCTTACACATCGGTCCTGCTTCAGTCTCATAACCCAATAATGAAACGATCTGCTCATCTGGTATCGAAATTCCCCTACACATAATACCAATTCTACCTCTTCTCCTTATATACCTTACACCTTTAGGCCTTTCAGGAGCCGGTGGACACTTAAAAACTAGTCTAAGTTTACTTGCCGGAGATGTTGGTGTGTGGTATCCGCTATCATCTTTATGTAATGAATTGCCACATTTACCCTCTTCTTCTTCATCAACTCTTCTAGTTTTCTCGAATTTATCAGGCTTTGTTGGTTCCTCAGTAGCGGTAGAATGTGTTTGATGATTTGGTTCTTTTTGACTTTGTTTCTCTGTCTCGTTTTTGTAACTCATGCTTTCTTTGAATTCATCTGCTTCGTTGCATGATCCTTGACTTTCAGGTATGCAAGAAAATTCCATGGTAGAGAAACAATTTTCTGCCTTCTTACTTCTTAAGGGATGTATTGTTGTGCTCTGAACATTCTCAAGTATCGTTCGCACAGAATGAAGAAACAATTTTCTGCCTTCTTAATGGATGAACTGGGTAAAGATGGGGAAAAAAGAGAGGTGGGGGTGTTACAGTTTCTCTGTCTCAGTCTCTCTTATATATATAAATAAACATGCATGTACAATGAGAAAATGGCGTGCTCTTATGAAAGGGGAACACCACTGAATAGTAGTTGTTTTTTAGTTGGTGTGCTCTACTGCTCTTATGTAACAATTAATGGTGCTTAATTTAGATTTTAGAGAATAGAGATGGATGGTGTACGTACGATCGACCAGCAAATAAGCACATTATTCCAGTCTTTATTATATACTAGCAAAAAATATGCCCTCAATACGTGGGCAAATAAAAAAAAATAAAATGTTGATATTATTTTTTGTTATATATATAAAATGTTACATGTTAGACAATAAAGATATGGTAAAATTAATAATTTAATTTTTTTCTTTTTAAATAAATAGCTAATTTGGTAGTAACTTAATTTTTTTAAAGAAAAATCTAACCTTGATCAAATCAAATTACACAAATTAATGGTCCATAATTGATATAAGAATTGTTTATATTTTTTTATCTGACAAATTTATCCATTTTATATGGGTGCTTTATAAGTAGTACAGAAGTATAGATATTTTATTCTCTGACAGGCGGTTTCAGTTTGCAATGCAGAATCTTTATTTCTCTTCTGTACGAGCTTTATGAGTTTGATGGGGATGGTAACTTGGTGAGGATTCAATTGTGTTGTGTGTAAATTAAATTGGATCTTTTCCTTTTAGGCTTTTTCCATAAATATAAATATAAATATAAATATTCCAGCAAATTAATGTTACTCATCCGACCGCAATTAATAGTCCCATTGGCCGTCCAACTGCTCCTTTAGCTCAGACCTCATTCAGAGTTCAGATCCATATATTTATATATATCATACAACGAAAACTTGATTGATGCCATGAAACCCAACTTAATTAGTCTACAAAAGCTGTGTTGAAAATTTTCATGACTTAAAGAATCTTAATTATTACATCTTGATAATGATTAATGGAAAAAGAAATATTACAATTACAAATTTACAATCAACTTATTAATCAAATGCAGTGTGTTTGGATGAGCCGGGAATATGGTATAAAAATAAGGAATTTCGGTTTGCGTGTTTATCCTTATTCTTTATTCTTATACCATGATTTTGTTAGTATAGGAATAAGGGCCCAAATTTCTTATTCTTATATATTAGTGTGTTTGGATGAGCATGGAATAAGGAATAAAAATAAGAAATTTCGGTATGCGTGCTTATTCTTATTCTTGTGCAACCCAAACAACACAAGAATAAGAAATTTGGGCCTTTATTCCTATACTAACAAAACCATGGTATAAGAATAAAAAATTTGGATAAGCACGCATACTGAAATTTCTTATTTTTATTCCTTATTCCATGCTCATTATACGGTTTGTTTTGCACAAGAATAAGAATAAGCACGCAAACCGAAATTTTTTATTCTTATACCCTATTCCCGGCTCATCCAAACACACCCATAAGAATAAGGATTGACACGAGATTCTAGAATTCCTTATTCTTATTCAAATTTCATAGTTTTGTTAATATAAGAATAAGGGGCCGAATAAGTTCAAATTCTTTATTATTGTATTGTTTGGTTTGCACAAGAATACAAAATTTAAAGTTGATTCTTATCCGGATTCTTATTCTTGCGCATCCAAAACACTTTTAATTGTGAAGTTGGTGAGAAACGAAAGTTTGGATGCTCCTCCCGTTGCCTCTTTTAAACTGGTATTTTCAATACAGAAAACTCATAATTATTTTTTTATTAACGCTCGACGTCCGTCTCTTCAGGTACTGCATTTTTTTTTATTGATATATATATAGGCGTATATGTATGTCACAGAGTATTTAATTTTTGGTTAAAATTTTTATTAGGCTTCATTAAGAAACCGCGCATAGATGAATTCGGATTGGGGGTGAGCATAGAACTCGTGAGTTTATTCGAACTCGACTTGTAAAAAAATTAGTTATAACTCGAGCTAGAAGAACTTGTGTTGAACCAATTCGGTTAATTGATCGAATTTGAATTGGACTCAATTTGGCTTGTGTCATAATAGTTTTTATTTTTAAATAGTAATATCAATATAATTTATCTGTATTAAAAATTCATAAAATAATTACAAAAAATTTTATTAGATAATTATGAAATAGTAAATATTGAGTTTCAAGACATATTTATCTTCAAATCCATAAAAATAAAAGCATTTGTTGTTTATAATATTGTATATGACAATTAGTTTTAATATTGAATAATATATAAATTAAAAAAAATAAAGTACACATACTTATGTCAAGCTGACTTGTAACTTACGAGTCAACTCAAGTTGGAGACGAGCTTAGTTCGAGCTATTTTTAAAAAAACTCGAACTCGGATAATAATATATACAGCCCTAATTCGGATATCCATTTCATACACATTGTACATTGTGATGTGAAGGGATCATTGTAGTAAAATTTTGGACTTAAAAGTAATATTAATAATCTTATGGACAGCAAATATGTACACTTAAGGTGCGCATAGTATGAATAACATAATATTATAATGGAGATGCGCAGCGTCGAATGTAAATACAAGCTCGCTAATCACAGGCTCCGTTTGGATAGGTGTGGAAAGAAGTGAAGAAGGAAAGAAATGGAAAGAAGTATTGGGAAGTGTGTAACTTTATGAAGAGTTTGGATTATTTATAATTTTTTTTCTTCCTTCTTTCTTCTTTCTCCTTCTTCTTCTCTCATCCAAACGCACCCACAGGAAAAGCACCTTTTCTTTTTCTTTTGTTTTGTTTTAAGATTTATATTAAAATAGATGCAATTAAGCTGAGCATCAACATAGAAAAAGAAGCCAAACTAGGAATCTATCTCATGCGAAGAGATCTGCTCAGGATCAGGATCTGGAATAGTACCAACTTCTACACTTGCGATTTGCCCATTAAGTATTATAAATTTATAATTGTAGAGTGAATATATGAGTGTATCCCAAGGATTGAAAAAGCTATCTTAAGGATGCAACCAATTTTCAATGCATTCCAATACGTCGATACTACTTACTAGACGATAGTGCCCCTCTGTAATTTTTTTATTTTTTTTTTAATAGTGCCCCTCTTGTAAAACAAGGATTGTCATTGCCGTGTTTTCGTATTTTCGTCCCCGACATTCCTTAGACACTTATTTTTTTTTTACTGAGTTTTATTGTATTAATATTATATGCAGTTTAGTACTTTAATAGTAAGAGGCTAAGAGTACTAAATTGTCCTAAAAAAATATAAAATTTCAAATCTCACATATATTTATTTTCAAAAATAAAAGAAAATAACTATAAAATGACTTCCGTCTTTGTTAAAAAAAGTTAATATAATTTTATAGTACAGATTTTTCATAGCACATCACATACTAGCTAGTGTTTAAATGCTTTAACTTAATTGCCGTACGAAAACTTCGTATCGTACATCGTACATACAGATAATAAAAGAAGAGTAGCATCAGCATTGATTTATATATGCTTCAAAGGACATAGATATTGCAGCGTGAATGTGTGATGCGTGACGGTTGGAGGTTAGCTGGAGATCGATTGCAATGCAATCAAAGGACATATATACCTGAGAGACAAGGCTATGACGTATTATATATATAATTATTAATATTGTCGACACGTACTGTGGCCTCATGCCGTGAATAATTAAAACGAAATATAATTATATAATCAATTGGATGCCTGTGAAAAGTAATTGCTGCAAAAATTGTGGAGAGGAAGATGCACATTTTACTTGTTAGTATTGCATATTTGCATGTCACTTCATTACTAGGTAGTTAAATAATTTTTGGTGTGTATTTTTATATTATACGATGATGTCTAACAATGAATAAAATCAAGCTAACTATGTTTCTTTTATTTTAATGCAAATATTTTTTTTACCTAAACAATTAATTTTACCTTATTTTTTAATAGAAGAGATTTATCTTGTCAAAAGTCTAATCATATTGGACATTAATTCATCTATATTTTTCTTTTCGACTTTCGTGGGGGATAGATTGAAGTGTTGTAGCTAGACTTGTAGTGGCTCTAATTTCCCGTCAATCGAGGGTCGAAAGATTATGGCGAATTAAACTTCACGTCTTCACCACTAATGAAGTTAATATAACAATATCATCTGGCCATATTCTAATAATTAATAGACTTTTCTGATGAATATATAAAATATTGACTTCGCTAAGCCAAACAAATTAAAAATTTGAGCAAGTATTGTTAGTTGTTAGTAGAAAAAAGTATGAATATATCTTAGTGAGAAAAGATAAAAAAGAACTAATTTTCTTGTCTTCGTTAAGCGATATGAGACATGTAAAAGACAAATTTTAAAAATATATGCAGGCGTTGATATTAGCTTAGACTTTGCATAGTTAAAAATGCATAGAGGGCTCCATGAGAGAAAGGGTTGATCTGAATTTTGTTGAAGAATAATGGGGACCATTACCAAAGGGGAAAAAAAGGGAAATTGTGGTGAAGAGGAGTTGCATGCATGTTATAAAAAAGGAAACGGTTGCGACTTTAGAAACAAAAACCATATATATTAATATATATAAACCCCACTACTTGCATCACTATTTTCATAAACTCCAATTCATGGCGCATTGGCATCATTCATAGATTCATTTCTCATCCCATGCGTTCCCCATGCATCTCCATCATCATTATGCCCCCTTCTCGCGCCATCATCCTCCAAACCAACCTTTCAAACACGATCCTTCCCGTACCTTCCAAGTTTGATGTATCGAGATATAAGTTTCCATTTTTCATGCTCTAAAATAATTACTATTTGAGAACCAGCTCTTGGTCTAGTGGCAAAGAGCAATGCATCTCAAATGAGAGGTCGCAGGTTCGAAACCCGGCTGAGGGTCTTTATAGACATTTAATTTAAAAATAAGTTGGGAAGCTTGACCCCCAATTTATCTTCAAAAAAAAATAATTACTATTTAATAGCAACGGAGCTAGGCACCAATCTATCGTCTATCGATTTAAACCCCATAAATAAAATATAGAGACTATAGCCGCTACCAACCATCTCAAAAATATATATAGAGAGAAACTAAAGAAGACAAAAAGTTGTGCACAGCTTGAAATTGTTTAATTTAACAAAAATTTGCTTGACACTATCTTTTCTAGAAGGAACAATTTATTTTGATATTTAGATATCTACTGATTAAAGCAATTACAATAAATATTTTTGATAGTCCAAAAATCCAGAGTCATTGGCCCGTCCTTTGGGAGACAATCCAAATTGTCTTCCAAAAATTCGGACCGAACCGGTGCTTCGAAAGACTTACAAGTTACAACAGATAAGAACCTGGAAGGACCAAGTTTTGAAAGGGCCTGATTTAATTTTGACAAAGACAAGTTCTGAAGGGCCGGGTTTTAAAGGACCAGGTCCGATCCGGTTTAGATCTAATCCTTCAATTATATAGTCATTTCATCATAATTTGACGGTAGAGATTACAAAATATTTTAAAAATTGAATGTTAGTATCATTTTAGGACTAAAAAAGCTAAGGACCTAGACGAACCAATCTCCTTATCTAAAAAGCAAACATCCTTTTGTTTTCTTGCATTTCAGGTCAACTTGATAGATGAGAGAGATAAAAACAACCGGTAAGAAACATTCTTTGCTCAGCTGAACTGCATATTGTTATTTATTTTCTGTTCAATACAATTAGAAGGGTATTGGTGTAAAGAAATCAATTAATGCCTCTCTTCCTTAAAAAGTGCATAAAATAGATTATGAAAATGATTTCAGACATGCCATGCTGATCTATTTATATATTAAAAAAAAGTTATTTTAAAGTACATGTCGAGCTAAACTTACACAAAGATACTAATTAATTGTATTGCAGCTTTGGATTTCTGCAATCACTATTGTCATGCCGCATGAGCAGTATCTAATTCAACCAATATTTGAGACATTTGTAAGTTACAGTTTATACTTAATTAAGCAATTTACATTAATTAAATATCCTATGTCTACCTTAAGAAAAAATGAGGATAAGGAGATAATAATAAAATGATTCTTCCCCAGTATTCCATATGAATCAAGTAAACTTATGCCATTCTATTCATTTCCATTTTTTCGTAAAATATATCTTATCAAGCATTCTCCTGTTTAAATTTTTCCACATTATTTTGTGATTTTGATGATCGTTTATGGCTTAAATAAGACAACTAAGTGCTGGCATGATTTCTGGTTAAAATGTTGAGAAATGTTTGCTTTCTGATATTCTTAAATGCACTTATGATCAATTAAGAAAAATTGATAGGACGTGTTCTTCTTTAACTTGATTCTGTGTTTTTTTATCAGAGTTTGATTTTTTTGAGTTTGTCCTCTACCTTGCTGTGAATATGTTGGTATTGTCTCAAATTTGAAACTTATTTAGTTGAGGTTCATTTATGAAAGCAATACGTTCAAATTTAATAATTAATTTTAGAAATTTCAAATTTAATTCATTCCGTACACATATTGATCCATCTATTAATTAAATTTCCTTCTTTTATTTTGATGTTCTTTCATTCAAGATAAAAAGAATAATGACAAACAAATGCTAAAAGAACAACTATAATAGCATTATAATATCTGTAAGGTTTTTTTTTCTAATATTCATAATGTACAATTTTTATATATTACTGATCAATTAACAAACGATACAAATAAAATAATAGTTCACGCAATGCGCGAGAGCCCACTAGTTATTGAATTAAAGTATGATTATGTACATGAAGGAACATGTTACAAGAGAGGGAATTGATATTATAAGCTTACTGTATTGCACTAGTGTCCTTCTATTTTTAATTTCTTAAATTTATATTCAAGTAAGTTGAATTAGAAAGAACAACAAATTCTTTGTAAAATTGAAATTTCTGAGACAACAAATTAAATTTGTTCGTCTTCTTACATCACAATCATATTAAAATCTTGTGAGGTATATATGCGATGTAAGCTGTAACTAGAGCAACGCGTTCTCTAAAAGTTGTCGTCAAGTCGGATGTGTTTGGTTGCTCCAAGAATAAAAAAAAAGAAGGAAGAGAGAAGAGAGAGTAGGGAGCTTATTTTTTATTTCTCCTTTTCATGGAAAGAAGTAAGAAGGAAGAAGTTTTATTCTCGAGTTTACTCCATGTTTGATTGTGCATATTCCTTCTTCCTTCTTTCTTAATATGTTTGGCAAATTGGTGAACAACGCACGAACCCAAAACCCAGAATCCAAGACCCTTGCTTGCGAGTTCTCCAAAAACCTGCAACCCAGAACACACAACTGAACAAGGATTTATTCTTACTAGGTGGGAAAGCGCGGCTTCGCCGCGGCTTAGCAGATTTTTGTGTTTACTCTAAATTTCAATATCTTGCTACTCGTGTTTTTCTTAGAGAAAGATAAGAGGGAGCAATGATGGAAGGAGAGAAAGAGTGAGATAACAATTTTGTAGTTTGTACCAGGCTGAGTGATGAGGTCCCAAATTTCTTGAACCCAAGTCAGTGTCCGTTCTTCAGGTGCATGAATTACAAGAAAGACATCCCAAGATACCAAGCCTTTTGAGTGTCTCTTTTAGCATAAAGTGTGCCAACAGAGAGCTGTATTAATGTAGACAAACCATTTCTCAACAAACTCAATTGTTATAATATATATAAACTATAAAGTAAAGAGAAGAAATAGAATACCAAAATAACCAGTAGAGAAAGTCATTGGTACAGAAATACTGAAGATACCAATTCGAATCCTTACAACAAAATAACATGGAAATAGAAAATGATATCTAAACCCTTTCGACACCACATCTAAACCCTTTCAAAACTAAAAAAAGGGGTTCGGGAAGGAGCGGGATGGCAGCAGAGGAGGAGGCGACAGATGGAATTGCGCCGGAGGAAGATGACAGAAGAGGAAGAGACATGATGTGTTCCTTGTATGATAATTACTACAAAAAAAAAATGAGATGTACCTGAGCAGCTAATATTGCATTTAAACTTGAACTCGGCAATAGTGATGCTGGTTTAGATGATATTGCAAAGGTTAAGTTAATATTGCAGCTAATATTGCATTTTTTTTTGACGAAAAATAGGAGTCAAGTTTCTACCTTTGCATTAAATTAATAGAAACTTTTAGTATTACAAAAATGGCATTTAACTGAAAGTTAAATAGCCGAGCAAAGCAAAATAAAGAAAGGGTAAAAAAAAAGGAAATTAGAAAAAAATGTCTAATGACTAATCAAAGAAACGCAGCTAATATTGCATTTAGACATAATATTTTAAATTTTTTTTGTCTGACCATGATGTCATATCAATTGATACTTGTAAACATATCAAGCGGTCAGTTCTCCTCTTCTCTTCTCATATGTTAATAGCACACTGTTAAGGACACATTTCATCAAAATAGTTATAATTATCAAAATTCAAAAGAGTTCATGCCATTTGAGTATACCTAAGTTTAACAGAGTGATATACCTAAGTTTACATGGACATCATCATCCACTTTGACATAAAAATCAGCATCCCAAATAAAAACAACAGTTGAGAAGAACATTTTGAGGGTTATCATGCCAAATCGTCTATAAGCTTCTACTAACTCTGCCCAAATTCCACACACCACATTGATAACAGTACACTAAAGAGTTATATTCTACCAAATTTGCACAGAGCAAAAGATCAGTCCTGAAGAAAGAATATAAAAAAAAAAGCCCTTGAAAGAAACTTGCATTTTCATTCCAACGTATTGTTTTGTTTGTTCCATCGAATAATATACATTAATAATACAAACTTTAAACTATTGCTATAGTAGCAAGATGAGAAAATTAAATAATTACCTTGGTCGCCAATGTGCAGTTTCTTAGCATAGTCCTTCAGGGTGACTTTTCAAGAGAACTTGGGTCTTTAGCAGTCCTTGATGCTGATGTTGCATTAGATACAACCAGCACCTTTACTGCACCCTCAAGAGAGCAGTCCTTTACTGCACCATCAACATCTACCCATTACACCAGAGACAGCTGGGGATTGTACTTTCTCCTGATGCACTTGACTGCTTATCTAAGAGAAGTTCAAAAAAGAAGAGGTGAAACAGTTTATACATAAAGTTCTGTAAATTTATACACATTTTTTATGCAAAATAAGGTTGAAGCAAGAGTTATTTGACCAAAGAGTAATGCCAGATTTTCTAAAATATGGCCTATGCATGCCAATACATAAAAGCAAATTACATAATTAATTTTGAATTTACCACTGAAAAAAAATCAAATGCTATCTAATAAAACTTCAATTGAAAAGCAAAATCAAACCTTGAGTTGAATACCAAATGTTATCTCTTGTCCTGAATTTTCATTGTCTTCAAATAGCACAAAATGAAAAAAAAAATAGAAATCTAACTTGATCACAACAAAATTTAAACAAAACAATAAAAGCAAAGGTGCCTATAGATTATTAGTACAGTGGCACTGGAAGAAGTAGAAAAGAAAAAAAAAAAATCGGCTATGCTTTATCATTAGAATAGGTCACTTCTCTTTAAATCAAGTATCGCACTTGAACTATAGGAAACATATTTGATCCTTCTTGCTTTGACCCTTGATTAACCCCTCCATTCCATATCATCCACCACCTATGCTTATTATTGGAGTCTTTGCTTGTACCAAGAATAAATATACAGCTCAATACTGGTACACATACCATGTACATAACCTAAATTTGTTTACTGGAGCTAACATATGAATTAATGTTCGGTTATTATTGATCAACAAATGCACCCAAATAAACCAATAAATTGGAATATTAAAATCATCTAGTTCAACTGCTCAGTTGTCAAATGAAGAATTAACAATTTAACACCTTCCTTATCATATCAGTAGTTTTACTAAACAATTATTGTAATAGAAATTCAGGGAAAAAAATACAACCAAAGAACAAAATGTATACCTCATCAATTAGGAAACCAACATAGTTTTCTTCTCCACCTGTGATACAATAAAATTTAATAGACAATTGCATGTTAGTATATTGATTATGATATGTTAAAAAAAATCGTCCATTTTTCTTTATTGTTTTTTTATATGAAATCTTTTTTACTATGGATGACTTTGAACCTTCGAGTCAGAAAAATATGTCAATGCGATGAAAAAATGGAGTTTTTGTGACAAAAATTGCAATCTACTGCGCCAGAAGTAATGATCTGATGCTTACTTGTGATGGTGAAGAAAAACACAAATTTCAGATTGCAGAAGGTATTTAGAAATTTTATCAGAACAAAGAAGGTACAAAATCAAAAGTAAAAAGAAATGTTGATATAAAATCTTGTTTCCATATTTGATGTTTTCCTCACAAAAAGAGAAATCTCCAAATTTTAATCTTATATTTTTCAGAAGAGGGGTTAGTACCAAATCCAAGAGCTCAAGCTAGCAAATTAGAGGGAATGTCGTAGTTGCCTTGATTGTGGATTTGGGATCGCCTTAATTTTTCATGGGAGGCAATGAGAGTTATGGATTGAGGCAGTGTTAGCGGAGGAGAATGCGACAGAGAGTAGGAATGAGTTGGGGTTGAGGTGGGATTGGTGGAGAAAGCAAAGAGAAGGAGAGGCGGAGGATCTGGCAGCCAGAGTTGGGGATGAGTTGCAGGGGTGAGGTGGGGATTGCGGATGAGGAGGCGAAGAGAAAGAGGGGGAGGGACGTCAGCGAAGGAGGCGGAGGCGGAGAGCTCGCGAGATCTGAGAAGGGGGTGCGAAGAATGAAGGAGGGGATAGGATGTACCATCGGAGGAGAGTAGGAGTTCAGGCACAAACAAATGGAGAGGGGGAATTGAGATGTTGAGGAGGTAGAGGCACACCAGGTCAAAAGCAAAAGGGGAGCCGGGGAGGTGGTGCGAGGTCGGAAAAAAAGAGGAAAAAAGAAAAATCAAATGAAAGAGAAGAAAAATCAGATCTGATCGCGAAAACGATGCGGACTGTTGTGATGGCGTGTCGCGCTTCCAACAAAAAAACGGTCATCGGACACCGACGGATTTTAATTAATAATAAAAATAATATAATAATATAATAAATAATATATATATATAGAGAATGGCTAACGCGCCATCGATGGCACGTGCCATCAATTTTCTATCGGCTCGTTTTTCGAAATTCAAAAGTCAAACGGTCGATCCAAACCGTTCAAGTTGATCAAAATATTGAAATACCTTTGGAGACCAAATTTTACATTTTTTGGAATTTTTTTGCTATTTATTATGATATTTTCGAATTGGAGGGTCTGAAATACTCTAATCATAATGTTTTTAAAAATATCATAATAAATAGCAAAAAAATTTGAAAAAATATAAAATTTGGTCTCCAAAGATATTTCAATATGGAGAACAACTTGAACGATTTGGATTGACCGTTTGAATTTTGGATCTCGAAAAATGACTTGATGGCACGGGACCCTCCGTGCCATCGATGGCACGTTAGCCATTCTCTATATATATATATATATATATATACACACACACTATAGATTCGGCTCTTATTTGGTTCACCCGAACAAGGGTCTTCGCGAACAAGCCTGCTCGGGTGGTATCCAAACATAGGACCAATTTTGCCTTCTTTAATAAAACTTTGACAATGCGTATGAGAAGGCATGTTTATTATCAAAACTTGTGCAATTAAAATCCTTTACTCCAACTTGTTTTCGACAAAAAAATTAGTTGTTGTTGTAACAACCATCAAAATTATTATTAAATTGTAATAGTAAAATTGTATTTTTTATTTTATTTTTTTGCACATTACACAGGCTGTGCCACAAATTTGATGCAATTAGGAAATTGGTTGGCCACCAATGAAGTGTCGGATAAACCGAAGAATTAAATTTTGAATAGTACAATGAATAAAGCAATCAACTTTAGAATTTTACTAAATTTGATTGATACAGAACTTATGTGAGTTAAAATTTAAAAGTTATATGTGATAATGTTTTTGTTGGTAGTCATGACTCATGACTGACAGGATGAAGCTTGAAATAGTAATTAATTCGGCTGTTATGTTACACATTGTTTCCACGAATTATAAGTGCCATCGGAAAATATACAATCTCAGCCATTACTAAATACAAAGTGAACATTTAAGCAAATAAGATGAACATATAGATTATCTAAGTGAACACTTACAAACAAATAAGTGTTGTCACCACTTGTTCAGAAGTTTACATACATATTCAACTTATTTTCATTGAACTTATTTGTTTGTATGTGTTCACTTAGATCATCTATATGTTCACTTTGTTTGCTGTATATGTTCACTTTATATTTAGAGATGGTAGATTGGTAGGGATGGCAAAACTACATATGACAATAATCAATTTCGAATGTTTCTTGGTTTCGTAATCTAACTCTTTACTTTACTCGTTAGCTCCAATTCTTAACTTGGGCTAAAATGGCTCAACATTGTTTCTTGGTTTCGTAATCTAACTCTTTATTTTTACTCGTTAGCTCAAATTCTTAACTTGGGCTTGTTGACCCTAAAAAGTTAAGCCCTGAAAACCAAAGTACAAAATATAACTTCAAGACAAAACCCAAATTGCGAAAAACCAAAAGTCAAATGCAAAAAAAAAAAAACCAAATTTCCAAATTGCCAAAACTCAAAACCAAATTACGAAAAAAATAACAAACAAACTCCAAAAATCCTCAAAATTTACCCAAAAATTCTTTAAGAATTATGGTGATTTATCATAATTTTTAAATACCAAAAATACACACACAAATGCCAAATTTTGCAAACAAATCCAAAAACTTCACAAAATTACCAAAATAAATCCATAAGGAATTTTGCGAAACCATAAAATTTCTAAGCTTACCCATAAAATTTTTCTAAGCTTACCCATAAAATTTCATCCAAAAATACCCATGGGAAGGCCCCCAAATAATTTATTTTGGTTGGACAGCCAAATAAGTAAATAGTTTTAAAGAAAATCAAATGAAAATCTCAGAAAAATGGAAAAGGGATGGCGCGTGCATACCATTGCAGCGGATCCAGGCCAGATGGAGGAGGCGCTGAGTTTAAAATTTTTACCATCTCAATTGAAGTTTTGCGTGAACCTGGTTTGTACACCGAAATGCATCAAATCCCATACCTTTTCGTTGGTGTTCTGTGAACCTGATGCACCTATCTCCTTGTCCCTCCTAAACCTTACAAATGGGGACCACATGTAAGAGCCTTCTTCACCAGAGTAAAAAAGAGGAGAGAGATGGAGACGCGAATTCTTACCGTGGGGACGCCGGGTGAAACCACGAAGCTCAACGACGTGGCCTCCTCCAGCGCCACAGAAGCAAAACCACTTACCTGCGCCCATGGTTTGCCGAAACCAAAACCTAGCGCAGTCCAATCTGAGCCGTTGATGGAAATTCGACGTTGGTGATCAAGCCGAGTCATAGGAGGTGAAACCCTAGGTTCCCTGCCTATAAAAGGCCCCCAAATCGAAGAAAGAAAGGAGAAAAAAAGAGGAGTAAGGTTAGGCTAGTCTTAGAATATCATTTCTGTGTTAAATTGAGAGAATTAGAAAGAAATTGTAAAAGTCATTTCAGCGAACAGTGAGGAAAAGAAGAGAAAAGGCGAAAATTGAGTGTTTGTGCTGTGTAATTCTCTGTCTACAAATACAATAAGTGAAATTGAAATTGAAATTGTGCTGTTTTGCTCTTCTTCTTCCCTCCTCTCATCTCCTAACCTCTCCTCCCATGGTGTAAACTGAGGGGTCCTCAGATCTATGCTAAGGAGAGGTCGCCTAGCTTGAGGTTTTCTCCTGACTAGGTGTAATGGTGGTCTAGGCTGAGGGTTCCTCAGTTCTAAACCAAGCTTCCTTGTTTTGAGTTCAAAATAGCTCAAATTATGGAACTCTTGTATAATACACACAATGCTTACTGTTATGCTGCCCAATTTGCCATAGAAATTGTAATAAGCTATAGCACTGGTTCGTCACAAAACAAGGAAAAAGAAAAATACAATAGCATTTACATATTTCTTCAAATCTGACCAGAACTGAAGTAAATGAAAATAAAGGATTTTATTTGCATAAAAATATGAAAATGCATATGAACAATAAATACATGATCTTATGGACAGTAAGGAACATTTCTTTTCATTTTATGAAGTTTATGTGATTTTATACTCATCATTAAGTGCAGCAGGGTCATTTTTTTAAATAAATTGTCATTCGTCAAAACTTTGGACTTTTCTGCAAAAGGACTTACGCACAAAATTCATAAACTTTCCAAATAACATTGCTGCATTTTACAAGTGTAAAGGATATCTCAACTCTCTTTTAAAACAAAAAAAAATAGAAAGTTATATGAGTAAATGATATAAGCATGTTTATACAAAAATGCCAAAAGGACTTTGAATTAAACTTCTTATGGTGTATTGAGACTCCTGCAACTCCTTTTCCAGCATTTGTGCACCTCAAGACTAAAATCCCTTAAAGCAGTAGCTAAATCACTTAAAAAATTAGGAAAAGTGTGATAAACGCCAAAGTCTAGTCCTCATACTCTGTAATGTTTTTTTTATATTAAATATAAGTCTAAATTGATCTAAATAAAGGATTAAGTTAAGCCCTTTTGCTGTAAGTCCACTTGTATGCAAGTCAGAACTTAAATAAAAATGTCTTTTGCCTCATTGGCTCTTACATCAAACTGTGATGCCTCAAATCAAAACGAACGCCTAAACAGACTGAAGTTGATCCCTTGAAGCTACCCAAATTACTTCTGGCGTCAAAAGATCTCCTGGTGGGCCCCATGACACGAACTCAGTGTTGCTCAAGTTGAAACCGAAATGCCTCAGTTCAATACACTTCTTTTTAAGCTTCCCCATGCAAAAATAAAATCTCTCTCTCTCTTCACATACTATCCTGAGTATAGGAAACCTGTTTCTGGCAGCAAAAAAGGAAGCAAGGAGTTTCGAGCACCATTAATGGAGACTCGATATTCCTCAGGTCTCACAAGACAGCACAAGACTCCAGAAGTTTAATTGATGGCACAGATGTATTCTCCTGACCTAGACGATTCCAACGCACTCAATCTCGACTGAAATGGTGGCCGGAGTCGACTCAATTTCGCTGGAGAAGTTTCAGGGACCAAACTGCAAAATAACCAATTCTCTGTCGGAGAAGAAGGGGTTTAAATCTGCGCCACACCCGATCCTCTGCGGCGAAATCGTTTCTAACGGGTCACTGACACGACAACGACTCGCTACATAAATCAATAAAAAAGTCAACGCTCGTTCAAACCTAAAACCGCGCCCTGCCACGTCAGCGCCAAGTCAAGTCCAGACAACGCCAAATCAGCCCTTTGTGCCTACGTGGACCAATCAGAAAACGACAAATATGCAGAAACTTCAAAAATTCATTAAAAATAGTAGGAAGCCCAGAAAAATTCAAATAAAATATCCATAAATTTCTAAAAATCCAATTAACCCAAATTCACTAATATTTTGATATAAAAATCTGTCAAATTATTAATCTTTTCTATTTTTGAAGTATTTTCAATATTAAATAAAATTTATAAAATTCTAAAATAATGTTAAATAAATTTTGTAAAATTCCAAATGATTTCAAAACTTGATTAAACTCTTCTAATGAATTTTCAAAAATAAACATTGATATCATTTTGAAAATAAAAAATTATTTTAAAAGAGAAATACATTAAATATCAAGTATCTTTGAAAATAAACATAATTAAAAATATAAAAAGATATTTCAAAAGTCTAAAATAAAAAAATTAAAATAAAATAAAACTGTGAAAATGGTAAAACCCAAAGAGAAACTTAAGGTATTAAATGTCAAAACACGAAACCCAAAGTCAAAACCGAAACCTCTCCATTTCAAGAACGAAAACTCTTCAACAGATCGAAATGTCCTCAATTGGGTCCCGTCAACTAGGTTTGGTACACCAATCGAGTCCGGTCTAAACCAAAAGAAATAAACCCAAAATAAACATAAAACCGACGATTTTCCTAGCCTTTATATAAAATTCTTTAGAGTCCTTAATCAGAGGTTCTCGTGAGCGATCACGGGGTAATTAACAGTAGGGGCTTGCGCCTACTGGAAAGAAAGGACCCACGAAATCAACAAACCTCTTTAAGAAGTGACTCATGTTTTGGTTCTCTTGTCGCTAAGAGATACTCGAACGGAGATCGAACCTTAAGGGGGGTGAATCCAAGACTATGTTCCCATTTCTCGAGGAAATCCATTTCATTTTTCGAGGGATGACGAAAAAGCCGCGAAAGGACTAAAATGGCCCAACTTGAGTTATCCATAAATAAAAAAGTAAAAGACGGGTGGCCACTGGGGCACTAGCGAGACTGCCAGAGTTTTGAAATTGACGTACTGTTATTGGCATAAACGGAGAAGAGGAGCCCCAATAAATAAATAAACAAAGAAACGGCAAGCCAGTGCTAGAGGCTAGTTGTCGAGAAGCCGAGAAGAGAACAGTGTTTTTAATACCGGACCGGGTACCGGAAAAACCGGAAAAAACCGGGAACCGGACCTTGGTCCGGTAAGAAAAGGCCATAATACCGGACTGGTTGTGAACCGGGAAAAACCGGTTAAAAATCGGAAAAATCGGAAAATATAATGTACCGGGAAGCGGATTTTTTATGATTACATTCGAACGGTTCACAAAATTTGTCTTGGTTTGTTTCATGGGTCCTTCCCAAGGCAGTTTGCATTTTCGAGGTACTGTGACCTATAGCTAATAGTCCCTGTAGAATTGTGGCCTACATAGCTAATAGCCCCTATAGCTGTTAAAAAAAAAATTTTAGTAAATTTTCAAGATATTCCCAACTCCAAGGGACCCACGGACCATGTGATTGTCATGTAGAAAAATAAAAACTATATTCTAACAAGGTACAGAGTTTTGTATGCATACTTATTTTTTTAATGTTCGAAATAAAATTTAAGGCAAAGTAATGAAGATTAGACGGAGATAAAATAAAATGGGGAGGTACGCAAAGTGATAAAAAATGCAATTTATAATTATAGTCCCAAATCGTAGGAGGTTTTATTTAATGTTAAATAATTATGGTAATATTCACTTAGTGACTTCACTATTATTGTTAATGGGATGCTATTAAGAAAAAGCAAAAAAAAAAGAAAAGAAAAAAGTACTTAGATATCTAATGTTTTATCTTAATTTCAGAGAGCCTTAGATCGTTTGTATGATGATTAATTTTTATTTTATTATGCTTTAGTTATTTGTTACTAATGTTCTATTTATTTTATATTATTATCAGTATATATATGATTACGACATAATTCGGTTTTTAGAACCGGTTTAACCGGTAAACCGGTAAAACCCCATACCAGTTGTTTGGCCGGTTCGACCTCCGGTACGGTATTGAAAACATTGAGAAGAGAACCCAAAATTTCAAAATTCAAACTGGTGACGTGGGACCTTTGTCTTTGCTTGCTGAGTTGCCGTTTGCATTCATTCAATTAATTCATTAGTCAAAGACCCCTCCTTTCCTTTCAATCTTTCATCACCTTCACCTCACCTCCTCTCTCAAGCACCACCAAATCCACTATACATCAACCACTCTTCGTCTTTTTCTTTTTCTTTCAAGAAGACAAACGAGCAGAGAAGAGAAAGAGAAGAGACATGTCTATCGCCACAGGTTTGCAGGACATCAAGAAACAAGCTTCTTTCTTCCTCAAAGAAAAGATTCGAACTGCTCGCTTGGCCCTAACCGATGTTACTCCCGTGCAATTGTACGTAATAATTAATTCAACACCCTTACTCCCCTGTATAATTGAATTAACCCTCAATTCCATTCATCTGAATATATATATTTCTCTTTTCCCACTTGGTCGCTTCCGATTCCTCAACAAATTCATTAATTTAAAGTACTAGCTAGGTTTCTAATTATGTATTATACATATATGCATAGGCTGACAGAGGAATCAACAAAAGGGAATTCATCAGCGCCAGATGCAAAAACCATGCGCTTAATATCTCGTGTTGCTTTTGAAATCGACGATTATTGCAGAATTGTCCCTATTTTGCACAGGAGGTCTCTGGTCTCGTCTCTCCCTTCTCATACTTCCATCTTTTTATCATTCTTTACTAGTTTCTTGATTTCAAATTTTGAATTTCTATACTTAATTTGCACCAAGAGTCAAAAGAAGACACTGGCATCTTTTCTACTGTTACTACTCCTCTCATCTCCATTCTATCTCAAATTTTGGATTCTATCTCAAAATTTGGCTCAGACGGAAATGACATACTAATTGAAATGTTTCTTTATCAGGCTTGCAAAGTTTGAGAAGAAACAATGGAGAGAGCCATATGTTGTCCCTAAAGGAGGCGGCTTAACCAAGGTTTAGCGGAAGCGATTAAGGTTTTGGACCGGTTTGGTATGAACTATCCTAACACAATTCAATTGGTACCCAATACAAGCAAGCACACAAGCAATTCACAATGCAAGATAATAAAGAGAGAAAGAGAGAGAGAAATTGAACACGCGATGTGATTACGGAGTTCCGACCCGCTAGAAGAAGCTAGCCTTAGTCGTACGTCTCCGGGAGTTCCGCTACCACGAAAGGGCGTGCTCCGTTCAATTCCAACAAGAACGGGACTACAACTTCGAACCGAATCACCTCGTCACAAGGACACTCGAGGCGGATCGGCCTAACTCGAATGGCACAACGGCCTCAAAGGAGAAGAGCTCTCAACCTATTCCAACCTACACCTAGCGACAATGTCGGGGCGGTGGTGTTTGAGGCTACTAAATCTCTCAAGATGGTCTAGCTATGAAAAGCTCAAGTGGGAGAGTATCCCTATGCTCAAAGGCTCAATTCTGGTCTAATTTTGCAAAGTGAAGCTATCTAACTCGTTGGTTGGAGAGAGAATAAGGGGTGGATATATATAGGGCTCGAAATGAGCAGTTCTCCAGCAAAAACTGGACACAGCGTTGTACAACGCTAAATAGCGTTATACAACGCTGGAATATGACCGTTGTAAATTCTAACGGCTCTTTAATATAGCCGTTGGTCTGTCAGAGCGTTGTGCAACGCTATTTGCCGTCGCACAACGAAGGAGTGTATAACCAAAGGAAAGCTCCGACAATTCCGTTGGAAATTGTCAGAGCGTTTCTTGCCACTGAATGGCGTTACACAACGTTAAAGGGAGACAAAAGGAACAACTCTGACAGATTCAACAGAGCGTTGTACAACTCTATACACCGTCACACAACGCTAACGTTACCCAACGCTGAAAGACGTTGGCTAACGTTAACAGAGCGCTGTCTGAACAGCCAGCTAACTTGGGATTTTTGTGGCGTTGTGCAACGCTATATGGCGTTGCACGATGGTACTCAGGAAATTTTCCAAGTTTTTTAACTGCAGCGTTGTACAACGTTGTGAGTCAACGTTGCCTAACTCTATATAGCGTTGTGCAACGTTGATTCACAATAGTATGAATTTAGCTGTTCTAGCGTTGTGTGCCACTATCTAGCGTTGTACGACGCTAGGTCACTGAAAACAGAATTTTGCTGGTTTATTGAGCTTTTCGCTATCTAGACCATTTCAAGGATAAACAAGGACTAAAGTATACCTTCTATCCTAGTCTAAACTAGCCTACAAGCTCTCCAAAGACTTGATCTTGATCTTGCCTAAAGTTTTTATCCAAGTCTTCATAATTTGCATCTTCTTCCTATAAAACTCAAAGAAGATTGTTAAATGCCAAATGATATTGTTTTGCAATCGACAAACCTAGAGACGTTTAGTACAACACCATACAACTCCTTGGTGCTCCTGGAGCACCTACTCACCCATGGACCTGAAAGGATCGCCGACGAATTTCAAAGCATCAAAGGCACTGCACAAGAGATGTGCAAATTTCAATTCATTGATAAAAAGGGGTACTATTACTATATCTATTAGTGTATGTTTGGTTTTCCTGTCATACCTTACATGAAAGATTGTCCCAACTTAAGTCAATTAATTAAATTAATTAATTGTTGCTAGGTTTAATTGGGGCATAGTCATGAAAAAGAAATCAGAGAAGGTCCTCAAATTGCTGGAAAAGGGCCCACTTTTCAGAGAGGAGAGAGAGCGCGCCCGCAAAATTTCCCGAGGAATCCAGGGATTTGGTAGCTTCAGTCAAAATTCAACCAGTAATAATGCTATTGCTAATGAGAAAGCTTCAAATTTTATTGGGAGGAGCATTTCACTCTATGAAGATCATGGTTACAATGAGAAGGATGATGAAAAGGAAAATTTGAAGTTGAGTTTGGATGATAAATTGAATTTGACGAGTGAAAATATAGAATTTGAGCCGTTCATAGTACCCGGAGCAGGAGAGGAACTGAAAAAAGGGATTAGTGAAGAAGGGGAGAGGAGGATAATAGATCATCCATTCGCAATTGCAAGCTTTCAAAAAGAGACTAGGGAATCTCAACTACTGTTGAGCCATGGTTAATACAAGAATTCGGTTTTTGTTTTCGAATTACACCACTCTTCAGATGCACACCGCATCTATGTTTGTTTCTAGTATTTGTAATTGTATGTAGAAAATGTTGACCTATCACCTATGCATGTTAATTTTCAAGTTGACTTGTCTGGAAACTAAAATTCCTTTTGCTTTGATGTTTTTCTGTTCTGATGTAATTATGCTTTGTACTGTTGAAAATTTTAGATATACGTATGGTAAACAAACAAGTACTTAATCCGTCTGTAAATTGTTAAATTGTTAGTTTGGTTCTCGTTCAACATTGAAACAGTTATGCTGAGTTATTTCCGGTACAAATATATATATATATATATAATACAACATAATCTTCTAACATTAGGTTGTAATCAACTAAGCTGGAACTTTGAATAATGTTGTTAGGCTAGTCATGACTCATGACACGTCGGAGGAATTTATGTGCACAGACAAGGCCCTAAATTCCAAGACCATCAATAATCATCACACTTTTTAGCCCAAATTTTTGCAAAATACAAGAGCTGGATCCCTATCCTAGCCCGGATGAGTGATGACCCATATGTATCACCCAAAATTAATTTCTACTGAAAATGTAAAATATAAAATTATATGATGACATTAATAAACATTAATGATAGAAAGATTAAAAAAAGGTTAACTTTTAGCTTTTACTATGCCACATCACACACGTCATCTACTATTCAATTTGTTTCTTTTTCCTAATCAATCCATTGCAATTTTGCAACCGAATGGCTCTCATGTGTTCGCCATATTTTATAATTGTATCCCACGTGTACTAATTGTACTAATTGTATCCCACGTGTCCCAATTCATTTCGAAAGTTTTAAATAACAACAACGGACGGCCTTGGATGCACCAAAAATGTGACCATTAATTTTACGTCTGAGGCGAGCGAACAGTTAAAAGAAGGGAGAAATAGTAATTTTGAGTAGATGAATTCGCCGCGTTTGGAGCCGAGACACCTTCATAAACAAAAAGGAAAGGGGCCGGGTCATTTTTCATGATCCGTTACATATGAGTAGCTACAAATTATTTGAATCCATTGGAGTTAGAGGAGAGAGGGGGACCGTTACCTTCTCACAATGTAAGTTCCTCTCCTTTTTTGGATCTCTCTTCCTTTCCCTAATTTTGATTTTGTTCTTTTTTTCTCAATATTCTGGCGGTATGATTTCTATATCACATTATTTATTTCATTTAAATTTAGTTTTATTGGTTTTTGTTGTCTTCATAATTTCGTAGCATTGGAAATGAGACCCCTTTCACACCACGGTTGAATTATGCTATCGAGAAATTTAGTTTTATTGGTTTTTGTTGTCTTCATAATTTCGATTCCAAATTTAAAATTTATAGTCTAATTTCCTATTGGGTCAGGCGTTTTCAAAAATCGACCGGGTTACGAATACAAAAAAAATTGGTAAAATTGCACTAGTGGGGCTTGCAATAAATGAAGAAAAAAGCGAAATATAAATTATTTGTTGGACAAATGTAGACGTATTTTGGAGTACAATAAAAGTGTTAGTAAGTGTGCTAATTTTCATTTTTATGCTAATTACCAACTAATTAAGCCAAGAAAACAAAGCACAAAACGGATCTAGTACAAAAGCTCATTCAACACAAAGAGATAGGTGGAATTTGTACCTCCCGCGAAATCGTATTCACGGGGCTCGATCCTACGGCATGGGAATCGATGGCGTGCTTCTCCTTCTTCTCCTAATCGAACACCTCGAGTCCACTTAAGGAATTAACCACGTTCTCTACTAAATATGCTAGTAAATAGGAGAACTTGTCTAATTCCTAAGCTTTTCCTCTTCAATTTAATTCTACCAATTAATTGTGTGGAAAGACTTGCTCGACACATGAGCTAGAAGGTGAATAGAAGGGAGGAAGAAGATAAAAAAATTCTGAAATTTTTCTTCTCCTCTTTGAAATTTCGGCCAAGGAAGGAGGAGAGAGAAGGTTGGTGTGGAGGCTAGGGTTTTCTCCCAAAGAACACCCTTTTATATAGACCTCATGACCTAGAGCTCTACCAACCTTTCTATGGACAATATTGCCCCTCCTTAGCCGCCCCCCCTTAATGGGCTTTTAGCCTACAACTAGTTGTTGGTTTAGCCCATTAACCATTCCTTTTATTTGCACCTCCCATTGGACATTAAATTAACCAATTAATTTAAAGGCCCAATTAGCTCAAATGATTAAATGTGTTGATTATAATTAATTATTAACTATTTAATAATTAATATGGAATTAGTCAATGCATTAAATTATTTCTATATGATCTATTTGACTTAATTAATCATAACGGTCCATAACGGCATACGATTAATTAATCAACTTATCATATTTTGCAAAACCAATTGTTGCAAATAAATAATTAATGCACGTGTGGTTAAACACCTTATTATGTGTGACCCTTTGAGGATTTATGCTATGTTGGACATGGAATTAAATCGCTATTTAATTCCAATAATCATAAGCGGTATCTAGCAACACGTTATGATTCCCAATTCACATAAATAGTGTACTGCTACAATATTTCAATCCTGCATAAGAGAATAATTAGTTTCTCTATTTTGATTCTTATGTCTCACGATATCATCGTATAATCCAAGATAGGAATGTGTCATTCTTGCAGATTATACGTTTCTTGATCTAGAGATAATTGTATAAAGTTGCATGCAAACAATCTATCTCCATCAAGGGGCCCAAACAGATATCGTCACTCACTAAGTGAATTAATGAGGGACATACGATTTTCTTGATGATTAACTTTCCCCCGCACAATTCAAGAGAACATAAATAAAGTCCGTATAGCAGCCCTTATCGGGAATCAGCGGTAGACAGTATTTATTGAACCTATCCTCATGTGGAAAAGATAAACATCTCAAACTTAGAACCAAAATCATAACGAAATAAACAATGACACATAACACAATCCATATGTTTATTTCGATGGGTCAAGTCCTGTGCTATGTTCCATAACATACACATATGCAATTAAGTTGGTAACTCTTTACCTATGATTAGTAGAACTTAATCATCACTTAACTTGCATACTAATCTTATAAGATAATTAATGTTCCTTGTTAATTATCAAGATTATGGACCGTTTAGATTTATTATTGTCATTCTAAAGAATGATCCACAGAGATCTACTATTCAGATCCTCAACCTGAATAATCTATCAATAATAAACCTAGGAACAGATGATAAAATATCATCCCACACATAAACTAATAATTAAGTCATTAAATTATTGACTTCTAGGACATAACTCTAACAAAAAGAAATAATTAGGATTGTCGACTAAGGATGGCAATATTTTATACCACTCAGGATTAAAGATCATTCTTATTCCGTTTCTGACATTGTATCCTAAATCAAAACAGTCCGCTATGGTACCCAACACCTGAGAAATTAAAATTAGAAAGATAAAATGAAAGAAAAAAACTTCTTTTATCCTGTTACCAGTCACGTTGGTGTCTAGTACAACGACGGTATGTAAATAATTTTCTGTCACATAAATGTTAATATACTTTTCTTTTTTTTTGTAATTTGACAGCTTTTGGCAAAGCATTATCTTAGTGTAAATCAGAGTTTGTAGAATAAAAATGGCACAAAAATCAGGGGAAAGAAGTCGAAGTTGGGTTTGGGACGACACCATCTATGGTCCCTCGAGAACCTTCTTCACTTTGCCATTTTTCAGGGCTCCTGGCAACAACGCCTTCACTTTAAAAAGATGGTTGCTTATAAGAGGCACACTGATACCTCTCGTTCTCCCAGTATGATTACTTATTCTTTTTGTCATTTTCATTAAACATGGTTTATGAAAAGTTAAACTGACTTACTTATCCTTCAAATTTCTGTGCATGGAATTTTACTTTTCATATTTTACCAGTACTCTTCATAAATGGTTCTGCGTCTTAGATTTGAATCCTCAAATTTATGTATGTTTGGTTGTTTCAGGACTCAAAGTGCCCAAGGTGCAACATTGCTTCTTCAAGGAGGGTTCCAAATTACAAGTTAGTTCAATTGCATGCATTTTGAACTTTAATAAAAAAAGAGTATTAACTAGTTTTGTACAAAAGAAAAGTAAAAGTAGAATAGCTTCTTGTTCAGTCAAACTTACAATGCATTCATTTTTCTGTTCTCTTGATAGGTTGGAGACAGTAAATTAGGGTCTCCTGGAAAATCCCCAACAAGATCCCCGACCAAAAGTCATCACAAAGATTTATTGAAACCTTTCAAGTTCAAAAAGAAATCTAGCGAGAAGGGTCATAGGAAAAGCATGACTTCTTTGCCTGCTCCCTTGGCATCCCGGCTTGTGCGAACCATGTCAATGCATCATTTAAAAAGCTCTAGGTATGTTTCGCCAAATGAGTCATGTGATAATCGAAGAACAACAAGTGACAGTGTTTCACATAGTGTAGGTGCTCCTTCTGGCAGTACTTTTTTGCAGTCTGCACAAAACGAACCACAAAAAGTTTGCCAGCAATGCGGGAATGTACCAGGGTATAACTTGGCAGAACAAATCCATCAATCGAAGGATCTATTGGACTTTCTTCAGTTTTTTAATGAGAACAAGAATTTGCTGATGAACATTGCCTGTAACCCTCATCTTTTATTGGCCAACGAATCACACGAGAAACAAGCATCACATTCTGATCAAGGAATAGGGTTAAACAAGTCCAACACTTTTCCTAGACCGGGTACGCTCATAAACAAAGAAGGCACACCCAGTTCGCCATACCTGCCGCCATCTGCTACAGATGATTCCAAAACTATTAGGTCTAATATTAAAAATGCAATAAAGGAGAATAAAAAGGAGGTCACTCATATCGCCAATGACGGTTTTCTTCATAAAGTGCCCTATGGACAAAAAGATTGTGAGGGTCGGAAACGGAATTATAGAAAAGAAGGGGGTGAAGCTCGAATGAGGAGGTCTACATCTCTTAGCGATTCACTTGACAAATATTCAAACATGTTTGAGTTCATTTCAAAAGAGCAACCAAAACTTATGGACTGCAGGACGGGGTCACCTGAGAAGAGTTTTAATTTAGCCTTTAAAAGAATACACTCTTCTCCTGAAATTAAGACTTACTCTGCATTTATACACTCTTCAGTTATAACAGCTTCCAGAAGTGCCACTGATATTACAAATGCGCACTTTTCTGCTGAGGCTAAACCATTAGATAATGAGTTAGGTGCCAATGAAGTTGAGACAGTAAGTCTTTCATTATGTACAGATGAAGAAGTTGAGCCGTTAGATCTCCATTTTTGTATCAATGAAGTTGAGAGATTAGATCCTGAATCAGATGACGATGAAGGGATTCAACCAAATATCAAAGAAAATACAGATTATGATAGTTCATTCTTTGATGATATCAGTGCCATCTCCTAGAAGCAATCTCTTACAGGTGGGTTCTAACTTCTAAGTATCTCATTTTTTTTAGAGCAAAGCAAACCTGTCTCTCTTTTTTTTCCCCCTACTATATTGTTCTACTAGTTAATTTCTCAGGAGCTTCAAATACAAAGCAAAAATTCTTTAATTGATATCTGTGTGAGGATTAAAAATGACTGACAGTGGACATCATACCACCATTGTTCATATGCATGAGCCTATAGAGATGCAAATGCTATCAAAATGCGTTCTTCTTTCTTTGCTTGTATTCATTTACTTTGTTTAGTTGTAAACATGAACATTATCTTGAGATGAACCAAATTGTAATTTCACACCCAAAATTGAGAATCTAATGTACCTAGCTTCATTGACTGAACTCAAAAGAGTACTTGTGAAAATAAGGATCATGTGAAATTTATTGCAGGTTATAGTGTGATGTCTGGCACCATTGACTACAACGAACAGGAGTTAGAAGAAGATCGTAACGAACTACATGTCCTTGATCATGATAGCATAGCAGTAGATGAGGGTGACGTGGCATACTTCCTTTACATGAAAGACATATTGGCTAAATCCGGGTTAACAGGGAGTAAGTGGCATTCATCTGAGCAACCCGCTTTAGACCCCGCATTCTTGGAGCTTGAACCTGAGGCTGGTCCAAACCAACTTCTTTTGTTTGATTTGACAAACGAGGCTTTGGTAGACACATACGAAGCTTCACTTCTGTCCGGCACGTGGGTCCCGCGATTCAGAATGACAGCCCCACGAGTGCATTTGGGGGAATATATGACAGAGCAAGTGTGGGCCAGACTTAAAAGGCAGTTGAATGCATTTGTGGAGGTTGCAATTGAGGATGTGGTGGCAGCTGACCTTTGCAAAGAGACCGAAAATGGTTGGATGAATTTGAATGTAGATTCAGAATTAGTGGGGCTAGATTTGGAGGATTGGATAATTGAGGATTTGATAGATGAAATTGTTCTAGAGCTGGGTGAATCCCAAATCCAATTCCATCTTTTTTTCTGATGCTATTTATCTTATCAGGTTTGTGTATATATTTCATTTATTTATTTGGATTTACCCTGCTGTAGCTGACATGTACAGTTAGATGAGATTTATATGTACATATAATATAGCATAGGGAGGAGGTTGTTATGATTTTTGAGTGATTCATTTGTTGAATGTCATACGACTTATTCTATATAGGAAAAAGAAAAACAAATAGCAGCAAGCCCGTCTAGCTCAGTTGGTAGAGCGCAAGGCTCTTAACCTTGTGGTCGTGGGTTCGAGCCCCACAGTGGGCGCCTTTTTCTTTTTATATATTTTTATATATATATCTTAATCATTCCTTCTTTTTGCTTTTTCCCCTCAGCACTTACATCTAGGTTTGGTCTGTTGAATAATAATATATAAGGAATAAGAATAAGAAATTTCGGTATGCGTGCTTATTTTTATTTTTGTGCAACACAAGAATAAGGAATTTAGACCATTATTCTTATACTAACAAAACCATTATATAAGAATAAGAAATTTAGACAGGCACGCAAGCCGAAATTTCTTATTCTTATTCCTTATTCATGGCTCATCCAAACACTTATATAACTTCAAGGTTCAAACTCGGCACCTCATGTGAGATTGGGGTTACCTCTTATAATTGGGGTAACCCCTCTTATAATTGGGGTTACGCCCAAATTTGACCAAAATACGTTTTTTGGGATTGTATATCCTATCGCTGCAAAATTTCAAAATTTGACCAAAATAAGTCTTTTGGGATTGTACGGTAAGCAAGTATGTTCCTGCAAAATTCAAAACGCCATGTCACGATCGTGAGGGCATGTATCAGTTTGATTGCTAACATACATAAAATATTTGGGAAAACAAAAATCTATCAATATCATCAAAATTGGATTTATTTTTTTTCTTTAAAATGTTTATCCTCTTTGACAGTCTTTATAATGCAAGGTGATAAGGCTATTTGTATCATTTTCCTACTTCCATCCAATAAAATTTTGGATATGGTCTTGTGTCAAGAGCAATTAATTATAAGAAAGCCAGTTGTGTTTTGGATTAGGAAGCTGAGCTTAATTAGTTTTTTTTTATATATATTAAGATTTCAAAATGCGATTTGTGATGTATGATGGTTGGGTGGCGATTTAGCGTTTATCGGTGATAAAACGGCGATAAAACGGATAAAACGGTAGTGCGGTATGAACCAAAATTAAGATAAAATGGAAAAAAAAAACAGAGTTTTTTAAAAGATTGATATATATTGAAAACAAATGAGTTGAAGTTAGTCTGGATAATACAATATTTTGATATATTTAATATATTAAGAATGTACTTTGCAATATTCTGATATAACATTGCCTTCTAAAATACATATATAGCAGCTAGCTGTGGTCACAATTTGACTATATTTTTTATTTTAATAGAGTTTAAATTTCTAGCTTTATGATCTGTACTACCTTGAAAAAGGTAATTTAATTTGTGTTTCGGCAGAAATTTTCAATTAATCACAGCCAGAAAATTGAAGCAATCTACAACTCTGTTCCAGCTATAAATTTGGCTTCAGCTACTCAATGAAGGATATGTGAAGAAGAAGAAAGAAGAAAATTTGGAAAGAGATGGGGGGTTGCTGCGAAGGGAATTGCAATTGCAGTACAATCTGCAGCTGTAGCGAAGGGTAAGCACGCCACATCATTTTTCCCTTCTAATCTAAAATTAATTAAAGTTAGGAACTTACATTTTAGCTTTGAATCTTGCTATTGCTACCCCCTTTCTCTTTATTTTATTTTTAATTTCCCCTGTTCACTTTCTAAAAGTTATATTAATTATGTATAATATTTTCTTTTTCCAGGGCATGCAAGTGCAAGAAGAAGGAATGTTGCAAGAAGAATTCAAATAAGAAGGGGTGTTGCAACATTAATACTAATTGCATCTTCAACATCACCTGCCTCGTTGGAGTGGCATGTCTTGGGGTTGCCTTTGTCATGTTTAAAGTTATCAAGGTTTAATTCAATTTTCCTTATCATGAAGCACGACTATTTGCGTACCCTTTTCAATCTTGGAGTTTTATTGTTTGCTTGCTATTTGCATCCTTGAAAGTCACATCTATTATATTACCGATCGTTTTGTAATCCAATGTACTATATTATGAATAAATAAATTATTATACGCATATCGATTGTAATCATTTAAGCTTGCAAACCTTATTTTATTTGCGGCATCAATTTGTACGTCAATTGATTGATTTGAGTAGGCTTCTTGTCAAATAATATATATAGCATTTGATTAGGCTGGTTTAGCAAATTAAAAAATAATGTCATTCAGATGATTAACGAAAAAATAGTGCTTGAACAGTACATACTACTTGAATAGTGGTATCATTGTAGTATTCAATAAACATATTATGACTAATTGACTATGTAATACAACAAAATAAATATTCGCACTGGAAGTTCACTATCTTTTAGGTAAAATTCTTTTTATGAGACGTCGCCGAAATATATATATATAGTCACGGCCAACAAGTTTTTTGTTAATATATATATATATATATATATATATATATATATATATATATATATATATATATATATATATATATATATATATATATATAGTTTAGCTACGGTGAGTCGCGACTCACGGACCCTCCGGTGAGTCGCGACCAAAACTCCTAGATCTAGATCAAAATGACCGATCCAAACCGTCCAACATGATCTCCCTATTGAAATCTCCATGCAAACCAAATTTTTTATTTTTTCGAAATTTTTAAGTATTTTTTTCGGATTTTTAAAAACTGATGTTTTTGAATGGTTCAGAACCAATTAGATTAACGATTTTCTAAAATTTCAAAAAAATACTTAAAAATTTCGAAAAAATAAAAAATTTGGTCTACAAGGATTTCAATAGGAACATCATATTGGACGGTTATATATATATATATATATATATATATATATATATATATATATATATAGAGAGAGAGAGAGAGAGAGAGAGAGAGAGAGGATGGCTAAAGTGCCATCGATGGCACGGAGGGTCCCGTGCCATCAAGTCATTTTTCGAGATCCAAAATTCAAATGGTCAATCCAAACCGTTCAAGTTGTTCTCCATATTGAAATATCCTTGGAGACAAAATTTTACATTTTTTCGAATTTTTTTCTATTTATTATGATACTTTTAAAAATATTACGATTAGAGTATTTCAGGCCCTCCAATTTGAAAATATCATAATAAATAGCAAAATAATTTGAAAAATTGTAAAATTTGGTCTCCAAGGATATTTCAATATTGTGATCAATTTTAACGGTTTGGATCGACCGTTTGAATTTTGGATCTTGAAAAAATGAGTCAATAGAAAATTGATGGCACGTGCCATCGATGGCGCGTTAGCCATCCTCTATATATATATATATATATATATATATATAGAGTTTAGCTACGGTGAGTCATGACTCACGGACCCTCCGGTGAGTCGCGACCAAAACTCCTAGATCTAGATCAAAATGACCGATCCAAACCGTCCAATATGATCTCCCTATTGAAATCTCCGTGCAAACCAAATTTTTTATTTTTTCAAAATTTTTAAGTATTTTTTTCGAATTTTTAAAAACTGATGTTTTTGAATGGTTCAGAACCAATTAGATTAACGATTTTCTAAAATTTCAAAAAAATACTTAAAAATTTTAAAAAAAATGAAAATTTTGGTCTACATGGAGATTTCAATAGAGAGATCATGTTGGAGGGTTTGGATCGGTCATTTTGATCTAGATCTAGGAGTTTTGGTCTACCGTAGCTAAACTCTCTCTCTCTCTCTCTCTCTCTATATATATATATATATATATATAGAGAAAACCTATGGTGCATACTAATGTACGGAAGCTTCGGTGCATACTGATTCGAACTCTTGGATCTGCTTCAAAATGACAGATCCAAACCGTCCAATATGATATCCCTATTGAATTCTCCTTGCCGACCAAATTTTATATTTTTTCGATATTTTTTAGTATTTTTTTCGGATTTTTAAAAACTGCTATTTTTGAACGGTTCAGAAAAAATTAGATTACCGATTTTTGAAAATTTTTAAAAAAATACTTAAAAATTTTGAAAAAATATAAAATTTGGCCGGTAAGGAGATTATAACAAGGAGATCATATTGGACGGTTTGGATCGGTCATTTTGAAGCAAATCCAAGAATTCGGATCAGTATGCACCGAAGCTTCCATACATTAGTATGCACGATATATTTTCTCTCTCTCTATATATATATATATATATATATATATATAAAGTTTAGCTACGGTGAGTCGCGACCAAAACTCCTAGATCTAGATCAAAATGACCGATCCAAACCGTCCAACATGATCTCCCTATTGAAATCTCGGTGCAAACCAAATTTTCTTTTTTTCGAAATTTTTAAGTATTTTTTTCGGATTTTTAAAAACTGATGTTTTTGAATGATTCAGAACCAATTAGATTAACGATTTTCTAAAATTTCAAAAAAATACTTAAAAATTTCGAAAAATGAAAAATTTGGTCTACAAGTAGATTTCAATAGGAAGATCATATTGGACGGTTTGGATCGGTCATTTTGATCTAGATCTAGGAGTTTTTGTCGCGACTCACCGTAGCTAAAATATATATATATATATATATATATATATATATATATATATATATATATATATATATATATATATACATATGCGTTTACACTTTACATAAATATAAATTGTAATTTTTTTTTGTTGAATTGTAAGTGATAATGAACCATTTTTTTTCCACTCTTTGGCATTGCTCGAAACAAATTCAATTCTATTTTTTATTTTCATGTTAATACACCACTTTGCAAATAGAATAGTCACATTTAATGTTTCAAATTAAAAAATTATTAATTTAAACACATGGAACGATCTGACAGATTTAATGGGACCATTATCCTCTGCGGCTCCAAAAATAAAGCCACACTGCAAATCTTTCATCTGCGACCGTCCAATTTAATCTCCACGGACAAAATTTTAGTGTAGCTAACTAGTTCATCGCCACCAACATCTAAAGAAATATATAAATAATCCACCCCTTGCTCTTTACATGTTCTATAAACAATTGATTGCCAATGTTATGCACAACAATTTAACATTACCTAAATAAATTGCACATAACATTTTATTTTCTTTATAAAACCGCACAGAATCATTTACATTCTTCTGGAGCCAAATGTTGGGTGCTACTACATCACAAGTGCCAACAAAACAAACATTTTGACATCTTTTGATGGAAAACAGAAAATTACCAAAAAGGGGGAAAAAAACAAAGGAGAGGAGAAACATGCTTTAAATTTTAACTAAACTATTAGAATCAGGAAGGTCGATTTAAGATGAAAGTACTGGTGGATGTAACTATGCCTAACGTCAGAAAAAGGAACGAAGATACAGAAATGATGAACTCCACAAGCATAATCACCGCTATCGCTTCAAATTAATTGTTATCATATTATGTATGCTAATTGCTAAACAACGGATCCCATGATCATAAATATCATATTCATACCAGTAATATTTTTTATTAATCAAATCCAAATTCTTCTTTCAAATAATAAATGTAAACCTTTTTCATTTCATTATATATATATATATATAGAGTTTAGCTACGGTGAGTCGCGACTCACGGACTCACGGACACTTCGGTGAGTCGCGACCAAAACTCCTAGATCTAGATCAAAATGACCGATCCAAACCGTTCAATATGATCTCCCTATTGAAATCTCCGTGCAAACCAAATTTTTTTTTCGAAATTTTTAAGTATTTTTTTCGTTTTTTTAAAAACTGATGTTTTTGAATGGTTCAGAACCAATTAGATTAACGATTTTTTAAAATTTCAAAAAAATACTTAAAAATTTCGAAAAAATGAAAAAATTTGGTCTACATGGAGATTTCAATAGGGAGATCATATTGCACGGTTTGGATCGGTCATTTTGATCTAGATCTAGGAGTTTTGGTCGCGACTCACCGTAGCTAAACTATATATATATATATATATATATATATATATATATAGTTTAGCTACGGTGAGTCGCGACCAAAACTCCTAGATCTAGATCAAAATGACCGATCCAAACCGTTCAATATGATCTCCCTATTGAAATCTCCGTGCAAACTAAATTTTTTATTTTTTCGAAATTTTAAGTATTTTTTTCGGATTTTTAAAAACTGATGTTTTTGAATGGTTCAGAACCAATTAGATTAACGATTTTCTAAAATTTCAAAAAAATACTTAAAAATTTTGAAAAAAATGAAAAATTTGGTCTACATGGAGATTTCAATAGGGAGATCGTATTGGACGGTTTGAATCGGTCATAATGATCTAGATCTAGGAGTTTTGGTCGCGACTCACCGGAGGGTCCGTGAGTCGCGACTCACCATAGCTAAACTATATATATATATATATATATATATAGAGAGAGAGAGAGAGAGAGTTTAGCTACGGTGAGTCGCGACTCACGGACCCTCCGGTGAGTCGCGATAAAAACTCCTAGATCTAGATCAAAATGACCGATCCAAACCGTCCAATATGATCTTCCTATTGAAATCTCCTTGTAGACCAAATTTTTCATTTTTTTTCGAAATTTTTAAGTATTTTTTTGAAATTTTAGAAAATCGTTAATCTAATTGGTTCTGAACCATTCAAAAACATCAGTTTTTAAAAATCCGAAAAAAATACTTAAAAATTTCAAAAAAAATAAAAAAATTGGTTTGCATTGAGATTTCAATAGGGAGATCATGTTGGACGGTTTGGATCGGTCATTTTGATCTAGATCTAGGAGTTTTAGTCGCGACTCACCGTAGCTAAACTCTCTCTCTCTCTATATATATATATACTTAGTAATATTTTACTGCGGAAGTGTCATTTAGCAATTTAATGATTAATTAAATAGGATGTAGACGGACAATAAATCATGATACTAACATTTTTAATAAACATTCTAATTTTTTTTCTAGTTTTATTAAATTTCAATTATTAATAACGCATTTTCATACTTAATAAGTTTTTTTTTTTGGGATATAAGGGGGATTGCCTGCCACTCTTTCAAGAAGGGCAAGAGTATCCAGAATAATCACATTAATTAGCTGATTACAGTAAAACCCAATTACACACACTTGATTCGATCCCTTTTCTTAGTTTAATTTCTACACCATCATCATCATCATGTAAAGAACTGAAATTTAGCTGTAATCAATATACAAACTCTCTGTGGGTTGCATCATGATTCAAGCCTTCATCGAAGAGAAGAGAAGCTATGGGTCATGCTACGGTGGACACAAAAAAGTCACAGTGGCTTGTTTCCGATAAATCACAGCCGTATATTGTTTGAGGGGTAAAATCGGAATATCACCTTCTCTGTTAGGCCTGATCAAAATCCCATTTTTTTAACGTGGGATTTCATTTCATTGGAAAATTTTTGATCAAAATGAAGAAATTTGGTGTCATTTGGTTGGAATTCCCATGTAATTAGATCTAACCAAATCCTATGAAATCAAATCAATTGAAATGAAATGAAATGAAATCCCATGTAAATTTCATTTTGATCACGGCCTTAATCTTTCCGTTAAGCAATGAGACTAGACGTTTTTTCTCCTCAATCTATCCGAGACAGCTCCAAAACACCGATTTGCTTAATTCACTCTCTCCTTTGTCGGTCTGAGAAGCTTCCGGACGAGGGTTTGAGAAAGCTTCGCCGTTCTTTTTCTATCGCACCTATGCTGCATCCAGATTCCAGGCCATTGATCCGCAAGACCGAGGAGCTCTAACGAATCTATTATGTCCATTTTGATTCATCTATCATTAATTCATTATTGGAGACTTGGGGTGAGGTTCGATTTATTCCCAAACTGAAATAACCCAAAGAATTTTGTTGATAGTTTTATCAAAGTTAACAATTAATTCTTTTCTTACTGAAAAAAGAACACTTTTCTTTTATCTTATTGTGATGGCTTGAGGTTCTTCATGGGCATCTGTTAATTACATAGGAAATAGATATGTTTCTCTAGATGGTTTGCATGTAAATTGCGATGAGCCGATGATTTTAACAGCCTTAGGAAGGTTTTTACGAATAATATGAAAAATCTCCATGGGTAAATTCTTAGGTTTCTGTAGGGACAGGTGTGGAAAGCCATTATTTTCCTGGAGATCGCTACCTCGAGGTCGAGGTTAGTATTTGCAAGGGCACTCTAACTGTTTGATAATATGCCCATAATTTATCGCGAGATTCATGAGCATTCTTGAAAACAAAAATATTCTATGGCCCCTGAAATGTGAAAAAGTGACTAAGATCCCAATCAAAACTAAGAAAACTGTTGATGAATAGCCTTGACTCCAATTTTTGCTCAAAATGCCACAGGACGACTCATTCTCAGGCCTCTTTCTACCATCAAACTGAAAATTGAAGATTAGTTTGAACAATTTTGGGGGCATAAGCTTGTAGGTGCTCAAGTCAGTACATCTTAGCATAGGTGTGCCTAGGTTACTAGGTACCATTTTCAGTCACCTATACGTCTTGATTAATCTTTCAAACATTTAATACAATGCTTGTCTCTTTAGGTTATTCACAATTTTTCTTTAACAAATTGTTTTGCCTCTTTGGTAGCTCATATTAACGCATTCAATCTTTTTTACGTATAAAGATTAAAGAAAGGTTTCTAGCAGTTCTGCCAGATAGCGTTTGATACTGAAGGATGCTGTTAAACCAAGTGTGTACCAATGAGGAGCTGACAACAGAATGTTTTTTTTTTTATTACAAAGGACATGTTAAATTGGTTTCTATTTGGCAATTATACGCCTTTTTGTGGGCTACGTTACGTTTGACAAATACTTTCCAAATATATTTTGCAGCAATACTTGTCTCCAAATAATGCATTAACAAATCCATCAATATTTGACGATACTTTCTAATTAACATATTAGTTAAAGCCTATTAATTAGGTTGAATATAAAATCATAAAGATTTTGTTGTACTTTTAGAAATATTTAAAGGATTTATCGAGAGATTTTATTGGAAGGTCATTTGTTGTTGCAAAAAAAAAAAAGGAAATTGGAATATACCATCAATCAATATGCCATCGCGCGTTAGCGCTCGCTGAGCAGCGCTTGCGACTGGTCCCCTCACTCACATCCACCCAGCATGCATATTTTTTTGTTCATTCCGTTGTTATAAGTGTTCACTTTATTAGTTAGATATTAGATATAAATATTCACTTTCTGTTACAATTGTTTACTGTATTCATTATGTTTTTCTTACCTAAATGTTCAGTTGGGTAAGTACAAATGCTCTGTTAATTGAATATAAATATTTAGTTAGTTGTAATAAAAAAAATATATATGGTTATAAGCAAAAAATATTCATTTTATTAAGTATATAATTGTTTAGTTTAGTAAGAACAAATGTTCAGTATAGTAAGTAAAATTGTTCAGTTTAGTATACATAAATGTTTAGTTTATTACCATGGCAAGCGAAGGGGTCACGAATCAGACAAAAAAATACATAAAAAAATTAGAAAGGGTCATGATCTGGTCCAGTTCAACTAGAAAGGGTCATGCACGCCGGATCCGTATCCTCTGGACATCTTAATAAGATGTCCAGAGTGCCCATCTCTCAATATCATCCGTCCGATCGAAATAGACGGTCGGATTTCGACCGGAGCTTTTATCTAAAATATAAATTCCAGAATCGTCAAAGGACTCTCGTTTCCTCTTCCTTGCTACCTTCGTGTCTTTGTCTCTTCTCTCTCACGAAGAAGACATAAACCTGGCTTCGTAGCCGTCGCTCAACCCAGTCGACCTATGTCTCTCTCTCTCTCCCTAGCTTTACCAGTCGGATGGAACCCTAACTTCTCTTTCTCGCAGTCGGAAGCAATTGTGTCATGATCCTGAATCACTCAGGAATTGAATTCGCAACCTTCAGCTGAACTGTTACAATCTAGCACCAGACCAAGCAAATAGGGTTTCGCCAAATTGAGAATAAGCAAGAGGAATTTGATAAAATTGAAACAAGAATTGAATAGAGAATGAGAAAACAAAGAAATTGATACTGGAAAATCTTTATTAGTCAACATAAATATCTCTTTATGAGTCTGTCCCAAGACAAAACCATGGAGCAGCACAACGCTGATCAAAATACTAGAAAATCCTACAGCTCATACCAATTTTGCAAGCTTGGTCCTAGATTAGGGTAACATTTTGGCCAATCTAACCTCCAATTGAGCAAGAAAACACCGAATCAAGGAACCAACAGAGTAATAAATAATTTGCAACTTCAACCATGGAATGAGTTTTAAACCTAACTGGTACTAGTAACCGTAATGAGCGAGAGAGAGTCGAGAGGTGTCGCACCAGTTCTAAACGAGGGAGAGAGAGTGGAGAGTGTCGCACCAGACACGAAGAGGGTTTGCTCTTCACGCGACGAAGCTTCGTTTCGTATTCGTCTTCTCGCTAGAAGAGATGGTCTAACAATTTTTGGAGAAAGAAATGGCTCCGCTTGAAATTCGACCGTCTATTTCGATCGGACGGATGATATTAAGAGATGGGCACTCTGGACATCTTATTAAGATGTCCAGAGGGATACGGATCCCATGCACGCGCCCTCAGTTCAGTGATGGCGTGTGATGGAAATCTTGATGCAAAAAACGTAGAAAAATTTTAAATGAAATTTTGTTTCATTTTCATATCATTGTATTTCTTATAGTCCATATAAATCTTGATGCAAAAATAAATTTAGGAAAATCCTCAAATAATATAAAATGTAAAAGAAAATTTTAAAAAAATTTGTAAAATTTAAAATCCACAATGGGAATCCACTTTGATATTGAGCCTATATATATTAAGTTTATGGCATGAAAACCGACCAAGGACAGAGAACAGAGCTAAACAGTATTTAAAATCCGAAAATTTAGAATTTTTGTAATTTCAAATTTCTAAATTTTACAACTCAATATTTAAAATTTTCGAAAATTAATATTTTAAGAATTTAGAATTTTTTAGGTTAATGCTGAACTTGTCTACCATTCTCAAAAAAATTATTTGTTTGCAAGAGTTGAATATGTTTCACACGTACACTTGTGATCAAATTTTCATTTTTGGTCAAAATTAACAAGTCATACAATTATCAAAACTGATATTTATACTCCAATATAATATCCGCGATGCAAATAAAAGCTTATCTAATAATGGCACCGTACATATTTTTCTATATCATTGATTTATTCATCAATGTGCACTTTCTATAAAAAAAATATTTCAATCTAAGGTCCTGCGAGTGTTGCAAAAGAATTAACAAAAAAAAAAAATCTATGACAGATAGTCGTGTCAATTCGTATTGACATATCGTGTTGATTGTGACAAGTTGTGTTGTGTTAACACATCATGTTATTCGTGACATATTATTTTATGAATTTTAAAGTTAAAAAATTATCAAAAAATTAAAATAAATTAAAAATTTTACTAATAGTAATTTAAGAAATAAGATGTAATGTTCATGTCAGTCGTGTTGACATGTTGTGTTAGTCGTATCAAGTCATGTTGTCTTGGCATGTCATGTTAGTTATCTCAAGTCGTGTCAGATTATTTTATTATTTTTAAAGTAAAAAATTTATTAAAAATTAAAATAAAAGAAAATTTTTACTTATATCATTTTATGAAACAAGATGTAATGTTCGTATCATGTTGTGTTATGTTGTGTTGACACGTCGTGTTAGTCGTGTCGTGTTGACACATCATTTTAATAGTATCATTATAAGATGTATGTCAAGTAATAACATAAAAAAAAAATCAGACATTTTCCATATTTTAGTAGATGTAATTCCATGCATGTCCGCTGTTTCATAACATGCATGCCAAGTAGTCATATCCAGACTTTTACCTAAATAATTTTCGAAAAAAATTAAATTGTGCATTTTGTGCAACAAATCAGCAAAATACGGCTTGTCATATCCAGACTTTGCAGTAGTCAAAACCAGAGGTCCAGAGCCCTTCATTTCTTGTGAATCCTCGGCTTCAAAACCAAATTTCACTACATCATACACACAAAATAAATAAGTATAACAAAGAAACAAATAAATTGAAAATATTACGCAATTTCATTCCTGTTGTATCAGTAGGCCCTTGCCTTTTCCTTCCTAAGCAAGATGCAGTTCTTGATAATTTACCACTAAACCCCCTCAACTTTCAAATATAGCAGAACTAAAGAACCAAATAAAATCTATTCTCAAACAACCAGCAAACTGCAAATCTATTTGCTTTCCGCTTCAGTAAAATTAATCAAAACTCAATGTTGAAGGAAACTGACATTTCCTCAAATAAATGTTCCACTTTGCAAGATTTTTGACAGGACCCTTATTGACAAGTTCAGGAGGATTTTTGTGTTTTTTTTAATTTTCAGTATATTCCACTCCATGTCTATCTTTACCTTGAAGTGAAAACGCTACACGTTGCAAGAATTTGAAGGATTAAACTGAACTACTGAAATAACATTCTAATTCTTTGCACGAAGTGTAAACATCTTTGCTAGAAGTTATACAGAGAATGCACCCGATTAAACTGAAATAACATTCTAAGCCACACCATGTACCAGCCCACCCCGTGTCCGTGAAAACTTGACGGGTATCAATTTCCTCTTGTGCCATCTTACCAGACTGAGGTGGTCCCATCAATGAAGTTATACAGAGAATACACCCGATATCACTCTCGCCTTGTTTTCTTTTGTGGCCAAGCTAGTTCTGACATTGTCAGAAGACCGCCATACCAACCCCTGCCAATCATAAATCTCCAAAATAATAGCTGAAACTTCAAAAATCCAATAAGCAATACCTTTTACCAGCAAACGATAATTGACCTGGTACCATAAAGATACCAAATTCTACGCTTAAAATAATGCACATCAAGCTCATAAGCAAGCTTTAGAACCCAAAATTAAAGTATTTATTAGTTATTAATTATGGTTCAGTACAAAATTGATCACAATTAAGCTATCAAAATTTGAACTAATTAGCACTAAACTTACATTCTAGTTTAAACAAACCAGAAACCAGCAAGATTAATTAACCTATATTAATAATTCAAGCAATGCTATTATGTCAAAAACCACGAATCAACAAACTTGGGTTTCAAATTAGTATGTTAATAATTGGCTATCGGAGATGCTCAATCGAATTACAATAGCGAAGCGAAGCTGATGTTCTCCTTGGTGATAACGTGAACTTGAAAAAGCTTGTACTCTGCAACTGTTAAGTAGGAGGAAGCCGCTGGGGGGCGGAGGAGCTTTCTGTCCCCGGGATCACGTTCAGGTCGAAAATGAGGCAACACCATCAATTTCATACTCGGCGCAGATCCGAAGTTTCGAACACAGATCGTTGCTAGCTGGGTAAGAGACCGAGGAGAGGAGAGGAGTCTTTGGTAGAACAAGCGATGGCAATGCGGAGGAGGTGCGACAAGGGAGGCGACGAATAGGCTTGGAATTGGAATCAGAAGGATTTCGGGAGTGGGGGGGGGGGGGGCGCCGTGGAAATGGTTAGTAGCAGAGAGAAGGAGAAAATTAGATGGACAATTTTGCCCTTTTAGCGGAAGTTGTCTGTTGAAGTTAACGGAGATAAAACCGAGAAAATCAGAAGTGCGAAAGTTTAGGATATCGTCTCGACCGTCCGATTGATATGAAATTGACGGTCCATAAATTTTGTATCCACGTTAGAATTTCCCACAAAATTATATATATAGCAAAATTTTCTGTCAGATTTCAAACACGTAATTTTTCACTTAAAATGTATTATTCTTTATCACTAAATTAAGAACCGGTTCTATATATTTATATCGTTGTATTTAATTTTTCCTACATAGCTTTCGTGCATCGCACAATCCAAAGCACGACGGCAGAAGATAAGGTTTTGTATACTCCAATTTGTCAACAATCAAAAGTAGTTGACGTGCTAATTAGATAAAATATATATTTAAGTTGTGTAATGTAAATAGAAAGGTCAATGACCCTTTCTTGTATGCCTGTTTAACGGCAGCGGAATGGGTCATTTCGTTTGTCGTTTCGTTCCAATAACGTTATGTATTGGAACGATTCATTATACGTTTCGTTAGGACGGAACGTGACGGAACAATTCAATTTACACTGTATTTCACACAAACATATGCTGAAATCCGTTTCGTTTAGAAAACGTATGCTGAAATCTGATTCGTCATTCGTTTTATTTGGACGGAACGTCCACGAAAAACAAACGACGGTATATCGTCGGCGTCCCTACTTTCCTGTGTCCTATGCTCTCTTTTCCAACGCAAATTATAATACTCCATTATCTGATTTAGTCGCTTTCCAAACCTCGTCTTACGCGCACATATCTTATCTTATCTTATCTGTGTCAGATGTATGGTATTATTATTCTTTTTTTTTCTGAAACAGAGATATATATAGTAGTTAATTAGAAATATATATATATATAGTATTTTTTTAATATTTTTTCGGATTTTTAAAAACTGTTGTTTTTTAACGATTCAGAACTAATTAGATTAACGATTTTCTAAAATTTAAAAAAAAATACTTTAAAATTTTAAAAAAATATAAAATTTGGTCAGCATAAAGATTTCAATACGAAGATCATTGATATCGTCATTATTTGTAGGCATTTGGACCGTACTTGGCACTCAAATAACACTCAAACCATTGAATTATTCAATAGATTGCTATGATTTCGATGGAATTGGCTCTACCGTCGTTTCTTCTCTCATTTTACAGGATTTTGATGATTTCTGATGATTTTGGAGCATATAGATGGATTCCCGACGTAGCACGTACGCTAGACGACTCATTCCTAGCATTGGAGGCTCTTTTCTCTCTTCTGGTCGACCCGAACAATCATCTGTTCGATCCGACCAGCACCTATGGCAGCCAGGCGTCATTTTCTCTCTCCTGGTCGACCCGACCACAAGCCTGTTCGATCCGACCAGCACCTATGGCAGCCAAGCGTCACTTTCTCTCTCCTGTTCGGTTCGAACAAGGATCTGTTCGGTTTGACCAGGGTGCCGCCATATCACATAAGGCATTATTTTTTACATAGAAACTGATGGAAATGGCAATTTCTTGCGCCCTGGTGCCCTAGCCTTCCATCCTTGCAACATGGGACATCCATATATACACCTCTAGACCTGAAGGAAAGGAAGCAAGCCACCATACACGAAATTCCACCTCCCACCACGTTTTGGCACCTTTCCACCACCGTTCTCACGCCGAAAGGCGTGGGATTCCACCTCCCGCATCATAGCACGACCATGGCATCATCTTGGGAGCAATTCTAGGCGCGACGGCGACAGAATCAACCCAACCACGGCTCTGGACGTTCGGTATCTTGAGTTAGAAGCGATATTTGGTTTATTTCTTCCATTCTCTTGATATTTTGATTTGATGGAGCTTGTATCTTATTTTGCTTTCATGTTAGGCTAGATTTATGTTGTCTTAGGAGTAGGGAAGTAATTTAGGTTTCGATGTGTTGTGATTTGACTTGATATGATATGATATGTTTTGTTGATTTGTTTTGTTGAGAATTATGTTAATTGCTTGTTTGAATTGTTTGTGATTTCCTAATCACCTTCTAGTTGTACGGCCGCATCTAGTCAAGCCTAAGTTAGGATAAACAAGATTAGTTCAAATAAAGTATTTGGGATAAATCGTAGATCCGAAAGGGGAGATTAGTTGACACCAAAAGTGTAACTTTTAGACAAGTCCAAAAGACCTCTAGATATCCTTATGAACTCCAACAAACAAGTTTAAGTTGATTGAATTCTATACCAAAAGTTGTGAACCAATCGAGTTAATTAGGTTAGGTTGTGATTGAACCAGTGTCTAGTCCAACAAGCGACAGCTGAGGTTTAGAATATTTAGGTTTGACCAACAAACCCTAGCACAAAGCATAAAATATCATAAAAGTTCAAAATCACACACTTATACCATCTGTTCGGATCGAACAGACTCCTGTTCGGATTGAACAGAGTCCTGTTCGGATTGAACAGAGTCCTGTTCGGATTGAACAGAGTCCTGTTCGGATTGAACAGACTCCTGTTCGGATTGAACAGATTCTTGTTCGGACCGAACAGAGCGGTATATGCTTGAAAAACACCGTTTGATGCACGAAAGTGATAAGTTCTGTGTTCTAGAGTCCAAACCGATGTGAAACCTGAACCTAAGACGACTTTTATATTGTTAAAACACCCAAAAATATTTATTTACTTGCACCTTTAGATTTAATCAACCAAAAACTCCATAAAAATATAATTGTCTAGCTTTCGTGAGGAAGTAAAGTCCGGTACTCATTAATCCGTCCCTTGGGTTCGACCCTAAAGCTGTACTCCAAAAGACTAGTGAGGTTAGCTCTAGGTTTATAAATTTATTTGATTCCTAGGTTTTAAGCCTTCATCAAATTGGCGCCGTTGCCGGGGACGGTGTTGATATTAGAATTTATTTTAGTAGCGAGAGACTAGATATTGTATCTTTTATTTATTTATTATTATTATTATTTTTTTAAAAAAAAGAACAAAAAGTTTCACTTGTATCACCATGTTTTATTCTTTTCAGGACCGTGAAAAAGAGGACAATTGGAGGCGTCGCTTGTATTACCAACTCGATGTTGTGAACAACCACATAAGGAAAGCATGCGATGGAGGATGGAGTGAAAATCGAAAGGATGCATGCGTGCAACAAATGTACCACCAACTCGATGTTGTCAACAACACCATAAGAAAAGCAAGCGGAGGAGCATGGAGCAAGCACCAAGACCCATATGCCCACTACATGGACCATACACCACGCAACATGGAGAAGTCTATCTCTTCTATGGATCGAATCAAGTATCAACTCAATGTGGTGAACAACACTATAAGGAAAGCATGTGGGGAAGGACATCATGATGCAAAACCCGTACATAATGCATACAATTCTGGTTTGACAAATAACTCTTGTTTTTCTTGTTATAATTCATGTTCAATGTCTCAAGATGAATCTAGATCGAATTTCATGGCCAAAACTTCTAATCCTCAATTACTTTCACAAATGTCGAATGATAAACTAATGTATAAAGATTTCATTGATAACCAAAGGAAACAAAATGAGGAACTTCTTGAAAAATTGAATTCTTTATCATCTAAGTTCAAAGTTATTGCCACACAACAAGAAAAGATATTTGAGACTACAATTTTTCAAGAAACTTGTTCCTCATATAGATCACAAGTTGAACAAAATGATACAATGACGTTGCAAAGTAATGAGAAATTAGAAAGTTTTAGTTCTTTGAAAGAAATTGCGATTTGTTTTGAGACCGACCGTGATGATGACACACAATTTGAAATAAATGAACAACAAGAGAAAATTGAAGAACCAAAGATTGTAGCACCTCCACCCAATATCTTTCCAATTTTCATTCCACTTAGATTAACATATATTGACAAATCTAATGAGTTGGAATTGAAGGATCCTCCAATAGCTTCTATTATCGATGAAACTGAGAAGAAAGAAGATGGTAGTATACCTCTCCAAGTCGAGGCATCCGACATGACAAATGAAAAGATCACCAAAATCGACTTGAGCTCTCAACTTGAAAAATGCTTGAATAATCATGATGTGATGAAAGACGACAAACCACAAATCAAGTATCACATCAAAATCGAGCGAAGGAAGATGACATCAAAACTAGAAAATTTCAAGCATATTTCAAGAGTCTTTCTCAAGTACTTTTGGGTGAATTATGATGCGTTAAATGGGCGTAAAGCGAAGATAAGATGAACATGAGAGGTGGTCAAGCTCGTGACCTAAAACTAGCGCTTCTTGGGAGGCAACCCAAGGATTTCTCAACTCTTCTCTCTTTTATTTTAATTAAAAAGAATAGAAAATCACAAAAAAATAGAAAAACAGAAAATAACAAAAATAGAATTTGATGTTTGTGTTTGTTTGTTTGTACGGAAATTTTGAGGAACAAACGAAAGAAGATGCGATTCGTGCTAGAGCACCATGGGTTACGTGAACCAACTAACCCCGATCGACCTCATACGGATTGCATCAAAAGATCTAGAAAAATTAGAGCCGCCTTGGACAACGAGAGAACAAACTAGAAGCAAATCAACATATGGAAAGCAAAAATTGGCTAAGTTCTCTTTTCCCTCCTATTTACTTTTCTATTCGATTGCATGCATTGAGGACAATGCTTGATCTAAGTTTGGGGGGAGGGAATAGGAGAAAAATCGAACTTTTGGTGGATTTTGGTAAATTTTTGCAATTTTTTTGAACTTTTTGCTTCTCTGGTCAGCTCGAACAGACATCTGGTCAATCCGACCAAAGCCTTGGAAACTTCTGTTTTTAACTTTCTCTTTGGTCGGATCGAACAGACACCTGGTCAATCCGACCAGAACATGGAAATTGCATAGATTGGTATGATTTTGGCTTGGAAATAAGTTGGTTTGCCTATTCTCTCTCGATTTGGATTTTAAACGTTAAATCTCACACTGCTTAAACTTATTTTTGAGTCAAACAAAAATTTTCTCAAAGAACCCTAGAATGTTTTGATATCACACTTGATCTTGCACCAATGGACTGAATTGGAGTATTTTCTTTAAAATTTGAACTTGATCTTGGATGCTTAGAATTGTTATGACAATCTTAGTCGATTCTCACAAGTTTTTGCCGAGTGAACTGATTCGTATTTGACAAACTTTTGAAAATAAATTTATCGACTTTGGAAATTGTAAAATGAATTTTGTCTTGTTGAAATTACTTTTTAATCGCTCGAATCACCAACGAGCAAAATTAATGGGAAATTAAATCAAAATAGCTGTGAAAACGAGGATGCACTGAGGCCTTTCTCCACCAACTTAGCCACAAATTGGAGGGTATTGGGTTAGGTATGAATTGTTAGGAATTACAACTCAAAGAAACCGAGAAATAATTGGACAACTCATGCTTAATTCTACCGGACCCGGTGCGAAAGCATTGGTAAAGGAGTTGTTGAGTATTATGGCCCAAGTGTACCGTGGCCATAGTCGAGCAACACCCGTCTAACCTCCCTAGCACGACATGTGCTAGTAGCAAACTCAAGGCCAATGATACCGCATTATCCTCTAGGGTGTAAAGCCCCACGGTTCGACTTGCACGAAAAAAAAAAATATTGGTGAAAAATTGAAATTGCTTTTGAGAAAAGTTCATTATAAAATTTCTGAAGTTGATAAAGGCCTTTACAAATTTTTGTGGAATGTGAAAAAGAACGGGTAATTGAAATTGAGATCGCTTTTGAAATATCAAAGGGAAGCTAGAGTTCTATTTTTTGGGAAAAGACTTTACTTAGGGCCAAGAGTTTCATTAATTAAGTTGTGAACACTTAACTTGGTTTTTGATTTTGATTCTTGTTTGACTCATTTGATGAAAGTGTGAGAAATTTTAGGCATCACAATTGATTTCACGACATTTATTAGTTTGAGATACAACTCAATGTTTAAGGTTTAAGTACAGTCCAAAACTCTAAGCTTAGGGTGTTGCTTGAGGACAAGTAAAGTTTAAGTTTGGGGGGATTTGATATCGTCATTATTTGTAGGCATTTGGACCGTACTTGGCACTCAAATAACACTCAAACCATTGAATTATTCAATAGATTGCTATGATTTCGATGGAATTGGCTCTACCGTCGTTTCTTCTCTCATTTTACAGGATTTTGATGATTTCTGATGATTTTGGAGCATATAGATGGATTCCCGACGTAGCACGTACGCTAGACGACTCATTCCTAGCATTGGAGGCTCTTTTCTCTCTTCTGGTCGACCCGAACAATCATCTGTTCGATCCGACCAGCACCTATGGCAGCCAGGCGTCATTTTCTCTCTCCTGGTCGACCCGACCACAAGCCTGTTCGATCCGACCAGCACCTATGGCAGCCAAGCGTCACTTTCTCTCTCCTGTTCGGTTCGAACAAGGATCTGTTCGGTTTGACCAGGGTGCCGCCATATCACATAAGGCATTATTTTTTACATAGAAACTGATGGAAATGGCAATTTCTTGCGCCCTGGTGCCCTAGCCTTCCATCCTTGCAACATGGGACATCCATATATACACCTCTAGACCTGAAGGAAAGGAAGCAAGCCACCATACACGAAATTCCACCTCCCACCACGTTTTGGCACCTTTCCACCACCGTTCTCACGCCGAAAGGCGTGGGATTCCACCTCCCGCATCATAGCACGACCATGGCATCATCTTGGGAGCAATTCTAGGCGCGACGGCGACAGAATCAACCCAACCACGGCTCTGGACGTTCGGTATCTTGAGTTAGAAGCGATATTTGGTTTATTTCTTCCATTCTCTTGATATTTTGATTTGATGGAGCTTGTATCTTATTTTGCTTTCATGTTAGGCTAGATTTATGTTGTCTTAGGAGTAGGGAAGTAATTTAGGTTTCGATGTGTTGTGATTTGACTTGATATGATATGATATGTTTTGTTGATTTGTTTTGTTGAGAATTATGTTAATTGCTTGTTTGAATTGTTTGTGATTTCCTAATCACCTTCTAGTTGTACGGCCGCATCTAGTCAAGCCTAAGTTAGGATAAACAAGATTAGTTCAAATAAAGTATTTGGGATAAATCGTAGATCCGAAAGGGGAGATTAGTTGACACCAAAAGTGTAACTTTTAGACAAGTCCAAAAGACCTCTAGATATCCTTATGAACTCCAACAAACAAGTTTAAGTTGATTGAATTCTATACCAAAAGTTGTGAACCAATCGAGTTAATTAGGTTAGGTTGTGATTGAACCAGTGTCTAGTCCAACAAGCGACAGCTGAGGTTTAGAATATTTAGGTTTGACCAACAAACCCTAGCACAAAGCATAAAATATCATAAAAGTTCAAAATCACACACTTATACCATCTGTTCGGATCGAACAGACTCCTGTTCGGATTGAACAGAGTCCTGTTCGGATTGAACAGAGTCCTGTTCGGATTGAACAGAGTCCTGTTCGGATTGAACAGACTCCTGTTCGGATTGAACAGATTCTTGTTCGGACCGAACAGAGCGGTATATGCTTGAAAAACACCGTTTGATGCACGAAAGTGATAAGTTCTGTGTTCTAGAGTCCAAACCGATGTGAAACCTGAACCTAAGACGACTTTTATATTGTTAAAACACCCAAAAATATTTATTTACTTGCACCTTTAGATTTAATCAACCAAAAACTCCATAAAAATATAATTGTCTAGCTTTCGTGAGGAAGTAAAGTCCGGTACTCATTAATCCGTCCCTTGGGTTCGACCCTAAAGCTGTACTCCAAAAGACTAGTGAGGTTAGCTCTAGGTTTATAAATTTATTTGATTCCTAGGTTTTAAGCCTTCATCAATCATATTAGACGGTTTAAATCAGTCATTTTTAACTAGATCTAGGAATTTTGATCGTAACTCACCGTAGCAAAATTATATATAAATATATAGAGGATTGCTAAAATGCTATGCATAGCACGGATGGTCTTCGTGCTACGGATTCGTTCTTGCATTTCATACTTCAAACAACCGATCCAAACAGTTCATTATCTTCGTCATATTGAAATCTCATTACAAACGAAATTTTACATTTTTTAAATTTTTTTACTATTTTTCTCAGATTTTTGAAAATACTTAATCTAATAAATTCTGGACCCTTCAATAATAGTGATTTTCAAAAATCTGATAAAAATAGTAAAAAATTTAAAAAAAAATGTAAAATTTGATTTCTAATGAGATTTCAATATGTAGAAGATAATGAACGGTTTGCATCGGTTGTTTGAAGCATGAAATCCAGGAACGAATCCGTAGCACGAAGGTCATCCGTACTATGCATAGCATTTTAGCAATCTTCTGTATATATATTACATGGGTTGCTAGCTAAACTGAATATTATAAATAAATAAATATATAAATTTTGTGGTGATGCGGCTAGGTATCTATGTTGTATGTTTTTTTTTTTTTTTTTTGAAATGGTTGACCGAGAAGCTGTCAACAGGAAAAGTCTATGTTGTATTGTTGTGCATATCCGCACAGTTACTTTACGCGTTTACCCAATCCAACTTAACGACGACCACTTGAACTTGGGAAGTTGGGAGGGATTTACTACGCTCATTTTAAAGAATGTTTCGCAATTAAAGTAAAGTGGCGTATATATATGGAGTTGTTTTAAAAAATTAAAATTTAATAATAATAATATGTAGAGGTATGAAAATTAGTATGAATTAATTGAGTCTTCTTTCACGAACATAAATCATATCGCAGCGGAAAAAATATCCCTTATGATGCCAAAATACATAATTAGCAAAATACACGAAAATATCTCTAATGGTATGTGGACAGATGTGGGCTCCGTTTGGATGGTGTGGGAATAAGAGAAATAAGGGAAGAAGTATTGGGAAGTGCGTAATTTTGTGAAAAATTTAGATTGTTTAATAATAAATTTATTTTCATCTTTCATTTTTTCTCTTATTCTCACTCCCATCCAAACACAATGATAGCAATATTGACTCCTCAATAGGAGTAGTGGGGCACTGGTACCATTAGATCCAGTCATCCAGTGCCGGTTTTTGAGAAGTTAGAATAGGAATAGGGTATAAGAATAAGAATTTTCGATTTACGTGCTTATCCAAATTCCTTATTCTTATACTATAGTTTTGTTAGTATAGGAATAAGAATTATTATTCTTTATTCTTGTGTTGTTTGTGTTGCACAAGAATAAAAATAAGCACGTAAACCGAAAATTCTTATTCTTATATCCTATTCCTTGGTCATCCAAACACACCAATAAGTGGGGAGGGAGGTAAGAGATAGCTATTTTGTACATAAACTTTTCTGTTAATAAATGGAGGAGTGGTAGACAACTGTCCACTTGTTTCAAAATAAAATACATAATTAGCTTTCATCTTAATTACTAGTTTGATAAAGCGTGTCCGAGCTAGCAAAACATGTCATCAAAACTACTATAAAATGAAATGAAGTCATCTCGAAAAGAACGTCTTGTAAAAAAAGGGTGACCCATTTCATTAGGTTACTCATCAACATTACATTATTATATAAAAAAAAGACGAATAATTAATGGTTGCATAAAAAATAAAAAAGGTTTAAAAATGCATTGGATTGCGACACGTGGATGGTGAGGTCCCGCCTAACTCTCACCCTCGTACCTATAAATAGCAGCTTATTTCTTTCTTTGGATCATATCAAAAGCACAATAGTTAATTTGTACAAGTGAAAGAGAAGTTAATTAAGATGTCTTGCAACTGCTCCTGCGGAAGCAACTGTTCCTGCGGCTCTGGCTGCAAATGCGGGTCTCCCTTCTTTCCTTCTATCTTGTTTTCGTTTTTTTATGCAAAAAAGGAGAGAAATATTTAGTTATATGTACTAAGGAATATTATGATTTAGTATTAATTGTCTGTTTAGCTAAATAGTAGCAGAGAGTAGTGATAATTCACAGCAGGTCAAGTCCTGTAACACCTCCAATTTATCAGACAACCGGAGCTTAAATAACCCAATGAATTAATTACCAATTAACTACCACGATTAGTTACTATACACCAATTAACATATGTTGTTTTACGTTATTCTACTGCGGGCAAAAACTTGATTAAATTTGAATGTTGGGCGGTACAGGTCCAAGATGTACCCAGACTTGGAGGAGAAGGACGTCACTGCCAAAACCATGATCATTGGATTTGCTCCTGCCAAAAGGTAATTAACTAAAGCAAAACTGTATTTATATCCTTAGTAGCACACCACAATCAACTGATGGAATGAACAGATATTATTCAATAATAACTAGATGTGTGGAGGCAATTTCAAACTTGTACTATTGAAAAATTTGCAAGATTCACTCTGTATAAGCTAGCTAGCTTCATCTTGTATAACTAAATACAGATTTAGTTAATGAATGCTGAAAAGATAATTGAATGGGCTTGCAGTGAATTGGGAGGATTTGAGATGGAAGGCGAGGCGGCAGCTGAGAACGACTGCAAGTGTGGTTCCAACTGCAGCTGCAGCTCCTGTGGATGCAAAAAATGAGTGTAACTATTTATTATCCTTGCTAGCTACATGCATGGCTTTGATTGAGCTTGTATTATCAGTTGTCTAGTGTCTTGTGATCTGATCTGTGTGAGCGCATGTGTCAAAAATAAATAACAAGGCTAAGACGGTGAATTAATCTTAGCCGTTGGAACTGAACTGTGTCTGTATGTGTGTCAAAAATTAAATTGTTGCTAAAAGAAAATCTGTGAGTTTGCCTGTGCATGTATCCTGTGTATGTGATTGTTATTTTATTATGAGTGAATGAATGAATATTTTGGTTTTATTAAAAAATTAAGTTGCTTCTCTGCATCTCTTTATTGAGTCCCTGACTGTTGTGGTCTGTAGATGTGGACCTCTAAAGTATATACAGAATAGTTCATCTTGTTGAGTTGAAGTCAGCACGGCCCAATAAAGCCCACACTAGACCCTATCTCTTTACCTTCTCAAATCCTCATATTTTCGGCCCTTCAATGTAAGATTATCTTTTTAATAAAATAAAATAAAAAGATGATGATTTTTCCATTCACATTTACTGCCGACTTTAATCCTTGTCATCCCCCAGCTGGGGTAAGTCAATTTCACCATTTTATGCTTACAAAAATAATTAGTGGTCGCAATGCGTTCTTTATAATAATAGTAACCGGATTATTTCACAGTTCCGCACGGGTCATTTTGGCATATATTGGCAATTTAGCTCTCCAATTTATCCAAACTGATTATGATAAAATAATCCCTTAGAAAAAAAAATTTATATACATACAGATTGCTTCATTAGCTATTAGTCTATTACCTGTGCCGATTAATCCTGAGATTTACCATCGGCCCCGTATTCTTTTTGCGTGTAACTAATTAACATCCAATAAAAGGAACAAGCATTACAATTTGAATGAAGAATCGCATCTAAATACCGTCAAGGTATAGCATTGCGTCCGCGGAAGACTTAAAATTTCAAATTCATCTGCCCTAAAGTTTAACTAAAAAAAATAAACAAAGGAAATGAAGGATTGAAATGAGAAATGGCCAAATGTAAGTTGCTGAGGTCAGCACAAGAAGTTGGCAAGGGCTGAAGACACCCTGATGTAATTAGCTACGGTAAGATAACCAGATACAAAAGGACACTTGAGTGCATTGAACTCAGGAGGCAAAAGAAAAGGAGGAAAAGTAAAACCAGAGAGGATGGAACAAAGTAAAGAAAAAGCAAACATTAGAGGGAGAGCTCAGTTTGGAAGGGAACGAGAATAATTTACACTAAGACACCTCAGTTTCGTCCTATGTAATTAAACAATATATAGTAGATTATAAATAGATTATCAGCCGCAAAGGCGACTTTAAGCGCATCAAAAAATAGAGAGGCGAACCCAATCGCACTCAGCTTTTACAAACCCTTCCCCACATCTAATGCTAACTAGCCTAATCTATAGTCTAATCAATACATTAGAATGGATTAAGGGTCCAGTACAAAGTTGCTACTTCTTTTCCCGTCCTTTCTTTCTTAAAGAGAGATGATCATAAGCTACCCCACAAAAAAGGAAGCAAAAGTGTGAAGAGGAGCAGGCATCTGATTCTCCCGTGCAGCCAACCATTCTTACTATCATCTGCTGAACTTACAGCTGCTGGAGCCTGTGCCTGAGAATGTGCCTGCTCAAGAGCTGAACTTGCAGCTTCCGTAGCCTGCGGCAAAGAAACACACAACTCTGCTTATTTGTTAACTGGTACCACTCACTAAGGTTGTTGTCAATCAAAAAAAAAGGTGAACACATATTAAACTAATTTGTGTTTTCAGTACAACCAGAACCTAACTCTAATTAGTAAATTGCATTTATCAAAGAGAAATGGATAGCTGTCATCTTGCATTTATTCATTTTGATGTATAACTGAACTGTCGTGGAGTGAAAACTAACTGGTTTGCATATTATGCTACCATTTAGAAATGAAAGATGTTTTTAAGAAATTAATTTAGAAGAAAAGAAATTCACAAGTAGAAATATAAATAGAAATATTCACAACACCAGGCTTTAAATTTTGATCGATAGATAATGTCCCTAAAAAAAGAAATATGAGAGAGAGATATAGAGAGAGGATGTATACTTGGATCAGTTGTAGTGACAACTGCAGAGTCAGAGAAGTTGCAGTCATAATCGTATCTGCCGTAAAACTGGTAGTAGGCATTCATGGCATACGCGGCATGCGCTTGAAGCGTGTCAGGCTGGAAGCAGGGCCCACCCATCTGAATTGGTTTGCAATCAACATATTGGCATGCATAATTTATGTTATTTTGCAGTGCAGTTCCGCTTGCATCTGCCTTCGGAACACACCATTTCCCACTGCCACTCCCGCTGCCCGATCCAGCTGGAGTCGGTGCTGGGGAAGGTTGTGCAGCCTGCACATATATAAGCACAGCACAATGCATCAGGAAAATCCAAATGCTTTCGATTGTTCAATTAATTAAAAAATTGGGTTTAGGTTAAGGGAAGTAAGATTTATGGGAGTTGTTAAATATGAATATACTAATTACTATTAATATATAAGATATAATATATTAGGGCCATTTTCTGTAAGGGAAAAAGAAAGAAAAGGAAAGTGGTCCTGCTTTGATGGCAGATTGGCAGAAGCGTGTCGGGCACTTTTCATTCAATTGACGCTGCCTGCTTTGGCACAAATGAAATGAAATGGGCAGGAAGGAGTATGACAGGACAGAATCTAATAATCTAGAATAAGGCACAAGTGTCGTTATTTTAAAAAAAAAAAAAAAGGCACAAGTGTCCATGGGCAAAAGTCTAGAACTTCATCAATGAATGCATTTGACCAGAATGCCCTCCTGATAATGAAAATTCACTGACAGTACCAAGGCACGCGTTTTACCCCTTTCACATTGCATGGTTAATTTGCATTAAGATGATGGCGTCGTAGTCGTAGGTGTGGACTGGTGGTGCAGGAGTCCACAAATCACGGCTGCACGGCACCACTGCACCAGACCAGCTGTCACCCACTACCTCATTGCCACGAGCAGCTTTGTTTTTTTTACAGTTTTTAGTACACCCCATCCCATGATTCCCATCCCAACAAAATTAATAAGAACCTAATAAAGGGATATATTTCGTAATAATATTAATAACATAATAAAGTTCAAAGATAAAAGCATGCAATGCAAGCCTAATTACCGGATCTCGGAGCAGGCCGACGTCGTAGATGGGGGTGAAATTGGCGTTGAAGAGGCCGAAGTTGCGCTCCGCAATGGGCCCCGGCTTCTGGTTCTCGTTGAACAGCGCGAAGATGTACGTCTCGAAGGTCCGGTTGGGCATCAGCGGCGTGCCCAGCCCCGACTCCACCATGCGGATGAGGTTCCCATTGAACGCCTCTGCTTCGGCAACCCCCACCCCAATCTGCCCGGGCTCAGCCGCTGTGGGCCACCCGGTCTCCCCCACAGCAATGTCGACGTCGCCGTAGCCAAGCCTCTTCATGGCAGTGTAGACAGCGTCAAGCTGGGCCTCGAACATGCTAGTGTAGTTGATGCGGGTGACCGGGTCGAAGACACCAGCGTTTGGGCGGAAGAGTGCGTAGTCGAGGGTGCGGCCGTCGTACCCGAAGTAGGGGTAGGGGTTGACCATGAAGGGCGTCTTGGTCTGGCGGTGGAAGTCGAGCATGGGGGCGAAGATGGCGCGGTCGTAGCCGCGGCGGAAGTGGCCTGATGAAGGGAGTTGGGAGGGAGAGAAGATGCCGAGGGAGTGCGGGGTTGAAACGCGGATGTGGGGGTACCCCGCGGAGGAGAGATCGGAGGAGAGGCAGCGCATGGCGGGGACGAGGCGGGCGATGAGGGAGCGATCAGGGGAGGCGAGGACCTCGTTGCCGACGAGGAGGAGGGAGACATTGGTGGCGGGGAGGAAGGGGAGGAGGTTCTGCGATAGCCAGGAGGAGGCGCCGGAGGGGGTGGAGAGGGAGGGGATGGCGGAGTTGGGGGCGGTGATGGCGAGGGAGAGGGAGGAAATGTTGGCGAAGGCGCGAATGAAGTCGGGGTTGGAGTCGAAGAGCTTGACGCGGGTGATCGACGTGCGCTGCTGCAGGAAGGCCGCCACCTGCGAAGGCGGGGGCAGGTTGTCTGCCATCGCTCCGTAGTTCACGCCGATGGCTGCTGCCGTTGACATCGGGGTGGCCACGGGCAGAAGAAGAAGCAGCAGCAAGGGAATGACGATCAGATAGTGTTGCTGTCGCCGTTGCCGTTGCCGTTGCTGTACTGGCGCCAGTGCCGTTGCCATTTTTTAGTATGAGAGAGAGAGAGAGAGAGAGGGACGGAGTGAGAGAGAGGCACAAATTCAATCAGTAGGAATATCAATACGAGAGAACAGCAGTGACTTATGCACTCGCTGAGTTACTGTACAGTCTGTACTTATTATTTTTCTTAAACAACAGAGTTTGGGCAGGGGGGCTACTAGTCTACTACTAATACTATAATACTATATATAATGCTATCTATGTTGACGTCTTTCTTCAAATTTGACTCCTTTTACTAACTTATTACTATTTATTAGTCTCATCTCAGAGTCTCTCTCACGCCCTATGCTTTGCTTACTTTAACCCTGCCATATAATAATCATAACCACAATTTTAATCATCATCATCATCATTTTATTATAATTTCTATTCCTACCAGGTAGTGTTCTATTTTTAGTCCGCCTTAGGAAGCATTGTTAATACTCCCATGCACCTTCCAAATGATACGTTCCTATCAAGCTTTTAAATTTCGCCGAAATAACGGAAGTTATTTTCGAAATTTCGATTTTTCAGACAAAAATACACCAACGTTACAGTTTCAAATCGAAAAAATACGTAACGCGTCATTTCCGAAATAACCCCGTTATTTCAGCGAAAAAACTTCATTTTGCGGAGAAAAAACGAAGACACGAGAGACGTTTTATACAATATAATTATATATATATATATATATATTTATTTATATTTATATTATAGTATTAATGTACTGTACAGAGTAATTATATTTATTTAGGTTTTGTGCTTATTATTTGTTATTCTCTTTTTTTTTGTTATTCTCTTTGCTTAATTTCTTTCTGTTAGATTACACGACAGGAAAATTACACAACATTAGAATTAGTAATTTAATTATTCTCTTTGCTTAATTTCTTTGTTTAAGATTACATATTGAAAAAAGAATTATTAGCATATTAAAAAAACATAGAATTCCGACTTATACTGTAGTACTGCACACAAGAATACATATGAGTTTGACACAGATGTTCGCATATACACACCATTTTTTTGTCGTTATTTCACTGAAAAAATACCGCACCGTTAAATCAACTCCGGACCGTCATATCAAAAAAAACGAAATTTAAAAGCTTGGTTCCTATACATGATACTTACCGTAACTGATTTGTTTAGGCGTCATATTTATGCATGTTCGGTACAATACACTTGATTTTATTTATGTTGTTCAATTTATCATGTATGATTTGTTATTTTCAGGGGGGGGAAATAAATAATTACAGTGATATTAGAGTGATGCGGACAATGCATAATTTTTGGACTATAAGTAACGCAGATGCATTGGACATTATTGCGTACACAACCACTTGGGAATGTTAACAACCTACAACTAGTAATTAATACCATAGAGCAACAGTCTAAATAGCTCAAAATTTATCTGAACAAATTGCATGCCAACGTAGCATTTTTTTTCTCAGTTATCCCTAACATAGATACGTTAAGAAAGTGGCAGCGGAACAATTCATTTCGTTGTTTGTCGTTCCGTTAAGAAACACAATACAAGATTTCATTTTATATTTTCATTAACCGTTCCACAATTCGTTTCACTCAAGAAATTACACATAAATGGTTCGATACGGCACTATTTCTTGTTCCGTTTAATGTTTCGTTCGAAATAAAATGAAAAGTGGTGTCATTATTCGTTCCGTTTCGATTATGCGAAACGACAGAACGTGGTAAACGGTAGGATTGACAGCCCTACTAGAGGATCTATCAACTAAAATAAAACTCAGTATAGATAGGGATGAAAACGGATCGGATACAGAGCAGATGTTGGTCTTTCCATATCCGCATCCATATTTTTTTCGGATACGGATACGAATAGGAATGCGTTCGGATACGGATACGGTTCAGATATTAAACGGATACGGATACGGATACGGTTCGAATATTTTCGGATACGAAGTCGAATTCGAATATATTTTGTCGGATACGGATAACATTTTAATCTTTTATTATTTATTTACGATAGCAGTTTCTGTAAATATAATATTATTCAATATACTCAATGTCTATATTAGTACTTCTTCAAGATCAGTGGTAGTACATGCGAATAAATATCTATTATTTTTCATTGTTTGAGCCAAATGAGCATTTATTTAATATATGAAAGTTAATTTTAATAACAATGCCTTCGATTATAATGTACACCTTTAGAAAATGAACTTCTTTAAAATCACAGTAAGCAAATTTATTTGTTGGGTTCCAACTTTCAACACATAAATAAATGGCTAAAAGTGAAAGCAAATAAGAGACCTGCTAAAATTGCTAGCACCACATAAATACAAATCTAATAGGATTGATTAATAAATTCAGTCTTTCCACATTTTGAATTCTAACAGTATGTTTAACTATTCAATGTCAAATCATATCATGTTACCTTAAATGTCATCATACATTAAAATTGTATATTAATAATATGTAATCATCATTATTAGAGAAAAAATTAATTTTAGTGTTGTTATCATATATAATCGTCTCAATAATAGAAAATAAAAATAATTTTATGTTACTAGTCCAAATGAAAATATTATTGTAAGAGAATTTATCTAATAAAAATTAAGTATTATCTAATGTAGATAAGTAATTATATTAATCATCTTATGCCGTTAAAGATACGGATAAACAGATTAATATCTATCGGATACGGATAATATCCATGTCGGATACGAATATGGATCGGATAGTGTCAAAAAACTCAAAGCCATATCCGTATCTATATTTTTTGGCGGATACGAATACAAATACGAATATGTTCGAATACTGATACGGATACGAATCGGATTTTATCCGCTATGTTTTCATCCTGAGTATGGAACACTAGAGAAGTTCCGGTATAATATAATATGCAGTTAAGTTAATTGTGTTCCGGAACAAAATTGTTGGCCCAGCCTAATTACTAATTACTAATTACTAACTCTGCATTGACAATTTGACAAAGACTCCCGACTCCGCAGAGATCATACCCAACTTGACAACTTACTGGAATTATCTTCGTTAGTTCCTTTTCCCTTTCACGATTTGAGTTTCCACGTTCTCATTTATTATTAGCAAACAATAGACACGGGTCCAAACTGCTTCTTTCCCGGCTTTTTTCAAAAAATTTAAATTTAAATTAAATGGTATGTCGATAGCTAAGTAATTGCTTTTCTTTTTTCTTTACTTCTGTTATCCATGTTTTGCATAAAAAGAACATCGTATATTGGATAAAAATTATTTTATCTCGACTAGCAACATAATATTAACTTTTCAAATTCACTGCTATACTTAATTATATATATATAGTATTTGATTTGATGAATCGCTATATCAAATGCAATTAAATCTAAAGTTGAAAATCTCAAAATGACTAATTTAAACTGCTAAATTTGTTCTTCATATTAAAATTTTCATACCAACAACATTTAACATTTTTTTAAATTTGTGAATATTTTTTTTTTACATTTTTTAAAATTATTGTTATTAAATGATTCGATACTAATTAGATCAAATTTTTTTCAAAAAATACCAAAAACTAATAACAATGTTAGAAAATATGTAAAATTTGATGGCATAAAGATTTCAATATAAAGATAACATTGAACAATTTAGACGAAGATTTCAATATAAAGAGAAATTGGCTAAAATCAGCCACGATTGACGGATGCAACCGTCAGCTACGATCAAATCTCAATTTCTAGATTCTAACAGTCGATCCGAACCGTTCAATGTGTTCTCCATATTGAAATCTCATTGGAGACCAAATTTTACATTTTTCTAAAATTTTTTAGTATTTGTTTGATATTTTACAAAATTCTTAATCTAAACAATTTTAGACCCTTCAATAACTATGATTTTTAAAAATCTCAAAAAAATAGTAAATAAAATCAGAAAAATGTAAAATTTGGTCTCCAATGAGATTTCAATATGGAGAACAAATTGAACGGTTCAGATCGACTGTTAAAATTTCAAAAATTGAGATTTTATCGTAGCTGACGATTGCATCCGTCAGTCGTGGCTGATTTTAGTCCATCTCATATAAAGATCGCATTCAACTATTTAGAAGTTTGGAATTTTGGAAAGGTCATTTGACCAAACTCTCCGTCCATACCGATTTGAATTTTTCTGGAGAGTATTTGAAATACGATAATAAAAGTAGCAGCAGAAAGGTAACGTTGCTTCTGAGTTCTGATTTAAAAATATAAAATTATTTTGGACGGAGAGAATTGTGCATTTCTAATCCCTACCGTAGCGATTCTGTGGTGATAAATGTACTAATTGAGTAATTAATGGGAAGGAAACCAGCAAAGTGGGCCTCGCTCAAGGAAGGTGGAACGTGGGGCACGTGGTGTGAAATGGGGATGCGCGGCTAATATTTCACACTTTTTTTGAAACTTGAAATTTGGAATCAAATGAATTGCCATCAAATTTCAAAGTAAAAGAGAACCTGAACCACTCACTCATGGTCATGGCCAACCACTGCGTAGTTCAGTGGTCCGAGGCATAGCTCTTCCTACGGGAAGGCAGGGTTCGAGTCTCAGTGGGTGGGACGGAAAAAGGGTGTGTGGGTTGGCTACGGTCTTTTATCAAAAAGAGAAAAAAAAAGAATTCATGGTCATGGACATGGCTGTTAGCTGAGACAGATTGGATAGTACTGAATGCTACGGTCATGGGTTGGCTACGGTCTTATATTATTTGGATTTCAATATAATAGGGCCGTTTGGATCGCTTAAGAATTTGGGAAATTTCATATTTCTAGGCATAAATTTATTAGAAAATGTGTAACTTTGTGAAGAGTTTGCATTGTTTATAATAAATTTATGCTAAGAATATGAAATTTCCCAAATTCCCCCGGAAATCCAAACAGCCCCTATAGCTATCTTATTTATATTGTGCACATAGAAAAATAAGGATTGAATTTGATGGATAACAAATTTATAATTTTCTGAAAAATTTATAACAATCCATATTATTGTATAAAGTTATATAAATTTGATGCATAGCAAATATAGAAAGAGAAATAATATGTTTACAGATTTCTTTTGTTTATGTTTTCAAAATATGTTTAACTTGATTTCGTGAAAATATTATCAAAATTATGAAGCTAATTCAGCTTCAGCGAATGTATAACTGGAAATAATAGACAGTTTTTTTTTTTAAATAATAATAGACAGTTTGCAGCTGCAAACAAGGAAGATACTGAGGTGAAACGAGCAACTAATTATAGGCCGCTGTCGTTGTAGCGTGTACAAAATATTTGAGCTTTTTTAATTAATTAAAGTTAATTTAATTAGATGTATGGTACTGTGAAAATTTAAAATTAGTAAATTGCCATTACTAAATGACAAATTAGTTTGGTATCATTATAAAATACTAAAAATTAGTTTTATGTTATCGACCAATTGATTTACCAATTTTACCCTTTTAAATATACCACTATAAAAATTTAACACTAGAAAAATATCATTACTAAATGACGAATTAGTTTTATGCCACTACAAAAAAAAAATAGAATTAAAAAATTCCATCACTAAATGACAAATTAGTTTCATACACTAAAAATTAATTTTATGCCACTCGTTCATTAATATAGCAGTATAAAATATATTTTTTTGCAATTTAGTTGTGGCATATCTTAAATTAGTTATCAAAGAACGATATAAAATTAAATAATTCAAATAATTATGCTAATACATATGATAAAAAAAATGGTGGTTTTAGATTTATATGCGACCGCAAAAATTAGAAATTAGAAATATGTCACTATTAAATGAAAATTTATTTTTATGCCACCACAATATAAAAGAAATTACTTTTTTGCAATTGATGAATTGATATTATTGTTCTACCTTTTTTTAATATACCACTATTAAAAATTTAATAAATCGCAAGAACACAATGGAGCCTAATCGGAGGGTGTTGGATAGTTTAAATTGGCATCCAAGAGGTTAGAAGTTCACTGCAGTTTTACTGGATCCCAAATAAACCTGAATCAAATAAATAAAAAAAAATAAATTAGTCAATTAGAGCACATAATAAGAAGATAATGATTAACCCTCATGACTTACCTTTACCGCAATAGGAAGATATATTAAAATTTCTTCACGTTCTCTTACTTTTTGATTCATTTTTTATTTGGTCCATCATCTTCATCATCTCCATGTCTTCATTAATAAAAAAAATTCCAGAGATGATATCCTATCTTTCTTTTTTTGGAGTGCAATTAATCCAGCCTTCCCTGCATTTTTTTTATTAAGTTTCATTTTCGATCCGAACATTAATAGAAAAGTTCTAGTTAGAAAAATAATCATTAATTATAACATGCTAACCAAACGTTTGTTAGGTTACACGAAAATGTAAAAAAAGTGTACATAGTCTAAATATATATTGTTATCAGCCCCGTTTTATATTGTTTCTACTTACTAATTATAAAGCTCATTTTTTATATTGCTCTACTTACTAATTATAGAACTCATTTTTACCCGCAACCAACATTTCTCGAAAATGGAAAAAGTATACATCTCTACTACTTATAAAGCACCCTTAGCAAGGTCAGTATTTTTCACACAAAGGGGTCCAAACAATTTTGTTAGCATCATTATAAACCATTGATCAATATGGTGTACGGTTTGGATTGCTATTTCTATAAAGGAGTCGACTCTGCACACAAATAAGTCAAGTCGCTGGATGGTATGCCTATGTGGTGCGCTTCTAAAACAGGCGAGTTCGATTCCGTTTATGCGCTGAATTTTTTTTCCGCCTCTGTTTTCTTCCACTCCTGTGTTCCATGGAAGGGAGTTTCTCTTTCCTCCAAAATTTAGTAGAAATGGAAAAAAGACCAGCGCCGTTCCTCTCTCTCAATCAAAATCTAGGGTTTTATAGATGGACCTCTCCTACGTCGTTCCTATTGTCTCACTCCGACACAACCATCGCTCAAATCCATCTCGCCCTCCGACGTCCTACACACTCAGGCAGACATCTGCCTCCTCTCGACCACCATCGGTGCACCTCCCTCCGCCTTCGACTCCCAACGACAGCCTCACCGCAGTCGAAACCGATCCCCCTCGACAGGGCTTAGGCCTTGATCGGACCCCGCCTCCGTCTCACATCTCACCTAGACCGCGTCGGGTTTCCTTCTCCGCCCCCAAAGCTGGTAACGGCGATCGTATGATCGATGGAGACCAAGGAGGAAAGAACAAACGAAAGAAGAAAAAGAATCGGAAGAGGAACAAAGCTGCCAATGGTTCCAATATTGCTAATATTAACAGGTTCCTTTTTCTGATATTCATGTTTCTCTTGTAGAAAGAATATCAAATGTTGTTTCAATTGTATGGCAGTACTGGCTAATTTAATACCTTTTTGCGTTTATATAATGTTTGAGCCTTGTTAAACATTTTCTAATTCTGAATTGGTGTTACTGAGAAGCGACATAATTGAGTGGGATTGTAGTGGAGAGGTGCCAATTGAATGATTTATTTGAAATTAAATTGTATAGTTATTACTATCTTGCTTTAATTTATAATATTTTAAAGTTAGGTAAAGTCGAAATGTATTTGTAGATCAGTCAAATCTTCATATCTTCTTCTTTCTATTCAACGAATAAAACATAATAAAATTGATAAAACACTATCCCCAAATTAAATCTCTTTTGTTTTTCGATCGATCCTCATCAGTCAACTCAAATCTGATGAATCAATCACTCAAGCTCCATTCTTTTCAATTTTAGATTTTACTTTAAATCTCTTTCTTTTAATGTATTATGTATATATTTCTTTCTTCATGAGTTTTGGTTTATCTTCTTCCACGGGGATTGGGAAATGATCAAAGAAATTAGAGGTCGAAGAGGGAACCTACAGGATTGAAAGAGAAATTTAATTCTGACGAAGGTACTCACTATTTTTTTTTTCAACTTCATTTGCTCACTTCCTCTTCCCTCAGTTCGATTGAGTTCACCTTTTGGCTCTGATCAAAATCCCTATTTTAAACATGGGATTTCAATTCATTTCATTTGGATTTAAATCCTACCTGCACAATCACACACACATAGAGATGCATCTCGAAATAATTTCTTTGTTTTATTTTCAGAATCGACAGATAAAAAGCCCTTCTGATGGTACACAGCTTTAGTCGTGGAGTGATGTGAGGTAGCTTGACTTTTTATTCTTTTTTATTTTTTCAAATCAAAATTATGTCTTTTTCATTATTGGGAATAAATTAGCAAATGAAAATGAGTATTGCAAGGTGCAGATAGCAATTTGATTTGCTTGAAATTGATGCAGAGCTTTGTTTCTTTTTAATCATTTTTTATTTCCTTTTATGCTTTTGATTTATATGTCGACTGGATGAATAACATGATTTATATGTCAACAAATGAGTATTGTAAAGCCAATACAATCAGTCAAGATGAATAACATGATAGAGGCTCGGATCATTGGGCGATTTGGATCATATATAGAAATATGGGGTTCAAATTGGTAGTGGTAATCTTTCGCGCTAATTATGAGTTTTTTTTTCAATTTTACCAGTTGCCACTAGAGGATAAGGATGCCCTTTCAAGAGAGAACTCTGGCCTAGAGTTTCTGATAACGCCAAGGATCTGGTACGAGAAATGTTGAATCCTGATCCAAAGAAGCGGCTGACAGCTCAGCAAGTTCTTGGTATGCCAGTCTTATATTATGCAACTTACACAAAAAATGTTCATTTGTACAGTAGGTTCTGATACAGGACAACTGTTCTGACAAAAATGCCCTTGTAGATCATTCCTGGTTGCAAAACATCAAGAAAGCGCTGAATGTTAACTTGGGGGAGACTGTCAGAGCAAGGCTTCAGCAATTTTCCGTCATGAACAAGTTAAAAAAAATGGCTCTCAGAGTAAGGCCCTTTAGTTTCATTTTTTTTCACCTCTGTTCAATTCTTATAGTGATTTTGTTTGCTCGAATTTGGTGTTAAATTTAGCACAAGAGGCATAATCCTTATTATTTTGGTATAATGTAGGTGATAGCTCAGCATTTGTCAGTGGAAGAGGCTGCTGATATAAAGGAACTATTTCAAAAAGTGGATTTGAATAATGATAACAAGATCTCATTTGATGAATTGAAACTTGGCCTTCACCAGCTTGGTCAACAGCTTCCTGATTCTGATGTTCGAATATTAATGGATGCTGTAAGCAGTTGCTCTTTTTTATACTGAAATCACTATTTTAACAATATTGAAAACAAAATTTTGAATTTAATTGTTTCATTTGAAAAAAAAAATTAAGAGGAACCAGTATGATTTCTAGATAATAATCCGCTGCCCAAGCGCAAGTACAGGAATTAAAGCCCTCCACCTCCGTCCCTCAACCTCCCAAAAAACCCAAGCACCTCCCCACACAGTAAGAAAAGAAAGAGCAATGAAAAGAACTGATGTTATTTCTATCACAATTTATGCAATTTCAGGCCGATACAGATTAAAATGGGTTTCTAGACTATGGAGAATTTGTGGCAGTATCATTTCATTTGAAAAAGATAGGAAATGACAACCATCTTCACAGAGCTTTCTCATTCTTTGATCAGAACAAAAGTGGTACATTGAGATTGAGGAGCTAAGTGCTTCTTTGGCTGACGACTTGGGCCTCAATCATGATGAGGTCATCAATGCTATCATTCATGATATGGACACTGATAAGGTCAGTTATTATACTTTTTTTTATTAAAATATAGTAATAAATGTTTCTCCTTAATTTTTATTTGCAAATGCTATCATTTATCAATGTCTCTAATTAATGATTTACGCTTATTAAGACCCATATCTCTTGACTTGCATTGTTATTTTATTCATATCTGGCACGATCTTTGACCCTGATGGGACAATTCTGACATGTGCCCATGTTGTGGTGACTTTTCATAATGGAAATATCTCCAACAGAGGATATCTATGTCCCATTTTACTTGTAGTATTTCATTTGTTTGTATTTTAATTAGAAAACATGCTTTACTTGTAAGTATGGTTGAGTCATGCGTACAATCTATGTTGGAAGTAGTTTGAGCCTTTGACAATCTATGTTTGTATTTCTATGTGGGTCTTTTCATAGTCTTGACGAATCTAAAGATTTACGACATTTATATTCCAGTGTCAAGTTCTGATTAATTCAAGGTTGTTATACCGGAAAAATAAATGAAATTGAGGTAATCTCTATAGATTGGTTCCTCTGGCCGTCTTTGGAAGACATATAGGAAGTATCATGAGTTAATTGGTTTCATTAATATTCGAGGAGCTTTTTGGGTATAAGTCTCAACAAATATTCGGTCTTTAATTGATAATATTTAGAGAGACACCTAAATGATTCATTATAAATTTGAAATGAGATAAAAAGAAAGAACAGTCGTCCAATGATTGATATAATTATATAATGTTATGTGCTTGAAATGGAAAACATCTATTAACAAACGATCATTTTCATTCATCCAGCTAATCAATCTCACAAACATAGATGATAGGAATTATGCACATGTTCAGAGGACCTTAATTGCAGTGTTTTTCAATCTTTTAATTAAGTACTCTCAATATCTCGACTGTCCAATTTCTGCATATTTCTATATGGATATAAGGTAATTCATGTTTCAAAAATTAATTTTTGTTGCATCTCACCTTTTAATTTTGAAAAAAGTTAACTGAGTTCTATCTATTAAGAGCAAAAAAGGCAAATAAATAAAATAAGATATTGCGCAAGTCTGCTAACATTATGATCTACTTTTCTTGACAGATTTTCTTTTCCCCTCAGCACAAGTACATAATGTGCATCCTTGCTAAGTTGGCAAAGCAGAGGTAGTAAATTGTTGATATGCGCTCTTCACCAATGTAGTTCAAGTTTTCATTTCCTTTTTTTATTTCAAGGAAGCGAGTACGAATTTACATGATGATGATATTGGTATATATAGCAATATCGCAATGACTCTCAACCAATCAGAATAGAATTGATACATTCGTGGAATGAAAAAGAGAGGAAATAGGAAATGAAAAAGTAAACTATTTTTATGTGTATATTGTTTGTGGCTATAAGCTAAAAAACAACCTTGAAAACACCTCAAAACTTAAATTACCATTTTACCTTTTCACTAACTTTTATCTATTTGGCACAGTTGAAGGTTTGGCAGAGAAGCGGCAATTTAAGGCTCACATCCATATTTGACTTAATGCTCACTTGTAAATGATAATTAAACATTTTAGTTTTCACATAAAAGAACTAAATCTATTAAATGAGAGAATTTTATTGTTTGATGGCCTAATCTCAAAATTTTTGGCACAGTTTTATGCACTTCTGATGTTGTCTGCAGATTATCTGGGAATTTCAAGTGATATTGTTGTCCATTGTGTTATTTTAGGCTGCAATTAATGGATGGCATTGCTTTGCTATGGATGATCAAGGCAGGGCTTATGCTTAGGGTAAATAAAGCTATAACTTCTAATTTATAATTAACCTCCACCTTTTCAATTTCCTCCCACTTTCCAATTACAACAGGACCCTTCAATTTTAGCATCTATCTGCCAAATTAATAGGTATATGTCGAGCTTAACCCAAATTCATATATATGTGAATTGCTGGAGGTGGTAATTTTCCTTCTCTTTCTTTTTCAGTTTGAACTGGAATATGCAGCAAAAATTGATGCTATGGAGCCACCACATAAATATGTTTCTTGGGTTGTGGTTGATGGGAAACCTCTTTATGATGTGAGTTATCTTTAGTTTAGGATTATGAAAATTTTGAAACTTAAATCTGCAAAGCTTACATTGGTTGGTCGGTATGTGATGGAGCACTACTAAAATTGCCAAATGAGAAGAAATCAAGAAATGTTGTATGCCATAAGAACGATGTTGGACCCTTTGATGGGATGAAAGAGATGATTGTTTAAAAAAAATCAATTGAGGCTTAGGGTGGCGACGTTGTCTGTTATTTTATAGATTATTCATGGCTTCTTCTATGTGGTTCAATTTTCCACGACTACTCTTGCTCATAGGCATGTCATCTGTTGGACGTTCTATCATTTCTTAATTATACCCTTTTTTAGTTCAATTGCAAAATTTTATTTTTTTCTCTCTATATATGATCCAAATCGCCCAATGATCCGAGCCTCTATCATGTTATTCATCTGATTGCATAATTTTTAAAAAGTGTTGCTTTAGTAAAGAAGACGTAATTCGTGATTTTCCTTAATGATGTTAGTTTTGTTTATGCAGGAATTACAGGACCAAGTAAGAAATGTTGTGGGAAAGAAAATGAAGGAGTTGATGAATGCCAGAAGGACAAATTCGACTTTCATAGAGAGATGGTCCGTTTTGAGAACTATGGCACACTTAACTGCACTGGTATAAACTTTAATGTCAATTTTTTATTTTTTATGTTAATTTTTTTCGCAAGGCATGATTTGTTTACTACTTTTGACCTCTGAGGGTAAATAGGATTTCACTTGTGAGTTTTATTTAGAAACATTAATTTTTGAAATAATATAGGGCATATTAATATATATAAGAGGCCTGATCAATTAATGTCCTTTTTATTTATTTAATTTAAGGGAACAAACGAGGAGATACCTCCAACAGAGCATATTAATATTGTTTATGAACAAACAAGGGAAGAAACAAGGAATGCAAAATTTTCCGAGTATGACAAGGGGAAGGGTATATGAAAAGAGAGAGAACCTGGATGTGTTGCCTCAAGGTTTTATTTTAAAAAAAAATTATTTTTGTTTTCTAATCTTACATGTATTTTACATTTTTACTTTATGTAGCAAATACATATATTTTATTATATGTTTGTCTTTATAGCCTGAAAATCTTTTTTCTAGATTCAATTGGAAATGTTGACCTTTCTGTTTTATGATTCATTGGTTTTGACTCGACATTAATTGGATATGCTCAAAATGCTCGGACATATGCTGCCGTAGATTTTGAATGTTTGTTATTGCTCTAGATTTTGACGAGTATAAATAATTTTGAGGCTCATTATGTTGGAAAAGAATTATTTTTTAAGCATATGCAATTACAACAATCTATTATCCTATCATGACTAATTTTGAAGTTTAGATTTTGAATTTTTTGTTGAAAACAAGTTGATAATTGGATCCTTTTGCAATATATATTTTTTTTATTGATGTGTAAGTGTATATGTGTGTTGTCCTGATGGCAATAGCCTGTACAACAGGCTTGTGGCGACCCCACCTGATGAGCCTCCATATCGCGAGAATACTGATGTTCAAACACACTATTTTTTAGCTCAACAAAATTCTTGTGGACTACTGATTTCAAGTGGGCATGTCTTCTGGCACCTCTATTAGGAGCTGTCATGATTTTTTTTTTTCTGGGATGAATAAGTTAGACACATTTTGTGTTCAACGACACAATGATTAGTTGTACTGTATAGCTGTATGAAAATTTTGCATCTTTATATAAAAGATGGTTGAATCTGTTGTGTACTTGCTCAAATAACATGCTCTTCAGAGGGTAATTGTACTATGCTGCTTTTTGTTCTTAATTTATAGAACATCCTATTATGTATAAGTTCGATACAATTCTCAATCATTTAGTCTTTCTTTTTGCTTATGTTATTGATTTAGTTATTTCCTTTTGCTTATGTTATTGATTTAGTTAGTTCCTTTTGCTTGCTTCATGCCAGTTTGTTGTTGTGGTATGACGAAAATATTTTTACCATTGAGAATATATGGATGTTAACAAAGATGCTGAGGGTTATGCACAACAATATTTTTAATTAATTGAATCAAAACAAATTCATGCACAATAATGCTATTAATTAGTATTCGTTGCATGCCGTAACAAAGAAACATGTAGTATTTTAACCAACATATTTAAATATTTTTTTGCCCACACATTGGGTGGGCGTATATGCTAGTAGTCTAAATATATATTGTTATCAGCCCCGTTTTATATTTAGCGCAAGCAAAAAACATGAGTTTTATAATTAGTAAGTAGAGCAAGGAAGAAGAAGAATGGGTAGTTTTGGGAATTCTTTGAAATAATGATAAATTTAGAAATTGCATTTTTACCATTTATTATTTGAAGAAGAAGAAGAATGGCATAAATCTAATTTCAACAATTTGGTAGTAAGCATAAATCTAATTAGCAATCTAATAATAACATGTTTCGAATTAGTAATTTGGGTTAATTAGATTTATGCCACTGTGAAAATCTGAAATTAGTAAAATGCCATCACTAAACGACAAATTAGTTTTATGCCACTGTGAAAAAGTAAAAATTAGTTTTTTGCCACCGAAAAATTGATTTGTCGATTTTACCCTTTTAAATATGCCACTACAAAAATAAAAAATTAGAAAATTACCATCACTAAATGACAAATTAATTTTATGCCACTACAAAAATTAGAAATTAGAAAAATATCATCACTAAACATAAAAACTTAGAAAGATATATAATAAGACAAATAAAAACTTAAAACAAATATCATTATAAGGTTAGGGAGTAGGCCAACTCAAGAATAAAGAAAACCGACAGAAAATGACAAATTCCAGTTGTTCCCATCTCGGAAAACTATCATAAATTGAAAATTCGATTTTTATTTCACAACATAAAAAAATATTATCAAGTCACCAAATCGCAAACAAAAATGAATTAGCCAGTCTAGTTAATAATTATACAACTGGTACTAATAATGGACAAAATTAAGCACCATTAGCCAAGTAGAAAAAGTTGTGAAGGCAGAATCCGACAGCAACGATAGGCTGGAACAACAAGAAGGTCTTTTTATCCAGGATTTATTAACAAGGGTAATTTGGGATTTTTTAAAAATATTGAGAGCATTTATGATAGTATTTTTAGAATTAAATCTTTTTTGGAATGAGATAATGGCATAATTCTAATTTACATAATTTGATGATGGCATAAATCTAATTTGCAATCTAACAATGGCATATCTCTAATTAGCTAATTTTCACAGTGGCATAAAACTAATTAATCCTAGTAATTTTTGCAGTGGCATAAATTTAATTATCTCCAAATTAAATGTTTGCTTTCCAAAAAAAATAATAAAAATGAATGTAATTAAAGAAAATTTATGAAGTTGGAAATGAATGTAATTAAAAATAATAAATTTATGAATGTAATTATTATTGATTATTAAATATTATTATTAATTATTTTTAAAGGGTATTGTTGGAAAAAAAATTAAAGGGGACCGGTGCATAACTTATGCAACCTATTTAGGTTGCATAACTTATGTACCCTTAAAGCATCTTATGTAAGAGGTGTTTGATGACTTAAGGATAAATGATTTAAGTTATGCATCCTTTAATTCACAAACAAACGCCCCAAAAGGACTAAAGGAGGTGAGAGGTCATGGTCACTCCTAGCTAGGAGAAAGTGAAGGAAAGCAAAACCGGACAAAGGCATGCCATGATGATTCCATATTCCCATGTATCATCATAATGATAACATACAAGTACAACTCTACGTATATGATCTACCTAGTCATGTAATATCACATCCATTTTAGTTACGACTTGATTTTTATGGGTTGACAGAAAAATGACTCTTCCAAAACATATAAATCAAGCTAATTATCTGGAGATACCTAAATATGCTATTAGTGAAACTGACGGCATTGTCAGTTTTTGTTAATTAAAACTGCATTAAACAACATCATCAAAATATATATTATTTCACATAATAAGATTAGGATCCGAAAGAACTGTTGACAAACAATTCTCCGGACATTAATTTGGACCGGATCTGTTGTTTCAGCAACTAAGAGTGTGGTCATGTGATTAAACTGTTAGGAACTCAAGTTCTTGTGTAATTTTAAATTTTTTATTAACGTTTAATAAGCATTTAACTATTGCAAATAACGGATCTAATAAAACAAATGATTTAACATTTAAAACAAGACGTGTAGGAAGTTACATCTTCTAGTATCGTAACTACAAGGTTCGAACCATTTTCTTTGGAGTCGGTGGCGTGCTCGTCTCCACCACCAAGTCGCTGGCAACCATCTCGAGTCCACCTAGAAGTTTAACCAAGTTCTAATAGTATGTGCTAGCACACCTAGAACAAAGCTAATCCTCTCTTCTATTCCAATTAATCAACTTGTTTAATTAAGTGGAACTAATGTCCAACACATGAGCTCCTATAGAATGCTAGAGAGAATGCAAGGAAGAAGGAAAAACAAAAATTTTCTTTTATGCTTTTTTTTGGATGGCGGCCACGGAATTGGAAAGAAAGAAAATTTCTTAGGTTTTTCATTTTGGCCGAAAAATCAAAATCCTTTTAATGCACACTCCTTTTATATTTTAAGTGTAACTTATTACACTTATGTCAAAAATAGGCTAATTAATTTAATTAATTAAACTTCCATTTAATATATTAAATTTTATATTTAATGGTCCTTTAATTGCATTCCATTCGAGCTCAATTAGACTTGATAAATTAGACCTATTTATTTAATATAATTCTCACAACTATATTAAATATTGTTGAACAAAAATAATTATTAACTCATTAATAATTATTTTAGGATTAGCATGTACATTAAAATATTTCTATATGATCCCTTTGATTTAATTAATTATAACGGTTCACAACGGTATATAATTAATTAATCAAACCATCGTATTTTCATAATACTTACTGCTTTGAATAAATAAATAATGCACTGTATGGTTAAAGTCCTATTTGTATGACCCTTTGAGAATTTATGCTATGTTGGTTATGGAAAATAAATCACTATTTATTTCCAATAATCATAAGCGGTATCTAGCAACACGTTATGATTTCCAATTCGCATAAATAAATACTATACCAATACAGTACTTCAATTCTGCATAAGAAAATAATATCTTATTGTTTTGATTCTTATGTCACATGATATCCTTGTATAATCTAAGACAGGAATGTGTCATTTTTGCAGATTATACGTTTCTTGATCTAAAGATGATTGCATAAGTTGCTAACAAGCAATCCATCTCCATCATGGGGCCCAGTAGATATCATCACTCATTAGGTGTACTAACGAGGGACATACGGTTATCTTGATGACCAGTTTCTCCCCGCACAATTCAAGAGAACATAAATAAAGTCCGTATAGCAGCCTTTATCAGGAATCAGCGTTAGACGATATTTATTGAGCCTATCCTCATGTGGAGAAACTGAACCATCTCAAACTCAGAATCAAAACCTTATGAAATAAATAATGACACGTAACACAATCCATATATTTATTTCATTGGGTCATGTCTTGTGCTATATTCCAGTAACAGACACATATGCAATTAAGTTGGTAACTCCTTACCCATGATTTGTAGAACTTAATCATCACTTAACTTGCATACTAGTCTTATCTGATAATTAATGTTCCTTGTTAATTATCAAGACTATGGACTCTTTAGAGATATTATTGTTATTCTAACGAATGATCTACAGAGATCTACAATTCAGATCCTCGATCTGAATGATCTGTTAATAATAATCTCTAGGAACAAATGATCAATCAACATCGATAACATAAACTAATATGATAGCCACCAACTGATTGACATCTAGGACATATTTCTAACATAAACGCGAATAGATAAAAATGGTCCCGGAGAATGGATTCCTGGCTGTTTGGATGGGTAAGGAATAAGCAAAAATAGTAAATTTCGGACGGAAATTTATTCCTAACCATCCAATCTCTTTACAAAATTACACACTTTCTAATATTTTCTGTTTAGAAATAAACTATTCCTCTTATTCCTAAGCGAGTCAAGTGTGCCAGGGACTTCATTTTATTTTTTTTTCCTTCTTGGATAATGGGCCCGTAGGCCGTATCCCAGCTTACCTCCTAAGACTTAACGTATCTATATGCCTATTACTTTCCCCAAATGGAATCTAGTCCCGCGCGGGACCATCCAGCGCACAGCTGTAAGCCGTATGATTTAATCTCAATGGCAAAGGAAGTTCCGTGTATATAACCGGATCGATAGACTGCGCTGGACGGTCCCGCGCAGGAGTTACTTCCCCTACTGGCGGAGTCTGGAGCGAGAAAAAAAAAAACAATAACTGAGAATGATGGGCCCCGCTGCAATCCTTACCAAACTGGACAACATCCATCTCCTTTCCTCGGTTTTGTTGTCCAGCTTATCTTCGTGGGACACCTCCATATTTAGGCTTTTATGAAAGTCGTTATTGCTTTCTGGGCTTTTGAAGTCCTTTAAAAATTTATTTCGCCATCAAATTTTATACACATCCTCACAGAAATGCTTGCAATTCAGTGGCATAAAAATTTTCGGTTAAATGCTTATACTATATTTTTAGTACTTTTGATATTTTTAAATTTTAAAAAATAATATTTTATGTATTTGATTGTTTCAAGGTCAACCCAAATCCATTTTCTGTAACAACCTAGAAATACCAGACCTAGTTTAATTATGACGGTTAGGTTAATTCTTAAAATAATATTAGAAAAAATAAAATTTTAAAACTAATGACTTTTAAACCATTAATTAAATTGTAACATTAAAATTTACTCGAAATCAGAATCTTTTAAATTGTGTAGTATCTAAAAATGACTTAAATGATTCTACCAAAATCAAAGCTCAAATTACTAAGTTAATTAAGCTCAAATCAGAAATTTAATCTAATAAGAAAATTAATTAAATTGTTTAAATGAGTTGCAGCATCCTTGGCTGCATGAAACATGCCACAGAAAATCCCAGAGATAAATTTTAATAAAAATCCCAAGTTTCGCTGGCATAATCTCTTTCCCCCTCTCTTCTTTTCTCCTTCTCTCTCGATCCGTCCGATCTCTCTCGTCTCTCTTCTTCTCCTACGAGAGAAATTCTCGAAATTTTTGAAGGGATGGGCTGTGACCAGCCAATCCCGTCGCGCCACCCAGTCCCCTCCTCTGATTGGCTGGCCTCGTTTGTTCTTATCCGCTCGAGCGGGTTGTGAGCTGACGTGGCTTTAAGATGCGAGCTCAAGGGAATTTCTGCCGTTGAAACAATGAATTTAGCAGTGGAATTAAGTTGAAACTTGAATTTCTATGTCTATGATTCTGTTATGAGATTAATTTAGCAAAATTGGATGAAATTGAAACTGTGTTACTGGTTGGGCATAAAGGAGACTTGTGTGAGTCTTACGACTGGGTTTTAGGCTTGGTACCAGCCTTTGGTACCACTGTGGTACCTCTGGTATCTTTCTGGTACGCTGTGTACGACTCAGGGGCTGATTTGTAAGGAAAAAGGACTTATTTGTAAATTTCTAGGAGCCTATTTGTAAGAAAAAGGATTGGAATGTAAATTATTTTGATTTAGGGCCCCTGAGAAAAATTATGTGATAGCCGGTCGGATCCTGACCCCTCTTTATCGGATCCGTGCGGACCCGTTATGGCTGGCTCAGGTCAACTGGGTCAGGTTGACCTGGCTCAGTCTATTCGATGTTGGGCCGAGACCTTTTGGGCCGAGACTTTCTGGGCCGAAAAGAAAATAAAAATTGGGCTGGGCTCAAATTTTTTAATATGAGCTGAAATTTCAGAAATTTAAAAGATAATTATAAAACTTAATCTTTGATTAAGTTAAATTAAATGTGGGTTTATTAATTAATTAATTAAAGGAGAGGCCATTAGAAATAATTGGGTATTCCTTTAATTAAACGGGATTCGATTTTTCGGGAGATGATGAGAATAGTCCGAGTGAGTCAAGAACAGATACAATGAATCACCGACTGTCTGATCCCAAACAATTAACCAATCAAATCTTTATTTTTAATGTTTTCTTATTTAATTTCTGATTTCTATTTACTAATATTTATTTCTTATTAAATATTTAATTAAATAAAAACTTAAACAAATAAATCTTTTATTTCTAAATTATTATTTGCATATTTCCTATTTAAATCTCTTATTTTCGAATTTGTATTAATTGATATTCTTCGATATAATTAAATAAGTAAATAATTGATTATTAAATCAATGATTAAAAGATTAAATAAAAATTTAACAACAACAACTAGCAGTCAAACAAAATAATCAAGGACGAAATTTAAAGAACGAATAACAAACAATAAATCATTTAAAATAATTAACTTTAAGACTTAAATAATAATGAATAAAAATAAATAACATGACATAAATTAAAAAGACATTTTAATATTAAGTCAAACTAAAAGTTACTGAAAACACAAGCAATTACCATAATAATAATTAAATGTGAGTCAGTCTGGTAGTATAAGCCGGACCTTTTAGATTTTTAAGTTAAGGTCAAATGGAAACCGTTTGGTTAAATCTTAACGGTTTTTGACCAACTTACAGGGAACTTGACGAAGACGAGTTTTGACCCAACAACAGGTGCGGATACGTGGATTTTTATAGAGATCTATTCCGATAACTTTAAATTATGCATGGCATGTTGAAAGATTTTGATGAATTGTATAGTTCATTATCATGCTAGTATACAGGAACAAATATTGCAACTCATGTTGATGTTGATCTCATTGGTTCAAGTGATTATGAGTAATCAGGTAAGTTTGTGTATCCTTTTGATTATAAATGAGCTGAACTGTCTCAGTTCAAATTAATCTTACATGTAAAGTTGGAATTCACGTCACGAAAGGACAATCATGGAATTTTGACTTGGTATGAGAATTAATATCACTCTCCGGAGTCGGCCGGCCCCCGGCTTCGGCCAGTTCAATAGCGCTATGTGGATTTGGAATTCCCTCACGTGCCCAGGGTTAGAGCTTCGTCTCTCACGTGCCCATGGGTTAGGGAAAGGTCTCCTCACGTGACCCAACCGGTTGGGTTTAGGTGACTTGAGTGAAATCACGATGATATCACGATAATATGTCACGAGAATTGATTGGTCCTTTATTTGATCTGGCTTGTCATGTTCTGTTTCACGTTTATTTTCGCGGCATGATGTTGGATATATCATTTCTTGATAAGATGTACAGTATGAAGTTAACTGAAGATTTGCATTTGCACGACCTTTATTACACTATTTTGTTGTTGATATTTTACTTATTATTCATTATTTAATGTTCATTTTGATTAAACGGGTATTATTTCTGGATTAAGATTTCGACCAGAAATCCACGTCTGGAACTAAAACCCGCACTCAGAAATTTATTCTCATTCCGTGCTTATTTTGCATGTTCCTCGGCGGATGGGGGTTCCAGAGGACGCATATCAATAGGAGACCACCTTTTTGATGGTATATGAGGGTTCATATACGCATGTCGGGACTTTGTTTCCCACCTATATGTTACACTTCCTTAATATATTTTTCAGCTATAGTTTGTTTTATTTTTCTTTTATGTTAAGTTAGGATTATATTTTGGCTACACTAGACCAAGTCCTTATTTTGATGTATATATATGGACCAGGCTAAGTGTTTTTATATAAATTCTAGTCTTGTGTGTCAGACATATTACCTTATAATGTACTGTTGTGTGTTATGTATGTATGCCGCAGTTTGAAGTTTTGTTCTGATTCGTTTGTTTTTAAATTTTCTGCTTTTAATTTATTTTTAACCTTTAGTTGATAATATTCTTTTATATTATCTGTTTAGTAATAAGAGTTAGGTTTTATTAAGCCTTACGAGAGTACATTCTCATGTACTTTCGTGGCGGGAAACTGCCCCCATCCCATTGCGGGTTGTGACATTTTTCCATAAAAATTTATATGCATGCTAGGTTGATAACAGAAAGCAATTTTTAAAGGGTGTGCAGATTTCGTGCAAAATTGTAAGGTTTTTTTTTTCCAAATTATATGATTCTTAAAATTTCATGCAATTTTTTGTTATTTTAAAAATATATATCGTGCACGATAGATTCTTAACGTGAAAATTTTCATGAACTTTCACAAATTTCTGCAGTATTAAGTGTTATTAGATTTTCTTTATTTTTCAATCTTGATGTTGATTTTATGTAATTTATTAAAATTATTATATTCTAGTCTATTTATATGATTTTAGAATTGTGTTTCCTTTTAGATTATTTGGAGGCCTTTCTCAAATTTTATATCCTTTATTATAATTCTGTCAAATTATAATTTTTTAGGTTCAAAAATATAATTTTTCGTGTAAGTTGTGTTGTTTGATGTGGGAGAACATAAGGTGTGCTAATAATTAAAAAAAAATAATAATTGATATAAAATTTAAAAAGATAGTTGCCGCAATGCGCAACACTAGTCTAATTATAATTACACCACCAATATAGCAACTATGCCTTCGTTGTAAATTTGTAAATATGAATAATTTTTTTTTTCGTTACATTTACAATGCGCAACCGCAACACCAGTTTTTATCTTTTTTTTTTATCGTTCTATAAATAACAACTAAAAAAATAGATCGCGAAGACCCACTAGTTCATCACAAGTGTTCAGGCAAAACGCAATTCCTTTTACTCCCTGATTTATTATCTCTTCTTTGGGCTTGCATCGAAACGATGACATTAATTAAAATATATAAGCATGACCAAAAGATGATGACAATTGACAATACAGAATGCCTACCAGAACATGATTCAATTGGTTTAAGGAAAAAAAGCGATTGAACATTTTACAAACAGGTATGTTAGCTGTGGGTTCATAAGTCTGTTCATCCTTGAATCACTTAAAAGGTTTATTTGATTCAGTTGTAGTATAGCACTGTAGCTCTTCTATTGAAGCCTGAAGGCCTACTTATTATATGGCTCCGTTTGGATGAGGTGCGGGAAGAAGGAAAAAAGTGAGAAGAAGTATTGGGAAGTGTGACACTTTGTGAAGAGTTTGAATTGTTTATAATAAATTTATTCTTATTCCCTTCTTTCTTTCTTTCCAAATGGAATCCAAACGGAGCCATACAAGACAGAATACCTGACAACAAAACTGAGATTTTTAGAAGTGAATAGAGAAAAATCTGGATTAAGTAGAACATAATCTTTACTAATAATATTGGAGGAAAAATGATAAACTGTTACTTTATGTTTTGCATAGTAATGTTATAATTAATATTATTAATTATAACATTAATGTGGCCTATATATATTAAATATAAACCAATTTCATTTATGAAAATTATCTAAAGGGTACATTAGATTTTGATAGAAAATCCAATGGACCAGATTAATTACAAAATATTCTGATCCCTTTAATTACCTTAGTGAATTAGTTTTTTCTCTCTCCTGTCATATTGGCATCTTTTCATAAATTTCGCCCACTAAAAATTAAGAGAGGCAGAAGAGGAAAAATAACGCCATTTTTCCATCAATCACACTAAGGGAAATTAAAGAAGATCATATATTCCGCCTTACGATATGTCTTATCTTCAATCCTGTAAGTTCTTATTATAATTTACTGATTTTATATGAAATACGTTGATTCTAGGATGTTAATTAGAAATATTATTACGAATTAATATTTTACGTTTATAAAGTAATACTAACAGATTGAAGAAATAGACAGAAAGAGATGCAAATATCATGCCTAAGGAGCCAGTTTGGTGCCAACCCACAACCAATTTGGCGCAGAACAAGTAGGTTTCAAGCTTAGTTGCAAGTTCCGATAAGCACTTCAGATTCACCCAACAATTTTTGTGATATGTTCACATTATAAATTACAAACCTCTGATATGAACGTGAGCTCAAGACCAAACAATGCACCATGACCTATCAAACAACATTAGCACATTACTATTTTAAGTCAATAATTGACTCATTATCTATAAGCTCATCAATTACCATATTTTCACACTTATAAGAAATATTAAGTTTGAACTGACCCGTGGCTGGCATCCTCTTTCTCTACCTCTGACGACAAAAGGGTTTGAAGAGGAAGAGGATGGATGGGTGGATGGATCGACAGTAATTAGAATACAGTGCTGATAAGTACAATTAAGAAGGTAAAAGAGGGGGAGGACACTTTGATTGCGTGATTGTGTGTAATCAATGATTACTGCAAGTAATTCCCATTAGAATAAGAGACAACATAACATAACATAACATAACATAAGGCCTTAGCCCGTTTTCTTCTTCACTCCAATTCCATGCCCCTGGGCCCAGAGCCCAGGCCATCCTCCCGAATCATCGTGGGCTCTCCAATTTTCTTTACTTCACCGTCCACTCCATCATTATTTTTTTTCCTTACCCCTTTATCAACTGTAATGTGAGTTCAACAACAGACCAAACGAAATAAACAAATACAAGAACAAGAACAAGGTACACATATATAACAAATAAGTTCAATAAACTAAGTTCAACATATATGATGAACTAATAAACTAACAAACAGAACAGATACAATAAATAATTTGAACAATTATATCTTCCAAAAAAATAATTTGAACAAATAAAAATTAATAAAGTGAACCAAAATATAACAGCGGAAAAAGAGAAATACAGATCGGAAACGAGGGAGAATAAATGGGTGAGCATCAGTAAGGAGAAAAAGATGAATTTTTTTCTAACAGAAATTTTCTGACCCACGAAACTAAAATTAGTCAAATTGATTTTTAACCATTGTTAGTCAGAAGTCAAGTAGTGTTACATGCCATAAGTAATGCTGTATTCTTGTTTGAAATTGAATTCAAGTTAACAAATATAGACCCCCAATTCTTGAGAGACTCGTAATTAAACCCAAAACCGTGCAGCTACCTCATACAAAAAGAAAACTTATTCATTGAAGTAGTTTTCATGTTTCAAACAAATATATATTTTGGTCAAAAGCTAATTTTTCTAGAGAGCATTTATTTAATTTAACAACTAAAGATGCGTGGGTAAATTTGCATTGGTTAATCACTTGGAATATTTTAAATTGGAGAAAAAAAGAAATAAAAATGACATGAAAGCAAAGAGAACAGAAAGAGCCGTCATCGAAGGATGTCTTACAAAAATTAACAAGTGAGAATATCTATTTTGTTATAAAATAAAATGAAAGCAAACAGAAAGAGCAGGGTATTTTTGAATTTAAGGCGCGTGACGTTAGCTAATTACTTGATGACATAATGAATGGGGGTGGGCGTCGAAATTAGTAATGAATTGGGACGACGCTCGCCTGTTTCTTCTTTTCAGAAATTATATTAAAGATTAATTGGTTAGTAAAAACCATCTAGGGCTCAGCGTGAAGTACTTACTGTCATGTTAGATATTGGATGTAAGAACTAAGAAGCATGGAAGACTGATGGATGATATAAAAAGAGGTACAGTAGTATAAAATAAATATGATGACCATTTGACTTAAAAATAAGCAGCAAATGAGACAACAATGAAACAAACATAGCAGTCCAGCTGCGGGCTACACTCCATTTTTTTACCCTCCGCTTGCTTGTCAAAAAACATAGAAACAAAAAGTGAAATTGTTGCAGCCTCCTCAGCCGACTGCACTCCTCCCTAACCCTAACTTAATTAACCCCCCTCCCATTTCCAAATTACAACCAGTACCAATATATCCACCTAGTCAAAAAAGGTGGAAAAGGCACCGACAGGCGACAGGCCTGGCTGCTCTTTCGCCTTTAATTTCCCCCTTCTCCTCGCTTCCTTTTCACACCTCCCAACACCCCAACCTTCACACTTCAAACTATTTATAATAATTAAACATCTAAAACCAAAAAAAAAGTAAAAACTAAAACACAAAATGGCGCGAGGATTCCTTTGAAACCTCCCGCCCTTTCTCCTTCTCTTCACAGTTCACACACACACCTATGCTTATGCTTGCTGTTCAATATTCTCACTCCTTCACACTCACACTACTACTTTATATTATAAATAAATACTCCTATGATACTTTTTTTATATTTTTGGACACTAGAAGGAAATATCAGACCCTGAAGTTTTTGCCGGCGAAGGTCTGACCGAACTGCCAGCCTGCCGGAGCAATATTCCAGGAGGTGGAGCTGCGGCGATCGCTGGCAGCCACACGGAACGACAGCGCTTGGCCGACCAGGATGGCATTCGACTGCCAGTTCTGGCCCCAGTTGCGCGACATTGGCATCCAATTGGTGTGGGCCCCCTTCACGCTGGCACGCACAATGTCGCCTGCGCCAGCCACGTTGGTGATGAGGATGAGGTTGAAGTACCTGAACCCGTTGATCGTGAACCGAATTCCTCCTGCTCTATGGCACGGCACTCTGCATTTAATATACCAAAATTATTTTAAATGTATTTATTACTAATTCATTATTTTGTTTATGTTTATGTTACCCTATCAGGAAAAAAATAAGAAAGGAAATAACATTTATTTAGGGGAGGGGCCAACTGACATAATAAATAAAGAAATAAATAAAACAAAAATAGAGGAACAAGAAAATGTGAGGCGTACAGGATGTGGTTCAGAATGCATGTGCTATTAATATGTTATGAATTTGTGATGGGATGTGAGGAGAGGAGTGCTGGAGCGTGGTCCAACGACTCCAACAAGCCCAACTCATTGCCAAGATGCAAATAAAATAAGTGGCGAGGACGAGGATGAGAAGATAAAAATTGTCCAAAAAGCAAAAGGAACAGTACAAGTATCAAATTGTACCAATGAATACCAAGTGAATAAAATAGATATACAATATATAATATAATGAAATGGACCAAATGGTACAAATGTCCTTTATGGGGTTTTGGAGAGGGTGTCAGACTCAGATTTGAGATTTGACCTGACCACGAATAAAGGACGGGGACACAGGCGCGTGGAACCTTGTGCCATGAATAAAATGACTCTACTGCCCTTGGACCAACAAAAGAACTGTGTCGGAGCAAGGGCACTATAGGGAAGGACCGGTGGTAACGCTGCCCGAGGCGAGGCGACATAAAAACCAAAAAAAAAAAACAAAAGAAAAAAGCAAAGCAAACTGAGAAATAAAAGAATTCAGAATTCACGGCCTCACGGGGCTCTCCCGCGACAAGGGCTCCTTGGTTTTCTGCGGCATGACATGGAATGGCCTTATCGGCATGGCTCCTCTTTCTTTTCTTATTATTAATTATTACATACATGAAACTACATAGCTGCACGGGGAGATGCTACAAAGGACCTTGGAATTGTACCAAGGAAGCAAAAGATATTGTAAGATACGGTGCTTCTTTCTTTTTACTGTAACAAACTCTTTTATTTCTTGTCGCACTAAATAAATATAAATAAATAAAAGCCCAAACAAAAAATATATATATCACTTCATCAATATTTCATGACTCACCTCTTTATTATTTTTTATTTGTTATTGTTATATTAATTCCAACGCTACCCTGAAATGCCGCACAAAAGTCCATGAAATTGCGCCTAAAATACTGGCTTGTTTTGGCCTCAAGCGCATTTATAATATCAATTAATAATTAATATAATGCCAAAATTCAAAATAACTGATTATTCACATCACATCTCTCCTTGCTAGCTCTCTCTAATTCCGGGTGCGTTTGGATGGGTGTGAAAAGAAGGGAAGAAGTGGAAAGAAGTATTGGGAAGTGTGTAATTTTGTGAAGAGTTTGGATTGTTTATAATTTTTTTTCTTCTTCTTTCTTCCAACAATCCAAACACACCCTCCAATTAGAATTTAGAGGTTAAAGGAAACATGAGCGCATTTCTTCCTTTTTTATGCATTCTCTTATATTTTATATTGTTATGTGTGCTAGAGTCTAGAGTAGAGACCTACCTATTTTGAGGTAAAAGAAAAAAAAAAGATACAGAGACGTGACATGGAAAAAAACATAATGATTTTACTCGGAGGAAATTACAGCTTAGAGGAACTAAAATTACTAGGGCATTTGCTTTTGCTATTTGCCTATGCCCTATTGGAGGAGTCAGAGTGGGGAGTGGGGACCTTAATAATGTTCACATGTTTGTGTAAATGCTATCATCGATCGGTACCAAACCAAGTAAACAACAACAACAACCCAACCCAACCCAACCCAAGGATTCGATTCATTTATGTTAGCTACCCTACTACCTAGTCCTGTTAAAACTCAAATAGTGTTCAGTATCAGTATGGCCATACCGCCATTATATTATTTATATCTATATATATTTGTATTATTATTAATAAAAATAAAAGACGGTAAATTAAAACAGTTAACTCATATTAAAACAACCACAGTAAATTTGAGCATATAATAAATAAATAAATAAATAGACGCCAAGCGAAAACAAACCTGCGGTAGGAAACGGGTACGATTCCGGCACGGTACTGGGCTAACTTGAGGAACATGGGCATGGAGAGGTCGAAATGTGGGCGTGGGGGGTTGCACCAGCCGCCGTTGTCGGAGGGCAGGGCGTAGTTGGGAGGGCAGAAGTTGGTGGCGGTGATGAGAATGGAGGGGCTGCCGTCGTGGCAGTAGGACCAGCCTGCCTGGTTCACGCACTTTATCTCAAAGCAGGCGCCGCAGCTGAACCCCTCGTTGAACAGCGCCGTGCTCAGCGCAGCTGTCTCTACACCATATCCTTGGCTGTACAAATTACCGTACCCGCAAGCGCCTCCTATAAACACAACATGCATATATAGCTAGGTTAAACAATGTGTATGTACAAGTTACCAGTGGTGAAATTGAATGGGATTAGGAAGAGACCCATGGTGCCAGAGGCGTCGCTGCCGCCGTAGAAAGTGGCGTGAGCAGTCTGCCAGGCGCCACCGGAGTAGACGCCGGGAATGCGGCCGTAGACCGGCATAGTAGAAGAGAAGGACATGAATGCGACAAGGAGGAGAGCGAGGGAGGTCGCTCTGAGTCTTAGAGGAGGTGCCATTTGTATTAATTTGTAAATTGTAAGAAGCTAGCTGTGGTGTGGTGAGACTGACTGACTGACTGTGAGAATATGGGAGATGAAGATGATTCTGAGACTCAATAACAACACGGGAGGGCGGGGCTCCTATTTATTATTCTCATTTTTTCGATGGACGGCCCCGATCCATCCACATGTCTGTCGTATGTATTTTTGTATATCACATATCAGCTAAAAAAGACTAGAGACTAGTATAGTATTAGTAGAGCTTCATAAATGATTGCAACATCCATCCAAATTTGCACATGTACATGTATCTGCATCCCAATGTTCAGATTTTTTTTTTTTTAGTCTTTTCTTTTTTGGGGTTTATCGTGGCTGTCAAATTTTCAAATTTTTCATCTACTCAAATCGAAATGCATATATATGTTTATATAAAGCAAATGTATGCATGCACGTATGTAGTTACAAGTGATTAGTTTATTAATTCTTAGTTGGCACCTTAATTTAGCTGTGAGAAGAAAAGACGGTTTGGGGTTTTGGGTTTTGATTGCTACTTGTTTGCTTGATAAATGGGAAATCAAATGGTAATTGAATCTGAAAATGAGGAAGAGGAGTTCTTAAGTCTTGGCCTCTTGGGTGGGGACAAAAAGAAAAGAAAAAGTATGAAAAAGAGAGGTATACGATGAGGAATGTCGTGTAGCGCATATAGCGGTAATGAGATAGCCGCTATAGCCCTGAGTTAACTGTTTCGATCTGAGACGAAACTATATTTCTTTTCGCGTTACCCTTCCGTTCCTTAAACGAAACTGACATCATTAACCGTTACCATTCCGTTTCGGACGAAACGAAACGAAACGAAACGAAACGACGGTTAAAACGACTATCGTTTTCAGCCCTACATCCACAGGTATAAATAGGTGGCCATGTCATTCATTTGTCATTCAAGTAAGAGCAATCTAAGCCAAGGACACCAAGTCCACTTGTAAGAAGAGAGTCCCAGTACTCAAGTAGTTTGGAGGTATAGAAATAGTGAGTAGCGGAGTTGTATTTTCGAAAGTATAATAGTTGAGTAAAGATTATAATAATAATTTGAGTGATAATAAAGAAATAAATTTTATTATAGGGTGCGTTTGGATAGGTGTGGGAAGAAGGGAAGAAGGGAAGAAGGGAAGAAGTGGGAAGAAGTATTGGGAAGTGTGTAATTTTGTGAAGAGTTTGGATTGTTTATAATTTTTTTTCTTCCCATCTTCCTTCTTCCTCTTCTTCTTCTCTCATCCAAACGCACCCATAGCGTTTCACCTCTACTCAATGTTTTTTTAAACAAAAACATCTGTCTAAAATTTCTCTGATATATGCACGAATAATTTTTGACATGCAGATGGATGCAAGAGATGAAGACAGCTCACTTCTCTTAAATTTGAAACTCGTGATGAATTGACATGTAGACTAAAAGCCAATCTATGCTTAGATTACCATTCTACATTTTCCATATTATGAAGATGTTGGGGTTTGATATTGTTTGCTCAAGTTCGTGGCAGAGGTCTTGTATAGGCTTGGTCTATGGTAATGTGTGCTCTGGTGGTATTTGGTCGGGCAAGACGGAAAAGGGTAAGGCATATATATATTTATGTTGTGTATTTTGATCAGTAGAATATGAGCGTTGGTGATGGGGTGAGTATTGGGCAGGTTTCATCTTCGCTTTAAATAGTAGTGTGTTGTGCGTGTGTAGGACAGTAGGAGAGAATGTAAATCGAAAAAATTAAAACTAACGTTACTGTTCGCTCGAATTTCAATAATAACAGTTAAAATTTGAAATTTTAAAAATAACGTCGCTGGATCGTCATCCGGATTGATGAAATCATAAAATGACGATCCAAGCTTAGATCGTCATTCCAATTGACGATCCAAGAGAATTCACATTAATTCATGGTACTTTAACCAATGAACAAAGTATGAACAGATATGTATTTTAGGTACTCATAGATTATTGTTGAGAAATAGTTGTTGACTTTTTGACTCGCATTAAAATAATGTACAATTCTATTGGTACTGAAATACTTTTTTTTCTCTGGCTTTTGTGATGCTTGGCACCATTTGGATATAAGAAGAAGGAAGAAGGAAAAAGGTCTAAATTTATTATAAACAATCCAAACTCTTCACAAAGTTACACACTTCCCAATACTTCTTCCCACTTCTTCCATTCTTCCCTTATTCCCACACCTATCCAAACGGAGCCCTTAATATTATTTGTCATCATTGACTTTATCTTTGTGATGCTTAATGTGAAGGTTGTATGTAGTGTTCTCCAAAATGATACGACACGACACGAATACAAAATTGGCACGACACGATCGTGTTATCGTGTCGTGTCATAATCGTGTCGTGTTGGGACATTAGAAAGTTTGACACGATTCAACATGACACGATTCGACACGCAACACAACATGAACACAAATTAACACGACACCTCAACACAAATTTAATTATTAATGTTGATTATTTAAGCAAAGTTAATAATTTAATTTCATTTGATAATACTATATCATATTATTTACCATCATTTAAATCATAATATTGTTCTAATCTAATTATTATTTTTTATAAAAATATTAATAAAAAGTTTAAACTTAATCAAATAATAAATTATTATATTTAGTAATTTTTCTCTTACTTTTAATTTTTTTTAATAATATTTTAATTTAAAAAATAATAAATTAATATGACACGATTTGACACGACTAACACGACACGACACGATCGTGTTAGTCGTGGCGTGTCATAATGCCTGTCGTGTTGTCTCTTCTCAGCACTAAGCACGACACGACACGACACGACGCGATTAAAAAAGTAGTTCGTGTCAACACGACACGACACGAGACTCTAACACGATCGTGTTTGACACGACACGACACGACACACGCACGATTGAAGAACACTAGTTGTATGTTGCATACATATGCCCATTCGCACAACGTACCTGGATTACTGAGAACTACAAGCTACTTTTAAATTCCTTCATAATTAACTTTGTTTTTTGTTTTGACTGATTCAAATGCCTCTTCAGCTTTAAGCCTCAATAATTAAAACATTACTAAAAATAAAAACTCAAATATTACTTTCTCTATAAACCCATAATAAATTTTGATATTTTAATTTTTGTATTAACTGGCATCAAGAGATCGTAAAGTTCATTAATCTGTAAGCATTGATTTCTTCAGTACTTAATTTTTACTTGGAAAAAGCCAAAAAAATATTGTGATGCCTTTATGTGTGTGAACAAAATTGTACATTATTTTAATGTGAGTCAAAAAGTCAACAACTACTTCTCAACGATAATCTTTGCGTACCTAAAATACATATCTGTTCATATTTGTTCATCGGTTAAAGCGCTGCGAATTATTGTCAATTGAAATGACGATCCAAGCTTGTATTGTTAATGGAATGACATTCCAGATGACGATCCAAGGGTTTTGCGATTTCGTCAATCCGGATGACGATCCAGCGATGTTATTTTTAAAATTTTGAATTTTTAACTGTTATTATCAAAATTCGAATGAACAGTTACGTTAGTTTTAATTTTTTCGAGGAATGCAAAGGTATTGGTAACGGCTGTACTGTTAATGGAATGGAAGGCATGAAGAGGAGATACTGGATTTTAATTTCTAAAGGAATTGGGGTGTAAAATAAATACTTTATAAACAAATTAATTTATCAAATAATATTTTTTTTAGTTTTCTAATATATATTCAACATAGCATAGGCAGTGCGTTACTAATTTCATATTTCAATTTAAAAATAACAATAAATATGTTAGCAAGCTCAAAATTTGACACAATGTGTCAAGATGTGTTTGTGTCGTGCTGAATTGATATGTTCCTCCCTTGAATACGATACGATAAGTGATTTAACATATAACAATGTGAACGTATTTTAACATGCTCATAGTCATAGATAAAGATAAAAAGTCGGAACATATCTGATTGAATGGATCTACGATGCAGGTCCGGTTGATGCTAAATTAATTAGTAACGCGTCCTTTTATGGTTGACCGAAAACTGTTAGGTTCAGTACTGAAACTAGCTAGTAATAATACTGTGTGTGAATAGTATATCGCCTTTCCTCGTCACTTTGTCAGTTTTCAAACCCAACGAAAGTCGAAAGTCTCACTCACACCGTTTTCATGACTTCCATTTCACACCCAAATTAATTACTCCATCCAAAGCCTACTGCATGGATGCTACGGTTTGACCCTTTTTTTTCTTAATTTTATTTACCATCATGATTTTTTAAATGTGCAACATCAATACTTTGGATTTTAATTTTTAACAACTTCGTAAGTGCGTATTGACTTTCTGAACTCGTATCTATGCAATTGCAAGGTATATTGAACTCGTGTGTTCACAAGAATCCTCCAGAAAATAATTTATTGGGCTTTTGGATGGTACGAGAATAATGAAGGAATAAAATTTTTTGGGAAAAAATATTAGAAAGAGTGAAAAGAAATTATTTTTAGGAAGAAAAAATATTGTTTGAATGGTGAGTTAAGAATAAGCAAATTAATATTAAATTAAGTAAATTATTAAAAAATATTATTTTAATATTAAATAAGTGTTAATTAAAGAGCACACATAATTTCATTTAGCTATTAGTATTTAGCTAATTTTGTTGAAATTATGTATATATAATTGTTGGAAGAAATTATTCTTCTCGGCTCCGTTTGAATGGGAGCAAGAATAAGAGAATAACTTCTTCCTACTCTCAAATTTATTATAAACAATCCAAACTCTTCACAAAGTTACACACTTCCCAATACTTCTTCCCTTATTCCTCTTATTCCCACACCATCCAAACGGAGCTCTCTCCTTATTCCTAACTTGTTTAGATGCCTAGGAAGAAACTATTTCTAAGAGAAGAAACTATTCTTCTTTATTCCTAAGCAATCCAAACGAGACCTTGAAGCAGAGGTGTCAACAGATCGGATTCATAGAATCTTTCATAGACATCTAATTTAAAAATAAGTTAGATAACTTAAACTTCTAATTTATCTTTTAAAAAAAATGCAGATATAATAAAATAAAATAAACTAAGATTATAAAATGACTAAAATACTCTCTATTAATTGAATATATATAAAATACAATTAATTAAATTAACGACGATATTTTGGGCATTTTGAAAATTTCAACAATTAAAGGGTGCCCAAATTAATTCCCCTGCTTGTGAGTTGTGACAGTGAGAAATGAGAGCAGGTAGTACAACCTAAAAAAAAGTTAAATCACCGAAATGAAACGTAACACGTATGGATGGGTTGAATTTTTGGTTGACTGGTTTTGTGCACAAACCACAAAATAAAGGGAGAAGGCACGTGAGGTGTTTGAAAATTTGGGACACAGAACATGGACCCCTTGTTATGCTTACTAGTCAAGCATTTATGTATATATCTCCATAAATCCATATACATCCAACCTTGTCCGCTTAATTAGATTTAACATCGTGCATGATATATTATCGTCTCAACTGCGGGACCATATACATGTTTGTTCACCTCATTCCCAGCTCTCTGTTTATTAATATGGATCGATGCATCTTTTAAATTTTAGGGTTATTTATGCCACTGTGAAAAGTTGAAATTAGTAAAATGCCATCACTAAATGACAAATTAGTTTTATGCCACTGTGAAAAAGTAAAAATTAGAATTTTCGCCACCGAAAAATTGATTTGTCAATTTTACCCTTTTAAATATCCACTACAAAAATAAAAAATTTAAAAAATGCCATCAGTAAACAAATAGTTTTATGCTACTACAAATGAAATCCCAGTTCCCGTCTCGAAAACTATCATAAATTAAAAATTCAATTTTTATTTCACAACATAAAAAATATCGCAAACATAAATGAATGTACCAGTTGGTTCAATTAGCCAGTTAATTAATAATTATACAACCATACTAATAATGGACAAAATTAAGCACCGGTTGGTTCGTAGCTATTTTCAAGGTAATAAAAATTCTCTTTTCATACGTTTTTCTTACCCATGATTTAATAAGGACAATTTCGGATTTTTGAAAAATATTGAGAACATTTATGATGGTATTTTTGGAATTAAATATTTTTTTAATAAGATAATGGCATATTTCTAATTTACATAATTTGATGATGGCATAAATTTAATTTGCAATCTAACAATGGTATATCCCTAATTAGATAATTTTCACATGGCATAAAACCAATTAATCCTAAATTTTAATATAATCGACCAGATTTGGCCATTCAATTTATATAACAATTTTATAATATGGATTGATTTTTATCTTTTTCTATTTTTTATTTTGGGAAGTATGTAGTGACTGATATATATTAAGTGTTACCATTTGGGAGTTTGGTAGGAAAACCCTGACAAACACTAGGTACAACCGTACAAACAAAAGCTTCCTTTTTTTGCGGAGAGGATATTTTTTTATTATATTAGGGGCGTTTGTCTGTGACTTAAAGGATGCATAACTTAAGTTATGTATTCTTAAGTCACCAAACATCTCTTACATAAGATGCTTTAAGGGTACATAAGTTATGTAATCTAAATAGGTTGCATAAGTTATGCACCGGTCCCCTTTAATTTTTTTTTCCAACAATACCCTTTAGAAATAATTAATAATAATATTTAATAATCTATAATAATTAATAATAATTAATAAATAATAATATTTAATAAGTAACAATAACTATTAAAAAATCATAATTTGTAATAAATATTAATTATTATAATTAATAAATAATAATATATAACAAGTAATAATAATAATTAATAAACAATATTGATTTATTATTAAATAATTAATAATATTTATATTATTTCATTAAAAATAATTAATAATATTTTATAATAATAAAATGATTTCTTATTATCATTAATAATTAATTTTTATAATAATTAAAAATTAAAATTTAATTAATATTAATTAATAAATAATAATACTTAAAAGTAATAATAATTATTAAAAAATCATAATTAATAACAAAGATTAATTATTATAATTAATAATATTTTACAAGTAATATTAATTATTAATAATAATGATTTAAGAATAATAATTAATTGAAGATAATTAATCAATAATAATTTTTTATTATAAAATAAATAATAATATTTATAATATTTAATTAAAAGTAATTATTAATATTTCGTAATAGTAAAAATGATTTATTATCATCATTAATAATTAATTTATATAATAATTAATAATTAACAATAATTAGGTCACAACATATAATACATAATACTAATTCAAATTTAAGGGCATTTTAGTCTTTTGACATGAATATATGCATGCATTAAGTTAGTCATCCTTACTACACAACCAAACATCTATTACATAACACTACATAAACACTTAGGCATCCTTAAGTTATGCAACTCCTTACTACACAAACAAACGCCCCCTTAATTAGTCAGAGTGGATCTGGAACAAATGAATTAAGCTCAACTTAGATGAGAATATATGTGCTTCCAAATATATAATATAATATAAGTTAGTCCTAAAACAACAAGAGGGACAGTACAAAATACAGTGTAGTGAGTAGGCCTGTCAAAGTGTTAACATTTTAATGAATTAACGTTTCGTTCCGTGGGTGCGGAACGTTAAACGTAGCCCAAATTGGTTACGTTAGGCCCAGCGTAACGTAAGCGGAAATAGGCTGTAATTTCCGCCGAAAAACGTAACGTAAACGTCACAGCTCATTTCCGTTACGTTTATTTACGTTTTAACGTTTATTCAGATTATATATGATATATATCGATATGAATATGATTGCAGGAGTCTGGAATAGAAAAATTGCAGAGCGAATAAAAGTGACGGAGAAAACTAGGGATAAGTTCACCTAGGTTGCGCCGCTCCTTCAGTCCTTCTCTCACACGCCTCATTTCATTTCATCTCTCTCTCTCTGGCTCTCAGCTCTCGCACAGTACCCATGGCAATGGCAGACCCAACTCCCAAGTGTGACGATTGCAATTCGCAAGGCAGATCACTTGTCGATAGCCTTATTAGCCATGATTACTGATGAGGTGAAGAGTCGTTTCTTTATGTACTCAGTACTCTACCTAATTAGCTACTTGTCAGTTGTCAATAGCCATAATTACTGGTGAATAATGATGATTGATGAATCGTTGTTTGTTTTTGTATATATGGTCATATGGATCTGGAACTGGAAGGGTAAAAAGGGACGGAAAAAAAGAAAGAAAAAAAGAGTTAGAGACGGAGAAAGAAAGAAAGCAACAGTGAAACAGAGATAGAGGAAAGGAAGATCTAGTATTCTCGAGGTAAATAGTTGAAAGATTTTTTCAAATTTTGACATACTTTTTTGTTGGCCTTTGTTCCTCTATTTGTAACTGTTTTTTTCTTTTTTTTTGTGGTTTGATGCTGTAGATACAACTCTGTTTCATTCTGGAAAAAAACCTTGGAAGATCTAACTTGAGCTTGGAAGCAAAACGAGTTGGAATCAAGGCACATTTTTAGTGGTACGTTTTTTTTACAAACTCAGTTTCATTCTGTGGTACATTTTTTTTACAAACTTGGAAGATACAACTCAGTTTAATTTTGTGGTATATTTTTTTTACAAACTCTTTTGTTGAAACTCTCAGAAATTGATAACTAATGATTGGTTACAGAAATTAATAGGTGTAATTAAAGCTAACAGAAATTGATATCTAATCATTGAGTCATTTTGTGTAATTAATAACTGTAGTTAATATCTGTATTTAATAACTGTAGTTAATAACTGTAGTTAACATCTGCATTTAATAACTATATTTAATATCTGTATTTAATAACTAATCATATCTGTATTTAATGACTGTAGTTAATATCTATATTTAATAACTAATCATTTTTTGTCATTAATTAAACCGTGTGAAATACTTTCTGCCATTAAATCTTTATGTGTAAATCAATTTATTTATGTAAATAGAAATTGCTTAAATGCTTGTACTTATTAGTATTTTTTTTATTTATGTTAACACAAAATGCTTAAATGCTTGTACTTATTAGTACTTAATTTGTAGCTTAAACATCTTCAGCTCCTTTTTAGTAATTCCTAGCTTAAATCATTTTTTGTAATCAATTTTTTATGTGTAAAATACTTTCTGTGTGTAAATCAATTGTTTATGTGTAAAATACTTTCTACCATTAAATAGTATTTAATTTGTAGCTTAAACATCTTCAGCTCCTTTTTAGTACTTACTTTCTAACTTAAACACTTTCTTATATATTTAGTACTTAATAGTTAATTTCTCTTTTGCAGATTGGTAATGGAAAATACAGAATGTGCATCTGAACCAGATCTTGAGCTCTCTGAGGACAGGTATTACTTACACCTATTAACTACACTTATATATTTTTTTATATTACAATGTTATATATTACATTATATTCAACTTGAGTATTTTTTATATTGCAGCTTTGGATTAGATCCAAATTACACTCCAGAGGAAATCCAAAGAGTTCAAAACGAAGCTAGACAAGCTGATGGTGACACTCAAGTCCCTCAAACACAAGTCCCTCAAACTGAAGTCCCTCAAACAGATCCTGAATCCACCAAAAAGAGGAAAAAAAAGAGAAAAAATGACCTCTAAATATTGGCAGTATTTCATAAGGGGTGAGACTAAAGAAGATGGCTTCTGTGAGGCCAAATGTAAATTCTGTGGACACACTTATGACATGGGGAATGGAAGGGGCACTGGTTCTTTGATGCACCATTTTAAAAAGGCTTGCGAAAAGGTGCCGAAAGCCATGAGACACAAACCTAGTGCTCTACAGAAAATGTTGCAAGCTGGTACTACTACAGGTACAACTTGAGTGTTTCCCCTTTGTTTCATTTTTAAAATATATTGTGTACTTGTAAATTATATTGTGTACTTCTATTTTTAATGCAGCACCAGCTCTTGATGTGTGGGAATTTAATCAAATGAAATGTAGAAAGGGCCTTGCAAGAATGGTAGTTGCTCATGACTATCCTTTTAATTGTGTGAATCATTACTTTTTGAGAGAATTCTTAAGAGACTTGCAACCTCAGTTTAAAGTACCATCAAGGAATACACTTAGGGCTGATTGCCTAAATATTTATGCTGAGGAAAAGGACATGTTGTATGATTTATTTAGCAAGTTAGATTGCAAGTTTAGTTTTACTAGTGACCTATGGTCAAACAAGGGTAGAGATAGAGGTTTTATGGCTCTTACTTGTCATTATATTGATGAAAGTTGAAAACTTCATAAGAGAGTCATTGCATTCTGTCCTTTGCCAAGTCCTCATACGGGCAAAAATATTGCTGATGCCATATATGAGAAGTTAGTGTTGTGGAATTTGGATAAAAAAGCCTTATGTCTTGTACTTGATAGTAGCAGTGCTAATGATGCTTGTGTTAAGGAATTGCTTAGTGGACCCATTCTTGATACATTGCCGGCTGATGGACAACTATTCCATCAAAGGTGTGGTTGTCACGTCTTAAATCTTATAGTCCAAGATGGACTTGATGTATTAGGTGGTGAGATAAAAACTATTCGAGAGACGATGAAGTACATTCGTCACTCACAATCTAGAATGGAGAAGTTCAAACGAGCTGTAGCTCAGGTTGAACTACTTTCAAAATATATTTTATTTAAATGTGTTGTTCAAATGTATTTGTATGCTCAGATTTAATTAACTAAGTATTTGTATTTGTATGCAATTTTAGGTAAAGGCCCCCGATAAAAAACCGGCATGGGATGTTCAAACAAGGTGGAACTCCACCTACCTCATGTTGCAACTAGCATTTGAATTGAGAAAAGCCATTGAAAGGTTTGCCGTTCTTGATAAAAATCCTGAGCTAGTTGCTGGTCTTGATTGGAACAAATTGAAGGCTTTACTTGATTGCCTAAAGGTTTTTTATGATGCTACTTTAACACTTAGTGGAACAAAGTATCCAACTCTCAACCTATTCTTTCCAGAGTTCTGTGAAGTTTGTTTAAACATTAAGAAAATGAGAAATTCTAACTATCCATTCATAGTTGAGATGAGTTTACAAATGTATGCTAAGTGGGACAAGTATTGGACTGGTGGTAACATGTTGCTAGCAATTGCTTGTGTGTTTGATCCGAGATCAAAACTTGGTGTTGTTGAGTATTACATTAAGGAGATGTATCCTAATGACTATGACACATTCATGGCCAACTTGAATAATTGCATTAATGCATTATTCAAGGATTATGAGAAAGCATACAATAGACAGTCACAAGAACAAATTGGTAGCTCATCACAACAAGTGAGGTAATCTCTCTAGTCTCCACTTGTTATTTATCTAAATTGGCAATCACAACTCACAAGCATACAATGTGCATTTCATGTTATCTATCTAAATTACATTATATAGTAAAGTGCATGTTATCTATTGTTTTCAAAATATGAATTACAAGTAATAAGATGTGTGCTTGAGCAATTTTTAGTTACATGCATATCCATGCATGCAGGCTACTTACATCCATTATCTGTTTATTGTGCTTGAGCAATTTTGAGTTATCTATTTTATTTATTTGAATTATCTGTTACTTACATCCATTATATGTTTATTGTGTTTGATATATTAGTGCCTCAGCTAGAGAGACTCAAAGTGACACAAGGGCTGGATTGAAAGATTACATGAAAAATAAAAGAGGGTTGACCTAAAAAATCAGAATTAGAGGAATATCTAGCTGATGGATTAGATGAAAACAGCTTGGATGTTGCATTTGATATCTTGTCATGGTGGAAATTAAAGGCAGCCAAGTATCCAATTTTGTCTCGGCTTGCTCGAGACATCCTAGCTGTGCCAATCTCCACTGTGGCATCTGAGTCTACGTTTAGTAATAGTGGTAGAACTCTAAGTCCAATAAGGAGCTCATTAAATGATGAAAGTATTGAGGCTCTCATATGTGCTCAAGATTGGTTGAGAGCTTCAGTCACCGGTACGACAGACTCTATCATTCTCTAACTCTCATACAAAAATTATTTCTCATATGTACCTATCATATATATACTAACATGCATCTTTATATTATGCTTAATGTAGAAAATGGTGGGGACTTTGGTGAGATACTTTGGTCCAGTGATGAAACGACATCAGAAGCCGATGGCATTGCCCATTGTTAGTGGGAACTTTGGTGACCGATGAGGTATTCTCAATCATTTTGGAACATTTTGTATGCCTCGCATTATGTTTAGATGTTTACAAGGCATTTTGGATCCATCAGATACTTGTGTAGTTGTGTACTTTTGTAACTCTTTGGCTCCTTGCATACTTGCATGGTTGAAGTCTGGAGTTGGTTAGCTTGTTACATTACGTTGGATTGTGTTTTTTTTGGGTGGTTGAAGCCTGGAGTTGCAACAAGTGCACAAGTACACAACTTCTGCACTTGTGCAACTCTTTGGCTCCTTGGATCTCAAGCAGTGACCTCCAATGATGATTCATGTGTTTTATGATCACATATTTAGCCATTGGCTGAGATTGGTATAAACTGAGGAGATAGCTTGAGGTCTGAGTTGAATTCAAAGTGTTTGGTTTATGTAATAGCTTGGTTTATGTAAATGTAATAGCTTTAGATCTGAGTTGAATTCAAACTGTTTGGCTTACTTGCTTGAGATGTAATTTGTCATTTTTATTTTCTTCGCTATGTTGAGATCTATTGGCTGGCTTATTTATTGGTTTGTATTTTCAAAATTTCTATATTAGTTGATATAGTTTATAAACTGTGTTTGATTATTTAGTTGTAGCAAAAAACGGAAGCAACGTTTTAACGTTATTAACGTTTTTTCCGTTAAGATACATGTAACATTAAGCGGAAGAAAAAAGCTTTACGTTTAATAAATGAAACGTTAAACGTTACAAAAATTACTTCCGTCATATTAACGTAACATTAAACGTAAGAGGGGATTTCCGTGAATGTTACTAACATTTGACAGGTCTAGTAGTGAGAGAGCTAGCTAGAGAGACCAAAGCAAAGAGCTGTGTGTACAAGTACAAGTGACCTCGAGAGAGAGAGAGAGATTTATTAATGTGGTAGGTTATAACTTATAAATTTGCATCAGAGGTCGCTGCAAAAAGGCATGCAACTTTTTATCGAGTCAACCTAGCTAAGCACTGCCTCTGCCAGTCTGCCTGCTTCAGATTTTAGTATTTTACATTTTTACTGCTTGGCCGCATCTTACCCAGGCCATCAGTACACCATCCATTTAATTAATATATGTAGGGCTTGGGATAACAAATGATAATATATGTACTTTAATTTCTAATCTTTTGTTTGTACATACAATAAGGAATTAGGGACCTGATCGAGTTACTGGTCCAAATTACAGACCGAATTGAAGTTGAAGGTGTTCGGCACGCATGCACCACGCCAGTGAGTTACTGGTACTTTTATAATACATGCATAGACACACACATACACATACATACATACATACATACATACATACATATACATACATACATACATACATACATACATACATACATACGTATGGTTGGTCGAAGACTCTTTAACTTACTCGGCACATATTGGGACAGAGTGGAAGATCCACTGAAAAAATAGAGAAAGGAAGCAATGATGATTGATGAGTCATGACTCATGAGGTAAAGATAGTAGAAAAATTTTAAGAAAAAATGATAGGATTCCAATTAATCACCGACTGACCAATTTACCAACCCGAGTTGGTCTATTCATTTTTCTCTTCAGGGTTTGATTATTAATTTAGTAAGTAATGCTGTGATTGAATGTAAAAACAAGCTTCACTCGCAATTTTTTCTTTCTTTGTCCGTTTCCAATATATTAAGTGCTGATTGATCCTATTATACACACGGTACCGTCTATCGAGGCTCACTTCTGGCATGGCTTTCCGAATCAATCAGCCCAGCTACAGGATGTAAAATTGTAAATGCTCATTCGGTCAGACTGGTTCAGCAGCTGGGTGGGGATACTTACTGGTAAATGGCGATTGGTGAGTCCCTGATGCAATATGAACTGCAATCAGGTCGTGCAACATATATCAGCTTTTGTGGAGCTTCGCACTTTGGCCACAGCAGTAAGAGTAACAATGCGCGAAGCTCCACCGCAAATTGGTGCCTTCTTCACCGACTGTTCTCAGCTGCAGCAGATTATGTTTTGTTACCAGATACTTATTGTCCCTGCCAAGATTACAATGATTTTATGTTTCACGCCCTGATTGAAAGTTGAATAAAATAATACATATACAAATAATAGCACACGCACCTCGATCATCCTTCTTCTCTCCTTTTCTTTTTGTCGCTATAATTTGAATTTTGATCCTGAACCAGCCACTTCAAAGTTCAAACTTCAAAGCCTTGCTTTTTTATTTATCTTATTAAATAATTACTAGTCCTGGTGCCGTGTAACAGAAAAATATGCCTCAGTATATTCCTGGTTTCAGATACAAGCAAAGAAATGCTTCTCGCTACCAGTTTTACAACTGTGTTTGTGGGAAGATTGCGTACTATCACATAGTCTCCGCTTCTCCAAAAAAAAAAAGAGCATATGTACTATGTTGTCTCTTTTTATAACTTTGCCTTTTAACGCGCGTCTTTTGTGTTTGCTTGAATCTGAGATATGGAAAAAGATCGAATATCTAGTAATATATTATTTATATACGAGCACAAATAATTCCATGGCAGCATTAAATATAATTAATGTCATTAATTAAAGTTTCAGTTTTACAGCGGATATTTTGTACTGCATTTTTCTAACGAGCGTGTAATAACAATATTTCGCCGACAAAATAAGCTGCATTCGTGGTTTATATATTGATCATGCACGTCCTGTTAAACCTTATTTTGTCGGCGTAATTATTTACATTTTTTCAAGCTAATGAAACACACGGCACATCACAGATCCACACCACAATATTCTGACCGTTCAATCTTGATAAGATGACCTTTCTATTTGTAAGAATTACTACTAGAATGTAATGTACACAAATTTAGATATACATCAACTAAGGTTTAAAAATACGATTTGTGTGGTTTAGTGATCACGGATTTATTTAGCCTTTTATAATTTTAGGAGTGTTAAAGCAATTGATAAAAATAGTAGCAATTATGTCATTTATTTATAATAAATATATTTGTAAAATTAAAAATATTAAAGATATATTAGATCAATTTATAAAGATGTATATTTAAGAAAATACCTAAATAATTAGATCAAATTTTTGGCTCAAGCATCATTTTATTTTATAGGAGAATTGGCAATAAAATCATAATCCCAGTGTGGTGCGGGTGCGACGAATCGAAAATTTTCGATACGGGTGCGGCAATATATATATATATACATATTTTCACTTTTTTAAATATGATGATAATTAGTGTATATGAAATTTTAAAATTTTTTTCAATGAAATATTTAATTAATGATATATAAATATCATTAAACATAATTTAGAATTGTTGCGCTTATATGAAAATTTTAATTTTTCATTAAAAGCTTCACCAAACTTGTAATATTTTGGAGTTTAAAAAAATCGGGTTCGCCACGTGGCACACCCGATACAAGTATCGGTTAGTCAAACAGATTAAAATAATCGGATTCGCCACGTGGACTATCGGTACGAATCGCACGAGTATCAGAGGAGTATTGATATTGGGTGCGAATACGGTATGGGTGCGGCAGTATTTTAAAAGTATCGGTGCATATGTTTATAAACATTATTTCTTTTATAATAAATATATTTAAAACGGAGTACGAAAATAGCCTACTTTTGAGTTTTGACTGCGGCGCGTCTAATTAAGTCTAAGCACGTAGCAATTTTGGATGACACTGTTTGGAACATTTGGGGAAAAATTGGGAAATTATCCAATTATGTAATCAATAATCATACATGTATAGTGATCTGTTTCAAAACAGAAAAAATGAAGAGACATATTGAACTAATTATTATCGCTTTTAGTTTGAGGTTTTCTGACTTGAGATATTTTAAATGATGTAGTCTTATCATGTGGCTAGGAACCGAGAAGAGAAATATAACCGTAAAAAGGGTAAAAAACAGAGAAAATGTTTTTTTTTTTGATGATTAAAAACAGAGAAAATGTAGTAAAGAATGAAAGATAGAAAGGAAGGAAGAAAGATACGGGATCCGATGTTGTTGTATGTTTGTTTTGCATACTTGCGATGCTACATAGTGTCAGAATTAATGTCAGAGATTGTCTTGACTTATTTTGTCGCACTTTTCCAACCCATAAATAACAACATACGACACACGATTCATCGGCACCATTCAAGTATTCAACACAACACCATTCATATTCATCGGGGAAAAAAAAAGGAAAAAACGCAACACCATTCATAAGCGGCAGTTGCCAGAAGCTCAGAACATATAGCTAGGGCTATTATTATCAATTTATCATTATGCTGCTTTACTTTTTTTTTTTATCTCTTATATTTATATATATGTGTTAATTGGATTTGTTTCTATCACTTAATTTGCGCTTCATTGGTCCAATCCTAAGCACGCAGTTCTAGATATATATTAGATTGGATTGGATAGAGTTACAAGACATAGAATACATCATATATGGGTCCTAGCTCACTCTGTTCTCTGCTCTGTTTATTATATTATTATGATAGCATGCCATTGTTGAATATAGGTTACACATACACACGTTTCTTATTTTGATGCATTTTGAGCTTAATTTGATCCCATCCGAAACGAACTTGGCATTTTGATTGGCAGCATTTAGAATTGCTGTGTGTTTTATTACTAAAGTTATTGAAAACAAATGCGTACGCACTATTAGCTAGCAAATTCTGTTTATCGGTTCAGATTGTTTTTTTGTTTTTTTTATAGTTATGTGCAACGGCATGAATTTTTACAAGTAAAGTGCTGAGTATCCGGCCCTATAAAAATAAAATACACTCTATGTATGTCTATGATCAGAATGCCATCAATTGAATTGGCTAATTCATGAATTGTGATCAAGAGTAGAGCGCACGCGGATTGGACATAAACAGCAATTATAGTATAAATGCTACCTTAATTACGCATGCTTCATCTTCCAATTCCATAAAAAAAATTAAATATGAGAGAGAGAAATTTAATGAGTATTGCCTTAAGTTAATAAAAAGGCAGGACCAATGGATGATTCCGAGGTCCCAGACAAGAGGAGAAAATGGTAATGATGGTGCATGCATTGGTAGACATGCCATGCATGGCGCATCATGCACCATTTAATAAATGGGTCATGACATGCTCAACAGCTCAAGCAAAGCTCTCCTCTCATCCGTATGAAAAGATACTAATTATGGCACGAGTAAGTGAGATGCTTTCATGGTTGTGTAAATCTAAAGGCATTCAACTTCAAGCTACACCATGGAATATGGATTGAGATTTTTTTTTTTTTTTTTTTTGGGTTCCTTTGGGAAAGAGAGATGATAATTAGCACATTTGTATCTTCTATCTGAAGCCCACCTAGAAACTGTCGTGGAATCGAATAGATCAGTAATATTAATGCCTTGAAAGGAAAATAAGTCTTCGATTCTTAGATTCAACAGATTATTGTTTTTATTTAGAATGCTTTACATGAGTTGAATTATAAATACGACACATTTTAAGGTTCCAATTTATATCCGCATAGTAAAAAAAAAATAACAATAATCATCATCATTATGAAATATGAATTCATCCCAAACTCGGATTCACTTGTGTTGTGAAATCTGATTTTGGGCCGCTTTGAGTAGAAGGTCAACTTGACAAATCAGACAATTATTAATATATAGTAGCCCATTAGCCAATTCAAACGGGCTTATAAAGAAGGCTTTCTTTCACCCCTCGAGGAATCTTAGTTTTCAAGCCAACCACTTAGCTTAATTGTAATTTAGATCACTATTCAACTACTAATACCAATTGAAGGTAACTTAAAGGGGGACAAAAAAAGGGGAAAAAAAAATAATCTGCCATCGATGATAATTGAAAATTTGGATCTAAACGGTATGCCATTTACAATAAGATACAAATAACGGCCGAAACTGCATAAAATCTCATTCGAATCTAACAAACATATACTAAATAACCTTTTCCATGTACAAAAAGATACAAATAAAAAAAATAATCAAGTGCATAGCTGTGTGCAAAGGTCACGAATCTGAGAATCGGTAGCATTAGGCATTGTATAATTACGGGCCCTACCATTGCCCTGACATATCAAGCTCAACATATCGCCATCTTGAGAGGACTGCAACGCACAAACAAGTAATAACTATGAAAGTTTCATTTCGATAGAATTACAGGGCGAAGCGCTATTATATGTTAATATGTTTTGTAAGAGCACAGGAATAAGTCTCCTTCAACAAGCAGGAAACATTCTTCAACCAAGTTTAGATCGTATTAATTAGGATATTTTATGGTAGCTAGGGTCAATAAAAAAAGAGGGTATAATTAAGATATAATTACCTCACAATAAACAGGGTTGGAGTTGCAACTCCATTTGGACGTCGGTACGCAGCTGAGATAGTGGCACCATGAGCAATGATCATTTCCATTTACCCCTCTAAACAGCAACACCATTGCCACTGTAAAACTGTCATTTAATTCATATGGTTAGCCTGCTTTTGCCAGGTCGGTTATTTTTGCAAGATACAAGGGCAACATCATACTTTATACCAGAAAAGGAAAGAAAAATATTTACAATATATGAAGAAGAGTTAGAACAAATTAACTAACCCAATAATGAGAAGAACAGCAGCAACAATCCAGAGAATATACTGACAAGCATTGTGTTTGGATTTAGGTGAAGCTGATCCGGGTAGATAACCAGGTCGGGTGTATTGGTATCTTTGGCTTACCCAGCCAAACTGGGGCCGGATGAGCACTACAAACCCTAGGAGGAACCCTGAAATAAATCCTCCTAAATGGGCAAAATTGTCCACATGAGGTAAGATTCCAATAGCCAAGTTTAGTACTATCACAAAGATTAGTGTCAGAAGCGCTGCACACTGCAAATGAAAAGAAAACATGTCAAAACTCAAAACAACTTCCACAGCAACGAAAATGAAGCAAACTCATCTCTTAACAGGTTTAATCTAATTTCGATCCAGACTATACCGTTCCACTTTTTATGGGCAGAAAAAATTGGGTTGAGGAAAAACAGTAATTTGGAGATATTGTTGTAAGAGGGGTAAAAATGTTAATTATCACAGTGCACTAGGGTTCAATATGACAATGTATCAGAAAGAGTGAGAGAGAGAGACCTTGTTGGCATAGATGGTCCAATTTGTGAGTAGTTCAGAAAGCATGGCTCCAAGTAAGCCGAAAAGAGCACCAGATGCACCGACAGAGATGCTTGATTGAATAAACAGTGCTGACAAAACACTTCCTCCTAGTCCCGATATTATATACACCATACCAACCTTCACTGCATTAGAGACCAAAACTACCTTGAATTTTTTGAAGTTGTTTTTTCACATAAAAGATGCAAACTGACCGGGAAAACCAAACTCAAATCAATGAAAAGAATTTAAAAAAAACTATCTTATAACAAACTTTTACTATTTATTCATAGAAATAACTGAAATACTCATTAAAGAAAAAGTGCTTAGGCTTGAAGTTAACAAAAAAATTGGTAATCCAATATTGGGCATTTGTTTGCAAAGGAGAGAATGAATGTAAGAGAAGGGGAGCAGTAAGAGTAAGAGAGAGCAATACAGAAGCCAAATTCTTGCTCGAGGCGGATGCCAATGAGAAGAAGGCAGAGCATGTTGGCGAGAATGTGGACGACACCAGCATGAAGCCAAACGCAAGTGATGAGGCGCCAACCTTGGTGGCCGTGCACCACCTTATTTACATCAAGGGCACCCATCTTGTCCAATCTGTAAGTTGAAATTGGGTTAGCAATAGAGCTTCGTAATTAGGAAGCGTTTTCAGTATGTAATTGAATTAGGCGAGAATGAATTGGAACTTGGAAGGATGACAAAGTTAGTAAAGTGGTAAGTAAGTAAAATTACGTGGCGGAAGAGGGGCCGAGGAGGGGGTTCTCTTTGGTGGGCTGGAAGGAGAATCTGCCGAGGAAGCGGACGACGCAGCCGGTGCTGTGTTTTGGGCAGTCGTTGATGTACATGGTGATGAGAAAGAGCACCACGTTGGCCACCGTCATGGCCGGAACCAGCCAGGGCGAGTGGCTCTTGTACGGCCTGGCCCGGCCCCTAATTGCCATTCCACCTCCACCAGCGCCTCCTGGGCTAGGGGCAGGCGATGGCGCCGAGGCGGAGGCGGAGGAGGTCTCCCCCACGCGCGGCTGCACCTTGATCTCGACCTCTCCTCCTCTTCCTCGTGCTTGAGTTGTCATAGCTTTTAGCTTTGCTTCTTCTCTTCTCTAGTCTCGTCTCCTCGTCGTTGTAACGTTCTTCTAGCTTAGAAGAAGTTAATTTTCAGTTATTTGGGAACTAGGGTTTCGGCATTAATGAAGGAAGAGAGAACGGGAAGATAATTGTAGAAATAGAGAGAGGAAATAAGAAAAGAAAGAAAGAATCAGATTTTTATTATTTCTTTTCAACAGCTTTTACACAGCGCTATCTCCCTTATTTATAATAGTCCTCCACTACAGAAAAATAAACACTAAAATATTTATTAGCCATCGGATCTTGACACCTCAATGATCCGTGGACTCCCATCTAAATCTAACCCTTCATTTCTAAATGTCATCTAACGTTGCAGTCACTGCCCGTAATTGTAATTTCGCTAGCTGCCCGATAGTAATTCTGTCCTCTGACTTTGATCGTTGGACGGACCGTCCCTTTTGTCTTTTAATTCCTTCTGCCCGGCATCTGTAGAGAGTGACAGTTGAGAATACTGAAGTTGATTGATTCTTGGATGTGACAGTCCCCTCTCCATCTGCTTTTTCTTGTCCTCAAGAACAAAATTAGGGAAATCCCGTTTTATTACCTCATAATCCTCCCATGAAGAATCTTCCACTGAAGCATTTAGCCATTTGATAAGAAGTTGCGGCACTGGCTCATTGTTCCTTGGAATCAATCGTCTGTTCAAAATTTTTTCTGGTTCCAGTCTATACCCTCCTGCTGGACCCTGAACTGGTAGTGAAGGAAGGACTGTACTGATGTCACCAATGTGTTTTTTCAACTGAGAGACATGAAATACTGGGTGGATGGTTGATGTTGGAGGAAGTTTAAGCTTGTAAGCCAGATTTCCTATTTTCTGTTCAATTAAAAATGGTCCATAAAATTTGGGGCTAAGTTTTGAATTCCTGATTCCAGTGACAGTGATTTGGCGATAAGGCTGCAATTTGAGATATACCCAATCATGAAGTTGGAACTCCCTCTCACTTCTATGACTATCTGCATACTTTTTCATTCTCTCCTGAGACTTGACCAAATTAGCCCTGAGTTGTCTCAAAATGAGTTGTCTGTCTTTGAGCATAGCATCAATTGAATCTATTTTGCTTCTGGGAGCATCACCTAAACTGAGGGTGGGAGGGGGATAACCATAGAGAGCTTGGAAGGGGGATGTTTTGATGGAGCTATGGTAGCAAGTGTTGTACCATAATTCTGCCAAGGGAAGCCATTTAACCCATTTTTTTGGTTGATCAAAGGTCATGCTTCTCAAGTACTGTTCTAGGCATTGGTTGAGTCTCTCAGTTTGCCCATCAGACTGAGGATGGTAAGCAGTGGAGAAATTGAGTGTCACTCCTAGTTTCAGCATGAGTTCTTTCCAGAAATTACTAGTGAAGACTGGGTCCCTATCAGATATGATAGAAGTTGGAGCCCCATGGAGTTTGTAGATGTTATCTAAGAAGGTCTGGGCCACTGAAGAAGCAGTGTAGGGGTGAGAAAGAGGTAAGAAGTGTCCATATTTTGTCAATCTGTCAATTATCACCATAATTACATTTCGCCCCTTAGATATAGGTAACCCAGTGATGAAATCCATTCCAATGCTTGACCAAGCCTCTGCAGGGGCGGGTTCATAATTTTTTATCAATAGATGTTCATTGGACGGGTTCTAAATTCATGGCCAAACCAATAGATGTTCATTGGTAAAGATTAGGACTGTACAATGGACGGGTTCATAATTTTTTATCAATATTTCAATCCAATCCAACCCATATAAATTTTATCTACGGGTTTGTATGATTTATATGGTACATAAATAAAAATTATAATATTAATTAAATAAAAAATAAAGAGAAAAAATAATGTAAAATCAATATTTAAGAGAAAAATAATGTAAAATCAATATTTAAGAGAGAAAATAAAGTAAAATCACAATATATTTTTTCGAGCAAAATTATATGGTATAATTGTAACTATAATAGTCATTCATTGACAATTAAGTGGGATTAAGATATGTATAACAAAGGCGATTCTAGTTATACATATATAGCATGTTTGTACATAATTGAACATATGTAGTTACAAAAATGATTAAATAGCCTATGAGTCAAGTTTGTGCCAAAAGACATATCATATCATATCATATCACATCAATAAAAAAAAAATGAATGCCAATTATGTTTATATAATACGGATCATATTATATCTATAAAAATAAAATGGGTCGGATTTATACCGGATTATCAAGAAAAAAAATAGACTCGACCCTATTATATCGGGTTAGTAAAATTGAAATTCGAACCAACCCGGATCATGCTTGAATCCATTAAATAGAAGTCAGTTTGTACGAGTTAAACGGGTCGGATGGATTTTCAATTTTCTTCTATAGCCCTAGACTAAAGATAATACTTATATACATCAATGGGAGATTGAATCATGGTCTACAACTCATATTCTTGCATGAACTAGCCAGCCCTACATGTATACTGTGATGCGTGCATCACTGGTTAGGGTGCCTTGTCATTTCGTCCGGTCAATCCCTTCTCGAGCATCCTAGACAGGAGATGGTGATTCCCACATCCGATTCAATAGGATCGGCTCTGGTTATCTGAGATAAGGAAACTCCATTTGTGCGATGATAGACGATCCACTACAAGATTTACCATTTACTTTGGTTGCAACTTAGTGTCATAGTTTTCAAAGAAGCAAATCACAGTGTCAAGAAGCTCAACAGAGGTCGAGTACAGAAGCTTAGCTGTGACAGCCTCTGAACTAGTCTGGTTGCAGTCATTGCTGACAGAATTGAAGTTCAAATCTGCTCAACACCCGACATTGTGGCGTGATAACCTTGGAGCCAACTTCTTTCATGCAATAACCAAAAACATTAAGCTAGACTTTCATTTTGTCAGAGAAAAAGTTGAAAAAAGACAACTCAATGTCAGTTTCATCTGCTCAAATGATAAAATTGGGGATGCGTTCACCAAAAGCTTGTCAAAAGCTAGGTTCATTCTTCTCAGGAACAAGTCCAGCTTGAAGGGGCGAGTAAATAAAGCAAAAACTGAAGGAATTGAGACATCTAGCAAGTAGTGAGTATCTTGAAGCCCTTGGCTCTAGACTCGGCCCTGGCCAAGCCTTTCTAACACAAAGGGCTGGCCCAGCCTCTCCAAGCTCTTATAATGGAAATTATTAAAAATAAATTGTATACATTTATTTTGTGTACAATTTATTTTTAAATAATTTATAGCATTTTTATTATCTTTTATAAATAAAAATTATTTATATTTTAAATCTAGTTTAAAAAAAATTTTAAATGAAAATAATGTTTGTTTGTGGGCCATTCAGGCCCATACGATTCTTCAAGCTTGACCTTTTGAAACTAGAAGGGTAAAAAAGGACCAGGCTTGAGAATGACCAAAAGTCAATTTTCATATTTAAACTCTTCTAAATTCGGTCATACAAAATCTCCCTAAGTTTGACCCGGTCCGTCTCTTGAATATGCCCTTTTAGATCTGACCTCTCGAGAGCTCGGCCCGGTCCCGGATGATATTTGCTACTAGCAAGGAACAAATGGAGGAGGCGTAAAACAGTGTAACAAGATTCAATTAGAGTGTTTTGTCAATACTCGTTGTGTTGAAAATTAGATTAAAGCCATCTGTGTACTTGTACAAATCAGATTGAGATAATAAAATTGAAACTCTCTCTTCATCTCTCAATTAGAATCTTAGTTTTGTTTCATCGCAGAAAAAAAATATGAGTAATGCTAGAATTAAACATATAGGATGTCAAACACGATCCAAAAGTCGACTATTAAAATTTCAAATAGTCGATCCAAACCGTTTAATATGGTCTCTATATTAAAATATCCTTGAAGATTAACAAATTTTTTAACTATGTTTTTCGAATTTTCAAAATTGGATGGTTCATAACTTTTTAGATTGAGCATATTCTATAATTCCAAAAAAAATAGTAAAAAAATTTGAAAAAATATAAAATTTGGTATCCATGAAGATTTTATAGCGTAGAACAATTTGAGCGGTTTGGATCGGCCATTCTAATTTTAAAAATTAAAATTTCATCGTGTTAAGTAAGTGTACGTGTCCTATATGTTTGACACTAGCCTAGTGTTTACCACTGGACCGCCCGGTCTGACCCGACCCGTACCCGAACCGGACTTTTTTCCGACCCGACCCGGACCGTAGAAGAACCGTGATGGACCGAGGGGGTGGTCTGGGTCGGGTTTATCACGGGTTTGGGTCGTCAATTTATCATAAACCCGACCTAAACCCGTCCCGTCTTAACCCGTGGACCCGCCTGGACCAGACCATAAACCCGTGTGAACCGTGGCATTTTCAAAAAAAAAACCAAACCAAACCAGACACGCGCCAGCACGCGTGTCACGCCACAATTGGCCCTGCCTTTTTTGCTTTTTCCGCGTCCAATCCTGTGGCGACACGTGTCCTGCCTTTTTTTATTTTTCACGTGAGAGCCGAGACGAGAGCCAGAGGGAATCAGGGAGGGAAATAGGGAACTGTGGCCTGCCTTTTTTGCTTTTCCCCCAGCTCCAATGGAGCTTCGACACGTGTCCAAAAAAAAGTAACGTTAATTTTTTTTGCAACGTTCATTTTTTTGCCCAGCAGTCCAGCACCAACGGCTCTTTCAGCCGTTAGAAATCCAACGGCTATTTCAGAAGTGTTTTTTTAAAATAATATTACAACATTTATAACTCTATAAATACCCCTCTATATTATCTCATTTCCCCACCAATTCAACAACAATCTCTCACTCTCTCACTCTCATATTTCCATAGCAAACATTCTCTCAATCCTATTTCCATAATTCCATTTCCATTTTCATAATTCCATAATCCTATTTATATTTATATCCATAGTGGCCCAATTTGCTTTAGCGACTTACAAGGTCTCAATAACATCTGATATTTGGACCGCCGGTAAACATGGCCTTGGTTATAGTTGTATTACTGCACATTATATTGATGACGATTGGATTTTACATAAAAAAGTCTTAAGTTTTCGTGTTTTAGATTCTCCGCACACGGCAAAGGTAATTTACGATTCTATTATGGATGTTTTGAAAGAGTACAACTTGGTTAGGAATTTAGAAAAGAAGGTTTTCTCAATATCTTTTGACAATGCTAGTTATAACATCAAGTCAATAGATTATTTTGTCCGGTCCCTAAACCCAATTATGGATGGTGCCATGTTACACCAAAAATGTGCTTGTCATATTTTGAACCTAACCGTAAAGGCCGGCCTTGAAACCGATGGTGTTGACAACTTGATTACCAAATTTAAGAATGCCTTGACCCACATTTACTCGAACCAAGTTAGGAAACAAAATTTTCATCAATTATGCCAACGAGTAGGGTCAAGTAAGTTGGTTGTTCCATGGGACGTAGACAATCGTTGGAACTCAACTTATAGAATGTTCCACCGAGTCCTCCCTTACAAGAATGTCATAGAGGAAATGTTGAGTAGCAATAGCGATAGCATTCAACTATCGCTCTCTTCGGGCGAGTGGCAACAACTCCAACATGTAAAAGACTTCCTCGAAGCCTTCTTCGAAGCAACCGTGAGGTTATCAAGCTCATACACTCCATCGGCCCACGAGCTCATTCAACAACTTTATAACATTTCCAAGGTGTATAAAAGTATTAGAGGTAAATAATTTACAATGTAATTATCTTAATTTGTTCATTTTTTAAAGTACTTATATAAATTGTAATAATATCTTATCTTCCAATTTTTAGAATTAGAATTTCAAGATGAAACTCTTGCACCGATCGTAGATGCAATGACAACCAAATTTCTAAAATATTGGGACGAGGTACCTCTTGTGACTATCGTAGCTAGTTGCCTCAATCCATCATTTAATAAGTTGTGGACCGTGAAGATGTTGCAAAAGTACAAAAGAAATCTCGATTTACCAGCCCACAATGAGGAGGCACGCGTCACCTTAGCATTGGAGTCCATGTTCAATATATGCAACGCACAGAGAAATTCCGCTCAACCGCCTTCAAGTTCAACAACAAGGCCTAACACAGAATTAGCTTATATACTTTTTTTTTAAAAAATTATACTGATTAACTTATATATTTTTTTTTGGAATTTTACTGATTAACTTATATACTTTTTTTCAAATTTTACTGATTAACTTATATATATTTTTTTAAATTTAATTGAAGCAGTAGTCGCCGCGGTTTGTTAGATGAGTTGCGAGACGATGATGACTTAATGACTGGATATGGAATCACGAACGAATTATCGAGTTACACAGGGTTACCGGCGAACATGGACGATGAATCAATTGACATCCTCGACTATTGGAAGAGACATTCAAGTGCTTATCCAACGCTAGCGATGATGGCGAGAGATATATTTGCAGTCCCCGTGTCTACCGTCCCATCCGAATCATGCTTTAGTTCAGCGAACGGAATTCTCAGTGATAGACGGAGCAAGGTCGGCCCAAAAGTTTTCGAAAGACTTGTATGTTTGAAAGATTTGATCGAAGCTGAAAATCGAACGCAACATTTTGTTCCGAAAGAAACTAGCGGTACTGAAACTCAACCAAGTGCTACTGGGAGTTAGGTGGAGTCTGAAGATGAATACGATCCGAAAGATACCGACCTATGGTATTTGCGCAATAACTACTAGTTTGGTAATGGTGGTATAATTTCTAAACTCTTTAAATTTAATTTCCTCTAAAATTACTTCAACTTATATTTATTAAAAATATTACTAACAAAAAAAAAGTTAGAACTCCGCCTATGTTATTATTTTATAGCATAGCCGGTCCCAAGCCCGAAAAAAGGAGGATAGTAACTTGATATAATTATATTTGAATTTGTTCAATTATTAAAAAAAATTACAAATCAAGTTTTTAGAATAAAATAAATTTAAAATAGACTACAAAATTATTTTATTAGACATAATATATTTTAACTAATTTTTATAACTTATATTTTACAAATTTTTTGTCATGCAATTATGCAAACCATTGACAATAAAAAAACATAAAAAATTACAAAATCAAACTTAAAATAAAAAAATTAAAATAGACTACAAAATTATACTTAATTATGCGATCTATAAATATAATATATTTTAACGAATTTATATTAATTTATTTTACAAATTTTTGAGATTAAAACAATGAAAAAAGAAAAAAAATAAAAATTGAAAAAAACCGTATTTGGACCGGCATGGACGGACCGGCCCGCCTTTACCCATCCGGTTCAGCTAGGGTCGGGTCTATCAAGGGTTTCGGTCAAGGTTTGAGAGGTGGACCGTGCTAACCCGTCCCGTTTTAACCCGTGAACCCGTGGCCCGCGATAACCCGTGGACTGTGGGGGTTTGGACCGGACCGGACCAGACCGAACCGTTTGGTAAACACTACACTAGCCACTCTCCAAAAATATTAATGGCTGTGTTTGAATGAGGTGTGGGAATAAGAAAATAAGGAATAAGAGAATAAATTTATTATAAACAATTCAAATTCTTCACAAAGTTACATATTTTTCAATATTTCTTCCCATTTCTTCCCTCATTCTTCTTATTCCCACACCATCCAAACGGAGCCAATATAATAAGAAGGGAAAATGTTTTTGTGTATAAGAATCGGCGAACTCAATTGATTACCAATAATTAATTATGCTTTGAACAAGTAACTATCGGTCAGAATGTGCACGCGCGCGGACACATTCCACACAACAACATACATAAAAATTACATCCCGCTCTTAACAACTTCAAGTGGCCAGTGGGTTCTAATCATAATTTCATTATAAATTCAGATTCGATCCATAAACACATCCTCATTTATGTAAAATTTCGCATCAACGTGGCAGGAAGCGGAGTAGGTGAACCTATCCGGCTATCCCTTCCAAAAGTCCAAACAAAAGAAAAATACAAAAAAAAAGAAGGTAGAAATGGTCAAAGAGTCAGATTGGTTGGCTTTGCATTTTGCCCCAATGTGTCATATTCCAGTGTTTCACGAATTGGTACACCTACGCACCACCGTTTCTCATCGTTTTAGTTTAAAAACATTTAATCTAAACAAGACCAAGTCTACTCGCTCAAGTCTTTTTCTTTCTTTTGATTGTTTCCTGGTGCTACTATATAATATAGTTGAAATTTTCACAGTTCCAATTTAAAATATTTACGGTAGTAGAATCGACTTTCCAACCAACTCCAACAGCTCAGACTCCGCAGCTTCAAAATTTTAAAAAAGAAGAAAAAGAAAAAAAAAAGGTCAAGATTTCTTGATCACCCTCTTTGAGAGACGATCATTCACTTAAACGGATATATTGAACTTCAATTAAACTCCAACCTCCTTTCTGTCTTGTTTTTATTTCAATCACAGACCACTGACCCCATTCAAATCCTCAACCCAATTCATGTTGTTGGAATTTAACGTCCATACAGTGAGATAAAATTTAAGACAATTGAGTAGTCTCCTTAAAAAAACAGTGAGATTGCCGCAATCATGGTTTTAATGAAAAGAAAATACAGATTTGTTTTATTTTTTTTTTGATAAATAAAATAAAACTTGAAATAATGCCTATAAAACTGTGCAAAAGAAATAATTTTATTAAAAAAGGACAAGGAATTATGTTGGGCCGGGTGTGGACCGGTATTCTTTGCTTTTGTGGGAATATTTAACGATAGGATTAATCATTAATGGTTGCTACTTGCTAGCGGCTCTGGCCGCTTAGAGGCGTTGAATCAGAATAACTTGGTGTTTAGATACAGTTGCCATGCCCAATTGCCCATACATAACTCATTGTTGGGGTTGACATTAATTGGAATCAAACTCAAGCGTATAAATAAAAAGGTGTGTAGCTGCATGCGGTGTGTTTTTTTTTTTTTTTTACATTAACAAAACACCATAGATTTTTTCAATACCCAGCATGTTTTACAGATATACCTGGCATGCCCGTACCCTTATTCGCAGCAAATAGCAATAAATGAACACTTTCTAGAGTGGGGCTCGAGTCTTAAATTTTCAAGTCTTAATATATAACTAGATCTGTACGTCGAGCTTCGCTCGACAATATTAAATTTTTATTATAAGTAATATATGAAAAAATTGTGCCTTAAATTTTTAACTTAATAGATGATTTTGAAGTGAGAAGTTTTATAATAAAAAATTTTAATGAAAATGATTCTATTATAAAAGTATATTTAATTAGGAAAGAAAAATAATAATAATTATAAAATTGTAAATTCTAATTAAATTGAATGAAAAGTGAATAAAAAAAAATGAAGGTGCCATGAAGGTGCCATGAAAATAAAAAGTGAATAAAAAATTGAAGGCACTCTTTCATAGCATCTGCATATGGCACCCTTTTATTGCATCCGCTTATGGTATTCTTTAATGGCATCTGCACGTGGCATCCTTTCATGGCATCTTTATATGCACTTTTAGTAGATGTCATGAGTAGTTTATCAAATTGTCTTATATAGTAAAGGGTGTCATGGGCATATACCATGTAAAGATTGCATGAAAAGGTGCCATGAGCAGATGGCATGCGCAGATGCCGTTAAAGTGTGCAATGAGCGGGGTGCCATGTGCAGTTACACTGAATATTTTAAGCCAATATTATTGTTAAGTTAAAAAATTTGAATATTTTTAAATTATATGTTTGGCCCAAATGCAATAATTTGAAAATTGTGTTTACAACAAATTCTTGATGCATATTGAGATAGAAATTCATAAAATTTTTTTAATGTTAACATAAATAAATTCATAAAAAAATTACCTTACTATCTAGTGGAAAGAAATTCATGCCCCATGTATTTTCCGACTTTGAATTTGTTGCGGGCGAAATTATCACGACCCGTGCACATATCACACCTAGATTTTTAGTTGAGAGTAATGTGATATCTATTTATGTTTGTCATTTTGAAATGTGAAATGGTTAATGAAAATTTGATAAAGTGAGCAACTGAGCACTATTTATAGATAAAATGTTGGTACCTTTTGGTGGAGGAGACGTATATTTGATTGCACCCTTTGGCAAGACAACCTTTAGTTGACACCCTATGATCAACATGTCAAGATATGCATCTTTTCAATCACACTTTTTAAAGTATCAACTTGATTGCATCCTTTGGTGAGTCATCTTTTAAGTGACACTCTATATATATATTAAAATAAATATATTTTCATTCGTATTCTTTGAGACCATTCACGCATCTTTATTATATGTAAGATTATAACGATTGTAAGTTCGATTAATCCTTAGTGGGCCTGAAAAGTAAATAAGAATTTGACAGAAGTTTTGTTATAGTTTAGAATATTGTATAATGGGCTTTCTATTCACAAATAACAAACAATTAGCCCAAAAGAAAAGTGCAGCAACAGTAGATTATTATTGTTCATTGTAGTTAGTGACAGCAACTAACAAACAAGGAATGTAGCTATATATTGACTTTTTAAATGGCTACTAAATCACACATTCCGGACCGTGTTTAAGCGTTTTCATATTCATATTTGGGTATTTATACTACACATGACATCGGTCCTTAGATGTTTTCAATTTCGATTGGCGTGCATGCAGTGTGTAATTGACTAATTGGTCACAAAACCGTCAAAAACACATAAGATTAGCTGGCTTTAATTTATTTTTATTAATTATCTTAGGCCCTGTTTGGATAGTTAGGAATAAGGGCTATTTTAGACTAAATAGCTATTCGGGACTAAGAAACCATCCAAACAGTCCAGGATTAAGAGCTTATTCTTAATCAGACTAAGATTAGTTAATCCGACATTTTGTTAGAATAAGAGTTGAGATTAGAAAGAAAAGCTCATTATTTATTCTTTCCTCATCCAAACAAAAAGTCTTAATCTGAGATTAAGCTTATTCTTAAGAATTTAGGATTAAGAATCTTAATCCTGAATAGCTAATCCTACCCTTAATCTCATACGATCCAAACAGAGCCTTATTGTTTATCATCATCATCATCATCATCATTATAATTATTAATATTAATTTCACTAATATTATTATGATTATGATGATGATGATTATTATTGTTGTTGTTATTATTATTATTATTATTATTATTATTATTATTTTGTGATTTTCCCGTTGAACTAGAGTTCAGGAAATTAGTTGGGCTTGTTTATTCTGATACTCTAGCTGAGAAAAGTAATGAATAAGAAATTAAATACATGTGGTGAAACTAGTATTAATTTAAGAGAATGCCTGATCAAAGAATCTAGAAATCAACATCACAACCAACCTTGAACATGGACGCGCCAACAGCTTGCTTCTGATTTAATTTCTCCCCATTATAGCGGGACTGGTGTGGCTTTTCATGCAATGAATCATCAAATCATGCTTTCTAGTTTGGAGAGGCGTTGAATGTGGTTTGGAGGGGAGGGGCTCTAATTCTTGTATAATACAACTACATAAATGTGATATTCAAGTTATCCGAAATAATAGCATAATCCAAAACAAAAATACCCAAAAAAAAAAAGAAAGGAAGGTACGAACGATTAGTGAACTTAAGCTGAAATACCACATGCTACGAACATTATACCATTAATTCCATTCTCTCTAAAGTCTAAACACTGATCTCATCTGTCGTCAACAGCCGAACGACTCACTGTACAAAAGGACACACTGTTGGATTTCATGGAACATGAGATTATTCAAACTCGGCGTCGAAGGGCCAATGGTGACTGGCATTAGCTTAGAAGGTGGAATTACAAATGCATCTCTTTCTCTCTTTCTCTCGTGTCGTGCTATATAATCAATCATTCAATTAATTCTCCCGGTGCCAGACGCCACCGATGGAAAAGTCAATTGTGAAGACAGTTCCAAGCATGATGAGTACGAGCAAGAGCATGAGCATGAGCAGGCACCTCTTCTCCCTTCTCCTCTCCCTCTCTTTCCTCTTCCTCCTCTGCCGCCTCCTCTTCCTCACCCGCTCCTCCCACCAACTCATTTCCTCCTCCTCCTCTTCCTCTTTTTCCCTCCCCCCATCCCATGCCCATGCCCATGCCCCTGCCCTTGCCGACCCTTGCTTCGGCCGCTATGTTTATGTCTATGACCTCCCCGACAAGTTCAATTCTGACATTTTATGCGACTGCCGCACCATCTTGCCCTGGATCGACATGTGCCCTTTTGTCGCAAACATGGGCCTTGGACCCCACCTCACAGAAACCGGCTCCGTCCTCACCGGCACTGGATGGCACATCACCAACCAATGGGTTCTAGAAGTGATCTTTCATAACCGCATGAGGCAGTATGAGTGCTTGACTACCAACTCTTCCCAAGCTGATGCCTTTTTTATACCTTACTATGTCGGCCTAGACACTGGCCGCCATTTATGGACTCACAACATTTCGCTGCGGGACTCCCTTCTGCTTGAACTTTTTCAGTTACTCAAATCGAGGCCTGAATGGTCAGTCAAACGGGGCAGAGATCATTTCATGTTGTCTGGCCGGGCCACCTGGGATTTGAGGCGCCAGGGTGACGAAGATCACCTATGGGGCGGTAAGTTGTTAACCTTGCCCGAGGTAAAAAACATGACCGTGCTGTTGATCGAAGCGTGCCCATGGGACAGTGACCATGAGTTTGCCATTCCCTACCCTACCAACTTCCACCCCTCCAATGAGAGTCAGATAGTCGCATGGCAGGACAAGGTCCGGTCAACAGATCGACCGTGGCTGTTTTCCTTTGCCGGTGCCAGGCGACCGGGCCAGGCAGGCTCAATCAGAGACCAAGTGTCTGATCAGTGTCTTAAGTCAACCCGGTGCAGGCTTTTGGATTGTGCATCCCAAGAGAATGATTGTGACTCACCGGCTACTACGATGAGTTTATTCCAGAGTTCTAGTTTTTGTCTGCAACCACCGGGCGACACACCAACCAGGCGATCTGCATTCGACTCGATGCTGGCCGGGTGCATTCCGGTGTTTTTTAGCCCCCACTCGGCCTACACACAGTACAAATGGTATCTGCCCAGCAACTACTCTGAGTACTCGGTGTACATTCCTGAAGACGAGGTGAGGGAAGGGAGAGTGAGTATTGAAGAGGTGTTGTTGCGATACAGCGAGGAGGAAATTGGAGATATGAAGGAGAAGGTGATATCCATGATTCCTGGTCTAATTTACAAGGACCCTAGTCGCCAGTTAGAGAGTGTCAGGGATGCTTTTGATCTCGCCATTGACGGTGTGCTTCAGAGAGTCAAAAGCACAATTGGGACTTAAATCATATATCTATCTATAGACTATAGTATTTGATTTGCTGCTGGATTTGTCTCTATTCAGTGCCAGTGGTGCTTTAGCTTGTTCAATTCATTGTTTGGTAGCTTCTAGACATTCTTATATGTATACAAAGGTTCTAAATTGTACATTCTGGCTTTCTTTTCACATCAAAGCATTTAAATAAAATAATTAGCAAATTGTATATCCTGGCTAAGTTTATTACTTTTTTTTTTTAAATAATCTTTAGAAGGTCGGGTTACTACGTCAGTGCTCATGGTTAATTTAGAAAAAAAGGGTGGAGTTGGCATTTTCTTAGAGAGAAAATTCAAAATTCTTGAGGCATACATATTTGAGAAACAATTAATTGATTGATAATTGACCATATGCAATCATATGAATGTTATTGTATTTAAGTTAAATGACAACCCAAAAAGTGAGGGAGAAAATATATAATAACTGTAAATATATAAATATCTAAAAATTAAGTTCGTTTGGAGTTGAGTGGGCGTATTTTGATTTGTGCTATTTGGTGTAGTAACCGTCAGTAAAAATTCGTTCCTGAAATAGTTATTAATTATCATGAGGGTCAGTAATAATTCGTTTCTGCCTTGCAAATTGCCAAATTCTGGGGCATAAAACATTTGGCAAGCACTACTGTGTGTGTGTGAGTGTGTATTTTGAAGGAAAATTGCATAGAAAAATGAGAACATTCGGGATGGCTGGGTGTGCTGGTAGCCGGTGTACCGTGTACATCAGAACAATCGCATAAAAATAAAGAAGCAGGCTCACGGACTCACGGTGCATCTATGATTATTTTTTTAAAAAATTGGGGGTTTGTTTTGAGCCTTTGGGCCCGTAACATATAATAAGTACTATATCTACAAGCCCATTAATTATGCAGGCAGCACCTCGCTCTCCTTGCACCTACAATTACAAACCAAAACAAACAAACCGATCATTGTTCATATATCAATACCCCCTGAAATCCTCAATCCTCATCATATTAGTATTGTTGTGTTGTATTGGGTTTTAATTTTATTGAATCAAGTCTGGGGCTCTGCATCTACATAATTGTGCAAGGTGAGACAGGGACGCGTCTTAATTTTGATCTTTTCTGAAATAAATTGACCTTTGGAAGGGAAAGAGCTAGCACGTGTTATGCCTTATGGGAGGCACTGCTTTAGTAAATTTGGGATTTGGAAAAGGTGCAGGTGCTGCTTTCCAAAATCAAGAGGCTATGGATACCAAAAAAAAACCATGCACTGCTTAATTGCAAAATGGATTTGGCAACTCTACTAAGTACTAACAACCGAGCTCTATTTGGTCAACAATTGTGCAACAAATTCATGGCACCACAGTACCACACTGCACCTGACCTGACCTGACCTGGAAGCTTCTCACGACATCTCCCACACTGTAAGGTTGGTTCTATCTTTCTCTGGTTTTGTGTATGGCCTAGTGACAACTTGACAAGGGATGACCATAACTCTCCACTATTCAAATGGGCATGCATATTCAAGACTTCTATCTCGCAGAAAAGGATGATGGATTGAACCAGGTGTGCAAAATCCTGGAAGCAAATTGCCTTTGGCAAATCAAGGCACTTCTAAAGGTCAAAAGAATTTTGACTCAAAATAATTATTTGAGGGGCCCACCAAACCATTCTTGTACACTCTAAACGAGCATGGTTGTTGAAGGAAGAAGGTGCCCCACACTTGTGAGTTGTGACACTATTAGGAAGGTGTGGCTTGCAGTGCAGGCAGCCTATCATCCAATCCTGGCATGATCAGCCGCACCTTTTCTGGTACGGTAACAGGAAACAGATCATGGTCTGGATGGTGAAAGAAAGGAGAAAGACTTGGGACATCAGTTTGATTGGAAGGCTCGTGAGTCGTGATCCAATTAAGATCCACTGTACATTCCAGGAATTGTTTAGAATGCCATGTCTGAATTCTGATGTTAATTAGAGAATGGTTAACAAATTGTTAAGTTCGATACAAAAACAAAAATAAAAGTAGTAAAATTCTTGCTCTCTCTAGCACATAAAGACAACTTTCTACACCACTATTCAGAAATTCAGAAAAACCCCTCAAATAAAGGCAACTTATAAATAACAAACATTCAACATTTTTAACCAAAAGAGCAAATCACTCTTGTCCCTCCAGCAGAAGCAGAAGGTTATGTATCTCGCAGCTTTTAAACTGCTCGACTTATAAAAGGGACCTGGGCACCTGGCTGCACGATGTGGTGGGTTTTGTCAAGAGTTTTTGTATGCAACTATAAATGGATATTACGTTGGGGTTTTCCAATTAAAGTTATCATTGCATTCAAACTTTTCTATGAATACATTTTAATTTAGCGAAATTCTTGTACATCGGTTGGGTACTACTGCTTCCAAAGTAAAAACAGAAAGAAATTCAACAATAGAAAGAACTGATAATTAGCAAAATCAAGTTGTAGCAGGGCGCAGGTATATATATAGATCTTGTTGACTACTTCGCCTGAATTTCCTGCCACCATTTTACATATACAAATCTCAAAAAATTTGTTTTCAGTGCTTACATATATTAATACATTTTAGCTGCAAACTCACGGTTTTATTAACAAACATACAATCCGCACAACGATTGATCTGAATTGAAGCAGTTATTTTCTGGAACAACAGATTTCATTACAATTCATTGGAGATGAGCTAGAGTGAATTTGGAGGATAATTAAAGAGAGATTCCCTTAATTCATTGGAAAAGTGAACTGGAATAATGCTCTCAGAAGTTCGTTTGTCTAAATAAAGTAAACCATCTCCGTGACTGGATATTCATCAATTTTTAGATGTGGCCTAATAATTAACCAATCTTCACAAATCTTCATAAAAATTAATTACAACAGTAATAACAAATGTAATATGCTCCTCTATTCCGCGTTTCCTTTGGCATTTATCAAGAATTTATCTCCTGCCGCAGTAAATTAATTTTGCCACCTCTCTCTCTATCTCTCTCTCTCTCTCTCTCTCTCTAGCACAAGGTTGCTAGCTAGCTTGCATCACCACGTTTCTACTCAGCAGAACCACCCTTGAAAGGCCCTTATATTCCATTCACAGTAGAGAAGAAACAGAAGGCCTTATAAGGTAATTTTTCTCCCTGATAATTTACCAAACAATTGTCTCTCGTCTTGCCAAGAACTGCCTCCGAAACTGCAGAGGTCACAAAAATCATTTGACACTCTTCTGTTTTTGGTTCAAACCAATTAAGGGTTTTTGCAAGATGGCAAAGCATTCTCATATTCAGTTTCTGACCATAGTGTGTAATGAAATCAGAACCCACATGCAATTGTTTTTTGAACTAAGATGCTTTCGATTTTCTTAATGCATGATTGCCTCATTTAATTCAACAAAAACCGAAGATAAACTAATTACACATGGAAGAAGTTCCCCAAAGATATAGAAGTGATGGCACTATTCTTAATTAACAAATTTTATCCATGTTGTTTAGGATTATTAGACCTTCATCGCCATATCAATGACCGCTAAAACAAATAGCGTCTCTGGAAGTTAATGAACTGGTACTTCAACTCTGCATCCCTGGCAGCTCACAATTAGTTGCATGCTAATTAACCCCAGAGAAGAACAAGATTGATCGACTTGCTCCGATTACCTAAACTACGTGTTTATGTCTACGTAATAGTCGACGGAGAATTCAATGCTGAAAACAACTCTATTTCACGGGACAGAGAAACACTTTTTTCCTCTTCTATCTTTGTTGATATTGCTTCTCTTCTTTCTGTCCATATCATCCTACATCCATCTTCCCTACTCCGCATTCACACTGTCAATTCTGACGGATTCAGCCACTGAGATGTGCACCGGAAGGTACATTTATGTATATGATCTTCCCAGCAAGTTCAACTCTGACATCATACAAGATTGCCATAACCTCCTGCCCTGGCATCACATGTGCCCTTCTGTTTCAAACATGGGTCTAGGTCCCCATGTCAGAGGCACCGGGTCTGTGCTTACTGAGACTGGATGGCATTTCACTAACCAGTGGGTTCTCGATTTCATCTTTCACAATAGAATGAAGCAATATGGTTGCTTGACTTCCAATTCTTCACAAGCTAATGCAATTTTTGTACCTTACTATGCTGGATTAGATACCGGTCGGCATCTGTGGAGTCAAAACATAACAGAACGAGACTCGCTATTGGTGGAGTTGTTTGATTTGTTAAGGTCAAGACCTGAATGGTTGGCAAAAGGGGGAAGAGATCATTTCCTACTCTCTGGACGTACCACGTGGGATTTTCGGAGGCAAGGTGACGATGGCCATCTTTGGGGCGGAAAGTTACTAACCTTACCAGAGGTCAAAAACATGACGGTGCTGCTGATCGAGTCATGTCCGTGGGGAAACGAAAATGAGTTTGCAATTCCTTACCCTACAAACTTCCACCCATCCACGGAGAGTCAGGTTCTTGCATGGCAAGAAAAGGTTAGGTCGGTGAACCGGCAGTGGCTTTTCTCTTTTGTCGGTGCTAAAAGGCCTGATCAGGTTCGCTCCATCAGAGACCAGGTGGTGGACCAATGTCTGAATTCGACGCAGTGCAATCTGCTGGATTGTGCATCACCAGAAACTGATTGCGACTCACCTAATACTACCATGAGCTTGTTTGAAAGCTCCACCTTTTGTTTGGAACCGCCAGGCGACTCGCCGACAAGGCGCTCCATATTTGATGCAATGTTGGCAGGGTGCATTCCGGTGTTCTTTAACCCTCACTCGGCTTATACGCAGTATAGATGGTATTTACCGACCAACTATACAGAATACTCGGTTTACATCCCTGAAGATGATGTGAGAGAAGGAAGGGTTCGGATAGAAGAGGTTTTATCGAAATACAACGCAGAACAAATAGGAGAGATGAAAGACACAGTAATAAGGTTGATACCTACTTTGATATACAAGGATCCAAGTCACAAGATAGAGAGTGTTAGAGATGCTTTTGATGTCGCCATTGATGGTGTGCTTGAGAGGGTTAAGAGCTTAATGGGTGCATAGTTTTCATGGTTTAACATTCCCAAGTTAATCATGAAGGGCATCTGGGGGAAATTAATGTAGAACATTATGATGGAAATAGAGTTACTATTCTACTCTATTCCATGGCACTTGCAAGATTACAAGTTGATAAGTTGATAATTGATGGTCACTTGTGTTCTTAGAAGAGAAGAAAATTTGGTCAAGAGGAGTAATCAACCCAATCCTAATGACAGAACCAACAAATTAAGTACTTGAGTTCTAAATATGGTTTATTAGAATGGCTATGTGCTGCTTTCATTGGTGCAAAATTGCATCAAATGAAATTTATATTCTACTATTCCGTTTGGATGGGTACAAGAATAAGATAATAGCTTTTTCCTACTCCCAAATTTATTATAAACAATTAAAACTCTTCACAAAGTTACACACTTCTCAATACTTCTTCTCTTATTTCTCTTATTCCCACACCATCCAAACGGAGCCTACAATAATAGGAGTATAGAATTCAAGATTTATACCACATTTTAATTAAAATCATCTATTGTTCGATCGATCGATCTGCATCCAGATTTGTACATTATGATGATTAAATGGATAAATTTTTTTACGGAAAAAAATAAATAATAGAAGCTATTTTCTCATTTTATTTAACTAACCAATAATAAATAATATATAATGCAAAGGAGATGCAGTTTTAGATTAATTTTAATAAAAACTATCCTAGCATAAGAATTCCCCCATTTACATCTATCATTTTGAGAGGATTTGGATTAACCATGACTTTTTATATTTCCTTATCAATAAAAATCATCATAAAATCTTAAAATCATCGTATCACATAAACTAAGTTGGATGAACTTGCGACAATTAATTATAACTAGGGGGCTCATCGTGCGCTCGATTCATGAGTTTTTATTAAATTATATTTATAAGAAATTTATTAGTATTTTTTACATATTACTTGTCTAATTTAATTTTATTTATTTGCAACGGACTATAAATTTACTTTGTCTAAATTTATGGAATGTTGTGAAACAATTATAAAACACATCAACACAATAACGAACAATTAATGTCAACACATGTAAAAATGCGACCATTATGTACATGGAGTACATGAAAGGCAAACAAAATTAATAACTGATGGCTTCATAATTATAATTAGATAAAGTCAACGAAGACAATATGGCTATATGCTCGGCAGGATTTCTAGAAACGAATTGAAATCGCCTAGACAACTAAACTCCAATCACATATGTGGTCATGCTTCTTTCAGTATACGTACATAAGACAATGCCAAAGAAAGCATCCCAGCTACATACGCTGTAGAAATATTAAGACAAAATTGTACACAGGCGGTTTGGTCAGGATTTGATGCTTAAATGTTGAAGTTCTCCCAATGCCTTCTATCAGGACCCGAATCCGGTGTAGCGCGGGACACCGTGTAGCGCGCGTACGAGCCGTTTGATCTTGATCGGACGGTTTATTTTTTACGGGCCTATCAATCTAGGTTACATGCACGGAGCTCCCTTGTCCATTGGATCTTGATCAGACGACTCTGATGCCGCGCTACACGGTGTGCCGTGCGGCACCAGATCTGAATTCCTTCTATCAAACCTAAATTTTTTAAAAAAAAAAGCCAAATGACAAAAGAGATGAAAGTTGAACCATAGAAGTTTCCTAATATATGGTAGTTGTACTAAAAATAAGTGTCAATGAAAATATCAGTCCTATTTTATGGAGTATACAAAGAGGAGGGTTTCGGTGCCCACAATTTGTATGTCCCTAAATGCTTCAAAATACACTTTTTATTATTTTTACAAAATATAAAATTCAAACTTCAAATCTAAACCGTTGATCTTATTTGATATAACTAGCGATGCATTTTCATATAAGTTTTATAAATTTTGAAATGTATTTGATACTCGATCAAGATGCTAAAATATGAACAAATTAGAATTAATCTATCATATTTAACTAGGTTCATTCAATATTCAATCTCTTGATCAAGTATTAAATAAATTTCAAAATTTATAAAACTTATATGAAAATGCATCACTAGTTATATTGAATAAGATCAATAGTTTAGATTTAAAGTTTGAATTTTATATTTTGTAAAAATAGTCAAAAAGTGTGTTTTGGGACATTTGGGGGCATACAAATTGTGAGTACCGGAACCCTCCTCGTATACAAATCCTACAATTTTGTGCTAATATCTTTATAAAGATAAATATATCAAGAAGAAAAAGCTAACTCAAAAAAGTACTTGAACTGGTACTACTCTTGTACCAGATTACGTTTGGTGTTAATATATTGTCTAACTTATGTTTCCTTCAAATAAACATTTTAATTATCTTTTATTTTAGGTTTCTTAAACATCATGGCAGATCAATAGTAATTTAAGGGGCAAAGTTATCAATTGTTCGTTTGTTGGATATATTGTGAAATGCCAATCTTGTAATGAGAACACGATTGGTTCTTGTTGGATGACACGTTGTCAACGATGTTGGGAATAGCCAATATTTCTTATTATATAAATAACTCAGAGTTGACAGTTTTGGATCTTAATTAGTACAATAAGAGTAGTTATAATAAAAAATGAAATAGACTTCTTAGTAATGGCAGATCAAACTTCAAAGGAAAAATGGAACGATGAATCCTTTGAAAATAAAGAATGATAAAAGTTAAGTAGATAAGATGAACGTTTTGAAGTTCTGCTTTCTTTTCTCAACATTGCGCCCTTCTTGCAAGGGTTTATGCATGTTTGGACAAATTTTGAATAACTTGCATTAATTCCAATTAAAACAGGGACTGGCTCAAGAGTGATACTCTCTTTTAAAGAGTGTCTGAATCTGTCTCTTACTGAGAAAATATGTCAGTAGCTTTTTTTTTATTTTTTTTATATTGTTATGAATGAAATTTCTCAAAAACAGAAGTTCAAAGTATCATACCACTGTCATAAGCCCTGTAGAGATCCTTTATGATGATTTGTAGTACCATGCGAACTGCAGAGGAAAAATATTATTTTTTATTTTTTTTGTCAAATTTTCAGTTGGCAGAATATTTTATACTTCAATAGAACAAACTGGTATCACCTGCCAGAAAAAGTACCACTATCATGATACTTACACATACTAATCCGAATATACATTAGAACAAACAGATACAACACCAATGAGATGATACTGGCACACCGAGGAATGAATTAAAGTTGCTTTAGTCTAAACGAACCTGGAACATTTTCATGATGTCCAACAATGCTCTTCTATCTTTCAATTAATGTTTTCTCAAAACGCTTAGTTGAACCTTTAGGTATGTAGGCTGTCGTCCTGTGTCATAAAAATATGTATGTCCATATTAAATTAAAGTCATTATACAATGACGAACGTTCACATCAACATCATCATCAAATGATCTAAGCGTAATTTTCAAAAGAAAAAAAAAGAATAATCGACTTCCTTTAATTAACAAACAGAGTTATCGTAACTCTTATAATTTTCATTGACAATTGGAATATCGTTTGCAGATGGTGAAAAATAGTATTAAACAAATTGAGAGATCCCTTTAAATAGGAATTGAGATCAAAACAATACCAAGTGAAAAATCCAACAAATGGAGATTTGATTTAATTTAAAGAATGTCATAGACATATATGTTCACATATAAAAAATTAGGCCTACTAACGATATGGGCCTTAGCCACTGGCTTACAGGCTGTAAATACTTTTTTATTAATACAAAGATGTGGGGCGTGACCCCCACTTTTATTCAAAATAATAATAATAATAATAATGCCTGCTAAGCAAAATCACAGAGAGACACTACCCGAGGGAGTGATTATGGAGGTTGACCAATATTAAAAATGGCTCAGTTTGGATGGGTGCAGGAATAAGGAAATAGTTTCTTCCTACTCCTAAATTTATTATAAACAATTCAAACTCTTCACAAAGTTACACACTTCCCAATACTTCTTTTCTTATTTCTCTTATTCTCACACCATCCAAACGGAAGAATAAACCTACGGCTCAATCCTAATATAGATCAGTACGTACCATAAAATAGGAAAAGAAATTCGTAATAGAATAGTAAATTAAAGACAAATCTGATTGGAAAATAATAACCCCTCTAAAATTAATTAAAGAACCTAACAACTAAATATTGATCAAACTTTATTTTCTAAATTCCTAACTTAGTTGTACTTTTGCAAAACATCCATAATAAAATAGTAAATTATCTTTACAATGTGCGAAGAATCTAAAACACGAAAACTTAAGTTTTTTTCTGTAAAAATCTAGTTGTCATCAAGGTAATGAGCAGTAATATAACTATAACCAAGACTATATTTACTAGCAGTCCAAATATCATATGTTATTGAGACCTTATAGGTAACTACAACAAATTGGGCTACGAATTGATTTCTACATTCAATAAATTATTTTTTAAGTTCTTTGGTAATTTTTCTATGATGGAATGTTCTATAAAGTGGTTTGCCTACATCACATACTATCAACCGTGCAAAACTAATACAATTACACATACTTATTGGTTGTGGGCAATGTAACGGGTAATATTTTCGGTGAGTTCTAGTACCATTCAAGTTTATAGTTGTTCGGACCAACTGAGAGTTAAGTTCATCTTGCGGTTTTGTTTAGCTTTTTCATATTTTTCGGCATGTTTTTAAAATGTGTCTGTACCATTAATTTTAATGTATGTGTAGTTAGATTTACAACCTCTTACCTTACACCTTGCCGAGATTAAATTTCCTTTACGTCAGACGCCATTTCGTAATTTTGCCGCCATTTCGCGTTGTATCGGAGATTGGACCTTTTCTTCTTCTCCTTTCCTCCAGTGTCCGTCTGCGATGCTATCAGAACGTTAAACCCGGGAGTTGGATCAGCACTTGAAGGTGTCAAATTAATTAAAAAATGCTCAAACTTGAACCATGCGCTCCACTAGAGTAATTAGGATTTGTGGATAACTAGGTGGTGGATAATTGAATTTTGTGGACAAATATATTGGTGGTGGATTAGTCGAATTTTGTTGATAATTCGGATCTTGTGGAAAATTGGGGGCGATCTGATCCTCCGGATAAGTGGTAAACACTAATCACAACCCATCAATATGATTATTGTCATGATAATGATAAATTTTCGTATTAATAATTTTATTATTAACAATTATGTTTGGTATAATAGCGATTATTTTTATCATTGTAATTAATTTATATTATTATTATGACGATAATGATGACGAATGTTGTTATAATTATTATTATTATTATTATTATTATGATTATGAATATTATTAATTTTTATATTATAGTTATAATTAATTATTATATTATTATGATGACTTTTTATGATCATGGTAATTGATTAATTACAATTACAAATCATTATTATATATATTTTTTCGTTTATTCTTGCTCTCAGAGTCTCAGTAAACTATTCAAATAACATTTTCTTGTTCATAAACAAACTATTCACTCGTGTTACTTCACTTCCAAACACTAGTCAACGTACCTTACTTTTGTGTATTTTTTTCCCTTTCAATTATAACCCTAAGAATTTATTATAGAACCAAAATCAGTTATATTTCCCAAAGCGTGCAGAAGTTTGGTCAAACTTTACTTGAGTTTAGCGACATGGATGTGATTCATAAATATATGTTGGTTTCCAAGAGCTTAATTATATGATATTTATTGGTTTTTGAGTGTACTTTAAGTTTGCGGAATCTTCTTAAATAGTCAAACCTACATAGGGATGCTTCCGACTCATGTAAAAAACTCTCGTTTGTTGTCGGCTATTTATTTCACTTGTTTTGGCTGTACAAATTTTACATTTTAGCGCTTGAAATATATTATGTTCAAAGCAAGCCTAACAAATTAGCAAATATTTAATTGAACCATCATAGTATGTACATAAAATCTATAGTATATTAATTAAATCCCATCACCGCATTAGTCCATCTCCGAAATTAATATGAACCATTCAATTATTTTTCACAGATCGATCAATCAATCTGATCCGTTAATCGTCGATTCATTTTTTCTTTCTCCTCTCATCTCTTCTTTCTCGTCAACAACGGATCGCATCCCCCTCCGAATCCACACCTATCTCTGCATCTCAGCCTCACCTCCTGCCTCTCCTCCGCCAAGTCCCCCCTCACCTCTAGCCCCTCCTCAGACAACCCTTCCCTCCTCGTGGAGCTCCTCCATTGACTTCCCCATGTAGGTATGTTGTATATGATACATGAATCAGTTTTATATATTTATATATCGGCACCATATTTACATTTGTTAAAAAATTCAATAATTAAAAATATCTAATATGTAAAAGAAAAATTAATATGTAAATTTTGACGTTTACGTATCATGTACTTCTCTCTTGTAACTTTCTTTCGATCGAGTAATGAAAATTTAGCTAGTGCGGTATGTATATGTCAAATAATGCGTAATATACGAGCATTAATTAAGAGCTTGTACATATTCATCGGGCGCCTACATAGTTTATTAACATTATATTTTTATGCTCCTCAAAAAAGCTTGGTGGACATATAAAATGTGTATGCAAAAAAAAAAATAATACCGAGAAATGAGATTTTTTCCCCCCTTTTTTTAAGCGCGGATATATGGGTGCCGAACTTTGTGAAAGGAAAGGAAGAAAAAAAACTCTGATTGTGTTAGGTCGATTGAGAGATTATGTGAGTGAGTTTAACTGTTTAATTAACTTGACACTTGTTAACTATATATTATTGATCATATGGATATGGAGTCGCTATTTCGTCTACCGAAAGTAATAATTTTTAGTTCAAGCAAATAGTTACGGCAAATAGATATAATCCCACTCCACCATTGTGGGTGGACTCTATGAGAAAACATTTGGCAGCAATTAATTAATCATTAATTTAGTTGCAACTAGAAATTATAACCCGTAGACTCAAATGCAGATCTAGCAACAATCATGACTTATTTTTCGAAATTCGAGCTTCAAAGTTCAAACAACAAATCTGAACGGTTCAATTTGTTGTTTATATTGAAATCTAGCTTATTATGAATCAAATTATATATATTTTTGTTTGAATACCATTTTTTTTTATAATTTTCTCAAATTTATAAAAATGTTGTTAATTGCGGGTTTACAATTCTCTATTAAATTTTGCATCTAAAAAAACTGAAATATAGTAAAAACCAAAATAAATCACATAATTGAATTCATGTATTTTTTTTTCCACATTTGCCCCGCAATAATTATGATAACACCAATTACTCAATAGTAACAATTAAAATTGCAAAACTCCAACCAAATATATGTGATCCAAGCAGTTAGTCTTTATTTAGTTTTTTCCTTATTTCATTTATCTCTCTTTTACTTTGTGCAGTGTAGCGTCCTATATATGCCGTTGTAGATAGGGGTGGGCGCAGAATGCCTTGAAATCATGGAACTGTTCCGTTCCGTTCATGTGAAACGTATAACGGAATGAAATTTTATTTCATTTCGCAAACAGAACGGAAAACGGAATGCATTTCGTGATTCATCTACGTGAAATACAGTGCAAATATAACTATTCCGCCACGTTCCGTCAAAACGGAACAAATTACAAATCAATCCAATACATACCGTTACTAAAACAGAACGAAAAATGGAATGATCAATTTTGTTTCCGTTATCAACGTTACCCACCCCTAGTTGTAGATTAAGGGTACGTTTTGTAGATAAAGGAAAAGCATTCATTCAGAATCTCAGGCATTCCCTCAGCTGTGGAACAAAATACATTTCTTAAGGAAATTAAAAACATACTCAAAACTTAGTCAAGGTGAATAGATTCATGCATATATGTTCTTATTTGGAAAGTAAGAGTGATGATAAATAATTATAATTATAATTAACTGCAAAAACGTATCACAAGTTCACAACTGCAATTCCTTACGAGGAGAGGAATCTTTGTTAATAGGCTGTCGCGGTGTCCCCTACTCCCCTATCGAGCCGAATAGTTATGTTAAAACTTTGTTCTTTTTTTTATATTTTCAACACAAACAGGAGATGGGATTAATTGAGCTACAAAGTACAAACAAAGAGGGCATGAGCACGAGTGAAGAACACAAAATGATATGAAATGAAAACGAGCGCTCTTCACAGAGAAAAATTAGAGGGAGGCCGAGGCACCAAGATGATGCCTCCTCTAGGCATCAACTACCTCTGCCTTTTCTTAGTCCGGCTCTCCATGGTCTTATCCACTGTTCTGCTGCTCTCTCGCTCCCCCCATCTCCCTCATCCCACTAAAACCCAAAGCATTACTGACCTCAATGTCCCTTCCGCCTCGGCACTACTGCCCGTACCTGCCGTGGACCCCTGCGCCGGTCGGTACATTTATGTATACGACCTTCCCAAGAAGTTCAATGAGGACATAGTGCGGGACTGCCGCAACCTCTCCCTCTGGACCAACATGTGCCCCTTCACCACTAACGCTGGCCTTGGCCCCAACCTCAACAACACAGAGGAGGACCAGGATGGGGTGCTACAAGATACCGGATGGTTCTTCACTGATCAATGGATGCTCGAGATCATATTCCACAACCGCATGAAGCAGTATGGGTGCCTCACCTCAGACTATTCTCTGGCTAGTGCTATCTTCATCCCCTACTATCCCGGCCTCGATGTGACCAGGTACCTCTGGGATCCCGAGATTGCAAGGCGGGACAAACTAGGGATGGATTTGATCGAGTGGCTGAGGCAGAGGCCTGAGTGGGAGGCCAGGGGAGGCAGAGACCATTTCCTTGTGTCAGGCCGCTCCACGTGGAACTTGCAGCGGGGTTTAGACCAATCTTATGCTTGGGGCAGCAAATTCCTGGTGATTCCAGAGGTCCAGAACATGACGGTGCTCACTGTGGAGAGACGGCCCTGTGGTGACAATGAGTTTTCCATACCGTATCCGACCTACTTTCACCCGTCAGATAAAAGCCAAGTGGCGGCGTGGCAAGAGAAGGTGAGGTCCAGCGAGAGGCCATGGCTCTTCTCCTTTGCAGGGGGGCGGAGGCCTGACCAGCCGGAGATGGTGCGGAATCACTTGATTGATCAGTGCGTGCAGTCGAGCCGGTGCAAGATGCATGAGTGTCAAACCGGAGGGGTGGGATGCAACTCGACAAGCAATCTGATGAAGCTCTTCATGCAGTCCCAGTTCTGCCTGCAGCCGCCCGGTGACACCAGGGCCAGGAGGTCCATATTCGACTCCATGGTGGCAGGGTGCGTGCCTGTCTTCTTCCATAATGAGTCAGCCTACATGCAATACCGTTGGCATCTGCCAAGAGACTTTGAGAATTTCTCTGTTTACATATGGGAAGATGAAGTGAAAACGGGGCGGGTGCGGCCGGAAGACGTGCTGCTCCGGTACAGCGACGAGAAAGTAAGAGAGATGAGAGAAGCGGTGATAAAGATGATACCGACTCTCATCTACAAAGATCCACGGTATACATCAGAAAAATTTATAGATGCATTTGATGTCGCTGTAAATGGAGTTCTTCAGAGGTTTAAGCCGCCATTATTCATTGATTCGGATTAACTAACTAATAGTTAGCTGTGATTAAAGGAAATACTGTACAATAAGCACTGTAAGACATTTTTCCCTCATAATTTTCCCCTTCTTTTTTATGCTAACACCACTTAGCTTTTTTCCTGCCAGCACACGAAATTGCACGTAATTAAGCTTCTTTTTGGTGAGAATATATTATATATATATTCCTTCTAACTGTTTGAGCTATTGAATGGTATTCACTCGAGTCGTCAATTTTTCTATTTTAGTTTCTGAAATCCTCAACAACTCTACAAGTTTTATTTCTTGGTAAAACTTAATTGTAAGGTTTGCAAGAGCGCTTACGACTAATTATATATGTTTTTTCTGTTACAACTCGATCGTCGTGTCTCGAGTTTCCATACAAAGAAGATGGATAGGATAGTGTCTTAGAGCTGATATTTATTAATTAAAGATCATCATTTTTTTCCCGCCACTTCGGTGAACTCCACCGGTAGACACATTATTATTTTTGTATGATTCACCTTTACTTGTTTTAAATTTACTTTGATCGAGTACGAATGTTAGGATTCATGCATTATTTATTCCTCTCTAATTATTCACTGAATCATATAACTATTCATTACAATACAAGCATTAAATTTTGAGTTATATAAAAGAAAAATTCAATTTAATTTGTATAATAATTCAATGCTCACAGATTTTAAATACGTAGCTTGTTCTGTAATAAAACGGCCGCGTTGTGCCTTTTCCGAATAATAATAATGATTCGATCACTTAAGAAAATATGTGTATAACGATTCAGATTTCCTATAAAACAACTTAGTTATATAAATATTCAACTTATATAAGTCATATGCACATTTATTTTAAACTATATATAAGTAATCAACTTTGTTATATATATAGGGAAAATTAGATGTATATCCTCTAATTTTCTCTAATTGGAAATATACTCTTCCAATCTTTAAAATTTGATGTTTATCTCTCAAATCATATTAATAAGAGATATTTGCCATTATCAATATTTCTAATGATAATTTAAATAATAAAAATCAAAGGTATAATTTTAAGACCAAAGTGCCCTTTCCTCCCATCCTCATTCTGTTTGCCTCTATTCCAAACATGGTGATTTTCTACTTGCGTTTTAACATCTATATATAGTACCTATGATCATTGATGGATAAAAGCATACATAATTTAAATTTAAAGCTTTTGTCTCCACTGATGTTATCATTTGTCCAATCTATCTCATGGTTTAAATTATCCCGTAACAAAGATTGGTTTCAGTGGATTTTTCCAATCTATCTCATGATTTAGTTTAATTACCCCAAAACAAAATTTGGTTTCAGTGAAGATCCGGACATGCCTAATTAATTAGATTTATTTACTCCAAATTCTTCACTTTTCTTCTCAATTTGAGGCAACCTCTGCCCTCTGAATTGTTTTTTTCGCCTCTTCGATTGTTTTTTGGGGAAGGAAAATTCTTTTTGACCTGGTGATTTTCCTCATCCATATGCAACGGTTATTATTTATTACAAACAAAAAGATAAAATTAAAAAGTTAGAAACTGGACATCGTTCTAGAAGAGGGGCATGTTAAAGAACTTGGGAAAGCAGGGATATTTTCGTCTCAAAATTACAAAATTCATTTTTATAATTTCACTGGAACTATTGATAAGGGTAAATGTCCTTAATAAATATGATTTGAGGATAAATATCCAATTTCAAAAATTAGATGGGTATATTTTTAATTAGAAAAAATTAGAAGAACATACACTTAATTTTTCCTTATATATACAAGAAGTCATCGATCGATCATAGTTAGCAATGTAGGGATAAAATTTACTTAAGGAATGTTCTTGTTGGGTGTGAAGACGATTTGTTTATTAAGTCACGCATTACTAATTGCTCGTCAAATATGATGTTTCTTACTAGTTAAGTAAGAGATTATTTATTCACCAAGTAGAAAAATATGTTTCTTGAATCTTGATTGTAAAAAAAAAATATATTATGGTAAATTATTTTTTCATTCCTAAGTTATTCTAGGATATATAAAGAGTCTAGATCCTCCTATAATCAATACACAGAAAAACAAAAAAGTTTCAAGCTCGTAATTTTTTCTACTTCATAAATAATATTAGGCAGGTGGCGTTTTGTGATTTTTCACCACCCGTATGATTTTTCGCAATTTTTAGTGTTTTATTTTTTTTCTCTATTTATCTCTTGCTATTGTAATGTGGTATGTGTGGCTACCTCGTCTTTACAACTGATATCAGAGGCCAAGGTTACATGAAAGGTTCTATTGGTGTACAAAATCCAATTGAATGCTTATGAAGGAAGAATTGTTACTCAAACAATATGGATGATAAGAGGGTAAATATCCGATGTTATGATGGTAAGCATTTTGGTTATTGAAAGTTACAAATAACTGACATACTGTATACTAGAGAATCAGAGGATACTTTAAAAGAGAACAAACCTGAAGGTACAGACGGGAATGCGTAGAAGAAGTTAGATCGCCGCACACTCAGTTTCATTCGAAACACCATCTCCATTCAAAATTTGAAAGACAAACAAAATTCCATGTGGGAGAATTTTGACTCGCATTACAGTAAGGACAGACTGACATCCTCTTATTGCGAGGCCATTCGCTCTTTGTATACTTGCTTGTTTTTCGAATCTTGGACTCTCTGGAGAGTAGACTTAAAGTATTTTCTAACGTTGCAAACCTCACTTGAAATAAGTAAACATTACTCCAATTATGCCTCTAAAAATTCAGACAATCAAATTAGAAAACTGTATTCTTGATAGAACTTAGGCTCCGTTTGGATAGATGTGGAAAGAAGGGAAGAAGGGAAGAAGTGGAAAGAAGTATTGGGAAGTGTGTAACTTTGTGAAGAGTTTGGATTGTTTATAATAAATTTGGACCTTCTTCCTTCTTCCTTCTTCCTTCTTCTTTCTTCCTTCTTCTTTCTTCCTTCTTCCAACCCCAACCAAACAAGGCCTTAGTGTTTCCCCTAATTCACTCTCAAAATCACTAAATATTAGACATTAATTGATCAAACAATAACCAGAAATCATGGAGAAGATGCTTAAGTATCAATCTTAACCGAAAAGAAATCTAACGACTCTGATACCACTATTAGAAATACAAGAGCATTCAACATACCGTAGTGAAAGTCGATTCCTACAGTTTCGAGACGATTCTTTTCACGGCATGATATGCATAAGTCCTTCTCATCATCTGAACCTCTATTTTTATGTACTAGTTGACAGCAACCACATTTGAGAATAAGTCATGCCTTTAGTTCCATAGTACAAGTGCCAGAGGACTGTCACACGCCAATCTCTCCAATAGATTACGGTATTTTACTCTCACATAGTGCTTCTACTTGATGAAATAAGTAGAAGAGAAGTGAAATCTCTATCTCTCTCTATTCTCTATTTCTCTCTGAAAAGAATTATATATTCCATGCATGCATTAAAACGCATCTGTATAGAGAGATGTATAAAAAGATCATTAGCAACCAGTAGGTGCGAGGTGGAACGGTCCATTTCAAATATTGTAAATTTAATAAATAGGTCCACTTCTAAATTCTAACACGAATGTCAAGTTTGAATTGTGGGATTGAGGTAATTCTTCAATATATTCTTATCGAATTTTCGATTTCTCCATTGATCTAATTTCATGAGACAATCGGTGTCACTTTAGACTGAAATTGGTGAATGTGACTGAGTGAAAAGAAAGGGATCCAAAAAATATTTCTTTAAACCAATACAAATTTTATAATTATAGATATGAAACAATTATGGATGAATTTTTAATACTTATAATTATAACGTTTTTTATTATTTAATTATTTCATAACGTTTTAAAAAATAATCAGTTCCAAATTAGTAATATTATAATGATAATAACGAAAGTCTCTGAAAGTTAAGAGATAATATGTAGCAATTATTTTATAAAGCTATGTGATACTCTTTATTTATATTTTAATAATGTGCACATAAAATTATATTATTTAGTTCAAAAACAAAAAAAATTAATTATTTATTCATTCTCCTCTATTACTAACTTCAACATATCACACCAAACAACATTTACTAATTTTAAACAAGTACTAACTCCTTCCAATCACTAATCTAACCATTTTACTCCACTGACTTAACAAATATTAACCTTACATCACTAACTCTTGTTATACCAAACGCAGTCTAAAAGAGCATGTTGCCTTCTCCTATGTTGGAGACTTGAGATGGTTGAATGAGAGATTTATAGCACACGGGGTCCTTTTTATCACAACAGAAACATCTGTCAGTGGGATTGAGATTCGGCCCAGTTAAAACAAGTTGGGCTTTCACTAATAATATTTATTGAATATTGATGTTCTTAATTTTCTAGTTAGTGGCACTTAATTTTGCAATGTAGCATGTCGTTTGTACCCTAAGATCTTGTGGACTATTATTTTCTGCAGCTCCAACCCAAAAAAAAAAAAAAAACCAGCACCACAATTTTTTTACCATTAACCGTTCGATCTAATTTCGATGAACCTGGTATTAATCACAGAGCATCTATTGTTGATCGAACGGTCACGAAAGAAAGACTTACTCTGCAGCTTTTAAAAAACCTGTAGAAGATTTCGTTCGTAGGTCATGTAGTCATTTCATAATAAATATTATCATAAAAAGGTTTGCAAAATGATTGATATATACATATATATGAGCCAATGAAATCATTTCAGCCGTTCCATCTCAATCTGGATATGACGCTGCATCCTGTTATATATATCCATTCATTCAAAATAATAATAATAATAATAATAATAATAATAATAAACAAGTCGACGGCGTCAAGAACTAAATTAACCAAACCCAATAAATATGATAATTAAATAATAATAAGTTTTGAGAAGAACATGGATAATAATAATAATAGGGATTAGCCTCAGAATTTTAATAGGGAGACACTACAAAAAAGATGGTTTACATAGACTTTTATAGCTAGACCTTTTTTATTTATGTTGGTTTTTGTTTTATTGCTAGATTTACTTGATGAATTAAATCTAACAAAATTTTTAGCAAGACTCAATTTTCTATTAATAGCTCTTTAGAAATCTAGCAATTTATTTTTGAAAATTGAGTCTTGTTAAAAAAAATTCTAAATTTAGTACATCAATTATATCTAACAATAAAAAAATAAATTTAACAATAGATCAATATCTAACATAAATAAAAAAAGTCTATCAATAAAAATCTATCTAAAGATTATCTTTCTTATAGTGAGAAATCTGAGACGTACGAACGTATAAGTTGGGTCAAATTCTGATGCAGATCTTAATATAAGAATTTTATAAAAGCGCTATATATATTTTAATTTAGACTTTAGTCGGTGACAGTTGCGACTAGTACACGTCCCATCTATCGGGCGTCGATGTTGATTCTTCGAGAAATTAATAAACGAATCAGATCCAAAATCGGGATGCCAAACCATAACGTATTCAAATCAAGTTATTTATTAATGATCAATTTTCATCCTGGATTTTCTGTTTGTGGAGCAAGCTAGCGCTAAATTTGGTCAAACTGCGAATTTAGTCCGCACCATTGCATGCACCCTTCGACTCTCCTCTCTCTGTAAATAAACTAATTTTGTAACCATAATAAATATAAAAGGTACTAGATCTCTTTATCTATTTCTTTTTCTCATTTGACAAAACCATGTATAACAAGAACAATTACTCAAACACGTACAGGAAACAAATCAAGGATATACATGTACATGCACAAGCTGGCTAGCTGTCTTCCCCAGACTGACACATGCATACCCTAAGTAAACACTGCTCTTCTTCTTAATTTCTCAGCGTGTATCTCTCTACAAATTAACAATATTTCTTTGCCATTGCTAATCACCTATCCCTTAGTTTCCATGGAACACATCCATGGATTCATATTCACAAAAAGATACATACCTTCCTTAGCCATTCCACTTGCCGGTCTCCTTTTGCTTTTCTCCTTTCGCTCTGATTCCCCGGGCGGCCTACATTTTCCCGAATTTAGATTCTCTCTCTTCTCCAAGGGCACTTCTTTGGCACCCACCAACCCATGTTTAGGCCGTTATATATACACGTATGACCTGCCCACACGTTTCAACACTGATTTATTACGCGAGTGCACTGCTCTGTGCCAATGGACTGACATGTGTCGGTTCATAGCTAACTCGGGACTCGGCCCCCCTCTGAATGACACAAGCGGAGTACTTCTTGGGACTGGGTGGTATGCAACCAACCAATTCACTCTGGAGGTCATATTCCATAACCGCATGAAGCAGTACCAGTGCCGGACTACCAACTCTTCATTGGCAGCTGCAATATATGTACCGTTCTACGCAGGCCTAGATATCGGGCGACACTTGTGGGGGTATAACATGTCAGTGCGTGATTCTCTATCCCTAGATCTTGTTCAGTGGCTCAAGTCTAAGCCTGAGTGGTGGCTTCATGGTGGAAAAGATCATTTTTTCATCTCGGGAAGGATCACCTATGACTACAGGCGCCCGACCGAAGAAGAAAAGAGTTGGGGTAACAAGTTGATGCTTCTACCAGAGACTAAAAATTTCACACTGCTAGCAATCGAGTCTGCCCCTTTTACAACAAACGAGGTGGCAATACCATACCCGACATACTTTCACCCATCAAATGTGAGTCAAGTGGAATCGTGGCAGGAAAAGGTGAGGTCCATGGACAGGCCTTGGTTGTTTTCCTTTGCAGGAGCGAGACGACCTATGCAAAGCACTTCAATTCGGGACCACCTAATAAATCAGTGTACACAATCCGATGAATGCAGGCTTGTACAGTGCGGTTATGGAAAAGATAGCTGCCACTCACCGACCCAAATAATAAATTTGTTCAAGCATTCCAAGTTTTGCTTGCAACCAACAGGAGATTCTTACACGAGACGGTCAACATTTGATTCAATCTTGTCAGGTTGCATACCTGTATTTTTTCACCCAGGTTCGGCCTACACACAATATATGTGGCACTTTCCGAAGAATTATTCGAGATATTCAGTGTTCATACCAGAAGATGAGGTGAGAGAAGGGAAGGTTAGTATAGAGGAGGTATTGTCCAAGTACAGTGAGGAGCAGGTGAGAGAGATGAGAGAGAATGTGGTAGGCATGATAGCGAGAATTGTGTACAAGGATCCAAGGTGTGGATTGGAATTGGAGGGCTATAGAGATGCATTTGACGTCGCCATTGACGGAGTAATTGAGAGAGTGAAGAGATTGAAAGGAGATTAATTTCCCTGATCCTACTGCTACTGGTACAGACTACAGACAGCGAGCGAGGGAAGTGAGAATAACTAAACTGGGGTCGTTTCCAATCAATTATTTTCGTGTGAAAGGATGTTCATTTCAATGAATTTATCAATTTGATGATTATATATATGATTTTGTAGATTCTGAAGAATAATGTTTTTCAATATTAGGCTTATATTATTTATGGTGAAATGAAAATGAGTAGGAAAAAAAAATGCATAGTTAATTTATGTGCTGCCTGAAATGAATATCAGAATATGTATATGATAGGCTTACTAATAATTGTTTAGTTGCGTGGCAAGTGGACTATGGACAATGGACAATGGGAGAGATGATATTTTATTGAATGGGCCGAGGCTGTAACTTTGAAGACCGGGCCGTAATTAAGGATTCGGACGGATGAGTCCATGACCCGTCTATAAGGATTCGGGCGTAAGGCTTACAGTCTAATGTTGGATTTGCTTTAAAACCAAAGGAATAAATAATTCTAGTGATTCAAATAAGCAATCCAGAAAATATGAACTCGCAGAACCAGCAGTGGAACGGACCGTTCCAATACACCAGAAAATTAAATTATGTATGGTCTGAATCTTGATGTTGAGCACTTGTTGATGTCTCCTTACGCTCCTTATCTCCTACTATTGTGCACACAAAGAACGGGAGAAAGGTCTTCTAAAGGATCAAGACACGTCCTTCGATGTCTTACACCTAAAAGCAAAGCACTATCTCTCTCTAATCGATGGAATAACTAGAAAGAGGGGCAGAGTTGCTGCTATCAACTCATGTATGCAGTAATCACGTTGTTGTCTTGTCCCTTGGGGACCAACCCCTATATATAATAAGAACCAAGGGCTTCTTGGCCTCCAAACAATGCCATAATTAACCATCTTAATTGGACAATGTTTCTAAATATAACCACCTATAAAAAGACAACACATTCCTATACCAAAATCCTACTTTTCTTTACAGCCCTATATACTAAGTAGAATCAGCCCACCAAAAATAGATTGTTTCCTTATATGGCGCAGAGTCTGGAACGGACCGTCCCAGAATTAGGACGGGCCATTCCAACACTGAACAATCTTACATCTAAATGAAGGAAAGTAGGAAACTCTTCTACTTCTACAGTTCTACAACACCAAGAGAATTCTCGCTGCCTCTCTCACAAACGACCAAACTCCAACTCCCATTTGCCTCTCTCTCTCTCGCTGGCTTATATCTCTATCAAGTTTCCATCACAATACTCGAGCAACTCTTCTCTTCTCGCATCTTATATATATCTCTGCTTAAAAGACACCAAATTGGAACTGTAAATTACTAAATTTTAGTTATCTGAGTCCCATTTTAAGTAATAAAGCACTCATTTTCATTTACTGGATTTCATCGCTTCAATTGCTGCGTTTAAAAGTCTCAAATGCTCCACATTTGTTATACAGTCATCTTTTGAAATTTATATCAGTGGCATCATCAAATTCTAAACATAATAAACCGTCTAAAGATTTTTAGAGCAAAACGCATAACGCTACAACAACTAAGCACGAAATAATGGTACCATTATCTCTATGTTGATTGTTCATGCTAAAGTTAGATAAATGATAATATCATCTCAATACTAACAAATTCCTTACAAAAATTGTTGTTTCAGAAAAAAAAACAATACTATAACGGCCTGCTCAAGTATTAAATATAAAAAAAATGAAATGACTAATTTCAAATCAACTGGACGTGAAAACTAAATCCTTGCACGTTGATTGAGTAAAGAGTTGTGCTACTTTAGGTTTAATTGAAGTTAATTTCAAGCCTAATCATTCAATCGAGTAAAGCAAGTAAAGCAGTATTCTAAGGCTGTGCTTCAGGATTAAATTTCCGAGGGAATGGAAAGAGAGATGGAGGAACAAATTTAAAAAATGGGCTGACCGAATCGGGGTACTCCTCTTCCTCTAGGAAGAAAAGTAACGGATGGAAAGAAATAGAAGGCAAGGTTACCATAGAGATAGATTTGTGAAGGACTTACCTCATAGCTATACCCCTCGATTTGGAGGGTAACAAGTTATGGTCAATTCTTATCCACTTTATGGGTGCGTTTGGATGAGAGAAGAAGAAGAGGAAGAAGGAAGATGGGAAGAAAAAAATTATAAACAATCCAAACTCTTTACAAAGTTACACACTTCCCAATACTTCTTCTCATTTCTTCCATTCTTCCCTTCTTCCCACACCTATCCAAACGCACCCTATATTCCATTCTTTTGAAAGGATTCTAAAACAGGCCCTAAACGAGCATATTTCTAAACAAGCAAGTAAAGCATGAGAATACAAATACCAAAAGGTGTTGAAAAATAAAGTAGAAAAACTCAAAATTTTATTTGATAAATTCGTTTGTAAAATTTCGTTGGACTTTTTATCTTCTGAAACCGATTATTCATCAATCTCACTTTAATTTTACTTACCCATTACTTATCCGTTATGTAAATTCATTAGTGAATTCTTTAATGTCCACTAACGTTGGTACATTTATTTCCTATATCAAGGCTTTCAATTTCCTACGATTAATTCGTAAATTAATTGGCTGTAAAAAGCGTTATTTGAGATCCTTTATAAACAGTCCAATTTGACTAGAAGAAGAGGCAGTAGAACTGTAGAAGTCGATACCACTTGATTAAATATTCCAAATCTTTACTTTGATATTTCTCATAGTAATTTTCAATTTGATTTGAATATTTTTCGATTGATTCTGTTGGATATTGTGGAGGACTCTCATCAGTCACTTCTCCGTTCATACCCTAAGAAGTGACACCTATCCGAATTTTCTTGATTGCGATTTCTCTTAAACGTTGAGACGGAATACGCTTAAGGACAGCGCTTAGTGCGATTCGGATAAAAAACTATTTTAATTACTTATTTTATTTAATTTTATGCTATCCGAATTTATTTATTTGATTTTACACCAACAAAAGGTACATGCATGGCATGTACAGAGACTATCTTGGTGAGTATATTTAAAAAAGTGCCTAATTTTATTTAATCTCGAATTCACAAGAAAATTTAAGGAATAGGCATAAAATCAAAAGAATTATTTCAATTAACGATTTCCATCCCCATCACAATCACTCTCCAATTTTTCCTCTTTCTTTTTCACTGAACCATCACCCTATCACCAGATTTTTGAGAGAAAAGAGAATATCAAGGTTGCAATTCGAAATCCAAAGGAAGAGAAGAAATTGGTGCATTCAGTACATGCATGTACTGGTACCATATGCATCCGATTAAGAGTACTACATACTAGAAACATAAATTAAAATCACCAAACTAAGTGCTAAATTTGAGTTCGAGTCTCAGTAAATAGAGCTAAAAATAGTGAAAGATCGAGAGGTTTCTTACATATTTAAGGCCGATTGAGAGGCGTGATCTCTCGATCTCTTTGACAAACTAGGATTTTCTCTTTTTTGGGTGAGAAAGTCGAAGCGTATAGAAAAAGACATCGGGAGAGAGAGAGAGAGAGAGAGAGAGAGAGAGAGAGAGAGAGCTTTGTTTTTTCTTTCTCAGTGATCTAATAGGTGGATAGCTTGATTGGGAAGAAAGTGAGAAGCGGCTTTGACAGAGAGGTCAAGCGGGGGAGAGAGTTTACTAGGCCGATGATCTTATTAATTCTTGTAAGAATGGGAAGAAGGTGAGAAGCGGCTTTAACAGAGAGGTCAAGAAGGCGAGAAGCGGCTTTGTCACTAGGCCGGTGATTTTATTTTAATTATTGTAAGAATTTACCTAATATGACGAGGCCATATCAATGTGTCAAAAAGTCGAAACATATCCGGGTGCATGTCAGACTGTCAGTTGTATTGCGTTTTCTTTGGTTTTGTTGCATGTGATTATATTTGTAGGATCCTTGGCAGCTCAGTTTTCATTGTTCCGAATTTTTCCTAGTTAAAAATTAATGCAGTCTGATCTGATCGTTGCAAAAAAGGTAAACTTATGGTGGTCAAGTGTCAAACTTAACGGTTCTCTTCTTAGCTTGCAAAGTCCTGTAGTATGTAGATTAAATCACAAGCATGATAATTTTCTTGAAGCGAATGGTTTCTGGCCAATCTGGGAATATTAATGGTTTGTTGTCGCCATCAATAAACCATTATTTTTTCCCTGGGTTAGTCTCCACTTCGAGAAAAAGGAAAAGTATTAATATGTTGGTAACAATTAAATTAAAATTATTAAATTTACCTAACTCATTAAATACAGATTAGAGAAACAGAACCTCAGATTGGATCAACATGGGACGAAAGTATGATGGAGACGTTTAACAAACGAACGAAACAAAAAAAAAGACAAAATTTTAAAAAAGAAAAAGCTGAAGAGGGGGGGGGGCTCTGGATTATGTAGCTTGGTCAAAGGTTTGACTCCTTAGTGCGTTTGGATAGGTGTGGGAAGAAGGGAAGAAGGGAAGAAGTGGGAAGAAGTATTGGAAAGTGTGTAACTTTGTGAAGAGTTTGGATTGTTTATAATTTTTTTTTCTTCCCATCTTCCTTCTTCCTCTTCTTCTTCTCTCATCCAAACGCACCCTATGGTATAGAGAACACCGAACCATATCCTACTCCTGATATTATTATTATTGCACCAAGCGGGTTTATAATTTTTATTAATATTTCAATCTAACTCAGTTATATGGGTTAAGAAATTTATTTATTAGTAGATTCATCCGTAATCTAATCTAATCTATATAAATATTTATTTACGGATTCTTACAGATTTTTACGGGTTTTCGGATAGAACGGATTATGATTTATATGGTGCATAAATAAAATTGACAATATTAATAAGAGAAAATATTCATATGCCTAGGTTATACATAAAGGGGCTGTTTGGATTCATCAAAGAATTTGGGGAATTTTATCTTCCTACCATAAATTTAATATAAACAATCTAAACTCTTCACAAAATTACACACTTTCCAATAAATTTATTCCTAGAAATTGCAACTTCCCCAAATTCCTAAGCGATCCAAACGGCCCCAAAGGAAATAAATCATGGTCAATTTCTTTACTATCATCAAAATGCCTAGGTTATAATACATACTTTTATCATACGTATCCTACTTGTATTTAGAAATCTATGGCTATTGTAGTTCATGACTAAACAAAACAAAAGTAGTGAGTTATCATGACTGAATAATCTAAGGCTACTATAGTTTATTCACCAAGCCATATTGAATTCAAATAATAATTAAAATTCTAAAATACATTCGCTTTTAAATTTCACCGAAATAACATTATTATGACTTAAATAACAGATTTTTAAGCAAAATGCATAACGCTACAACAACCAAGCACGAAATAACAGTAGCGTTATATTTTTGAAAAATTAGCGATATAACTGTAAATTTTTGCATTTGACGGCGTAAAAACGGATAGGTCACTCAACTAAAAAAAAATTTAAGCCGAATTCAAATTCATACCAAACCCTAATTTTTTTTTAGCTTTTAAAACTTTGATTTTGACTTGTTAATTTTTTATATTTAAAATTTTAAAGTAACTGATAAGATAGGCCAGTTGTATGATTGCTTATTATATACACACCGTTTTTCTTCCGTTATATCACTGTTATAACACCGAATCGTTAAATCAACTTTGTACCTTTATATCACAAAAATCGCAATTTAAAACCTTGAATTAACAATAAATTTAAACAATCCCAGGCTACTAGAGTTCATTTACCAAATCATATCGACCTTATATGATTTAACTAAACGGGTTGGGTACGGATTATGAAGAGAAAATTTATGACTTGTGAAGTGAAATTGATTTGTCAATGGGGAATTACAGATTTACGATTGAATGATTGCTCTTTATCAGATTCAAAACAACGTCGCATATGGTTCATCAATGCGTTAATTTAAAGGAATTTCTAATCTTATATATGACCGTGCCACCAAATTAACAATTGTGAACGCATTTATATCTATATCTACATCTATAGTATTAATCAAGATGAATGGCCGCATTATATTGACCGCGATGACTTAATTATATTTTTTAAAAATAGTTTTTTTAAGTAAATATATTTGAAAATCAAAGGTAGAACTATTTCATGCATAATCTATTAAAATAAATATATTTTCTCCTACAATAGGTGATTTGAGCCCTCCAAATTTCGGTGATCGATCGATCTAAATTTATGTAAGAAGTTGCTTTTGGCAAAAAAAAAATTCTGACGGAAAATTTATGCCAAATTTATATGACGACTTTCTATGACAAAAATTACTAAATTTGAACTTGCAAATTTTTGTCTAGATTTTTTGACGAGATTTTTTTATATTTTACAACATAAATTTTAACAAATTTGAGAAAATAAATTGGATTGTTCTTCTATTTTAAAAAACATAGCGCATTGTGCGACAGCCATGTCTAGTATTAATTAAAACTTGTGACCACATTTTTTCTATAATTGACTGTAATTTTGTATTTTTCTATTTTGGTTACATACAACTTTCTATTTTTATATTTTCTATAATTAATAATAGTTTTATTTTTTTAAAATATATTAAAAAAAGTGGTATCAATCATCATTTAATTTAAGAATTAAATATATTTTAAGATCTAAAGTAATTCATGCTGAATTATTATTATCATTAAAAAAATATAGCGGCAACGACTGCGATGTCGAGTTTTATTTAGGGAGAATTAGTCATATACCCCTCTAATCATAGTCAATTGAAAATATCACCCTCTAATCTTTAAATTTGGAAACATCCCCCTTCAATCATCACTACTATAGATATTTACCCTTTTTCCTATTTTCAATGATTTTTTAGTTATGAAAATTTGTTTTTAAGATTTCCGGACAAAAATACCCTCAGCCCCTATCTATTTTCACCTTACCGCTTATCGCTATATGTTTTCCCAAACCATCTATTCTCTCTCTTTTACCAGAAATGCTGATTTTATTCTCGACATGAATGTTTTGAAGGACAATAGGGAACTGATGGCAATTTCGTGCTTCATACTTTGGAGTGAGAGGTGCTCGGGAATCTATACTGGAAATCATTCACCTATCAGCTCACTGGTAGGACAAGTGCATCTAGAATGGCGCACACTCCAAACAAGGTGTAGATCTTGAGTTTACGAGTTGCTCTTTTGCTCCTTCATTTCAGGAACGAGTTTACAAGTTTTAACCTTTAGCATAGTTTACTTCAAATCTTTTTATTGCTTGTACTTTTAGTTTACTTTTCTCCTCTGTTAGCCGCTGGTTAATTTTTGTAACATTTTTTTAATGGAAATATGATGGGCTTGACCTCCATTTTTTATTCAAAAAGAAAAGGTAAATATTTGAAAGAAGAAAGAAAACTAATGACTGATATCTTAGAATATTTTTTTTTTCCATGCACAGAACAAAAAAATAACGGGAATAGGAATCGTCAGGGGGCAGCTCCTAAGGACATTTATGTCCGATTATTATAAAAAATAAATTTTCAGAATTTAAAATCATTAGAAATAAGAAAATGGGCAAATATCTATAGTAGTGATGATTAGAAGGGGATATATCCAATTTTATAGATTAGAAGGGAATATTTCCAATTAGTCATGATTTGAGGGGTATATAACTGATTTTCCCTTTTATTTATGGGGATGTAATTGGTTTTGTCAGCGGATGCATTAGCATTATCTTTTCGGAATTATTTTGGGTCCGCCTATCTGGACCAACTTCACTGCCACTGTCCGCTGTCCTTTTCTCGCCTCTTTTCGAGTTTATGTAAATTTGGACAGGAAACACTCACTTTCTATCTATACGACTATACCTCTACACAGTACACGCACGCACGCATGATTCCTCAACAAATCCCCGGCATGCACCCCTGAGGTGTGTTTGGCATCATACGTGAACTAAAAGTTCACGAACTAGGCTAGTTCGCGAGAACCAAACAACCCACGAACTAGACTGTTCGCGAATTTTTTGACTAGTTTCTAATCCTCCAATTTTCATGAACTAGAAATTATTCGTAGGCCTATTCGTGGACCGTTGTTCATGCCTAATTCGTCCCTAGTTCGTGAGCGAACCAAACACACCCGTTAAATAACCTTCGCAGAGGATTCGGATCACTCGCTTTCTATATCTACGACCGTCCTTTGGTCCTTTGGGCTTTGGCCCTCGTCTTTCTTCAAATCAAATAATAAATAATGATAAAAATAGTGGTTGGATCTCTCATATTCTCTTATCTCGTAATTAATGAATTATAGTTCATATGTGTGTATTTTATATGTAAAAAGAGGTTCATTTTTTATCGTATAAAAAAATTAAAATCGTCTTGTTATTACTACTGGTGTTCATAGTTTTAAATTACAATGATGATATGATCTTTGTCATCCTACGTAATTGTACGTATCTGATTTAAAATAAGATCGAATTTTCTTAGACTTTAAAATATCTTTGTGATAATAAAATTTTATCATCATTAGTTTATCAACTGTTCTGTCATCAAAACAAGAACAAATTTCAGAGAAGAACTTTTTTTTTTTTCATCATTGTGGCATGAGCCGTACTCCTAAAATCGTCGCACCATTGGATTGTCTGTAAATAAAACTTGCAAACTCTTTGTTTTTTGAAGGAAATAAAAATTTCCAACTTAAAATGATTATTATATAATTGGATTGTCTGTACGAGGAGACCACATGTCAAGAAAAATAAAAGAGAAAAAGAAAAGCAAAATGGAGGAAAAGGAAATGGAAGCAAAGAATGAACCAGCCGCCAGAACAGTAATTGTAGAATTGACAAATTGTAGATGCGGCCCACATGCCACGTGGCATGTAATTACTCGAATTCAACGCTGTCAGTCAAACCTTGATCGGAGGATCTTTTTTTCTAGTTTGTCGTGGACAAAGAAAGGGCCAAGGCCTACATTGAATAGGCTTGTTTGAATTGCAAACATAAAAGGAAAAAAAAATTAATAATAAACATGCAAGCATAAGCGTGCTGGCGGCCGCTCCAACCCGAAAAGCCAATGGGTCTGGCGCACTTAAAATCCGAGAAGACATTAGGCCTGGCGCACTCACAACCCGCTATGTCATAGAGTTTCGATTTCAACCCGCCAATGTCGAGTTAGAAAATATAAATATAAAATTTGAAAATCAAAGTAATAAAATTAAAATTTGAAAAATCTGTAATAAAATGAAATCTGACGTTTGTTAATTGAAATATTATTAGCAATCTCAAAAATTGGATACCAAATTGAAATCTAAACCGCAGGCGAACCTGCATGTTTATTATTTAATTTTTCTTTTATGTTTATTATTAAAAATTAGTTTTATTTTATTTTTTAAAATATGAGATTACAAGAAAGAAGGCCTATTTCCAGAAGAAGCACTCTTCCGAAATAGTAAGCGCACCCAAACAAAATTTCTTCTTTCTAGGGCTCCTTTTGGATAGGTGTGAGAAGTAGGGAAGAAGGGAAGAAGGAAAGAAGTATTGGGAAGTGTGTAACTTTGTGAATAGTTTGGATTATTTATAATTTATTTCTTTCCTTCTTCATTCTTCCTACCTTTTTCTCAACGCATCCAAACGGTGCCTAAAATAACACTTTTCTCACTCTTTTTGAAATAACACTCTTTTTAAATTTAATTCATCTCTTGCATTCATTTTTCTCAACTCACCATCCGAAACAAATATTTCTTCCTTCAAGAATAATACACTTCTTACTCTTCTTTTCATAATAACGGGACGTTTGGATCGCTTAGGAATAAGAAAAATAGCTTCTTTTTAAACGGAAATTTATTCCTAACAATTCAAATTCTTAACAAAATTACACACTTTTTAATATTTTTCGCCTAAAAATAGACTATTACTCTTATTCCTAAGCGATCCAAACAGCCCAACATTCTTTCATTTTTAATTTTTTATTGATTGATTAGGTCAGTGCATGAATGAAGCCCAACACCGCCTTCCTTTCTTAATTTCTTTAGCGGTCAGTGGTGGGTTAATCTTCTTTCTCAAGCCACCCCGGTTTTCGTGGGCCCCACCGCTCCAGAATATTACTACATTATAATATATATTTATATTATTATACTATTAAGTGTCCGAACAGAAACACATTTAAAAATTTTCAAAAATTAAAAACACACTTGTTAGTCGCACAGAATAAATAAAAGAAAGATTTGTAGTCCTCATGGAATTTCTATTTAGACGTGGTCCGTGATCAAATGTCAACCATGCTGTTCGTGGAATTCCCCTCAATTTGCTAATTAACCTCCAGCTATTAACTCATTCCAACTTTCCTATATCTTTCAATTAAAATATTCACTTTTCCCCCCCTAACAAACTTCCCACCAATGCATATACAATTTTTTTTTTTTGGTTTCGATAAAAATAAATATTGATGTATGAATAAGATTCGCTGTAATAGTAAAGTTTTATCCAGTAGATCTATGTAAGTAAAAAAAAAAAAAGTAATAATAATTAAATGAAATAAAATAACATTTCAAAAATATATGAATGAGTAAACTTAAAGTCATTTATTTCCACCTATGATTTATATAAAATATAAGATAATGTAATTTAAATTATCATATAAAAGAACATGGTCATTTAAAATAGAAAATTTTGTTTCTATTTATCTCATATTTAATTTATTTGTCTTTACTATTCTTCCATTATTTTTTATAAGACAAATTGAGGTTCAAGTCTCCCAATCTATTTTAAAATTAAATGTCTATAAAAAGATCCTTTAGCTGGGTTTCGAACCTAAGAACTTTCATATTGTTCTTTACCACTAGATTCAGAGTTGATTCTCTATTCTTCTATTATTATTTATAGTTTCTGGATTTTGTTGTTAAAAAAAAGGAAAAGAGAAAAAATTAAATAAAAAAGCAAGGAAAGAAAGAAAGACAAAAGGAAGAAGCAAATAAAAATATGGCTGGTTATATCTTCATAACAGAGGAATCTTTTTTTTTTTTTGTAGCAAATTTTTGTTATAACCCTCTTTATTTTCTTCTCTTTTCAATAGTACCAAGTCTCTTATCTTCTTCTTCTTCTTTTTTTTTCCCAAAAGCCTGAGGCACTTTCTTATAAATGAATGATTTGTCATTTTTGGCGAACACTAAGGCCTCGATCAAAATGGATTTTACACGTTCATTTCGTTTCATTTCATTTTGATAAGAATTTTTTGACTGAAATGAAATTCCATGTTAAAAAACAAGGATTTTGTTCAAGGCTTAAATGTGACTGATAACACAAATAAATTAAATTGAGATAATATTACAAAAAAAAATTTATGACACTAATCTTTGTATGTATTAAAGTTAACAACAAAGCCAAAGAATAAAAGATGGCTAAAAAAAATGGTGTTATTAACCTTGAAGACGAAGAAAGCATATATTTCATTTTTTTTTTAATATTTTCAAAAGTAGTGGTGACCATTATTTTCCAAAATAATTTGGAATTAATAAAGAATGAAATATTTGTATCTTTTCAAAAAGGAAATAATAGATTACTTTTTTTTGTTTTTTAAATACAATCAAAAGTAAACATGATGTTGGTTCTCTTGGATGATTATGATTAAAGCTTGTAAATTGATATTGATAGATACGAAATAAGGAAGAAGCGGGAGTGGGCCCCAGGTAGCAGTGGAGTGGAGTGGAGTGGCGCGAGGGCCGAGGCCGTTGAATAATCAATGAATAAATTCAGTCTCCAGTTCTCGTCCATTCAGCATTGATTCCGCAATCAGCAGTTGGTCAGCACTGGAGGGCTGGGGGACTGGAAGCCGCACCTTCCTGGTAGCTTCCAGTCGCAAAGTCCTGTCTCCTTGGAACAGGATCATCATGATGCTGTAGACCGTGAGATGGAGGGAGTAAATAAATAGATGGTCCATGGATGCAATCCCATTAGACCAGGTCTAGATTGGTCCTATTGCTTTTGTTTGTCGCCTTGGCTAATAATTAATGATAAATAAGATGCCTCTCTCCGTTTCCATCCTCTTCTCTGATTCTCTCTCTCTTTTTTCTGCGGAAGAAAGGAAGGAAGGAGGTATGCAACTGCAACTGCTGCTTTGTTATCCCATCATTTTCCTTTTCTTTTTTTCTTCTGAGGATTTATTATTATCTACGTTTTATATTTATATATCTTTATCTATCTATTTATCTAGTGGAGTTAAGTCTTCCTTCCTTTAACACACACACACACACACACACACACACACACATATCTGGAATCAATCGAAAAGTTGAGTTGAGTTCTTTTGTCTGTTGCTCTCTCCTCCTCTCCTTCACCAATCACCAGTTCACCTCTCCTCTTCTTCTCTCTGGTAATTGGTAATTAACTAATAACTAATTATTTTAAGAGGGAGCCGGAGAATATAATTTCCTCCAATCCCTTAACTTCTACTCTTTACCAAATGATCAATACAACAAAAGGAATTACCTCAGATGTTTAGCCCTTTTCTTATTTTCATTTGATTGATTTCTTCACATACTCTTTCTAATTCTACTTTTCAAACTTTTGCTTCAACCCAAACTTCTTTTGTCTGATTAACCTGGCTTTATTACAATTTTTCTTTTTCTTTTTCTTTTTGGTTTTGGTTTTAGATAGGTATTCAAATTCCAATTCTAATACTTCTCCCTTAAATTAATTGTGACTATAAGCGAGAGGGAGATCCTTTGAACATTTAATTGCTTGTTACATATCATAACAAATGATATAGGATTTGGGTATGGTCTATTGGTCAGCGCTACCTACCTATTAATTACTTGACCACTGCAACAATCATCTCCATCTCCCTTCTCTTTTAATTTAGAAATATCCATCGTTTTTCTGTGTTTTATCACCCCTTATCAATCTGATTCCCCAACTTCTCTGACTTCTAATTGCAAGGATATCATTTTTTTACATTTATTTTTGTTTAGTTTTTGCCATCCTTGTCAACCATTGCTCCTATCCTAACTCACACATTTTTGTCCTTCAATTTTCAGATAGACAAAAGAAGAATGGGGTCTCACATCCATGAAATTCAAGGCCTAACCCTCGATGACCTACTGCAATCTGAGCCCTTCATTCCAGCTCCACATGAAACCACCACCAACTCCTCTCCTTCTTCCTCTTTCGCCCGTTCCTCTTCTAACACCAATTCCAATTCCAATTCCACTTCCACTGATTCCAGTACTCTGAGCCTTCCTTTATCCTTGCCCGACCAAGACTCCTCTGAGGACTCGGTTATTTTCTCCGATTTTGTCTTCTCCTACATTGACAGAATGCTGATGGAGGAGGAGCGCTATGACGGCCAGTACCACCCTGCTGACATGTTAGCCACCGAGCAGCAATTCTCGGCCATCCTTGGTGGGGGCCCAACTGACGAGCCCCCCCTTATTCAGCTCGTGCCCCCTCAGCCTGCAGATTTGGTGCCAGATCAGACTGACATAGGCTGGTTGGCTGATTTAGCGTATAACACCGGCAATGATGGCACTCCCTATGATATCACCACAAATGATCATAGCCTCTTCTATGGTGATGGGAACAACCACTTCGATTTGGGTTTTTCAAATGGGTGGCAGCATGACCCAGTTGATTTGAATCAACTCAACAGCCAGCTTTTGTTTGCCAATACCAATTCTTTTTCTTCCTCTTCTCTTTCTCCTTCTCCTGCCACCACCACCAGCACCGCCAATTCAGATAGCCCTGGAAGCAAGAACCGTACTATATCTTCAACCAATGTTACCAATACTGATACCACTACAACAAATATTACTGCTAGCAATAAAATGGTTGATGTGGGTTTGGAGGAATCTATGTTTCGTAAAGGCCTAGAGGAAGCCCAAAAGTTTCTTCCAAAAGCGGAGAAACTAATCATTAATGTGGATTCAACTGACTTCAATTTGACACTGCCTGAACCCAGCCCTCAGAGCAAACACCAATCTCCACCTACTATAAAAGTAAAAAACGAAGAGAATATCAGCAACAGTAATAAGAGCCCTTCTCCTGAAAGCCTGCAAAGAGGAAGGAAAAACCCGTACCGAGATAGAGATGAGGTGGAAGAGGAAGACGGTAGGAACAACAAGCAAGTTGCTTACACTGAAGAGGAAACCATCAGAGATATGTTTGACAAAGTTTTGCTCGGTGGCCCTGACAAATGTGCCATGGATATCATGGCCTTGCGGGAGGCAAAGCACAATGAGGAGGTCCGAATTGCAGCTGCGGCCCAGGCCAACGCCTCCGGCAACACCAAGGGCCGCGGCAGGAGGAAGGCGGCCCGTGAAGTCGTTGACCTGCGCACTATTCTAATCCACTGTGCTCAGGTTTGTATTTTACTGTGATCAACCAGATTGGTATCCTTCAATTTTTTTTTTACTTCCTTATTTTTATAAAGATTAAACCTTTAATTTAAAATATGCTAGGCTGTCGCCACCGATGACAGACGCAGTGCGAATGAGCTTCTCAGGCAGATCCGTCAGCATGCTTCCCCAACTGGGGATGCAACTCAGCGGTTAGCTCAGTGTTTTGCCGACGGGCTCCAGGCCCGCTTGGCAGGGACTGGCAGCCACCTCTACCAGTCCCTCGTTGCAAAACGTACCTCGGCTGCTGAGCTGCTGAAGGCATACCAGCTCTACATGGCTGCGTGCCCGTTCAAGAAAATTTCCTTCTTCTTCTCTAACCAGACTATTTTGGATGTGTCTGAAGGGGCTGATAGGGTTCATATCATAGATTTTGGCATACATTATGGGTTTCAATGGCCATGCTTATTGCAACGCCTTTCAAGTCGCCCCGGCGGCCCCCCACATCTGAAGATAACAGGCATAGATCACCCCCAACCTGGTTTTCGTCCTGCTGAGCGGCTTAATGAGACTGGAAGGCGTCTGAGAGATTATGCAGCACATTTTGAAGTACCATTTGAATACAGAGCAATTGCAGCCAAATGGGAGACCGTCAGGTTGGAGAATATCGAGATTGACCCAAATGAGGTTACAGTGGTCAATTGCCTTTTCCAGTTGAAAAATTTACCAGACGAGACCGTAACCACAGATAGCCCCAGAGATATGGTGCTGAAACTCATAAGGAAGATTAACCCTTGTGTGTTTATTCACGGTATCGTTAATGGGTCCTATAGTGCCCCATTTTTTGTGACCCGTTTCCGGGAGGCACTGTTCCATTACTCAGCCCTGTTTGACATGTTAGATGCAAATGTACCAAAGGAAAATGAACACAGACTCTTGATGGAGAGGGACTTATTTGGCCGAAGTGCATTGAATGTGATCGCATGTGAAGGGTTGGAACGGGTAGAAAGACCTGAGACCTATAAACAATGGCAAGTGAGGGATATGCGGGCCGGGTTTAAGCAGCTCCCATTAAATGAAGAAATAGTAAAAAAGGCGAGAGATAAGGTGAAGTCATGTTACCACAAGGATTTTGTGGTGGATGTGGATCATTTATGGTTGCTTCAAGGCTGGAAGGGCCGTATTGTATATGCTTTGTCGACATGGAAGGGTAGTGACTTGGTGTAAATGCAGGTCGGTTTATGCAGTCCTATGTTTATGTATTGACCTCTATCATACTATATGGATTTGACATTTTGCTGTGTATGGGAATCCTCTTTGGCTCTATCACTCCTGGGTTTGTACTGAATGTTTTTGCCAAAACTGACGATGACCTGGTAATTTCTATTTATAATTATGCCTTTGCTGTTTTCCTTTGGTGTTTTTTTTTTTAATTTTTCTTGGTAGCTTCTAATTTAAGTTGTTTGGACTTTCTTTAGGTTGTAAAATAGAGATGGAGCAAAATGTGTACATGGCGAAGTTGCTTTTTAAATCTGCTTTCTTTCTTCTCTTTTTATATCTTTAATGGTATGTTGTTCTGTAGATTAGGGATGAGGCTTCTATGAGAAGCTTTGTAGCTTCAGAGACATTTACCTAACTATAGTCAGACGAGGTACTTGTATTGTAATCATGTGGGTGCTTTTGGCGTGATTTAGATTTAGATTTTGTATAGCACCCATCGAATTGTTGATTAAGATGTCTGTTTGCATGCCATCTCAGGAGCTTATAGTTAGCAATTTTGATGACAACTACTGGACATTTTTCTTAGTTAAACAAGAAAGAATAGATTATAGTTTCTACTGATATTTGGAATCATGTCTGATGATATATAAATTATATATATGATATAATTAAGGAGAGAATATTCTGGCGGAAGTGGTCTGTCCATGCTGGGTCCCAGACTCAGACCAAATAATAAAAAAATCAGAAAAAGAGAGCAAATACAGCCTCAAAAGTCCACATCTCCGTCTTGTCGCAATTAGTGGAACCAATAATATCACACACCATACAATAAGTTAATGCTGGAATTTGGAAAGAAAGGCAGCACAAACAAAACGCCATGAAAATCGCACCGAGTCTGTTCATTCAATGCATCAGAGTTGATCTTTATTTGGGATTTTATTCATTTATTTATAAGATAATAATAATAAGAGAGTCGGTCAGGCCTTTGTTATCGCCACTTGCTATTGTTATGAATGAAATCTATCGACATGCTGCTCCTCGGTCAGATGTGGGCTCCAGTCTCCAGACCAGTTTCAAGGTCAAATGCATTTTTTTCAACAAAAACAAAATAAAGATATATATAACCAACGTGTGTTTTTGAAAATGTCATTCTCCAACCCAATGACTTGTATGTTTACAAGAGAAACTGGTACCCACGGGAAGAGAGATTGAAGATAAATTAAGAATATATGCTTCTTCCATGCATGCAGTTGGTACAAGACTTGTAAATTAGAGATCAGAAGAAGGCTCTTCTCTCTCTTCACCAAACCACCGTGGCGGGTCAAACCCATATCCACCTGAAATCACAAACAAACATTTCTTATTTTTTAACTTACTATGTGGTTGAGGAAAGGAACACGGTACCACAATATTAAAAAATGCTCAACAGGATCACTAAAATATGAAGATTCCTAAGAGAGGGGGAAAGGATGGGATGACATTTATAACTATTTCCATTCTCGCTTATTACACCACACTTTCTCATTTTTCTTTAATTCTCTCTCTCTTTTTTTTTTTTTTTTTTCCTTCTCCTTAGTGCAGTCAAACTTGATTTGATAGCGACTATATCTGTCTTGCTAAACAAGCTTTAAAATTAATTAACAAAGGAAAGTGGTGCAGATTTGACCAACATATATACACCTTTTGATGCCATAACAACGACTGATTAAAAACTATTCCTGTAAAAGATAATTGGTGTGCTTCGCCGGCTCACAGATAAAATTAAAGTAAAAAAAGAAGAACCTGATTAAGGCACCGTTTGGATGCGTTGAGAAGAAGGTAGGAAGAAGGAAGAAGGGAAGAAATAAATTATAAACAATTCAAACTCTTCACAAAGTTATACACTTCCCAATACTTCTTTCCACTTCTTCCCTTCTTCCCACACCTATCCAAACGAAGCAAGAAGAAGAAGAAGAAGAAGATTCTTTCTAAGCTTCGAAGAAAGAACATACAAACATGTTTCTAGCATCATGTCCCAAATATCCAAGGCTCCGTTTGGATGAGGTGTGGGAAGAAGAGAAGAAGGGAAGAAGTGGGAAGAAATATTGGAAAGTGTGTAACTTTGTGAAGAGTTTGGATTGTTTAATAATAAATTTGGACCCTTCTTCCATTATTCTCTTCTTTCCACTCCAATCCAAACACAGTCCAAAATTTTCATTATTTACCCTTGGTAATCAAATACACCATACAAGTAGACCTGTCGGTGATGAAACATTTTAACGTTTTCGTTTCTGTTCCGTCGAAACGGGACATTGAATGAAAGTTGAAATGGATTCCGTTTTTAGAAACGGAACGGAAACGAAACCGAAATTTGTTAACATAAATGGAACGGAACACGGAAATGGGCTGAAATCAATAGGAAATGTGAGGCGGAACGTTAAACGGAATATAAATTTGTTACATTTGACGAAATGGAACGGAAACGAAACAACCATTTCGTTCCGTTACCAAAACAGAACAGAAACAGAAATGACTGTTTCCGCTTCCACCACTAACGTTTGACAGGCCTACATACAAGGTATTCCCATAGGACTGTACCAGTACCATATTATCCCCTTCATATTGGATTGCCTTTAATAGGGTAGTCTCAATCCTGGTACTTAGCAATTAGGTCCTAAATCATTTTAGAATCGCACCATCTATCTATTTTGAATACGCCTCCTAGTAAAAGAATTGCTTTCTGCGACTATGACGAAATGACAAATGAGGATTTAGGCAATTGTTAAAAGACTCGAGTAGTTTACGATAAGGCTGCCACCTTACTTGAATTAACTGTATAAATAAAAAAGAAACGTTTCTATCCGGATAATAATGTAAAGAGGATTATGCGGCTCAAAGCAAAAGATTTTCACTTGATGAGGAGAATTCTTTAAGAAGAACTGCCAGTTGAATTTCCCAATATGCATAGCCAGTAATTTATTCAAATTTGAGCATCTCACAAATCCAGGTTATTGTAGTTAAACCGGTGGCAGAGGAAAGAGATTATTTAGCAGTTCATATGTATTTTTTGAAAATATTTGGAAAAATATTGATAAGTATGTGTTTCTGTAATGTTAATTTATTTAGCGAACTGGGGTCATTTGACCCCATAGCTCTGCCACCAACTTAACAAAGTCCCAAATGTCTTGCATCGGCATTTGTTTGATTGTGGGCCTTACTACAAAAAAAATTTGAAATCAAAGCCTAATTGAAGTATGCCGGTCCAAACGAACTAAGAAATGTATATTAAGAAGGCTAAAAGAAGTCAAGACTGATAAAATGTGGCAAATACTGTGTGACAGACAGCAGGGGACTGTGATTGCAGAATGTGGCCTGACACAGTCACAGGAGGTTGTGATTCGATGCAATCAGACGAGTTAAATTGCATGATTCCATGTGATGAAAGCTATGTGATTTGAATATGATTCATAAAATTGGGGCTGGAGCAAAGGAGAGAAGGAGATACTGGTAGGTGCAAGTAAAGTAAAGTAAAGAAATGAAGTACCAAAGGGATTGCAGCGGCAGATGCGGCAGGCAGTCAAAATGAAACCTTTGGGAAAACCATATTTTTTAAAAGCGAGGATGGAGTATTGACTGCATGTTGGTACGTAGCGACAACTTCGGGGAAGCAAAGGGGAAATCTGGGCTGAAACGATGAAGTGAAAGAGATTAGACATGTTAGAGCTAGGTATAGAAGTAGGTAGAAGAAGGGAAGGGAAGGGAAGGGAAGGGAAGGGAAGGGAAGGGAAGGGAAGACAAACTGGTGTAAAAGTGAAGCAGGGAGAGAGCAAGTTTGACACCGGGGTCGTAAACATGCGGCTCGTCGGGTGGGGCCTCTTGTTGTTGTTGTTCATGTTTGGAAGCAGAAGAAGGAGAAGGATGGAAGCAGCGAGAGCGTGGAATAAATTGTTGGTGTTGGTGTGTGAGTGTGAAAGTGAGCTTAGAATGAGAATGAGAAAATGAAGAAGGAGAGATGAGAGGGAGAGGGAGAGAGCGGTGAGAGGTGGACAAGTGTGATGAAGATGAAGAGAAGACGAGGGTTTGGAATTGAATTGGAGTGGCCATGGGACGACCAAGACCAAGATGAAGGAAGGACAGGACTGGGTTTTGCTTTGCTTACATTGGAATTGGATATCTAGATAAGATAAGACTAGGGAGATGGGCTGGGTTATGCTTATGCTTTTGATTTTGCTTTTGCAATTGCAATGCAACCCGGTCCGGTCCAGTCCAGTCCGGTCCAAATGGTGTGTGTCAGTCGCAAGACTCCCATTCACATCGCACTTAGATGCTATCTATTTATCTATCTATCGGGGGATTGGGATTGGAGTATCGAGGAGAAGGAGAGAGGAGATGGGAAGGAGATGAGGTTATGAGCATCAATCTGTTATGTTCTGTTACATCTGTTATTGTTGACCAATAGACCAAGTAAATAGTAAATGGAGATCGAGCGGGCGATGACGGCGGAGAGCAGCGACCGGCGCCTGCAGACCAAGTACCGCCGCGCCGTCTATGTCATCCAGCGCGCCTTGGCTCTCTACCCCTTCCACCAAGTGGCCTTCAGCTTCAACGGCGGCAAAGACTCCACCGTCTTGCTTCATTTGCTCCGAGCGGCCTACTACCTGCTGCATCCGGATGGCAATCCCAACTGCCCCATCCGCACCATCTACTTCGAGTCCCCCTCCGCCTTCCCCGAGATCAATTCCTTCACCTTCCAAACTGCCTCCTCCTACGGCTTGCTCCTCGAGACCATTCATTCCGATTTCAAGTCTGGCTTGGAACAACTCCTCGCCCAAAAACCCACCCAAGCTATTTTCCTCGGCACCCGCATCGGCGATCCTAATGCCCTCGGCCAAGACCAATTCTCTCCCAGCTCCCCTGGCTGGCCTCCTTTTATGCGCGTCAACCCTATCCTTGATTGGTCTTACCGCGATGTTTGGTCCTTCCTTTTAACCTGCAAGCTCGACTACTGCACTCTCTACGACCAAGGCTATACTTCTATTGGAAGCATTTATGATACTGTGCCCAATGCATTGCTCGCCGTTTCTCATGCCTCAGCACCAAACCTAACTTTCAAACCAGCATATATGCTTTTAGATGGCCGCCTTGAAAGGGCTGGCAGAGCTAAAAAGTCTGCTCCAAAACCCCATGCTCTTCCCACTATAGATAATGGTGCCAATAATGTTGATGCCACCACATCTACTGCATCTATCATTGTTATAGGTGATCAGATTTTGTAAGTCCTTTTTTTTTTTCCATTTTCCTTTTGTTTTCTATAATTGTATTTAACATACGACCTGGCGCTGCTACATATCTTTGGCCCTAACAGCAAATAAACTCCCAAATAACCAGCACAACTTCAAAATAAAGAACGGCAAAAAGAATCGATGTTCAATCTGCTCTTTATGCATCAAAATGTAAGAAAGCACATTTTGCTAGAATCTCAGCTTTTCAGATCTATTTTCTATGGATGGGCAAACAAACAGGATATAACCTACTAATGTTAATCAAAATTTTCAGCATGTTACAATTATGCATAATAGGACAGAAAGTAGGGTACAAACACAAGTTGTGAACTGGACAATATATCTTGTAAAGTTGGAAAGAGTTGCATCCGTTGTCCATTCCTATGCCCCGGTAGTTAGTCGAATTTACTATTTGCATTTATTCAGGTTTGGGGCAGTTGAAGAAAATTTAGGGTCTGCATTGTGCAAAAAGTTACGTGGAATAGGATGGCAGGTTTCCCACATTAGTGTTGTCCCAAACGAGGTATTTCTCTATTCGGTTATAGCATTTAGCATTCCAATTTAAGTAAAAGAGACTCCAATATTTGTGATTTTTTGTTATGTGCAGATTGACGCAGTTGCTGAAGAAGTTGAACTCCGAAAGTCCACAGCTGACATGGTTTCTCCTTGATAGCTCTTTGATTGAGTTAACCATAGAATATTATTTATTGCAACCTTTCGTTTCAGGAGAAAGAATGGTTATATTAGAATATCATTTTAGGTATTCATATTTGGAGCTCTTGGTCCTTTACACTCTGATGTTTCCTTAGCTGGTGTCGCGAAAGCATTTGGTGTTCGTTTGGTAGGATTCATTTCATTTTGTTCTTTCAAAATGAACATTTTACTTGCAGCATACTTTTCTACATAGTTATTTTTGAAATATTTATTTATACTGGGGTAGCTGGTTATCATAAATTACAAAGGTGTTGTTAACTTTCTTGTCTATTTGTCCGACAGAAGCATTTCCCTTTTCTGAACTGGATATAAAAGGAAAAGCAGAGAATGTGACCAATCTTTAAATGATTGTTTCAATAAATATCTTTTCTTGTGTTGTTACAGGCTCCGGATGAAGAATTTGAGGAGTACCTTAGGCAATTAATTGGAAGCGACTATACTGGCGACCGAAATGAGGTGAACATATATTAATTATAATATTGTTTTTATTTTGTATACATGCAACTTTTGTTTGAGTGCTCTTATAGTACTTTTGTTTTCCCCTGTGTTTCAGATGGCTTTGTTGCCAGAAGGAATAACTGAGCTGTTGCACCACAGAACCCTCCCAGTACCATTGGTATGTAAAATGCAAAATCATATAGGTAAGGCACCTTGAAGGAAACGACAATTATACCTTTGCTAATGCAGATAAAGTGCAAGAATGTGATAGTAATGGCAGCAACAAATGGGGACGAACTAGAAACACAATGGAGTTGCCTACTGGAGTTGCCAGAAACGCCTCTCTCTGTCAAGGCTCCTTTTCTATCTCTGCTCGTCAGCACCATGCTATCTGATGTATCGTTTCTTACTTTTTTTTTTCTTGCTTTCCATTCCCAAAAAGTTCAAAATAATAGAAAGATTTAATCATTTCTGCATTGAGGTTTTGGACCACTATAAATGGGCATTTGTTATGATTTTAGTTCGGTTTGATCCTGCATGCCCATTGTTCAATTAAATGAGGTGCACAAACATTGGTTGGTCTACTTGTTAATGTGCTATTTTTTTAAATTATAGAAGAAGAATGATAAACCTTTGTGGTTTGAATATTTTAATACTAGATTCTGCCTCTTTTGGAAGACTGCATTTTAAATATGGTGAAGTGCAAATTTAGTTTTTGAGGCCGGGTATGTTGCAAGTTTGCGGCTCCATATTATGGGTAGTTCTATATCACAAAGTTGCGAGGACTTGTCAGAAGAAAAATTAAGGGACTGTTGTGAAAAGGAAACCAAATAGTGGGAGCTGGGGGGATTGATGATACGGTTCATTTAATAAATGTAAATGGAAAAGAATATTAATAGCAAGCTAAATGTGACATTATTTTGAATGTTGCATATTTTATAGGGGTATTACTTTTCTGTATTCTTTAGGTTGGGATTGCCAAGGTCGTATCAGAACTCAGCATCGAATTTCCTGATATTCACATAGGTACCTTTGTTTCTATTTGTTTCTACTTGTATTATATTAAATAGTAGTAGTATTTCGGTGAATAATACATGCGTATCATCTGTGCAGTTTGTCATCGGACCTCGAGAAATGGGCCCGTCATGATAAGCTTTATTGCAAAGGTACATGAAATTTCCATGACCATACACCGTAAATAGTATTTATTACTTGGTCTTGGAGGAAATTCTCTTAAAGAGGCCCATCTTTGTTTATTTTTGTTTGTTTTTTGGATTTTTTCCCCCTTTTCTAGGATAAAAGTAGACTTGATGCCGCTATAGAGAGACTTTTTAGTAGTCTGCCAGAAGGAGCTGTTTGCAAGGTTGATTCAGACTGACTGGCGGACTCGGCTTCTTTGTCCTCTTAAAATCGAAAAATCCCCAACATTTTGAGAACATGGCAGTGGTATTTGGTAAAATGAAGGGTGCATTTTATTTAAAAATAAAGTATTTTTGTTGCTAGGAAATCAGATGGTAAGACTACCTGAAATTCTTAACGAGAGAGATAAATTGTTAAGCGGTGCCCTTTGGTTAGGCATTCTTGTACCGATAACATTCTTATTTTTATAATTTGTAACAGATTATAAGCCATTCACATTATATTTTTATAATTTGTAACAGATTATAAGCCATTCACATCATATCATATCTTGCTTTACCGTACGACTAACTTGTGAAAAGGATGCCGTACAATGGAACTGCAGTCTGCAGAACCACCTCGTATCCTTTGCATTTAATTTAAGAAAGTTTAAATTACAAGATTTAGCCAGCGGCTAAATAAATAAATATGAAAATTAAGAGATGTAAATGAGAAATTAAAAAGATGCAGAGAGAGAGAGAGAGTAATAAAGCATTTTCTTTTTATCTAACAAGACGAGACAACCTAAGAAAGTGGTAATAGATATAAATATTTTCAACATTAATCTGACCTAATATCCTAAGATTTCTTTTCCTCTGAAAATTCTCGAGCAGCCTTCTCTCCGTGTAACAAAGCAAAATAATAGACAAAAATCAAACTACTTTCTAGCACCCTTCTGAGCAAATATACGGATATTTGGAATATTTTGTTTTAGTTGTATATATATGTTTTGATTTACGACTTATAATCTGTGATGTGATGTGGATGCTATGAGTTTCTTTTGTTAAATGGAAAATAGTTATTTATGAATTAATCGATAGAAATTATAAAACTTGTAGTCAGTTTATGTAAGACGCTGTAACTGCATTTTAGCAAAATAGAGAGACACTTACATATATGTAGGCCTGGCAAACGTGCCAAACGCACACGGAATAGATGCATTCCGTTTTCGTGCCGTTTCAGAAACGAAACCAAAAATACCATTTCGTTTCTGTTTCATTTTTGAAACGGCATAGATAATTGGTGCCACATTCCGTTTCGTTTCTATTTTTCATTATAATTCCTAATTTTGGTGTTATATTTCGGTAAAACGGTATAATTATCTGTTTCGTTTTCGTTTCGTTTTTTGAAATGGCAAAGAAATTGGTGCCACATTCCGTTTCATTTCTAAAAACGAAACGGCACCAAGTTTTTTTATTCCGTTTTGACAGGCCTACATATATGTACAAATAAATAGGAAAGACGGATCCAGTGGATCGAATGTTTAACGCCCACGGGCGTTATCTCAAAAAAAAAAAAAAAAAAAAAGGATCGAATGTTTAACGAATGGTTTGCTTGGAAGGATATAGGAAGTATTTAGGATCGCGGGCCCGGCCCACCAAGCGCAATCTCACAAAATTCGCCTCTTACATTTCATTTACAATTTTTTCACGGTTAGAATCCAATTCTAAAATATTCAAGCATCCAACCTCATTCCAATGAATGAGTCTAGTTTTCACGTGATGAGGTTATCAATTTGCATGATGACGTCATTAATCTGTCGCTGACGTCATAAAAAAATTTTCAAAATTTTTTTTGCGCGCTGACGTCATCAAATGGACGGAATTTTTTTTTCAGTTAGATGAGTCAAGGGATGGGTTAATTTGCGTTAAGTGTTCAGTTTGATGCAGACATAATATAAAGTGTTTAAGTTTTTGTGTTCAATTAAACACGTTAAGAGATGAATTTAAAGTGTTTATGTGTTCAGTTAGTTGTAGCAGAAATTTAATTTTATAGTTTTTTTATTCAATTAAACTAGTTATGGGATAATTTAAAAAGTAACAAGTCATTAAAAATCAATTCAAAACAATCCAAATTTTACATCATACAACAATAAAAGTATTGTCGACTACGACAATACCAGCACAAATCAAAATTATAAATTACAACAAACATGTTCACTTTGGAACAAATCAAAATATCAGTGGCGAACGAACAAACATAAGGACACCAACTCGATCAAACCGCAGCCAAAATTTGTGTAATATGAATAAAAATACAGATATAAGATGTCAAGAACTTGATTCCTTATGATTCCTTAATGTGACAAATAGATCACATTTTAATACTAAATAATCTTTTCAAACAACTTTATGTAGAAACTTGTTTCTAATAATTGAACATAAGATAATCCCTTAAGTCATTTAACATAACATTTGCAATATCTAACACATCCTTTCTGGAATTTTTAAAGTAACTTAACATTTGCACAAGTAAATTGTTTACACATCATGTATTATAATCTAATCCCTAGATGCATATAATATAACATATAAAGTAACTAACTGAACAATTGACAAGCACAATTTAATATTAAATAATCATTTCAGGCAACTTTGTACAGAAATAGTTTCTGACAATGGAACATAAGATGATCCATTAATCCCTTATGTCATTTAATTTAATATTTGCAGTATCTAATACATCTTTTGTGCAATTGCATAGACAGTTTCTGACAATGGAATATAAGATGATCCTTTATATCATTTAACTTAGCATTTCCAGTATCTAATACATCCTTTGTGCAATTGCATAGATAGTTTCTGACAATGGAACATAAGATGATCCCTTATGTTATTTAACTTAACATTTGCACTATCTAATACATTCTTTGTGCAAAATTTAAAATAAGTAAACATTTAAAAAAAAGTAATCCCTAGCTGCATGTAATATAACGAATAAAACAAATAACTGAACACTTGTATAAATACACATGAATTAGTGTGACAACAATACTAAACATGTCCAATTAATATAAACTCATCCATATATGCATTTAACATAACATATAAAGAAATTAACTGAACACTTGTAGAAATATACATGAATAACAGCGTGCCAATAAAAAATAATAATCTAATCCCTGAATGCATTTAATATAACAATGTATTTGTATGGCTTCTTGATTCCTCTAGTCAGAGATGAGAGGAGAGGAGAGGAGAGGAGGCGACTAGGGTTTGATCTGGTCGGAGGCGAGAGAGAAGAGGAGACGGCGGATCTAATCTGGTTGGTCGCGACGGAGGATATCTGATCTGATATGGTTGGTGGCGATCTGAGGCCAGACAACCAAGCGACCGCCGTCGCATCCATGCGCGCATGAGAGATACGGAGAGGAGGCGCGCATCGAAAGAAGGCAGAGGCGAGAGAGCAGTCGAGGCTTGAGAGATCCAAAATCCACGGCAAGAGGCGGTCTGGATCGGAGACTTGGAGGCGATCTGGTCGGAGACTTGGAGGAGATCTGAAGTGACGCGAGAGAAAGAGAAGAGAGAGGAGGAGAGAAATTTGATCTGGTCAGAGAGAAGAGAGGACGGCTAGAGTTTGGAGTGAGAGGTGAGAGGACTAAATTGCTCCTATTTTGAATAGATGTGTCTAGTGAATGCTTTAGATGTTAAAATAGGAGATGTTATATAGTAATTACCATTTTTTCATGAATACCGGCTCATATTTAGGAAGGTTGCTTGTTTGCAATATCTGTGTTTATAGTTATTGGTCGATTGATTAACATTTTTCTTTTTTTTTTTTGAACTTTTAAGAATGAATATATGGTTTCAAGAGGGACTGTTTGTGTTGAATTATTAGAACATAATATAATATATATCTATACATACTCCAATACAACAGAAAATCATCAATTAGTGACGGGACCTCAATTAATTCAACAATATTATCGTAGAAACTCGTTCATGCTTTGACCTAGTGAACGTATTTATTTACCCCCGTTGGCCAAAATCTTTTCATTAACAATAATTAATACGTTCTTAAGTTGATTTGAGGTTGGGGTTAACATCTCATCTCGTCTCATGATGCGTTGATGCCATGCCCATGTGAGGTAACAACAGGGAACTCAGATTTCATGCTTCGGATATGCACATGCCCATGTGGTCCAGTCTGTAGCGTTCCCTGACACACTGTTGCTCAGCTTACCCATTAATAAGAGATTAAAATGCATTGTATGAATAGCCACACTATACTTGGTACAGAGAATTCAGATTCTGAGGATGAGTATTTGAGTTATTGGCGTTGCGGCGCTTTGCCTCCCTTAACGAACCTTTTAACCACATGATCATCACTAAACTAATGAATTTTTTAAATCAGATTTTAATTAATTAACTTTAATGTTTTACAAACAAAATTAACAAAACACAAACAACAGGAAATTACGGCTTTAACTTATTGTTTATCATTATTATTGCTGCTGTTTCTGACGTTCTATTGAATTGATTCTGATCAATCACAACCGTTCATAATTTATTTTTTATTCCATATAAGAAAATGATCTACAGCGATGTTGTATGGCACATACTAACACAACATGTCTAGAAGATGAGTGTAGCTGAAATGCGTATGTTGCGGTGGATTTGTGGTCGCACGAGAAGAGATTGGATTAAAAATGATGACATACAAGCTGACCCAACATCGTTTGAGATGGTTTGTACATATCCAAACGTAGGTTTTCCAAAACACTGATGCATAGCGAAATTCTCAATCGTTGCAAAACCACACAGAGAGGCGAAGGTAGACCAAAATTGACATGGAAAGAAAGAGTAAAAGGACACCTTAAAGAATAAAATGTCTCCAAAGAGCTGACAATTGATAGGAGCATATAGAAATTAGCAATTCATGTACCGGAGTCATGACACAAAAATATAAAGATAGGAGTGATGTCGTAAGTTTATAGGTCACATTATTAAATTTCGGCTGAGAATGTACTACTACTACTATTACTACTGTTGCTACTATTATTCTTATTATTTGTTTTTATACATTATTTTATTTTTTGATGATTTTTTTTGGATTTTTTTTTCTAGCCTATCCAATATATTATTTTATTGGATGTGTTTGGAAGTCACCGAATAAGTTCTTGTTCAGAAAAAGTTTATTCAGGTCCAAACCAAACGCCCAGCAACCAATCTATATATATATATATATATTAATTAATTAAATTCCGTGGGTATCGTGGACCGTTTTTTTTTAGTCAGCGACACGGCAATCTAACCGTTCAATTTTTTGATCTCCGTTCTCTCTCATTCGCTAGAACTTCGTCCTCGCCTCCTCCTGAAACCGTCCCACCCAAACACTAACCCTAGCCCCAGACTCGGAGACTCCTACGAGCCCTCACGCTCTTCCTTTCTCTCACCTTCCTCGCCTCTTCTCTCTCCCCATCTCCTTCTCCTTCCCCACATCCATCGCCACATGCTTCCTCCCCCAAATCCAAATCCAAAGCAGATCACTTTCCACCAAACCGACCCCATCTCCGCCTCATCTCCTTTCGAAGCAACCCCGATCATCACCTCCGATCAAAGATGCAGTGATTTGACCTCTTGAAGAACCTGTTTCCAAAGATGCATGTGTTGTCGATCAGTCTATGGCTCACATCTGCTCCAATGGAAAATTTGAGGGTCGATTTCAATTGGCAGGATTTCGAGAGAAAATTTTGCCCTTCTTTCTTCCGATAATCCTTCACTTCCCTTTCTTCGCCAAATGTCCATCTTAGTTTCTTCGCCAAATATCCATCTTAGAGCTCCGTGGCCAAAAAAACTGTGGGGACTAGGAGCTTCCTTCTCTAAAACTCTGCCTTTGGACTCATCCATGCGCTCATAACCCATAAAAAGCCACCGTTGAACAGTTCCAGTCCAAATCAGACCAAATTGAGCATCTAATGAAGATGACACTAGGAGCTTATACAAGAGGAGTGCATGGATGAACGAGACTCCAACAATTCAGTGTAATGAACAAGTTTAAGAAGAGAGCACTTAAGGTAATTGATTCTTTTATTTCAATTCAAATCGTGTAATCGACCTTTTGTATATAAAACTTTTGGTTATGTTATGGTTAAGTTAATTTGCTAATCTAATTATATTGTCGGTATCAATCGTGTAAACAGGTGATAGCTGAGCATCTTGTTAGGAAATTGCCCAATTTTAATTTTGTGACTAATTACCATTAATTAATCCAATTAAAACACAAGCAACAAAGGGATCTAGTACAAAGCCATAGACACAAAGAGAAAGAGGAGAAATCGATACCTCCCGCGAAATCGTATTCGCGGGGCTCGACCAAGGCATGGGAATCGATGGCGTGCCTTCTCCACCGCCTCCACCACGTCTCGTAACCGCCCTCGAGTCCACCAAGGAGGATTAATCACGTTCTACAAGGTACGTGCTAGCATACCCAAAGAACAAGCCTAATCCCTATGGTTTTCTCTCTTGCATCAATCAACAACCTTGATTTAGTGGAGAGAAAATAGCTCAACACATGAGCAAAAGAGAGAACGAGAGGGTGAAAAAGTGGCGGCCTCATGGGAGGAAATGAGAGGAGAGAGAAAGCTAGGTGGAGGCTCTCATAAGTGGTCCTTATATAGAGCACAAAACCTAATTGACCTCTTGCATAATTACAACTATGCCATCCCACCTACCACCATAATGGGCAGCCACGAAATGGGCCTTTATGGGCCATTTAACCCCTTCATTTGGACCATTAATTCATATAATTAAGGTCCCTCAACTTTGCTCTTTAATTGGGCTATATATTTGCTATTTAAATAACGGCCCAATTCATCAATATAACCATTTATATTAATAAGTGTTGAACTAAATTAATTATTAACTCATTAATAATTGTTTTAGGATTAGTTAATGCATTAATTTATTTCTATATGATCCATTGACTTAATTAATTATAACGGTTCGCAACGGTATATAATTAATTAATCAATCTTATCATATTTCCACAGAACTTACTGCTGTGAATAAATAAATAATACACTGTGTGATTAATGTCCTATTTGTGTGACCCTTTGAGGATTTATGCTATGTTGGCCATGGAATTAAATCGTTATTTAATTCCAATAATCATAAGTGGTATCTAGCAACACGTTATGATTCCCAATTCGCATAAATAGTGTACTGCTACAATATTTCAATCCCGCATAAGAGAATAAATATGTTTCTCTATTTTGATTCTTATGTCTCACGATATCATCGTATAATCCAAGATAGGAATGTGTCATTCTTGCAGATTATACGTTTCTTGATCTAGAGTTGATCGCTTAGTTGCGCGCATACGATCCAACTCCATCAAGGGGTCCAAACAGATATCGTCACTCACTAAGTGAATTAATGAGGGACATACGGTTTTCTTGATGATTAGCTTTTCCCCGCACAATTCAAGAGAACGTAAATCAAGTCCGTATAGCAGCCCTTAATGGGAATCAGCGGTAGACGAGATTTATAGAACCTATCCTCATGTGGAAAAGATAATCATCTCAAACTTAGAACCAAAATCATAACGAAATAAACAATGACACATAACACAATCCATATGTTTATTTCGTTGGGTCAAGTCCTGTACTATGTTAAATAACATATACATATGCAATTAAGTTGGTAACTCTTTACCTATGATTTGTAGAACTTAATCATCACTTAACTTGCATACTAATCTTATATGATAATTAATGTTCCTTGTTAATTATCAAGATTATGGACCGTTTAGATTTATTATTGTCATTCTAAAGAATGATCCACAGAGATCTACAATTCAGATCCTCAACCTGAATGATCTGTCAATAATAAACCTAGGAACAGATGATAAAATATCATCCAAAACATAAACTAATATTTAAGTCATTAAATTATTGACTTCTAGGACATAACTCCAACAATCTCCCACTTGGCCTAGAGTCAATCAGTAGTGACTTCTAGCCAACGAAGAATTGAGAACAATGTTATATATCTACATATATACATGTCTCGGACCTCAAAAGAAAATAATACGCTTAAAGCTAGTTACTCATACGTCCATCACGTATGGATGCATAACTGCATCTTGTATACTGCTCAAGGTAGAGGTCATGCTGGAGTGTTCGCTGTGTTCGCGAACCTATCCAAATTTATTCGACCATATATATATATACTACTATATATATGTTCTTGATCATCATCATATGATATCAAGTGATATCGTTATAGATCATATTTGAATCTCCAATGTAACATTGGGTTCTTTAGGAGTAAGTTATGGTTCGAGATGCATAGAACCATAATAACTCGACTAAGAACTCGATCCCAAATAAACTTCTTTTATTGCTTCACAAGTTGCTACGTATTTTGTTTTGGTGGCGGAAACGATTGTAATATTCCATTTATAACACTTTCTAAACTTACAACACCACCTTTAAGCAAAATATGTAGCTCAATTGTGATTATATCAATCTTTTGAAAAACTTTTATTAGTGTAACAACTTACACGAGATTTCTTTCATCTTAAGAGATGAAACATTATATCACTCTTTCTCATAAGGTACTCGAGGATATCCTTGATTATCGTCCAAATGTGTCTCTCTTGTATCCATTTGACAACTGTTTGTCATATCCTTTGGATACTACACATTGGGGCATATGCATAAATATGGCGTACGAAATGAAACTCATAATGAAAGAATGCTTGAACTATTTCATGCACTTTCTTGAATTGATTTGCAATAGACCGAGTTAAAACACTCAAGTCATGTCATGTGACGTACAGTTAGACATCCTTTCTTGGAGTGTAACTTTCGTGTTTCTAGAACACTTCGTCAATATATGCATATTTGCTCAAACCTAACATCCATCATAATCTATCTTTATAGATTTTGTTTCCTAGGATTAGGTGATTTTGCCCAAGTTCTCATTTGAGAAAGCATTCTCCAAAGAGATCTCGACAATATTCATTTTCTTAATGTTATTCCCAATTTAATGAATTGTTATCTTGAACAATACAAGTAATGCTTCCACTGAATATCTTGTATATACAAAATACTTTTGACGAAGTTCAACTCCTTGACTTCATTGTCAAAACTTTTATTCCAATCTCCACAACACTTGCTTTAATCCATTAATGGATCCTTGAAGCATGCGTATATTTTTAGCAATACATAAACCTCGATTTGTGTCAAATGCACAACATCTTCCTTCATTCATACGAAGAAGGCGGTTTTATGTGTTTTTCATATATCGACATATATAAAATACAACTATTGCTAGAATGATCTTTATTGACTTATACATAGCCACAAGCAAGAAGTTGTGCTTTGTACGTAGTCAATTAGTCATCGACTTAGACATAGCTACAAGCGAGAAACCGCGCTTTGTACATAGTCGATTTGTTATCCATGTCGATCTTTCCTTTTTAAGATCTAAACGTTCTTGATGGATTGCTCCTTCATGAACATCAACCAAGGTCTATACCTTGTTGTTATACATGGATCGCTCTTTAAAGATCATATGAATTCAAACTATATATGTGGAATCGGATCCTTCCATCGTTTCTTTGTTTATCAACGGATTCTCATATGCTAAGTACGAGAATGTTGTGACAACCTATGCACCAAGCTGCTTAGGAAATTAACTTTCGTTGATCTTTTGTAGGATTGATACTTGAGGTTCATGAACTACTTCCACAACGATTTGTTGAACGAGTTCTTGACTCCTCATATATTCCATGAGTTTCTCAAACATCATCAACTCGTGAGATGGTTGAGTCCTCATTAGAAGGAGCATACTATTAAACTTCTTTCAAAACAACTTGTGAATAAAGTTTCGCTCAACTCCCACTAAGTACCATGTATGGAGTGACAAGTTTCCCATAAGAGTACTTCTTGTAGTGACGCATAAACTATTTTAATGCTCACTTTACTCCCACTACTTCTTCTTGAGAATTTCAATTCATCAAGACTACATTATGATTAGCAACAACTACTTTGTTCTTATCATATTCGTGGAAGTAGTGCCTTTTAATATAAAGCATCCTACAAATATATAGTGTCTTATTTGGTTTAAGCTTACAAGTCAACAATACTTGAAATAAGCTTCTCAACACCAAATCTTAAGAAGCATTATACTTAGAGATCAAAATCTCGTAAGATATCTTCCTCAATAGACTTCGATGGAACACCATTCAGTGTAAACAATATTGTCCTCAAACATAATTCCCTAATACGAGTCGAATAAGTCAATTTGATTTATTATCGATCGAACTATACAAAATATTGTTCGATACCTCCACTCTTGGACATATTATTCCTCATGGAGCGAGTTGTGAAACTACTTTCATACTCTTTAGATAATATTTCAAATCATGTGACTTAACTATTTACCGTGATTAATTGTAAGACTTTTTCTTTCTCTTGAACGGTCTTTCAACTTTACACTTGAACTCCTTTGAACTAGTCAAAAGGTTCTACTTATACCTTATCAAATAGATATGTTAATATCTACAATGATCGTTGGTTAAGTAGTAAAGTATCAATAACCTTTCATCGCACAAGTACTTATTGGTCTTTATACATCGATATGTAAAAGTCCTAATCAAGTCACTTGTCCTTAAACCTTTGTAGGTTAAAGGCGCTTTTGTCATTTAACAAACATGATTCGCATATCAATCGATTTGAAATCGAATTGAATTTACGAGCTCTACATTACGGAGACTCTCGTAATGCGATTCTCGTTTATGTATGTGACTAAGCGGTTATATATAACATGAAAGTCAAATACTTTATGTCAAGTCTTACGCATCCTATTTGTCATTCAAAACTTGCTTATCTATTTCAAGCAAATTCAATCAAGATGTATGAAATCATATAAACAAATCCAGAATAAAAGAACTTGTCTTTTATTAAACATAATCATCCATTTCATCGAATATGAAGTGGAGATGTTTTGAGAAGTTAGGATTAAGGTATGCAACCTTCAATTCCTAAACAAACTCTTAATAAAGATAACTCAACGTATTTAATGGTAATGACTTAGACGAACAAGTCATTGCCTATACGGAGTTTACTTTACATCTCTCGAATATTCTCTTATTTTTCATTGCTAACACATTTCGTCAAATGCGAGCATATGAACTAGTATCAAGTTACTAGTGTAAATTAGAGATAGTGAGATAATTTGAACGACAAATACAATTTAGGTTTAGAACATTACAATCATGGTATTTCGGACAACCTTTCAAATGCCTCCAATAAACGGCAAATGAAACATCTCATGTGATGCATAATCACAATCAAGAGTCTCGAAATTTCAACTCATACCTTGGCGAAGTATTTCTTGAATACTTAACCAATTACCTTTTTGCATCAACAAGTGTGCGAAGAAGGTAACATTATATCCTTTATAATTTCAAAGAGATCGTATGACAATATCAATAATCCTTGATATCGGAGATCAATATCTCTAGTTATCAATTAGCTACTTAAATCTTTCAATTTGTAAGCCAATGAAATGTTCATGTATAAAAGAAGAATCTCTTTGTCAACTCATACTCTTTATATACTCGATCATAAAAGATGGAGTTAATATCTACTTTCTCCAAGAACACTTTCTTGAGTAAGTGGATGAGAGCGTACGAGTTAAATCTAGTCCATATGAATTCTCTAATTCAAAGGTCTAAAAATTTTAAATGAGGATATTAGTCATACGCTTTATTGTATAACTTTTCGCCAAAAGTCAATCAATCACCGCGTTGCTACGTTCGGGTAGTTTGAGAAAAGTTTTGGGAATTGACATACTCAAATTTCTCTTCACTAAGATCGTGTCTTAGGAATCGGTATTACTTCTTTAAGTAAATACTTTTTAGAAACGAGTTTGTTAATTTTTCAAAGATTGATCGCAACAAAATTAACCATTTTAACATCTATAACAAAATCAATTTAAGGTCAATTAGTTTATGCAATTGTTTTATTTATAACAAATAAAACTCCCACTACATTTATTTAATGTCCCAAATGTAGTTGGTTTTCCAAGATCCCGGTTTTCATCAAGTAGAGCCTGCTATGGCACGTCACCCTACTTAATTAGACAAGGTAGGTTCTCCAACCAATCATATCGTTCTATATGATTCTTGGTTTGTGAATATCTAAGTATATTTACAAACTTCGCCCCGATGTCCAAACTCTAGTTGGGTCCATCGAAAAGTAACCTCTCACTATTTGCTCCTTGCAAATCTTAGCTATTTGCACCCCGACTACCGAATTGGCAACCATGACGTCCGCTTGGGCGGACCGCGCCATGAGTGACAATCGGCGTGAAGGGGATAGAGAGAAGGAGGGCGATTTCACTTAATCGAGTTTTAGTTGGGACTATCAATCATATGACACTTGTTTGGTGGTCGTGTAAGCATACACCCATACCTAGCCTATGACAATTCATAGCAATCACAAGCAATCACATATAAGCATCTCATAGTTGTGGGTTTGTATGGCTCCCGCTTGCATTAGTTTCGCCACATCGTCCATGGAGCAAAACTAATCTAATCCTTGCCCTCCCACTAAATTCTATAAGGATCTAAATCCTATATAAAATAAAGGTGCAAAATACATGTGAAAACATCATATTCCCATCCTAACCTTAGGGGCATGCAAGCCTCACAAGTTACATCAAAAATTAATCAACAAATTAATTAATTAATGGCACCAAAGGCCGCATTACAAACATTCACACATGCATTCAAATACAACCACAAGGCATTGAGTCTTGAGCCATACTAAACCCACTATCCACCTACAAAACAAAGTTAGCACATACAAGCACTTTGTTTCCAATTAACGATTTTCAAGCATCTTTGCGATTTGTTTGCCATAAGTAAATTCCGTGTACTAATTCTCAATTTTAAACAACAAAACTTGTTTAAATTCTTTTAGAAAGTTCTTTCAACATCCCATAACTGAAAGGAGATCAAACAAGGAGTTTTCTAATTGTTTTCAACTAATTTGAATACTTAGAAAAACAGTAATTTATTAAAAAAAACGTAACTAATGGAATCCAATAAAACAAAGGTTTTAGGTCTCCAAAAATTCTCAAATAAATTACTTAAGCTCCTTATCATAATTGTGATTACCAGTAAAAATTTCAAGAAGAGATCTTAAACCATCTGGGAGAATCAAAAATGACAAATCTCTTACAAGTGCACGAAACACCGTTATGAGATTTTCAGCTTATCCTCTCAACCATTTGGTCTGTAAGACCACCTTCTATCCAGTTTTTATATATACAATATACACAGAAGAACTAGTTTAGACTATAGGCTAGCTATTCATGAAAAGAAAAACCACCAAGTTCAGTTCAAAAAGTTCGAGCTACATACTAAACAATCAACAAATTCTGTACTGGAACAGACTGTCGATCGAAATGTTTTAACCTAGTTGAAGGTCCACATTTCCACGAAAAATTATGAAATTAATTTTCTTGGAATCCTAACTCAAAATAGAACAACTCCATTTAAACAGAATTTTTAAAGGAGTTCTCAGTTGGTACAGTTTATTAGAACAATCGATTTGCTCAACAAACTGGATCTGACGAGATCTTCCTTTTCACACTTGAAAACCCATAGATTAATCCAAGTCATGCAACAATTTATACATGCTCAGAAAGAGCTTCAAGTCCTCTTTAAATCTAGCCATAGAACACTGGTACTTATATTCAAAATATAAATCTTTCAAGCCATTCAAACAGGACAGTGCGAGCAGAAACTGGTTCTGCGCACTGTCGCCGTTTTATTCACAATAAATCTATACTAATTCAGAAAAATGTGAATCCAACGCCAAAAGAATCACAATCCAAAGATCTACAACTTTCATGTATATGGAAAGATCTTCCAGAGAACATATCACATCGAAAAATACAAAACAACACAGAAAATACCATTTCCAGACAGCAAACAAACGCATCATCTCTACTAATCCGTTAATTAGCCAATTTCTCTTAATTAAGTGCCAAAATAGCTTAAGTACGACCATGTGCTCTGATACCACTGTTAGGAAATTGCCCAATTTTAATTTTGTGACTAATTACCATTAATTAATCCAATTAAAACACAAGCAACAAAGGGATCTAGTACAAAGCCATAGACACAAAGAGAAAGAGGAGAAATCGATACCTCCCGCGAAATCGTATTCGCGGGGCTCGACCAAGGCATGGAAATCGATGGCGTGCCTTCTCCACCGCCTCCACCACGTCTCGTAACCGCCCTCGAGTCCACCAAGGAGGATTAATCACGTTCTACAAGGTACGTGCTAGCATACCCAAAGAACAAGCCTAATCCCTATGGTTTTCTCTCTTGCATCAATCAACAACCTTGATTTAGTGGAGAGAAAATAGCTCAACACATGAGCAAAAGAGAGAAGGAGAGGGTGAAAAAGTGGCGGCCTCATGGGAGGAAATGAGAGGAGAGAGAAATCTAGGTGGAGGCTCTCATAAGTGGTCCTTATATAGAGCACAAAACCTAATTGACCTCTTGCATAATTACAACTATGCCATCCCACCTACCACCATAATGGGCAGCCACGAAATGGGCCTTTATGGGCCATTTAACCCCTTCATTTGGACCATTAATTCATATAATTAAGGTCCCTCAACTTTGCTTTTTAATTGGGCTATATATTTGCTATTTAAATAACGGCCCAATTCATCAATATAACCATTTATATTAATAAGTGTTGAACTAAATTAATTATTAACTCATTAATAATTATTTTAGGATTAGTTAATGCATTAATTTATTTCTATATGATCCATTGACTTAATTAATTATAACGGTTCGCAACGGTATATAATTAATTAATCAATCTTATCATATTTTCACAGAACTTACTGCTGTGAATAAATAAATAATACACTGTGTGATTAATGTCCTATTTGTGTGACCCTTTGAGGATTTATGCTATGTTGGCCATGGAATTAAATCGTTATTTAATTCCAATAATCATAAGTGGTATCTAGCAACACGTTATGATTCCCAATTCGCATAAATAGTGTACTGCTACAATATTTCAATCCCGCATAAGAGAATAAATATATTTCTCTATTTTGATTCTTATGTCTCACGATATCATCGTATAATCCAAGATAGGAATGTGTCATTCTTGCAGATTATACGTTTCTTGATCTAGAGTTGATCGCTTAGTTGCGCGCATACGATCCAACTCCATCAAGGGGCCCAAACAGATATCGTCACTCACTAAGTGAATTAATGAGGGACATACGGTTTTCTTGATGATTAGCTTTTCCCCGCACAATTCAAGAGAACGTAAATCAAGTCCGTATAGCAGCCCTTAACGAGAATCAGCGGTAGACGAGATTTATAGAACCTATCCTCATGTGGAAAAGATAATCATCTCAAACTTAGAACCAAAATCATAACGAAATAAACAATGACACATAACACAATCCATATGTTTATTTCGTTGGGTCAAGTCCTGTACTATGTTAAATAACATATACATATGCAATTAAGTTGGTAACTCTTTACCTATGATTTGTAGAACTTAATCATCACTTAACTTGCATACTAATCTTATATGATAATTAATGTTCCTTGTTAATTATCAAGATTATGGACCGTTTAGATTTATTATTGTCATTCTAAAGAATGATCCACAGAGATCTACAATTCAGATCCTCAACCTGAATGATCTGTCAATAATAAACCTAGGAACAGATGATAAAATATCATCCAAAACATAAACTAATATTTAAGTCATTAAATTATTGACTTCTAGGACATAACTCCAACACATCTGACTATTGATGAAGTAACGGACATAAAAGATTTCTTTGACGGGCTCGATGTGCGGCATACCAGTAAGATAACCTTTCACAAATTAAAGAATGGTCTTCGCAAGGCTGGTCATGATATACCTAATTCTGATGCTCTTATATTAATGGAGGCTGGGAGTACCTTCTTTAGACTAATGATTTTACTATTGGGCTCATATCAGATTGGTACCAGTGTTCAAGTTTATAGTGTTATTTTATTAATTGTTACTTAATGCTCAGGAATCAATTAAGCCATCAATATGTAATTTTTTAAAATGCATTTTGATTTTGCAGGATGATGTTGATGGAAGTGTTACTTTGGACATAGGGGAGTTTATGGTCGTAGCGATCCATATTCAAAAGATATGAAATGATGAACATATTCGAAAGGCTTTTGCATACTTTGACTCAGATCGCAACGGTTTCATAGAGATTGAAGAGCTAAGAGAACACTTAGCACATGACCTTGGCTCGAATTCTATAGAAATTATCAATGCCATTGTTGTCCACGTTGATACTGACAAGGTAAATATTTGCTTAACGACATGGTTAGTATTAATTAGTGTACCTACAATAGGTACCAGATTGAGCGCTATACATGGCACAGATGTAATATTTGTCAAGCTGAATTTGGTGGTCTAGCTTAATTCTGGGGACTGTTAAAATGTAAACAAAATGCAATAAATTCTGAAGAATGATTGTTACTCTTGGTTTCTGAGATGTTTTCCCTTCCTTACAGGTTTCTGATGGCAAAATTGATTAAAGGGCGCACGTTGACTTCTCTTTGACCCCCCTAGGTAAACATTTGTTAGATTGAAGTTTCTTGAAGCTCTTAAACAGATAATCACATCCTATAAGAAACATTGTTAAAATTGAAGAGAATTAGAAGTTAAACATGTGTTACCTAATGTGCGTACATTAGCTATGGGATTAGCTGCAGCTGATGCATATTAGCTTAGGCATTAGAATTCCGATGTATTTTTTTTGCAGAGACTAAGATATGCCATGTGTTTTACTTGCATATTAAAATAGATCCAAAAGGGAGAGAGAGAGACTCAGATATTTTTTTAAATAACAATTGTTAATTTGAAGTGCAAAATGGATCCTATCTGTGGTGATTGTAAAATTTGTAAAAATAAACATAATTACAACATAGTATACTTTGAAAATTATTGCAATAGTTGCTGTGATTTGGAACTAAAACAGCCCTTCCTATATTTGCATTTAGAGATAAATATATGCAAATTTGCATTGCTTTTTAGGCCTTAACTGGATATATATATCTGACAATACTTTACATCTAGGCAGCAAATAAAAAAAATTGTTTGATAGAGTTAAAATGGAATATACTATGAACTCAGCTGCATATTAGATTGGGCATTATAAGCTGGTATGTTTGGTGTCAGGATATGAGTATGCAATTTTAAAGGCTCTCAATTGTGTAATGTCTTGACATTGTATAAATCTGCCTAACTTTGTTGCTGATACTGATATGTAGCGTTCAACCATGATTGTACATCAAAAAGAGGAGGCCCTTGATGGAGGCCAGCCATGAGTGTGGGATCCAAAAGGAAGAGAGAGAGAAAAAAAAAGAAGCACAAGGAGAACAACAACAAGGACACACCAAGGATAAAGCAAAAGACAATGGTAGATTATCTTTCGAAATTAATGGTTTCTTTTTTATTTTTCTTTGCGCATGTGTCCCTTGAATATTTTCATAAGCATAGTAGTCATAGCATTGAAACCCTAAACTTTTCTGGTTTCTTGAAAAAGAAGAATTCTAACTGAAGAAGAATTATTTCATTATACTACTTTGATTATGCAGGCTGATATCTTTTAGAAATGATTTATGGCAAAAATTATCTAAATAAAAGTGTCTTCAGACAAATCTTTTCTTTTTTAGGTAATACTAATAAAATCATTTTCATTACTCCCTCTATGAAAATTGTTATTAATTATCTAAATAAACAATTTAAAATAAATTAATCATATAAAACTGATACCCTTTTCGATTGCACAGGTGATGTTTAGGGTTTCAATGCCATTTCAACTTGGTCTCATTCTTAGAGGGATCACCGATTAGAAATTTTTGTACCTACTCCATTTTACATGCGTTATTTTATTATGCCGCCAATTGTTTGAGTTTATTAAAAATATGATATGGATGTTATCGTGCTCTACTCTATTTGGGTCTCTTCAATTGCTTATATGTTTAATTAAAATTCAATGTATATGAATGCTAAAGCAGCTCATGTATGATGCTTATGTTTATTTTTTACGGCTCATGTGAAAAGAAAAATTATAGCATTTTGTCTTTTGTGCATATATGTATGTTGCACTCAATTTAATTAGACTTATTGGCAAATTATTAGTGATTGTTAAAATTAAAATACAATAAATCCGTTAAGGCGCGGCAAAGCCGCGCTTTCCCACATAGTTTAAATAAGATATTGAAAGATTTATTCTTGTTTCTCGTTTTTGGAAAATTGGATGAATAAGTAAAATGAAATAACACATAAAATTAGAGGAGAGAGAAACCTATCCATTTCTATTTCAAATAGCCTATTTATAGTTGTTGTATATAAAAAAATGATCTACTGTTAAATTTGTCATATTATTATTAGTGTTATTTTCGTTGTTGTTATATTTATGATAATTTGTTAGAGAAACTAAATTCTCTCCTGCCCTAAAATATCTTACACATTTAAATTCTTAATTTGCATTAAAAATATGTACTAATTTAAATCTGGAATTTTTTTATTTACAAAGACCAAAGGTGGCGATCCACATTGGACTCGTCGTGTCGACTCAAAAGTCAAAAACAGGACACACAAGGCCACCATCCTTGTCACCGTCGGTTCCTTTCAAGATTTTATTTTTATATCCACCCACATACGCCACGTGGCAGGCAGGTGACACACGGCTTCTTTTCTTTGGATGAATATAGGGCTGTCAATGAAACCCGTTTACCCATTTACCCAACCGGTACCGTACCGTATAAGACGAGTATGGGTAAAGTTTTATTTTTGTTAAGTTAACGGGTACGGGTACGGGTAAGGAAATTTTTTCGTTAATTTTACGGGTATGGGTACGGGTAAAAGTTATTTCTTACCGTTTTCATAACGGGTAATTGCCACAATTAAAAATATATAATTACATGATACATATGGCATTTTATATTGCATGATTGGTAAAAAAATATTGCTAGATTTTATTTAAGATTTATAATTCTTTCCATTCAGTGTACGAAAAAATAAAAAAATATAAACCTAAAATATTCGTCACCATTGTTGCACTTTATTAATATACTTATCGATATAATTTATTTATACAGAGTGTACAAATTTTATTATTATTATTATATTCATTTTTTACCGTTACCGTATCCGTACCGTTAATTCTTAACGGGTACGGGTAAAATACGGATAAAGCTATTTTTAACGGGTACGAGTAAAGAAAATTTTAATGGGTACGGTAATGAAAATACCTTCTACCGTACCGTACCGTACCGTACCTATTGACAGCCCTAGATGAATACTTGTTGGATTCACTTTAAAAAGGGTCTGGACTCTGCACTGCGTTGTATCAAATTCAGTGCACTGTTAAAGGCAGCCCAGCCTTTAATTTTCTATATGAATATTACAATAAAATTTTACACTTATTAATTCTACAAATCGGCCCACCTAGTGACGATATTTGTGAGTGATTTTTATTATAACGATTAACAAATCGGTTTCTCGTGTCCATCTAAGATTAAATTAGAGGTTGAAGTTGTTACACATAAAAGACGCTTTGTTGTTTTTTTTTGTTATATTATATAACCACGCTGAAATGTAAAGTTTCGTACGAATAGTTACTAATTTTATTATCTACAAAGAAAAAAATTTTATTTCGTGAAATGAAAAAAAATAGCATATCATGCTTTTCTAATTAAAATCTACTTTAGAGAGTGATATATTTATAGTTTATATTTATATACAATTGATGTGGATCGTGCTAGATCACTTAGACCGACATGATGAAGAAAGGTACATGTGATGGAGCCATGGAGGTCTAAGAAATCCAACATAAAATTAAACGGTAAATTTTGTCATGAATATAATTTTTTAGTTCATTTTTAAGAAATATTAATTCATTAACACTCACGAACAGTTGCGATTAAAGTCTAATTCAGAAGTTGGTTCTCGTGGCATAATTCTCCTTATTAAAATAATTCATATATATATATATATATTTGCGATTTAAGAAAATGCATAATTAATGTTTGATGAAAATGTCAGATAATTATAATATATATATTTTTTAGCTGAGAGCTTACAAAATGTACAAATTTGTCACGGGACGAAATATCGTCATGGCCATTTTTGGATTAAAAAAAAATAAAAATAGTCGTATAAAGGTACAAAATGATCATTTAAGTTTTTAGTGCTTTTAATTGTTTTTATTATTATATTTTAATTATTTTAGGCACTTATGTAATGTTATTATTCGAGACCGTCCTTAAAAAGAGTTTTCTAACGATATCTTTCTAATTAACATGAAATTAAACTCTAAGGGTTATTTGATTAAAACTCTAGGGATTGTTTAAGGTATATAAGATAAGATCATGAGTGCTTATATTCTATTGTGGACTCATCCAAACACAAAATAAAATAAACTATAGTCTTATTTTCTATTTCTCTATAGATGAGGTATAAGAGGTATAAAAGAGTGTAAACAATCTAATATATCGTTATTCATGTTTTTATTCAATATGCCATTCAAAAATTATTGAAAAATAAAATATAATATCTATTCTCTATCAAAAATCATCTCCATTTTTTCTTTTTCCCTATTTTTACTCCTTGTACATCCAGACTAGGGCTGTATACGAGCCGAGTTCGAGCGAGTTGAGCATAACTCGAACTCGAACTCGTTACAACTCGAGTCAACTCGTGACTCGTTCGGGAGGCAGTTCCGAGCTAACCGAGCTAACTCGAACTCGTCATTTTGTAACTCGAGTCAACTCGTGACTCGGTATTCAACTCGTGAATATAGTGAATTGATGCAATAATTATTTATGAGTATTACAATAATATAAAAAAATAAATTTTATTATCAATTTTATTCTTTTTCATTGATTTGAAGCAAAATATGTCTTGAAACTCAATATTAATACTCATAGATCATGGTGATGATCTCCAAAAAATTAAAATTTATTACGTCACGAGTCAGCTCACGAGTCAACGAGCCGAGTTGAACCTAACTCAAACTCGACTCGTTTATTAACCGAGTTGGTTCAACTCGAGTTATTCCAACTCGAGTTCTTTTAGCTCGAGTTATAATCGAGCTTTTCACGAGTCGAGTTCGAGTAACTCACGAGTTACGAGCTTTTTGCTCACCCCTAATCCAGACGCACCTAGTTCTATATTGACTTCGTTTTTGCAAAGAAATTAACGCTACTTCCCATGCGCGAACAAAGGGGTATGCAAGTGAATGATTTAATGCGATTGTGATCAGTAAACAAACTAATTTTCTTCTTCATGCAGTTAAACTTATTTTCTTAAAAAAAATTTAAATTATAGTAAAAAAATAGACGAATTGTCCTTTGTTTTTTCTTACAGATTATGATTTGATTTGTCATATATATGTGTGCATGCATTCGTCTGTCGCATGCGCGCGATATCTACAAATAATAATATACAAATTAAACGAATTTTCAACAAAGATCTGTTTCTAGTTTGAATGCGACAGCTTCTATCTCTTTTATCTTATACCCTATCCTATTCCTATTATATTAATTTTTCTATTCAATTCTATTGTCGATTGCTTATATATGACACGACAACACTGCATCTCCATCTCCATTTGCGTGCCCTCATTTTTGTTTTTATCTCTCTGCATATTCCTTTTCCTTTCTTTCCGTTTTTTTTTTATTTCTGTCTACTTTTTATCTACATTCGAACCCAACTAGCTGCGTATACAATGAGACGGATTTATAAAGTAAGAATGGGTGACAATTAGGGGTGTTTAACGTGGTTAACGATCACGGTTTCGTCTTCTATCGTTATCGTACTATTTAAAAACGGTATAAAACCGGCATTATCATTTACCGTTTCGTTTATTAAACAAAATAGATTTTTGTGCCATCAACCGTTTCACTTTAGAAATTATACATAAAAAGATTTGAAATGAGTTGAAACGGTCGAAATGGTATAATCAATTGTGCCACATATATTTTCGTTTAGAAAGTGGTATAAAATTTTATGCCATAAATCATTCCATTCAATTTAAACGGAACGACGTAACGTTAAAATCCCTGCCGTTGACACCCGTAGTGACAATGCCCTCATTTTATATTTTTTTAAATAGCTTTTGAGCAAAATCTTTACTAAGTTAACAGATTTTGTCATTTATTTATTGTATTTGAATCCCATGATATATCTCATATAATATTGAATCTCATCATTTGATTTTTTGGCTGCGCCATACATATCAAATTAAATTTCAAATGTTCAACCATACATAGCAAAATTTCAAATGTTCAACCATGCATACATATCAAAATTTCAAATGTTCAACCTCATGCAATGCACAATACGTACATGAATCACTATCTAAATAAAATAAAATTCATATATGCCCAAGTATTTTTAGTCTATGAATCTTTTATAGTCTGAATTCTAGTGATCTGCACATATCGCGTCGAGATTTCTATTATCAGTTATGTGATATTTGCTAGAGTAATGTCCTAAAAGTCAATATTTTAATGACTTGATTTTAGTTTATGTTATTGATAATATTTGATCATTTGTTAGTAGAGTTTATTATTGATAGATCATTCAGGTTGAGAATCTCAATTATAGATCTCTGTGGATCATTCATTAAAATGACAATAATAAATTTAATTTGTCCATAATCTTGATAATTAACAAGGAGGATTAATTATCATATAAGATTAGTATGCAAATTAAGTGATGATTACGTTCTACAAATCATTAGTAAGGAGTTGCCAACTTAATTGCATACGTCTATGTTATAGAACATAATACAAGACATGATCCAATGAAATAAATATATGGATTGTGTTAAGTGTCATTATTTATTTCATATAAGTTTGTTTCTAAGTTTGAAATAGATCAACTTTTTCCACATGAGGATATGTTCTATAAATATTGTCTAACGTTGATTCATGATAAATGATGCTATACGGACTTTATTTATACTCTCTTGAATTATGCGGAAAAAAGTTGTTCATCAAGAAAATCGTATGTCCCTTATTAATTTATTTGATGAGTGATGATATCTGTTGGGCCCTTTGATGGAGATAGATTGTTTGCCGGCAACTTGTATAATCATTTCTAGATAAAAAAATGTATAATATGCAAGAATGACACATTCTTATCTTGGATTATACAGTGATATTATGTGACATAAGAATCAAAATAGAAAAATACTTTTATTTCTTATGTAGGATTGAAATACTGTAGTAGTACAATATTTATATGAATTGGAAATCATAACGTATTGCTAGATACTACTTATGATTATTGAAAATAAATAACGATTTATTTTCATTGCCATCATAGCACAAATCCTCAAAGGGTCACACAAATAAGATTTTGACCATACAGTGCATTATTTATTTATTCGCAACAGTGAGTACTGTGAAAATATGATAAGTTGATTAATTAAATATATACCGTTGCGAATCATTATAATTAATTAAATCAAAAGGATCATATAGAAATAAATTAATACATCTTCCTGCAAAAATACTATGAATTAATTATTAACTTATTAATAAATGAGAGATTAAATGGATATGAATTAATAATATGAATTAATTGCCTTTTCTTTAAATGGAAGCTCATCTCGAGCAACTTTACTAAAAAAAAATAATATGAATTAATTTATTTCTATATGATTAAATCAAAGGGATCATATAGAAATAAATTAATACATGTTCCCGCAAAAATAATATATTGCCCATTAATCATATATAAATAAATTAATACATGTTCCCATGACTTCAATCAAAGAGATTCATAGTATTTAATTGGTTAATTAAAAGTCCAGTTTGAGATTAAATGGAAGAGCAATTAAAGGAATAGATTAATGGGCCATTACTACATGTGGAGAAGGCCACATGAGTCCATGAAATTTCAGCAATAGAGGGGTAATTTTGTCTAAGCAAAATGTAAGAGAGCTAGATTTGAGTTGTCTATATAAAGGGCCAATGGATCACTCTTGGGAGAAAATTCTACCCTCCATTTACCTCCCTCTCTTCCCTCCTCCTTGGCTGAAATTGAAATTTTCTCTTCTCCATTGCTCTCTCCTCTCATCCCTCTAGCTCATGTGTTGAGCACCTTCCTCTTTTACTTAATTAGTTAATTGTAAGAAGAAGAAGGAAAGAGGATTAGTTTTGGTCTTTGCACTTGCTAGCACTTGTGCTTAGACCTTGGTTAATCTTCTTGGTGGACTCGAGACCGGCGAGGTGCTGGTGAGCACGCCATCGACTCCTATTGATAAGAATTGAGCCTTGCAAATATAATTTTGCAAAAGGTATAAAATCTCCTATCTTTCTCTCTTGTTGATGTGTGTTGAATGCTTGTACTATATCCTACTTGGCTTGTGCTTGTTAATTGTGCTTAATTAATAACTAAAAGTAAAATTAAGCACCTAAGTAAAGTTCTTAACAATATCTATAATATTTGTCATTTCGTACATATAAAACGACAAAAAAATATAAATATAGATGATATGCTGACATTTTTTTTTTAGTTTTTTGGTGGATGCGCCATCAATAAATGAGTATCTCTTAATAACATTCTATGGTATTCATGCTTAATAGATATATTTCAATCACACTTTTTTGGTCTATTCCCACAAAATTACTATGAATCTCACTTTTTAGGTCTATTGATGCCGGATCTCTAGTCACCAAACGTCCTTCTAACTTCAACATGGCGAGAGAAATAATTTCAAATATTTCAAGCAGCTTACAACCTTCTGTCATGCTTAAATTGGATTTTCATAAGGCATTTGATTCGCTTGCTTGGCCCTTCCTGTTTCAGATCCTGCACCACAGGGACTTCCCACCTCGCTTCATCTCTTAGGTAAAGGTAATTCTTACTTCTGCAAGCTCTTCAATACTTCTAAATGAAAGGTGGGTCCAGCCTTTAATCACAAAAGGGGTCTGCGTCAGGGTGATCCAATTTCACCGGCACTGTTCATCATTGCAGCAGATGTGTTGAGCAAAATGGTGCATGCAGTTTCAACTGCTATACCTTTCTCTTTATCCAGGAAATTGACGGACCCTTTCTACATGCTACAATACGCTGATGACACTTTAGTGTTTTCAACTTTGAAAGGACAGGCTATTAGATCACTCATGCTCACAATTAAAGCATTCTGCATGTCATGAGGGATACACTTAAACTGGAACAAAACTTCCTTTATTCCTTTCAATATCTCCGTGAAACAAATCTCAAGCTTGCAACAAATCCTCAACTGCACTCTAGCTTCTCTTCCATTGACATACTTGGGCCTGCCACTCACTCACAAGAAACCTGACAGGGCATGTTTTCAGGTCCTAGTTGGTAGAGTTAGAATCAGATTGAAGTCATGGCAGAGGAATCTAATTTCTAGAGCAAGTAGAATTGTGCTTGCCTCCTCAGTTTTCTCCATAATGCCTACCTTCTTCATGTAAGTATTTTCCCTCCCAATTTGGATCATAAAGGAAATAGATAGGATTAGACATGATTTTATTTGGGGCGCCGTAGCGCGACAGGGAGTAATTCGATACATTTAGTGTCCTGGGATAAACTTTGTTTACCTAAATCACATGGAGGAATGGGTTTGATTAACTTAAAGCTCCAAAATTTTTCTCTATTGTTGCGATGGTTATGGCGTCTGTATAAAGAACCTCAATCACGGTGGGCTGTTACTGCCAAGCAACTCTATGGTAAGGCTAATGTGAACTTGCCACCGCTAGTGTTCTAAATACGTATCGTGCCGTGTCGTGTCGTGTCAAACACGCCGTGTCTAGATCATCTCTCGTGTCGTGTCGTGTCTAAATATTTCACGTGGCGTGTCGTGCCGTGTCTAAATCCTAAGAGATGGACACGACACGCCTAAGGACACGCCACGCCTCGTGTCCTCGTGTCGTGCCGTGTCGTGTCTTCTTTAGACGTGTCGTGCCGTGACGTGTTCAGACACGTTTAACTTTTTGACATGGATGTAATTTGTTTATGAAATTTAAAAATTTGTTTGTTAAATACGTCAAAAATTAAGAAAGTAGACGTGTTGTACCATTGAATTAAAATATAGATTAATTTTTAACAATCGATTAATATTTTGACAACTTCTTATCGGACTTAAGTAATTATTTTACTAAAAATAAATCAAACTCATGAAAAGATACAAAACTATTTTCAATGACAAAAAATATTTGATTCTTTTTAAGACAAATCACATATAGATTTCTATCTTTAATTTGCACATGGCTCTAGACACTTTTATTTTATTTGTGATTTAATTATTGAATCATCCTAATTATATTGTAATCTTTTGATTTCCAATTCTAACGATTTACAAGTGTTTTATTCGAAAATAAGTCTATTAATAATCATTGATTTATGATTAAATCTATCTTTGGCAAGATTTATGGAAAAAATATAATAGTATGTACATAATTGAGGAATCCATTGTATTTCTATAACACTATGTGTGTCTCCTTTTCGTGTTTGGCATGTCTGTAATACGTGTCGTGTCTCTTGTGTCGTGCTGTGTCGTGTCGTGTCCAGACAATTCGCGTGGTGTCGTGTCGTGTCGTGTCTATTTCATCAAAGTTGGACACGACACGCTTAAGGACACGCCACGCGAGGTTCTCGTGTCGTGTTCGTGTCCGTGTCTTACCGTGTCGTACCACCTCCGTGCCGTGTCGTGTCGTGCCGTGTTTGGACACTCCGTGTTTTTTTAGAACACTAGCCACCGCTAGTCTAGAACAACAATGGTTTGTTTTTCTGGAAACAACTTCAGTTGATGAGAATGCTTTTTCAAATTTCTATCAATTCTCAGGTGTGCAGTGGTGCCAGTACACTTTTCTGGTACAGCAGGTGGGGAGATAATGATCCGTTTTGGTTTGGGTATGAAACTCAAAGGAATACAGAAAAGATAAAAAGAACACTAACCTTAAAAGAGGCGTTAGATGACTGGTACAAATTTTTCCCTGCTCCTCTGACTAAGCATCAATCAGATTTACATTTAGCTATTAACTGTTTGAGTTTTACAAATGAAAATGATTCAATTAGCTGAAGGTGGACAACACGTGACAATTAGGTGATGGCAGCAGAGTAGCAAAAAAATTCATATCAGTAAGTTCATAAATTTTTTTTTTCAGAATATATATCTATCTAATATAGACATAATATAATAATAATTCTTTAATAAACAACTCTAAAACAATGAACATTAAAAAATTCATGAGAAATCACACACATATATAATAACAACACAAGATCCAAAATAATATATCCAATATACAAAAATAATTCAAGAGTAAAGATAATTAACAAAAAATTTCCCGATGAATTTTAATTTTCTAATAATTTTACACACACATGCACATACTACAAATAATCTTTCATCCAAGCATATCATGTTCTATTATAAATTTTTTCTTAATAAGATTCATTGTGGAGAAAAAAAAAAGTGATTTGTCTAAATGCGACTTTTTTAGGAATCGCTATGCGATTCAAATCAAACCCAACATGTCTAGCGGATCCTTTAAATTTTTGAGATGAGTCTCTGATTTCTTGTGTTTTTGTTATCATTTACAAATAAGTGCAATATGTAAAGTGACTCAAATCAAACTAAAGAGCACGTAGCTTCACCCCTGGGTATGCCACTGTGGCAAGCTTCGTCAAAGGTCGCCGGCAAGTATGCAACTGCCCTTCGGAGATGTAAATATTAATTGAATTCCAAATTTGCTAGGGTTTAATTGGTAAAAAATGACAAGTTTTTTTTTAAAAAAAAAATTGGCCAATTTTACTACGCCTATTTATTGGCACTTCCCTTTCTCACAGTAGCTCAACTCTCTTATTATTATTATTTTTTTTTTTGTTTTGAATTCACCTCAAACAACATCTCTCTATCATCTCTACAACCTCCTTTCCTTTGAAGAGAAGGAGAAAAACAACTCCATCCAAATTAATAAAATTTAATCAATAAAATGGAGCTGTACCTGGATGAGAAGTGGAAGCTGTCAAAAAAAGGGAGCAGAAAGGAAGTGAGTAATTCTGTGCTCAGCAAAGGCGGCAGCAGCAGCAGCAGCGGTGGAAACGGCAAGGGACGGAGCATGGCTCGGTCCATATCGAGCCGCTGTTCCAGTCTGGTCAAAGAACAGCGGGCCCGCTTCTACATCATGCGTCGCTGCGTCACAATGCTTGTTTGCTGGAGGGAATACTGACTTAATTAGTACCCTGTGCCGGCGTCGAGTCGGCGTCTATGCCTGATCCGATCGAGCTTAATTAATTTCTCTGTGGGAGAGATGGGTCGTGGTGGCCATCCATAAGAGCAAGGAAAAATAATATGAAATTCAAGTCTAGGGCATGATTAGCTTAGATTTAGCCTAATTAATTAAATTAGATTTTAATCTCTTTTCTCTGTCTCTGTCGTTTTATGCTGATTTTCCGGTGTATATACTAATTAATTAATTTGCTTGAAATTGACAAGTTTTAAGTCTCTGTTGAAATTGCTTATTCTTTGACCCCTGTGTCACTTCAACCTTTAAATGATCACTCAATGCAAGCAGAAAAATCAATTTGAAGGCAGAAAGTTAATTGAAAGAGTCAAAAAAAAAAAAAGAAAAAAACCCCAAGAGATTTCACTGAAGATATCCATATCATCTAAAATGCTGTGAATCAGTTTAATAAGGGAGAGAACTTATTAGGCCTTGGAACGATTATTATTATAATAACAATACATGCGTTTTTTTTTTTTTTTTTGTATTCAACGCTTGAGCAGATGCGTTTTTTTTTACTAATGAGTTCCCAAACTTGTGTTCTCTAGGGAAATTTAATGGTTTATGGAAATGATTCCAAATTTAGAAAAAAGGTTGTGCTCAGATTTAGGTGCAGTAAATGGAGACTAGAGATATTTGTCCTTCCTGTATTCAACTTTTATCTCGGCACTTGTATCAATGAAAATGAAAGAAAATTTATCTTTGCACTGTTGTGACTTGTGTGTTGGTTACATCTTTAGCCTCACAGTACCAATGTTGTCGGTCCCCAAGACGCACTCACAATTCTGTCGATGAGCTGTTTGTTGTACTTTCTTTCATTTTACTTTACTACTAACATTTATCTTCTCAGTTAGAAAGAAAATCGTTTTATTGATACCAAACTTATTGGACAAATATTAAATAAAAATTAAAGATACATGTTTGAATTTTGCATTGTTTATGTAGAAATTAAAATTTGGTACGATCTGACAATTGAGGAGAGGTGCAGCCGTGCGTGAAGCCTGAAGGTGGTGGTATTATATTATTTATTATTATTATATATATACGTTGGAAAAGGAAAGAGACAAGAGTGACTTTCGTTTCAACTGATTTTGACTGAGAGTTGTTGATATAAAAGGAAGGCAGTGAAGTAGCCTTTTGGTTTCCAATGATGTACCCTGCGCTCTCTTCGGTCTTCTTCGTTCTTTCCCCCACCCCCAATACTAAATGAAAACTTAAATAACAACACAGAAAGACACAATATTTAACGTGATTCAGTACGAAATCGTACCTACATCCACACGCACACACATTATCACATTTTTTTATTCTTTTCAATAATAATGGAGTACAAGAGAGAATTGGAGAAAAAGATAGGTCAGAAAGGAAGAAAGAGGCGCCTCCTTTATAATAGATAGGCTAATATTTCTTTTTATTACATTTTCATATATGCATAAATCAAAAAAGAAAATTCAGAAGGTCCAACTCGGATCGAGCCAAAGAGGCGTGGTTCAATTCAGTCCGAGTTCAGACCATATCGGACCGAGTCAAACGACTCCTTTTCTCCACACTCCTCCTCAAGTTGGCAGGTAGATATTTCGCATGCCCAACTTGTCAATTGCTTCATGAAAGATAGTACTAGACACACCCTTGGTCAGTATGTCTGCAAGTTGCTATTCCATTTTTACATGAGGAATACTAATTACTCCTTCTTCAATGTTCTGTCGGATAAAATATCGATCTACTTCAATGTGCTTGGTCCTATCATGCTGCACCGGATTCTGTGATATAGCAATGGCAGCCTTGTTATCACAAAACAGTTTCATTTTTTCACATTCATAGAAGCCAAGATCTTTGAGTACCCTTTTAATCCACAGTAATCTTGCAGTCCCTTAGCAAAATCTTCTAAACTCAGTTTCAGCACTTGACAATGCCACTACCTTCTGCTTCTTACTTCTCCAAGTAACCAAATTACCACCAACAAAAGTGAAGTACCAAGATGTAGACTTTCTATCAGTTACATCTCCTGCCCAGTCAGAGTCTGTATATCCGTGAACTTGAAGATGTCCATTTTTTCTGAAAAAAATACCTCGTCCTGGAGATCCCTTGAGATATCTTAGAATCCACATAACAGCCTCCATGTGGTGTTCACTGGGATTATTCATGAACTGATTTACCACAGACACGGCATAGGCAATGTCAGGTCGAGTGTGTGACAAGTAGATAAGTCTTCCTACCAATCTTTGATATTGTTCTTTATTAGTTGGTACCTGAACAGGGAAAACTCCTAGCTTGTTATTCTGTTTGGTTGGTGTGTCAACAGGTTTGCAATCCAACATACCTGTTTCAGTTAGTAAGTCCAGTACATACTTTCTCTGAGATAAAGATATACCTTCATTGCTGCGTGTAACTTCAATTCCTAGAAAATACTTCAATCCTCCCAGATTCTTCATTTCAAATTCTTGGAAAAGTTTCTTCTCAAGGTCTTGAATTCCTTCAGCATCATTTCCTGTGATTATCATGTCATCAACATATATAATTAAAATCACAATTTTTCCCTTATTCTTACAAAAGAACAAGGTATGATCTGCATCACTTTGGGTATATCCATATCTTTTCATGGCACTGCAAAATCTACCAAACCAAGCTCTTGGAGATTGTTTCGAACCATACAGTGCCTTCTTCAATCTGCATAAAGTGAACGCTTACTCGAGTGACTGTACCCTGGTGAATATACATATAGATCTCCTCATCTATGTCACCGTGAAGAAATACATTCTTCACATCGAACTGATGCAATGGCCAGTCCTGATTTGCTGCAATGGACAAAAGTATTCTGACTGTATTAAGCTTGGCTACTGGTGAAAACGTCTCCTGATAATCTACTCCATATGTCTGAGAGTAGCCTTTTGCAACCAGCCGAGCCTTATACCTATCAATTGCTCCAGTAGGACCGCATTTTACTGCAAAAATCCACCTACAACCTATTGTTTTTCTATCCCTCGGTCTATCCACCAATTTCCAAGTATTATTCTCCTCAAGAGCATCCATTTCTGTCTTCATTGCATCTACCCATTTTTTATCAGCAAGGGCTTCGTTCAGGTTGTTTGGAATGTGAACTGATGCAAGGGCTCTGTCAAATTCCTTCACAGATTCTGGCATGTGAGACATAGTCATGAAATTTGCCATTGCATACCTGTCTTCACCACTCTCATCTAGTCTGTATCATTTGGTGAAGTGTGGTGAAGTAGGAGACTGTATCATTTCTTCATCTTCACTTTTCAAACTTTCTTCAGATGGACCCGAGTTAACCAGTGGGTCCATTTTTAGATTCAAATGCTCACATTCATCTGAACTCGGACCGAGATGGGCCGAACTCGGACCGAGATGATCCAAACTTGGACCGAGATGCACAGGTTCATTTGGGCAAAGATCAGATTTCAAGCCAAAAACATCATTCCTTACTGCATCGAACCAGAGTTCATTGTCTATCACGCTCTCCCCCTGAGAATGAGTCTGGTTTTTACAGAAATATCCTTCATTTTCAATAAATGTCACATCCATGGTGGTATAGACTTTTCTAGAGGATGGATTCATGCACCTATAGCCCTTTTGATGTTGACCATAACCTATGAACACACATTTTTCAGCACAAGGATCAAGTTTGGAGCGCAAATATTTTTGTATGTGGACATAGGCTACGCAACCAAACACTTTGGGTGGGATATTGAGTATTGAAGGAATCACATGGTAGGCTGAGAATTTTTGCAATGGTGTTTGAAATTTAAAAGCAGCAGAAGGTAATCTATTAATCAAATACACCGAAGAGGTAACGGCATGGTCCCAATAAGAATGAGGAACAATATTTTCTAGCATCATTTCTCTAGTCATTTCTAAGATTTGCCTATTCTTACGCTCTGCTCTACCATTCTGTTGAGGTGTACCTACACAGCTAGTTTCATGTACAATCCCATTGGTTTTAAAGAACTCTCCTAGTGTTTTGTTGACAAATTTTCTGCCATTATCACTCCTAAAAACTTTGACATTCTTATCAAGCTGATTTTTCACCATGGTAATGAAGTAATGGCAAGTGACACATCAGTTTTCTGTTTTACCACATTAACCCAAGTCATTCGAATACTATCATTAAGAGAAACCATCTATTTCCTACTAGAGAGTCAACCGGGGAAGGTCCCCAAACATCAGAGTGAATCAAATCAAAAGGAACTCTATTATTATCATCATCATCCATAATTTTACCAAAATGAGCTCGATGGCTCTTAGATTTGATGCACACATCACACTCAAATATTTCATTCTCAAAACCAGAAAACAAACTAGGATAAAGTTTTCTTAGGTACCCAAAAGATGGATGACCCAATCGCCTGTGCCATATCCAAATAGAAGACTTCCTACTTGAGTGTAAACCAGCAGATAAATGTGCCTGTCCAGGAGCCAAGTCTTCTAAATGATACGGTACTCCTCTTCTAGTGCCACGACCAAGAATTTCCTTCGTCAAGAGGTCCTGAAAAAGACAAAATTCAGGATACATGAGTACTACACAATTTAGGTCTTCACATAACTGTCCTACAGACAAGAGTTTGGATGAAAGAGAGGGAACCAAGAGTGTATTTGAAAGAGTTAAGGATGAGGAAAATTGAACTTCTCCAGCCCCTGTGACTGGATAAACTTCTCCATTTGCATTAACAATCTCATTTATTCTTTAAACAGATTCTCTTACCAAGTCTTCCCTGTTGTAGGTCATGTGATCAGTTGCCCCTGAATCAATAATCCAAGAACAGCCAGTATTAGAAGTGTTTAATGCAAAAACTTTACCTTCATTCCTCTCGACAGATGGCAAAGTAGACAGTTTTCCAGAATTTAAACTGGCCAAATTTACAGCTGGTAGGGTCTTTCCTTCTGTGACCTGGGCTTCTGTCATGTGTGCCTTCCCTTGCCTTTTTTTCTTATTCTCCTCCCACCAGTCTGGATAACCAATCAATTTGAAACACTGCTCCACAGAGTGCTTTGGATTTTTACAATAGGTGACCCAATCTATCTCGCCCGTTGAGTTTCATTTGTAGCATCTGCGACCAGAGGTAGAAGTTCGACCCATCTAGTTTGATCGACATCGCGGAGGTGAACCCCTCTTGGCTTTGGGTGTTTGAAGGAGGTCTTGGTTGTGTAAGCAATTGGGACAATGTGTTATTCAAGCTTTGAATAAGGGTAATAGGATCTAGTGGATTAGGATCAAGGATAGGGGTTTTAGGGATTGAATCATCAGGGATACTCATGGTTTAGATCGTGGTGAGGGGTATTAAAGGTTATGGTTGAGGTTTTGGTAAGATCTGTGCGGTAATTCGCACAGAGAAGAAGTAGCAACTGTGCAGTAACTCACATAGGGATTAAAACACACAGTTGTCAAGATCTACCGCTCTGATACCATGAAAACTTAAATAACAACACAGAAAGACACAATATTTAACTTGATTCAATACGAAATCGTACCTACATCCACACGCACACACACCATCACCTTTTTTTATTTCTTTTCAATAATAATGGAGTACAAGAGAGGATTGGAGAAGAAGACAGGTCAGAAAGGAAGAGAGAGGCGCCTCCTTTATAATAGGTAGGCTAATATTTCTTTTTATTACATTTCCATATATGCATAAATCAAAAAAGGAAATTCAAAAGGTCCAACTCGGACCGAGCCAAAGAGGCGTGGTTCAACTCGGTCCGAGTTCAGACCATCTCGGATCGAGTCAAACGACTCCTTTTCTCCACACTAAAGAGTCCAAAATTCTACTTCTATCCATCGATGGATCGATTACTCAGACTCAGGTTCGTGCCATGCCATGTTACCATTTACTAGTATGTGCATGGTTATTACTTGATTTTAATTTGTCACCTTAATTTTGTATAATGCGATATTATCCAAAACATGGGTGGGTCCGTGGGTGCAATTACAAACAGCCCAAAACTAATTGGGCCCAACAGGGGCTGTATTTATACGGGCCAGAACTTCAGATTCATAACATTGATATTTTTGAGAGTTTTAATTTAATTTAAGTGTAAGAATTAAATCCTAATCAGACGGCTTCAATATCTGTCACTCGTGCAGTAAGCGCAGCACATTATAGTCTACTGCTTTTTTAATTTATTCAATCTTGTATCCAATTATTTCCTTTTTTTATGCTTTGCTTGATTACGCCATGCATGCCATTTCAAGCAATATACAAATTGATCAATCGATCAGATTAAGCCACTTTTGTATTTTCTTCAATTAATACTTTTCTTTTGAAGGTTCATCAACTTAGGCCTAAAAGCTTAGTTTCGGAATTTTTTTTTCTGAGAAAAGGTGACAGCGCCACCCAGTTTCATTTTGAAATGAAGCAAATCAAAATAAAGCAGCTTAGTTTCGGATTCATCGCAATAACAGCCATCTCATTGCTTTGATAGCCTCAATGAAAACAGAGATCGTAGAACGATGAACGAATCAGGATTTAATCAAACATAACCCACAAAAAAAAAAAAAATTGTACTTAGTACGTAATCAATCAATCGATGTTTAGATTACAGTTGCATGCAGCGAACAATATAGTGCTGCTTGAAGTACTTAATTAATTAATTACATATATAATAACAGCATCACTACATGCAACAACTGCAAGCGAGCACAGTCAGACTGGACAATTAACAGCCTCAATCTAACTTAAATACACCTAATAAATAAATGAAAAAAAATAAATAAAGATGGTCACCTGAGCCTCAGGGGTGGGCAAAATGTGATTAAATATCGGGTGGCCTTACACATGTTGAGACTGGTCGGATCGTCATATGCGAAGCTGTAAGCCCGGGGGCAAATCGACTTGAACAGGTGCGAGAAAAGGGTCGGTTTGCACGTGTCCGGGGACGCATACTGTCCCGTGCAGCAGTAGCTGTCGCTTTGTAGAGCCATGCACGCACTCTTGCATCCCACCACTTTTCCATCGCCGGACTTGACCTCAAATTTTGATGGGCAACACACATTCAAGTCGGCCTCACAGCCCGCCACCCCGCATCCGACCCCGCCACCTACCGGCGACATCGACACCGGTATGTTGAAACCGTCCACCAGGCTCACGTCGTAGTAGTGCAGAGGTGAGGTTTGGGTCCCGAGCGTCATTTCCACCATTGTAGCAGGAGGTGCGGCACCCAGGCCGTTGCAGTGGAGTTGGCCGCCGCAGTCCCCAGTCTGACATGCACCCTTGCCGTTTGCATCAAAGGTACAGCCCTGACGGGCCCAGATGCGGCCCGACCATCCGAGAGGCACGTCAAAGTAGACCTCCTCTGCGGGTGCCAGATGGAAGCCACCGAGGTTAGGCGTTGGGTGGCCCCCACTGCCTTGCACGCCTGGCCACACACTTTGTGCACAGTTGTTCACTACAATAAGTTGGATTCCGCCTGCATTGGATTGAGAATCAGCAGCTAGCACAATGGTACGAGTACATATATAATATATCCTCTCTCAATTTGTAGACAGTTATGTTTTTTCCACACAGATGGAATTTAAATTATGCCCTCTGAATTGCAAGGTGCGTAATTAGTTATAATTAATTCCTTTTTAAATAAAAAATATTTAATTAGAATTTAATTCGAAGAGGTTAACTTGCATCTTCTGGTCAAAACACAATATATGTATAGATATATAGAGAAAAAGAAATGAAGAAATAAACTGAAGAGAAGTAACAATTATATATTATATAATAAGAGATCAGTGAAAAATTACCCGAAAATGTAATGAAGAGTAATAAGCAGAGCAAGAAAAACTGGTACTTGCAGAGAAAAGAGGCCATGACGAGTTAGCTTTAAATGTCTTCACTAGATTTACTTGAATAATTAATATTTAGAGAGAGTGATTTTGAGAGAGACTGAGAGAGTGTGTCTCGTTGGAGATCGAGGACCGAAGAGAGTTGGTTCCCAGTTGATGTGTAATTAATATATATATGTGCATGTCAATGTGATCAGTTATTTGCAGATTTCAAGTGGGCTGGGTTGTGTATGTGTGTGATGAATTATCCGGTTTACACTATTATTAAACCACTTTTCTTTCTTATCTTTTGTTTTTTTTTATTATTTTTTTTTCTTTCTTTTACTTTCGGTTAGCGAGTTTTTAGTTGTTTTCGAAAAGAGAGAGAATGGTAGCTGAGATTTGATGTTTTATTTAGTTTTAGCATCAATACCTTGCTTTGTGGTGGGTTTACCTCTGATCTCTCTCTATATATAACTGAGGTTAGAAAAGCAGCGTTAGAAAAAGGAAAGAAAGTATATGATAATCATATCTTAATGATCTATATAGCTTAGCTAGCTAGCTACTACATGCATGTATATTTTGGATAAAGAGGACAAATTAAAGCAAAGAAAGTATCGATCTAATTAAGGAGATACTTTGTGTGTAGAACAAACATTATCGATCCCTGATTTGATTCACTGGTCTAGTCTTTTCTTGAGAGTACAGTACAGTCCTAAGTCCTAACCTTCTAGGATTCTTCTGAATGCATGGTACTCAATTTGGTTTGAGAGGCAGCACTCGATCAATTAATTCTGATCCAAAACCCATGCAACCCATTAATCTTAAGTACCCAACTCGACACATCCCAAGAGTAACGTTTAAGAGGCATGCACTGATTGGATTGGATTGGATGGATAATGCATTGAACTTAGATGATTCCAAAAATAAAAATATTGGTTTACGTTATTACTGAACCAATATAGTAGCCTACTCCTGTCCAAAAGAGGACAAGAACTACTCTGAGATAATCAAATAGAAAGAAGAGAAAACACGCTTCTTTTATATATTTATATTTCGATTTATTAATTTATTTATTTACATTAACATCATCATTATTATTTTATTACGTCATGTTATCTTTTTTTTTTTTATACTTAGGCTCCGTTTGGATGGTATGGGAATACAAGGAATAAGAGAAGAAGTATTGGAAAGTGTGTAACTTTGTGAAGAGTTTGGATTGTTTATAATAAATTTAGGAGTAGGAAGAAACTATTTCCTTATTCCCACTCCGATCCAAACGGGGCCTTAGTTATGTCACTTATCCACATTCAGCAAAACTTGCTGAATTATTCATTGTCAGTTTATATATCTCTACTACTTATAAAGCATCAGTAGAACAGGTGTAAACTTCGAGATAAAAGGGAGTTACAGCCCTCTAATATCAAATATGGATCATTGATTTTGTTAATCTACTATGATCTACGGTTCAGATTCAAATATCACACAAAAGGTCGACCTTTTATTATGAACCGTCTGGGCGGTGGGTTGGTAAGTCGGTTGTTTCGTTCATCGCTGTTCTCAAGTTCGATTCTTCGCCTAACTTTTTTATTTGTTGCGCCAATCCCTTTTTTTTTTTGCACAGTCGCGCCTCCTCTCTCTTCCGATGCTTTGCTCTCTCACCTTCGATAATTCACAAAAATGGAAATAATCTGTATGCGCGCTAGGGTTTGAACGACACATGATGCGCTACAAGATAGCGCCGCACCATCTTTGCACTGAGAAAAAATGGTAATTTCGTTGTCCCTTTCTTTTTAACCATACAAATTTTGTTAGGGTTTCTCATTTTTTTCCTAATTTCTCTCAATTCTTTAGCGGCGCACCATCTCCTTCAATCTCATCACCTCTCCTCTGTCTTCTATCTAAATTCCACCTATTGAACTGCTTTCTTGTTTCTGAGCTTTCGATCAGCTAGATCCAGCCTCTTGTGTCTCTATCCGTCCATTTCTCTCTATAATGTTGTTGTTGTGCGTCCATTTTCCATGGAAGAAGAGAAGAAATGAGGCCAAAAGCAGTGGAGCTCAGCCATGGACCACCAAAACTAAGTACCACAAATATTTTAAACTCAGTACAATTAAAGTTGAATTTGTCCTTTATTAATGAAAATTCTCAAGGTGCCTTTATTTATTCGTTATTTGTTTGTTCCTGGTAGCTATTTGTTTGTACTAAAGTTTTCAAGAGAGGTTTGAAATCAATAACTGAAGTAGAATCTTTGACATAAAATGAAAACTTTGACTGCTCAGACCAAAATAGACACACGATGGAATTTTTGCTACATGCAATTTTTAACATCTAATCATCAAAACTCTTTTCTGGTTTTCAGGATGTGAAGAAAGCTGTACAACCTATGAAGATATCAAAGGATGTGTCAGATTTTGCGAGAGCTGCTGATTTAGGTTCTTTCGCTTTGTAATACCACATTCATCCTTTCTATTTTTTTTTAATACTCTTTAAGTGTATTAAACTAAAACATTTGTTACTTCAAGCAGTGATTACAATAAAAGATATAAGATATTTACTTTCCATCATTAATCTTCTGTTCTATTGACACTTAATTTAATTGTTTTGTTTTAATGATTACATGTTTCTTGTTCTTTTTTCATTTTTATCTGTGTTTTCTGATAACATCAATGGATAAAACTGTAAGGTTATGGCAAATCGGTTCCGATTGTTGTCTTGCGGTATTTCAACATGTAAATTATGGCATTTATCTTATTTTGTTGTTAAGAATGTCCATTGTTAAAATATGCCCACTATGGTTTTGAGAAAATATTTTGTCCAGTATGTCACTTATGTTTCTTGAAGTTTTGTCCAATTTTGCCTTTTAAAGGAAAATGCTATTTTTCAGTCTAATATTTGTTTATATATGAAAATAATTACTGATCAAGGATCAATTAGCAAATGAAGAGTGATCTCAAGCTAAAAGTTGGATTGAGAATTTGATTGAATGTCAGGAAAGGACAAATCTGATGAGATTGCTACTGAACAAGCTATTCATACCTCTAAAAGGGGAACATGATTACAACTTGGGTTTGGTATTAACATTAGCTCTAATCAATTAGGTAAGATTTATGTCAACTAACAGTTTCTTTTTTTTTTCGATTTGTAAAAATCAAGGTGAAGAAAATCTCATGTTTGACGTGAAGAATATTAAAAGTATGTGTGTACATTTTTTTGTAAAACAAGAACTGTATATATTATCATTTTCCATTTTAATTGCTGGGAAACATTTAGTAATATGACAATTTTTCTGGCAAAAGGTTTTCAGCTACATATCGAGATTTTACTTTTGTTGCTTGTTTTACTTTCCTTTTCAATTAAACCTGTTGTTTTTGTTCTGAATTTAGTTGCTTTTATTGTTGATGGACAACAAGCAAGCCTGTTGCAGTTGGATTTGGCATATCCTTGACGGTAGCCAGCCCTAAATCTGCTACTCGAGTAAAAGGAAGAGAAATGAGAGGAGAAAATGGTGATGGCGGCAGCAACGAAAGATCAGAAGGTATACTCTCAGAATCGACCGATTGGGATGAAGAAGACACTTGCATACTACCGATGATGGGGTGTATGGCTAGTATTAGGAACGTAAAGAACAAGAGAAGCTAGAAACTCACAGATAAACTCAGAATTTTATTGATTATGAAGAAATTACAAGTTGTCCCTCCACGCTACCATTGATCCCTATTAAATAGCTAACTTGTGTCCTGAAATAATAATCTATATTTGAGTACTTTCCTAAACAACGATCTATTATTTTACCATTTATCCTATAATAAAAATCCTACTTTGAAAACTACCGAGAATACAATATTTCTGGAAGATTATGACTGCTATAAATAGATGATTCTTTTTTTCTGAACGTAGCCAAATTAGGGTCATCTATTGTAGCTCCATCATTCGCTTCTGCTGCGTGATAACTCGTCCCTGAGTTCAACTCTTCACTCCCTTGGTATGGAATAAGGTCCTTAACGTTGAATGTTTTGGATACTCCATATTCACTTGGTAGCTCAACTTTATATGCATTATCATTGATGCGTTCAATGATCTTGAATGGACCATCAGCACGAGGTTTGAGTTTTGCATGTTTACCAGGTGGGAAACGATCTTTGCTGAGATGAATCCACACAAGATCTCCTGGTTTGAAATTCATAGTCCTGCGATGTCGATTAGCTTGTGCTGTATATTTCTCATTTTGCTGTAGAATCCGATTTCTTACTTGTGCATGAATTTCTTTGATATGTTTTGATCGATCTTCAGCTTCTCCGCTAAATTGACGAGTAACTGGTAATGGAGCGAAGTCTAATGGTGTGGCAGGGTTAATGCCATAGACCACTTCAAAGGGACTTTTTCCAGTAGACTTACATTTTGAGCTGTTGTAAGCGAATTCAGCTTGAGGTAAAATCTGGTCCCATTGCCGAATGTTATTTCCAACAAGGCTTCGTAGCAAATTTCCTAGACTTCGATTAACAACTTCCGTTTGTCCATCGGTTTGTGGGTGATAAGCAGAACTGAATTGGAGTTTTGTTCCCATTTTCCGCCATAGTGTTCGCCAAAAATGCCCGACAAATTTCGGATCTCTATCTGAAACCATAGTTTTAGGAACTCCATGTAATCTCACAATTTCCTTAAAATACAGATCAGCAATATTGGAGGCATCCATGATTTTAGCACAAGGAACAAAGTGAGCCATCTTTGAAAATCGATCAACAACGACCATTATGGAGTCTTTAGCTCGTTGTGTTTGTGGAAGTCCCATAACAAAATCTAAACTTACATCTTCCCAAGGGGCATGAGGAACAGGAAGTGGCAAGTAAAGACCAGTGTTTTGTGAAGTAGATTTTGCTATGTGACATGCACGACATCTTGAGACATAAGTGTTTACATCTCTATTCATTTTTGGCCAAAAAAATCTCTCTTTAACTAATGCATAGGTCTTTTCTCGTCCAAAATGTCCACCAAGTCCTCCACTATGAGCTTCATGAATAACTGACCACCTCAAGGACCCTTCAGGAATACAAAGTCTATTACCATGAAATAGATACCCGTCATGGAATAAAAAGTTCTTGCATGGTTTCAAAAGGCAATCTTCACGGACTTTTCTAAAGAAAGGGTCTTCTTTATAATGTTCCTTAACTTCCTCAAATCCAAGGACATGAACCTGCATGGTGGTGAGGAAAGAATGGCGACGACTAAGTGCATCTGCAACTTGATTTAGTGCTCCAGCTTTGTGCTTGATGCTGAAAGTATATTCTTGCAAAAATTCGACCCATTTAGCATGCCTTGCTTTAAGCTTTTGCTGGCTATTAATGTATTTGAGTGCTTCATGGTCAGAGTAGAGCACAAATTCTTTAGAAATAAGGTAATGTCGCCAATGTGTTAAAGCCCTCACAACGGAATAAAATTCCTTGTCGTATGTAGAGTATCGCTTGCAGGTGTCAGAAAGTTTCTCACTGAAAAAGGCCAAAGGACGTCCTTCTTGACTAAGGACAGCTCCTATACCCACGTTGGAAGCATCACACTCTAGTTCAAATAACTTATCAAAACATGGAAGTGCAAGGACTGGAGCTTGAACTATCTTTTCTTTGATTAACTCAAAGCTCTTTTGTGCCTCGTCAGTCCACTTGTACTCTCCTCCTTTCAAGCATTCTGTCAATGGAGAAATTAGAGTGCTAAAATTGCGAATGAAGCGTCGATAGAAAGAAGCAAGACCATGGAAACTTCTGATATCATGGATAGTTTTTGGTATTGGCCAGCTAACAATAGCTTCAATTTTTGTAGGATCTGCCTTGATACCCTCATCAGAGACAACATATCCCAAAAATAATAAACTCGAGGTCATAAACTCACACTTCTTGAGATTGGCATAGAGTTTCTCAGCATTTAAAACTTCAAAAACTTGTCGAAGATGTTCTAAATGATCCTTGTCATTGGTGCTATAGATGAGAATATCATCGAAGTAGACAACTAAAAACTTGCCTATAAAAGGTCTAAACACTAGGTTCATTAACCTCATAAATGTGCTGGGAGCATTGGATAAACCGAATGGCATCACCATCCATTCATAGAGGCCATCTCGTGTTTTGAAGGCAGTCTTCCACTCATCTCCAAGTCGGATGCGGATTTGATGGTACCCGCTTCGAAGATCAATTTTGGAAAATATGCGTGCACCATGGAGTTGATCAAGGAGGTCGTCTAGTCGCGGTATAGGAAATCGATATTTGATAGTGATCTTATTTACCGCTCGGCTATCAATGCACATTCGATATGAACCATCTTTTTTTGGAACTAGAAGAGCAGGAACGGCACAAGGGCTCATACTTTCTCGAATTAGTCCTTGCTTAATAAGAACTTCAACTTGCCGTCGAAGCTCTTCATTCTCCTTAGGACTCATGCGGTATGCTGCCTTGTTAGGTAGTGGGGCACCAGGAATGAAATCAATACAATGTTGTATATCCCTTATTGGGGGCAGTCCAAAGGGAAGTTCATCTGGAATAACGTTCTTGAAATCATTAAGAAGTTGTTGCAATTCTTTGGGTACTTTACGATTTCCATCTTCTTGGTTAATTTCTTTTACCAATAATGCAAACATCGTAGGAGACTTAGCTGAGACCCCACATAGTTGTGACCTGGTACGTGCAAGGTTAGTTTCCTTACCCACTGTTTGGTGTTTTTCACTAAGTTTCATAGGTCCAAGAATGATCTTATCTCCATCCTTTTCAAAAGAATAAGTATTCTTATAACCATCATGGACAGCCTTTCGATCATATTGCCATGGTCTACCGAGAAGTATATGGCATGCATCCATGGGTATTACGTCACACCAAATTTTATCTTGGTATTTCTTTCCAATAGAAAAATCCACCAAACACCGCTTATCCACCTTTATACAATTACCTTTTTGAAGCCATGATAACTTGTAGGGATTTGGATGCTTTTCAACCTTAAGTGGTAATTTATCAACCATTGCTGTAGATACCACATTTTCACAGCTACCACTGTCAATAATAACATCACATACTTTTCCATGAGAGGTGCAACGAGTGTGAAAAATATTATGACGAAGCCAATCATCATCAATAATTGGATTGGTGTTAAGGGCTCTTCTAATCACCAAAAGTTCACCTGAATCGGGATAGGTTATATCTTCTTCCTCTTCTAGTTCTTCGTCATATATTGGATTTTCATAGTTGGTCATTTCATCTAGAGGCTCTTCTACAAGAGTGAATACTCGCTGGTTTGGACAATCTACTGAAATATGTCCAAATCCCTTGCACTTAAAGCACTGGACAGCTTTGTTTTTTGAGCGAGTTGTAACACTATTTTCTACAGCATTGTTCTTCTCGATTCTCTTAGCACTGGCACTTCTATTTAGTTGTGATGCACCTTGCTTTGCTTGGGATGTACTACCTTTGTTATAGAATCGAGGTAATTCACTGGACCTTTGTGAATTTAGTTGGGACTCAATTCTACTTGATAGCTTATACACATCATTATAAGAATAGTAAGATTGAAGCTGAACCTTATCTTTAATTTCCTTTCGAAGTCCCCCAAGAAATCGGGCAATGGTCTGTTCTTCAGCTTCAGTAATCCCACATTTCATCATCAAATAGTCAAACTCTTCAGTGTATTCACCAACCATTCGATCTCGCTGTTTTATTTCATGGAGTTGGTAGAAGGCTTCTTGTAAGTAACCATCTGGAAGGAATTTCTTTCTAAGTTCTTTCTTCATTTTCTCCCATGAACAAATTTTAGATCTTCCCTCTTTGGCACGGCGTAGTTTAAGTTGCTCCCACCAAATTGAAGCATGTTTAGTGAGTCGAATTGCTACTATCTTGACTTTGTCGCAGTCAGGTATCTCTTTGTACTCAAATATTCGTTCAACGGTATTGAGCCAATCAATAAATACATCAGGTTGGATTCGACCTTCGAAAATAGGAATATCAGCCCTGATGTCTAGCGGTTTGTATTGGTTGTCTCTCCCTCGGTGGCGAGGTGGTGGGGAAGATGATTCATCGCTGGATTGTTGAAGTTTATGGAATGGATTGTCGGGTTCATCGGAACTGCTCGAAGATTCGTGCCTCCTTCGGCGATCGCGACTTCGATCGGTATTGCTTCTCGATGAGCCGTGCCTCGATCGGCGATCTCGGTGTCGATCAGCATTCTCTACAAGCACCAAACGCTCCTGGAGTTGTTGTATCTGCAACTGCAACTCCTGAATCAACACATCCCTCGCATCAGTTTCTTGCAAAGGCGGGTTGTTGGCACCACGACCTCTAGCCATCACAACCTGGCTCTGATACCAAATGATGGGGTGTATGGCTAGTATTAGGAACGTAAAGAACAAGAGAAGCTAGAAACTCACAGATAAACTCAGAATTTTATTGATTATGAAGAAATTACAAGTTGTCCCTCCACGCTACCATTGATCCCTATTAAATAGCTAACTTGTGTCCTGAAATAATAATCTATATTTGAGTACTTTCCTAAACAACGATCTATTATTTTACCATTTATCCTATAATAAAAATCCTACTTTGAAAACTACCGAGAATACAATATTTCTGGAAGATTATGACTGCTATAAATAGATGATTCTTTTTTTCTGAACGTAGCCAAATTAGGGTCATCTATTGTAGCTCCATCAACCGAGGTCGAGCTCCACAAGGAATACGAACCAACTGGGTCATGCATGAGTACAGACTTGGTGAGACTGAATGTTAGAATACGGTGAGAATTCAGGTACTTGTTTACATTTTTTAATTATTATTTTGAGAAATTAAGGTACCTGATCAAGTGCATAGGGATGCTTGTCATAGTGAAAAAGTAGAAATGAGAATGGCAAGTGCATGAATATGATTGACATTAACAGAAAACTGACCCTGGATCATTCTGGCACGGTGTTACTTGCTATTTGTCTACCAATGAAAGGTTCTCCTGTAAATTTATTTACCACATTCAATTTGATCTTCTTTTAATTTCTGTTTGTCTTCATTTTAGAACTTGATGCTCATGTCTTGATTTCCCCTTGTTTATCTAGGCACCTTTCTTCAATTTTTAACTACTTTTCAACATTTGAGTTCAGATTGCAAGTATTTGCATGGTTTGAGCTTGGACAGAGGTGGAATAGATGAGGCAAGGGCAGGAACAACTGGCGGTGTTTAAGTGGACATAGTGCAAATGGCTCCCTCCTCCTTTGCTGTTGACGTATGGTGTATCCTTCATTCGATTGCTCTCTCCTTATTTGCTTCATTACAGGTTAACCCCGTAAAAGGTTGTTATTTATGGTCATATTACATTCCTCCTACCTTAGTACTTTATGTGTACTGATCAATGCTTTGATTGTTTGAACTTTGGAGTAGTTTTGGTAACTTTTCAATTTTCAGGATCTAATTTGCTAATTTGATTTCCCTTCTAAAATAAATTATTTGAATCGTGTAAGAATAATAAGGGGTAAAAGTGAAAAGCTGGATATATTTGAAACTTCCAATTTGTTAGTGAGACACCCAATTTTAACTCTCAACATTTATAAAATGGATAAGTGCATTTTTAGGTTTCTGGTGGGAAATTCGCTGAGATATAGTGGCTATCATCGACATAAAGTAGGAATGAAGAAACAATAGCTAAGACTGCTGCTCAGGAACCAACCAACAAGGATGAGTGCATTGACAGTTTGATGACGAGATATTTTATTCATGTAATTTTTAGGCTTTGTGATTGAGTATGCCATTTTTTAATAGTATTTACTATTTTACATATGAACTCTAACAAATAGTAAAAGAAAATTAAAATGATGCAATATATACACTTTTTGTTTGGTTAAATATTTTGCATGTTGTTTGAAATTGACACAATTTTTGGAATGTATTGCCAGTAATAATGAGTTTGAGGTCACAAATTGGTGGTACACCGTACAGGTATGGTATGAAAACACAGTTAGAATAGAGACTTGCCCATGAGATAGAATTTATGCTGTATATTGCTTACACACAAAGGAAAAATAAGTAATTAGGTAATTAATGTCATATATTGAAATGCAACATGTGATGTTCAGTAGATTTATTATAATATTACTCATCCTGTTGTGGGGTCAGTAAGTCAGATGGTCCTTCAAGCTGCGGTGTACGTACCATCCATTAGTGGTATTGCTACCACTGAGCTTAGAGGTCTCATTTAACTTGCAAAAAGGAATTTCTTGCTCATTTGGTAATAAACAGAAAGTAATGGTCTATTGAGAAAAAAAAGTGTATTCCTTCACTAATAAATAAAGTGCCTTTTTCACTGTATACTTGTGTTGGAGAAAAAGTAAGAATCTATGTCATTTACCTCAACTTTTCTCATTCTATTAATTTACTGTAATATTCACTGATCAATATCATAATGGGTTGGATCTGTTTTCCTAACGGGTTAAGTCTTGTTATGTACCTGGACATGACACCTTAATTGTTTCATTTTCTTGTTGGGTTAACAAACCCATGTACTTTTTCAGGAGCCTTGATATGTTCAATATCCTCACTTGACAACAGCAGCTTCATGGGCAAACTGAGGTCAATTATACCATGTTCTAATAGGTAGTTTGCTAATTGCTGGAATTTATGTAAGAAAAACTATCTGTTCTAGGAAAAGGAACATATTTTGCTGCAAATGTAGCCCTTTTTGAGATATTTAGTTGAGAACTTGAGATGTGCAAGACTTGAGATACAGTAAGAGCCAGTTCATGTCAAACAACTAAAATAGATTTATACCACATGATCTTGCAGTTCAACTTAATCAAACAAATATAACTCCTGATCTTGTAGTTTTGAAAGCCTTAATGTAAATTGCTTGGTTTGATTTAAGTAATAACTTCTAATCATGCTGGGACTAAAATGATCAATATTAAATAGAATAACTACTTCACATTGTCTGCTGATATTTCAAACTTGTCCATATTTTTTAAAATTATAAGACATGTTGGATTCCACAAGAAATTTATAGAATGTTGGTGGTATTCTGCAAATATGAGTACCACGATATTTTTCATGTTGTGATCATTCCTTTTAATCTCTGAAGTTGCCATCATGAGCTTGAAACTACGAGAATTAACGGCTTACTTAGAAACATAGATGCCAACACTGGTGATTCTTAGCCATTAACCATGTTAGATGCATTCAATTTAATTTTTATGTTTCATAAATCATGTTCTATACAGGTTGGGATACAGACCAATTATTTTAGGTTGTGTTCATCACAAGAATTTAGGTTGTGTCGAATCCACCGAAGGCTCGCGAAAAAGTTGAGGCCGAGGCTAGAGACATCAGTGTTTTTACTAAATGGTATGTTTCTCTCTCAATTTTATCCACCAATGTTGTATTTCTTAAGGTTTTGTTGATTATAAGATATTTGTGTTAGTCACAGTGAGACATGAAACTTTTAGCTTCCGATTTTTAGCATATATCATGTTAGCTTCCGATTTTTAGCATATATCATGTTAGCTTCCGATTTTTAGCATATATCATCACTACGCGAAATTTCGACTTCTGTAACGGTTAATAAAAGGCATTTGTAACGGTACACGTAACGTTACAGTAGCCCCCGTTACAGAATGTCTAATAACCGTTACAGATCTATAACGGTTATTATCTAATAACCGTTACAGAAGAATGGCTTCTGTAACGGTTATTATCTAATAACCGTTATGGTATAGTGGACGGAAAATGTGGTTACGGTTTTATTGAGAACATTTGTAACGGTTCATAGATAACAACCGTTACAGAAGACTGGCTTCTATAACGGTTGTTATATAATAACCGTTATCCTATTATTGACGGAAATACATTTTTACTATTTTTTTAGATCCAGTGTAACGGTTATAATCTAATAACCGTTACAGAATCCAGTCTTTTGTAACGGTTATTAAGGAATAACCGTTACAGATATTGTTGATATAAAAGAAATGAAATTATGAATTCTGTAACGGTTATTCCTTAATAACCGTTACAAAAGACCTTCTTTTTTTTTTGAATTTCGCCTGATTTATTGGCTAGCCCAGTTTTGCTAGCCGAATTGGTACCAAATTGGTACCCAATTTACATTATACAATCCAACATGCAGCAGACAAACATATATCAGATGTCACATATATATACCAAGCACAAAACATATATACATAGAGTTAACACCAAATCAATTAAGTAACTATACATAGAGTTAACACCAAATCAAGTCAAAATTTTCCTAAAATAATACCCCATACATGAAGTCCATAACCTCCGAAACGACTGCATCAACGTCTTCGTTTTTATATGGTTGTCCAATCGGCTCGATATACTGCAATTTGATCATTAACAATTGATAAAGTCAAATAATTTTGTAAACCCTAAGTCCTAAACCAATAAAAATATAAAATCCTAAAATAATAAATCGGCTTAACATTACCTCAGGGAATTCTCCGACCGCAGTCCAACTACTTAATATCGCCCTCATGTTGAGCATTGTGAAATATCCACACTCTGTGCCGCCCCTTTGTATCGGTCCCTAATTAAGATTTCAACAAAAGAAACACAATCTTTTTAGTTAATTTCAATTTCACAAACAAATAATATCTTAAACTGATAAGTTCTGTACCTTAATTCGGTACCAATCAAATCCTGTTCTGCTCTTTTGGCTATATCTTCCGGCTTCCACTAAATACCGCTTGTATACCCTGCATGCAATATTATTTAAAACAACAAAATCTAATATTTTTTAATTTGAAAAATCTCATCATGCTTTAACTTAATTCAGAAATGGAAACTTACGAAGATATGAATGGCTTAATATATAACTTTGGATTCTTGCGTTCCAGAGAATCAACAAAGTGAACGGTGCGCTTCTCGACATTAATAACAAGGACAACCCAATGAAACCTGTAATTAATAGAGATTTATTATTTTGGTGGAATTAAAGGAAACTACAAAATTCTTTCATTAGTAGCCATATTGGTTATATTTCTTACTGCTGATTATACGGCAAAACAAGATAGGAGGATGGATTCTCCATGAATGCTCTCGTTAGGTAATTCACCGCACCGAGTTCTTCGTGTTTGAACTTCCACTCAGCCAATAACTCTGGATCCAGTACGGTGATGCTCTTGGAGAACTCATTCTCTTCTTGCCTTGTTGAAAGTTCTTCCATCCAAAACCTGCAAACATGGATATCAAAGTTCAACAATTTCAATTTTGAATGAATTGAATGAAGAAAAAAATAAACATTAAAGTTGAAAAATTCAAACCAGCAGTAAAATTTCACAATCGATTGAGATAGCTCCTCCCTTTTAAAACATTCGACAATATCCTCGACATTAACGTTGAACTTAACATCGCCATCGTGCGTACCCCAAGGATTGCAATTAGGCAGCTCAAAGTTCGTCTCTTCTTCTGGTTGGAGCATCAACAGTCTGTATACTGCTTGTTCGGATGGGCTCAGCCTGTCAATAATATCCTTAGGGAGGAGTGGATCACGAGTAACAAACGACCCCGCACTTGGGACCTTTGGACTCTCCTCCACATTCTTCACCGCCTCCTTCGCCTTTGCCTTCTTTTTGGCCGGCTTCTTTTTGGTCAAACTCTGCATTCAATGACATCATATTAATAAGTCATTAGGAGAAATGTATGAAACAGATTGTCATAATTAAATAAAACGATACCTTGTGGCCTATGTCCACCAAAAATGACGGCCATGGGAATCGGCCCCCTATATTATTTCCCAATAGCTCATCTGACCTACCAGGGACTTGCCATTCACGAAATTCATCGCCTACTCGGAGAAGATGGACATACAATTGTTGATCAGTTAGAGGCACGCCGTGTACGATCTGACCAACAACACTCGGAATAATATTTCCTTCGGCCACCTTAATCCTCTGGTTGTTGTGATCAAGAGAAAAGAGATCGCACGGCATTTCTTCCTGAAATTCAGTTCAATCAGAAACTCTAATGCTGCCAAAAATAAATATAAAGAGAAAAGAGAAAAATGATCAATATGAACCTGAACAACGCTTCTCGGATCCGGAGGCATATAGCTTGAGGCAACCGTTCGGAATAACTCTTCGTTTGGCATTCCTGAGTCTACCTCAGCTTCAACGAATGGCTGATACGGCGTCACAAATTGCTGTGGTGCTTGAATCTGCAATCCGCTACTGGCCAACCATTGTTTCACGTCCTGAAAATTATGAAGCAACTGGATAATGAAGAATAGTTTTCATTCATTTTGATTACATTTTGATTGTCAAAAAGGATTACCTGAAAAGCTTGTTGTCTCGCCGCATTCATTATCTCCTCAGAGTGAATCAAGTCCCTTTTGGTTTTCTCAGCGGCTTCAGCTGCGACCCTGCTCATCAATTCTTCAATCTGGTCTGGTGCCATCCATCCTTCATGCGCATCCTTTCTAGATTTTCTTTTATACACATCTTCCTTCTTGGTCCATAAAGGATATCCCCTGATTCTTCCTGGATGTTCCGGCCTGTCAACCGCCCGATTTAAGACTTCTTGTTCCGGTATTGACCCGGAATTGATTTCACCAGACATGGCACTCAACCGACTGAATGCCTCAATAGTCGACGAATCAGAGCTATGGAACGTGTAAGTATCTAACAAGCAACAAACAAATCTTATTAATAATCACAAAACAGAATTTGAAGTTAGCATATATAACAAGTCTTTACATGTGTAAGTACCTTTATCCTTCGTAGCCACAGTCCTTCCCATGAAATACCTTTGACTCCTCGGTTCCAAATCGCCGATGGTAATGCTCGTGGAACCGGCCCCTTCAGAATCTCCTGGTATGACAATCTTGTCTGTAGGTTTCCATGAACCTTTTTTTCCTCTATAGCCAGTGGAACCCATCCTATGAGGCTCTTTCCATTTCTTTCTCAACTCCTTCGCTTTGTTGCTCTTTTGTACAAAATCTGCACCCGTCCTTTTCTTGAAAAATTCTTCCCATTCCTTTTGTGAGATTGGGTGTTTATCGCATGGATTTTTTGGATTGTTTGGATCGGCATTTGTGATGTACTCCTCAGCAATCCTACTTCTATAAGCCCTGTGACTTATGCCCATCGCTTTGAGAGTATTGTTCATGGCTTTATCATCTTCGATGTTGAACATTTTCTGAAACATAACGAAACGTTAGTTAATTGGTAGCATAGAAATTTAAATTAGATGATTTAAGTTAAAATTTATTCACCTTGATGTCCAACCACAACTCAAGTCTGGTTTCCTTTGAAACGTCCTTCCGCCAATCATTAATTGTGATTGGCACTCTTGTTCTAGCCAGATACCCGCAATATGATGCAAATTTGTTCACCGCCTCTTCAGTACCAATTGGCACTCCTTCTTTGTCAAATTTAATCTCAAACTTTTCCCCAGCAGCTTTTTTCCTCCTAAACTCTTCCATTGTCGTTCTGCTCCTTTTCTTTATTTCGAACGTTGTGACCTCCTCATCGCTGGATTGTGTAGCCTGTTCACCCTGTAAATCTCTATCTTGGTCTCCAGACATATCTATTAACAAATAATTAACAACAATGAAAGCAATCAAATCAAGTTAACATAAACATAAACATAAACAAACATAAACATAAACAACATAAACAAAATATATTAACATAAACATAAACATTAAACGACAAGTTCAATCTCAAATAACAAAATACATTAACATAAACATAAACATTCAGTTGGATAAGAGAACCCTAATACTAAACCAAACATAAATCTAAATCCTAAAACTAGTCTTCATCATCCAACAAAACAATGACTTAATCATCATCATCCGACAAAACAATGACTTCTTCTCTCCATTCTGTGTACGGTGCCACAAACTTGTCAATCAAAAGCTTGAAAAAAATTGCATGTTTTTCATATTTTGAGAGGCTCGGTTGCCCCTGGTTTTGAGAGGCTTGGTTTTGGTTTTGAGAGGCTTGGTTTTGGTTCGTCTGGTTTTGAGAGGATGGATTGGCACGAACATTGCGCCTAACATAGACTCGTTCGATCGGCTTTTTCCCCTTTGAATTGCTTCCTTCACCTTTCTCCATTACTACCTAATTAAAACACCATATATAATATATATTAATGTTTGGCGCAATGTTCAATTTATTCAAACATGAACAAGTTTAAAATTCAAATAATTAAAAATACATAAATTTAAAATTCATTTAATTAAAACACACTAATATTCAAACATGAATTCATACACAAATAACATAAACTTCAAATTACATAAATAAAGTTCACACAAAATAACATAGATAATTTTATTAATTCCTAAGACAATTCAACCCTAATTCTTCTCTTCCTTATTCTTCTCCTCCTTATTCTTCTCCACCTCCTTATTCTCACTGGATCCCTCATCTATTTGAACTCCCATACTAAAATCAGGGCCCCTTTCACAGCCTGGAGGAAGACGACGTACAGCCGAGACAGCCCTTCTTTTGAGAGGTCCGTAAAACGGGACCCTTTTTGACACCACCTTAGGTGTTTCCTCCCCCACCTTGGATTCCTCCCCCACCTTATTGACGTTTTGATCCTTCTCCATCTAATTTCCATTTTAAATAAAATTCTTAACTCCTTATCCATAATCAATTCACAATGCATATATATATATCTAATAATCAATTCACAATTCCTTATCCATAATCAATTCATATGCACATCTATTCCTAGCATAGTTCCTTATCCATAATCAATTCCTAGCTTTTTTGCATTTCAGTCCCTATTATTTGCATAATCAATTTCTAGCATTTTTTGCAGTTTAGTCCATATTAAATAAATTGTGCTTTATGCACCACAAAACAGCCCAATATTATCCCAAAACAGCCCCCAAACAGTTCAAATTTATGCACATTAGTCCCTAAAATTGTGCTTTATGCACCATAGCAACAAACAGCCCAATATCATCCCCAAACAGTTCAAATTTATGCATATTAGTCCATAAAATTGTGATTTATGCACCACAGCCCCATATCAACCCCAAAACAGTTCAAATTGTGCATTTCAGTCCAAAATAAAACAGTTCAAATTATTCAAAATAATTTGTACTTAAACAGTTCAAATTTTGAGAGAAAAAAGAGAGGGATTACTTGAGAGTTGGGGGTTGAGAGTTGCTGGCTGGCTGTCACAGCTGAGAGAGCGACAAAGGGATTGCTAACAGAGAAACAGTGAAAGGGAGTCAGTGAGAGAGAGAGAGAGGAGACAGAGAGGGAAAGGAAGAGGAGACAGAGAGGGAAAGGAAGAGGGGTTTACCTTCGAGAGAGAGAGGGGAGTTGCTGGCTGTAGGAGTTGAGAGAGCGGCAGAGAGAGAGGGATCGAAACTGCACAAAAAAGAGAGACAGAGAATGAGAGGGACTCAGAGAGAGCGAGGGAGTGAGAGGGGGAAGGAGGGGAGAGGGATTACCTTTTACGAGAGAGGGCCGCCGAGAGGGAGTCAGAGAGGCGCCGAGAGAGCTGAGTGCTTCTGTCGAGAGCTAGGGTTTTAAGAAAGAGGCGAGATCGAGAAAGGAAAGAAGTGACGGACAGACGCCAGGCTGGGATAATAATATAAAGGGTTTGAACCTTCTGTAACGGTTATTAGCTAATAACCGTTACAGAAGAGCCTAATCTGTAACGGTTATTAGCTAATAACCGTTACAGAAGGTCAAACGTTTTTACTAATAACCTTCTGTAACGGTTATTAGCTCATAACCGTTACAAATTAAACTAATCTGTAACGGTTATTAGCTAATAACCGTTACAGAAGGTTCAAACCTTTTATATTATTATCCCAGCCTAATCTGTAACGGTTATTAGCTAATAACCGTTACAGATTAGTTTAATTTCATTTTTTTTTTAACTTTAAAGTTTGTGTCTGTTTAATTTCATTTAGTACTGATATTTTCAGTGTTGGTTTATCCATGCATGTTATTAAGTGTTTTGACTGAATTTAATTTTTGTGTTGGTTACACATGAATTTAATTTTGTTTTACATTTTTTCTAACAAAATAAAATTACAATTTACAAAATTAACAAAAAATAAAAATACATTAGCTCCTTGTTAACAAAATATTTCACCAATTAATGACCTGCAAAAAATAAAAATAAAATTATTAACTTAACAATTTAGCATATCTATGTAGCTACTTTCTTTTTTTTCCTTCGTGTGTCGACCCACACGCCTTCGGTGTTATCTGTACGCCTACAACTAATCGATACTGGCTGTGGTGTATCGTCGATACCGATAGAAAAAGGAGGTATTTTCTCGAAGTGGTCGTATGCTTCTTCATCTACGACATCACCAACACCGACAATACGTCTTTTTCCTGAAAGTGGCAAGTAATAAATAAGATGAACATTTGTACTCAATAAGGTGGACATTTGTACTTAAATAAGATGAACATTTACCTTGAAGCACAACATGTCTTTTCTTATCCGCCGGATCTTGAATGTAAAAAACTTGCATTGCTTGCTTATTTGCAAGTATAAAGGGATCGTCTCGATAAGCCCTTTTATTGAAGTCAACAGTTATAAATCCCATCTTGTCTTTTTTAACTCCACCGTGACCGTTGTCGATCCATGCACACTTGAATAAGGGTATCTTAAATTTCAGGTAATCTAGTTCCCAAATCTCCTCGATCCACCCATAATAATTAGCCGACCTAACATTATCACTAGATAAAGCTACAACAGTGACTCCACTATTTTGCACAGCACTTTTACCATCCTGTTTCCTTGTGTACCAGGTAAATCCATTCAAGTCATACCCTTGGTATGTCTCGACCACGGCATCAGGACGTCTTGATAACCATTTCACGGTTTCATCGACCTCTGTTCCTTCTTTCAACTGGGACTGTACTTTATCTTCTAGCCATTGGACAAATTTTATTTCATGCTCTATGGTAATCAAGTTTTCGGTGTAAGAAGGGTATTGTTCACGTAACTCGATTAGATGTTCATTGATGTAAGGCGCCACAATAGCAAGATGTTGGAGAACTTTCATATGTGCTTTGGTTCTCATTGCAAGATCCGGTATATGAGTACTAGCTCCAATTGTACCTGAAAGGTGAACAAATATTGTGCTTTAAGTGAACATTTGTACTAAATAAGGTGAACAAATATTGTGCTTTAAGTGAACATTTGTGCTAAATAAGGTGAACAAATGTGCTAAATTAGGTGAACATTTGTGCTAAATAAGGTGAACAAATATTGTGCTTTAAGTGAACATTTGTGCTAAATAAGGTGAACAAATGTGCTAAATTAGGTGAACATTTGTGCTAAATAAGGTGAACAAATATTGTGCTTTAAGTGAACATTTGTGCTAAATAAAGGTGAACAAATGTGCTAAATTAGGTGAATATTTGTGCTAAATAAGGTGAACAAATATTGTGCTTTAAGTGAACATTTGTGCTAAATAAGGTGAACAAATGTGCTAAATTAGGTGAATATTTGTGCTAAATAAGGTGAACAAATATTGTGCTTTAAGTGAACATTTGTGCTAAATAAGGTGAACATTGGAAGTTAATGTATAACCTTTTCCTTCAAGTCTACCCTCATGTCGAGACTTTGGAAGACCGATTGGTTGTACATCCTGCAAATAATCGGTGTAGTACTCAATAACCTCCTCGGCCACATATCCTTCCACTATGCTTCCTTCTGGTTTAGATCGGCTACGAACAAGCCCCTTCAATTGACCCATGGCTCTTTCGAAAGGATACATGTATCGTAGAAATACAGGACCACACATTTTTATCTCTCTAACTAAATGAATGGTCAAATGCACCATGGAGTCAAAAAACGATGGCGGAAAGTACATTTCCAGCTCACATAGGGTTAGTACAACACCTTCTTGTAACTTGTCCAAACTATTCGGATCAATCACTTTAGAGCAAATGGAATTAAAGAAAAAACACAACTTAGTGATGGTTTTCCTCACTTCTTCCCTTAGAATTCCTCGAATTGCGACCGGAAGTAACTGGGTCAGTAGGACGTGATAATCATGTGACTTCATACCAAGTAATTTGTTGTCCTTAATAGAAACCTTTCTTGATATATTCGAGGAATAACCAGTAGAAACCTTAATAGATTTCAGGCATTCTAATAAGCTTTTTTTCTCTTGCTTTGATAAATTAAATTGTGCTGCAGGCAGCCAAGTTCGGCTTTTTCCCTTATCTTGTGCCGCTAGTTCTTGCCGGATTCCCATTTCAACCATGTCCTTCCTCGCATTTACGCCATCTTTAGTTTTCCCTTGAATTTCCAACATGCAACCGATCAAAGCTTCACATATGTTCTTTATTATGTGCATCGCATCTAAGCAATGCCTAATCTCCAAACTCTGCCAATATTCAAGATTCCAGAATATAGACTTCTTCTTCCATATCCCCTTGGGTATCTCATTTGCAAATTTCTTACCAAATTTTACATTAATGTCCTTCACCTGTCGATACACCCCTGAACCGGATAACGGTATTGGGGCCTTGTCTTTTTCTACAGTACCGTCAAACCTTTCCTTGTCTCGACGGTAAGGGTGGTTGCGGTTCTTAATAAACCTCCGGTGTCCCAAGTAAACATTTTTTCTGGAGTTTTTCAGGTACACAGAATGGGTGTTTTCCATGCAAATAGGACACGCTTTCGCTCCTTTATTCCTATACCCTGACAGGTTTCCGTATGCAGGAAAATCATTAATTGTGCAAAATATCATGGCACGGAGGTTAAACTCACTTCTAGAGTGTGCATCATATATTTTCACTCCATTCTGCCACAATTCACCAAGGTCATCTATTAATGGAGCCAAGTACACATCTATATCATTACCTGGTTGCTTGGGACCAGAAATCAACAAGGGCATCATCATGTATCTCCTTTTCATGCATAGCCAGGGAGGAAGATTGTAAATACACAACAAGACCGGCCACGTAGTCTGCCGGCTACTCATGTTGCCGTAAGGATTCATCCCGTCTGTACATAAACCCAATCTCAAATTTCTAGGTTCACTGCCGAAATCTTCAAATTCCCTATCTATATTTATCCAATCTGGAGAGTCTGCTGGGTGTCTGAGCATGCCATCGCCTTTTTTCCTGCAGTCTGCGTGCCATCTTAACAATTTGGCATCCTTCGCGTTTGAGAAAAGCCGCTGGAATCTTGGTATTATTGGTAGATAAAACACCACTTTCGCAGCTGGTCCCTTACTACCTTCATCTTCAATTTGATCGTCCCTCGGTTTATACCGTGACGCATTACACTTTGGACATTTATGCAAGTCTCCGTACTCATTCCGGAATAATATGCAGTCATTTGGACATGCATGAATTCTCTCAACTCCAATTTTTAAAGGACATAACATCTTTTTAGCCTTATAAATTGAATCTGGCAACTGGTTATCTTTTGGAAGAAATTCTTTATGTAATAGTTTGAGCAAAGATGTGAAACTTGCATCACTCCATCCATTTTTGGCTTTAAGATTGAACAGTTTGAAAACAGCATTAAGTTTTGACAATTCACAATCAGGATATAAAGCTATTTTATCTTCTTCACGTAACATACCAAAAATTTCAACATTATCAACAAAATTTTCATCCACATTGTTCACAATTTCATCTAAATCGGCATTAAATTCTGAGTTATCTACATTTCTATCATCATCTACATTCTCATCATCAAATACATTGACATCATCAATTTCATCATCCAATGATACATTTTCTTCCTCATACACAGAATCCAATACATTTGTGCTAGTACTATCCCCCCCATTCTCTCCATGGAGTGTCCACCGACTATAATCCGGTTGAAATCCATTTATAATCAAATGAGCCTTCACTTCTTCAAAATTAGACCACTTCAACAAATTCTGACAAACACGACAAGGACAATACATTTTATCATCTTCTTTCATTTTCAAATTCTCTTTAGCACAAACCATAAATTCTTCAAGTCCTCTCAAAAATGTAGACGAGCATCGATTACTTGAGTACATCCACGTCCGATTCATCTGAGCAATAAAATTTATGCAAATTATTAGGGTTTCGGACCAATTTGTCATATTAGGTTTTCGGACCGGTCACCATCCTAGCCCGCTCTTTGGATACTCTGTCTCATTAGCGAGCGTACGTTAGATGCAATGTGCTATCTGAGAAAAATTCGGCAGCATTTCCCCTTATGTTCCCTGAATACGCCAACACACGATTGCTCGTGCGTACGTATCCGTGGGAACACAAGGGAAATGCCGCCGAATTTTTCTCAGACAACACATTGCATCTAACGTACAACTCGCTGTCCTAAATGAGACAGATCGTATCCAAAGAGCAGTACTCCCGACCGGGAGTACTATCCGAGATTAATCCCTAATGGATTAATCTCGGACGGGCAATGACCTAAATTCAGTTGAGTTCCGGTATTTGGTTCCTATATGACAATACAAAATCCATGCCTATATATATATGCAAATTATTAACCAAATGCAAATAATTTAAAAAAAGAGAAGTTCATGAAAATATATACTTTCAATCGTGTGACTTCCGATCCGTTGAATCGTGCGACTTATCCGGCCGATGTAAGATCTTCTCCTATTCAATGAGATCTTAAAATATATAAAAAAACAAAAATAACCATGAATTAATGAAAAAATCGAAATAAATAAGAAAAAAATATAAAAATAAAAGATACGGTTCAAAATTAATTTTTTTTACCTTAAATCTGCTCTCCTTCTTATTCTCTTTCTAATTATTATTTTTTCAGAATTTTTAGAAAATTTTTGATATTTTTTTGGAGTGAAGTAGGACACCACAAATCGCAATAAATGAGAAGATCAGAAAAGAGTTAAGTGCGGCGCTAGCTGTGAGTTTGTTGGGATGGGAAGAAGACCTAATTAAATACAGAACTTTTCTGTAACGGTTATTAAAAATAACCGTTACAGAATCAATAAAAAATAAAAAAAAACGTTAACCTACTGTAACGGTTATTTACTAATAACCGTTACAAAAGATGGTTGATATTTATATATTTCTTTTTTCTTTTCTGTAACGGTTGCTGGATAATAACCGTTACAGAATATTAGAAATCTGTAACGGTTATTATCCAACAACCGTTACAGAAGCTTGATGCATTTTTTTTCCTGACCATGACGGAAATGTTATTACGGTTGTTTCATAATAACCGTTACAGATTTGTGGCGCCAATTTTCCCGCCTAATGCCTCACTATTCTGTAACGGTTATTTCAAAAACCGTTACAGAAGTGCCGTTACAGAAGGTCCTTTTTCCCGTAGTGCATGTTCCTGCCAAATTTGATGTTAATTTTTTTTTTCTTTGAAGTTGAGTTGCATGCTGGTGTAGAAAGTAGCCGAGGCTATGAAACCAAAAAGGTAATAACTTTTCTACTTAATTATTTTTTTCTTAATGTTATCTGCAATTACTTGAGGTTTAGTAATTGAAATTTTTATAAATCCTTGTGTAAGATGAAATTGGGAAGGAGGGAGTATATGGCCGCGTGTATAAGGGATTAGATATGGCCAATGGGAATTTTTGTAGCAATCAAGCAGGTCTCTTTGGAGAACATTGCTCAAGAGGATCTCAACATTATCATGGTGTGCTCCTGATATCTCTTTTGTACAAACTGCGCAGTATTTCTTTGTAAATTGAATGAGATCTTTGTTGATGTTGCAGTTTCAACTAAACTGGTTTTAATAATTTAATCGTTTTGGTACCATTAGCTATAGTGTATCTTATAGGTGACTCGGTACCATTACAAGTCAGTAAGTCACACCTGAAATGTTTGGTGCTCTTGACGTAGGTTTGATGTGGCTGGTGTTAAGCCAAAATATTGATATTCAGTTTGATTATTCAGGTAATTCGAAGCTTCATATATAAAGGTCCCATAAAGAGCCAATCTCTCTTTACTTTTAAAATTCTTTGATTTATTCATATTGAAATAGTTACTTTTGTTGATTTTAGTTCAATTGTCTATCTCAATTTTTACGAAATAGTAATTATTATCGCTATAATATGACGTGTCTGATAAAAATAACAATAGCATTAGAAAATTGATTTCAATTCCAAAAGTGTGAGGTTTTTTTGTGTACAACATTAAATATTAATTTTTGAATAACTAAACTTTCTAGAGAAAGAACTAACCGAGTTACTTAGAAGACATGTCAAGTAACATTAGTCAGTAAAACACTAAAATGCTTCAGAATGTATTTTTGTATGCTTTGATTTGATTTGATTTTGATGGTTCTCTAATTTGTTAAAATTTTGTGATGAGCACAAATGATATAATTCATTCTACATTGTGCAACCAACACAGCTATTAAATCTTTTAATTTTTTTAAATATGTCAAATCAAATAAAGAATTGCCCGCACATTAAGCGGGCATTGCTGCTAGTATATGTAGCACATCACATTATAATTGTATCATATCAGTAAACCAATTCACTACTCTGTGTGCTGTACTGCTGTCACTAATCTTGCATCACAAGTTCAGAACAGCAATTAGTCAAGGGTCCCACCAGTCAGTGATCATATATATATCTTCCATACACAGTCCTTATACTGACATGACATAACATCTGAGACAGACCAATTTCTACAACTGATTGATCGACGAAGTGCTGGCATGGGACACCGGCGACAAGGGTAAGTAGCGTGCAAAGGGCCCTGCTGACACCTCATCCGGGCCCACTGTCAGCTGCATGCTATTTGCCTTCTCAAATGATGAGGACTGGTAAGAGTGCACAAAATCAAAATCTTCAAATCCCAATTGCTCATACTCCCCTGCAGCTGCAGGCGGGCCTGCTAACTCTGGCAACTCTGACAAATCACGACCCTCGAGGTACCTGGATGAATATAAATATAATTAACGGCTTTTCATCTTTATATAAATATAATTACACCTGCGTACAGCACAGCGTACCTCACCACCTCCCGCATAGCAGGTCGCGAAACGGCCAGCGGATGTGAGCACATCAACCCAACCTGCACTGCAATCTGAGCCTTCCCTCTGTCAAAGTCTCCCTCCATTCTATGATCTACCACGTCGCTCCAGTTCCCCTGGGCCCACCTCTCCCACACCCAATCCACCAATACCATCTCTTCTGGCTCTGCCTTCAGCTCAACTGGCCTCCTCCCGCACACCACCTCCAAAGTCAATGCACCAAATGCAAAAACATCGCATCCCGTTGTTGCCCGGCCTGTACGTGTCAGCTCTGGTGCAAGATAGCCTAGCGTTCCAACCACGCGTGTTGTGCTTGGGTTGGCCCCGTGCTCATACAATTTTGCGAGGCCAAAGTCTCCCAAACGGCCGTTGAAGTCAGAGTCTAGTAGCACATTGCTAGCTTTTATGTCACGGTGCAACACGACATGGTCCCACTCTTCATGGAGGTAGAGGAGAGCCGAGGCAACGCCACGAAGGATATGGATCCTCTGTGCCCATGACAGGGAGAGTGGTCGTCTCGTTGTTTGTGTCCTTGTAACCTCTGGAGTATATAAAAACTTATCCAGACTACCATTTGGCATGTACTCGTACACTAAAAGTAAATCGCCACGGCGTCGGCACCAGCCCTGTTGGGTCCAATAAATTCCAGATTAACATTAATAATTGGATAAGATATTTTTCGCGAACTCTTTGTTAAGAAGAAAAATAAATAAATAAATAAACGGGACTTTTATGCACATATTTGTCGGACATTTGCATATAACTTGCTACATTGTCCAGTTCACAATTCTGGAATGAGGTTTTTCGAAGTGGATTTCACATAATATTTTTTTTCCTCAAGAAGCAGATGTTATTTTCCATATATTTTACCAGCTTATTTTATTGTTAGAATCATGTGTTGCTTGTAATATTTACAAGGAAAACTAGGACAATTCAAAGAGAGCGAAACAATATTGAGCGTGAGCATATATATATAACTATAAGCATGTGTGTCTCTATGAACTAGCTAGAATTAATTGAAATTGAAACAGCCTACTTTAAAAAAAAATTATAGAAATAAAAATAATTAAAACAGTTCAGTAAATTGTAGTCTGGTAATGTGCGACTTGTCAAAGTGAGTGCGTGTACGGGTCGGCGTACCTGTAACTGAACCAAGTTGCGATGCCGAAGCCTGCCAATACTAGCAATCTCTGCAATAAACTCCCGGAAACCCTGTCTCGACTCGTGGGACACACGTTTGACAGCAATCTCACCTCTTGATCCAGGTAGAACCCCTTTGTACACCTTTCCAAAACCACCAAAACCTAGAAGTTCCCTGTCCCTGAACCCATTGGTGGCTCGCTTAAGGTCAGAGTAGCAGAACCGGTGAGGCCCACACTCCATCTCTTACAGCTCAATCACATCTGCGTTTTTTACCTTGTAAAACAGGTAACCGGCTATTGCTGACATCACAACGAACACGACAAAGGTTGAGAATGCGGTTGCCAGAATTAGGGTGGTATTCTTTTTCTTCTGTTGTGGTAGAGAAGGGAGAGCGGAGAGATCTAGAGATCGAGCAACCCCATTCATTTTAAAATTCCAACCCATCAAATAGTGAGAACTCGCCAGCAGTCCGGTAGAAGCAGAGAAACCGACGTACATGGTTTCTTCTAAAATTGGAGAGAGATCGACATGGAATGAAATCAAAGGGGTCTGTGGTTTTGTTGAAAATGGAGAAATGGTAACATTAAGCATCTTGTCAGTACCGTCATAGTCGACCCAAGCTTGGATGGTGTCTCCGCTCTTTAAATTAACATTGACCAAGCGTGTGCCATTTTCACCATAATCGTAGTAGGATGCAACTGCAGAGTTATTGGAAACCAAACTGTTGATGTCAATGCCGACATGATTATCATTTATGTCTCCAAATTCAAAATCTTGCACCGTGTCAAACTCAATGGCAAACAGATGATTGGTGAGGTTCCCAACATCGGAGGCATTCATTAGACCCAGATATTGGCTAGGTAAAGCCCCGTGGAAGTCCTTAGTGCGGGAGACAACAAAGGCGAGGCCGTGACCACCAAGCTTGGGATACTCGGGTACGATGGCGAATGCGAATGTGGTGGAGAAGGAGAGAATGGACCCGGTGGTGGTGTTGGTAAATAGCAGGGGCTCCGGGTAGAAAGCGTGGCCAATGAGACGGCTGGCTTTGGTGGTGAGTCTGAGGATGCCGGTTGGTTGGACATGGGATGCGCCATTGAGAGTGAGGTTGTTGTGTCTGGAGGCCTGGAAGCCGGTGAAAGAGAATTCCTGTTGACGCGAGGGAGAGGGAAAGAAGGAGAGAAGAAGAAGCCCCAGGGCCCGGACCAAATTAGTAACAGGGGACATATACATATTCAATCTGATCTCTAATCAACTTCATTGATGGATGAATTGATTGGAGGGGGAGAGCTGATGAGAACGGTATGAGTATTAACGTACCGTTTGGACTTTGGAGGGAGAGTATTATATATTTTATTATTTATATGTGTGTAGACAGCAGAGTATATTATGGAATTTGGTTTCGTTTCACCTCCGACTCAGCACTTATCAGTTGTCACTCAGTGCTGAACACACATTAATTAAAGAGGAAGTGTGATTGAGGGTTGTTAAATGGTATGCTAATTCCGTTTATCCGTTAATTCGGGGGAGAAGGCTGAGGTACAGAGGTAGCGAGTAGTGACTAGTGAGGTACAGCTTGAGCTTGGTGCAAACTGCAAAGTGCAAACAGGAAACTGAGAAACGGTAAAAAAGAGCCGAGAGTGGTAAAGTTAGTCAAGAGTGGGAGTCTAGTGGGACTCTAGTGGAGTAGGAGTTGAATTTGGTTACCACTGACCACGCCAACTTTCTCATCTATTTCCATTCAATTAAAGTATACATGGTTTTTTTCTTTCACTAAGAAACTTTATGTGAACGCAAGAAATCACGGAGAAATATTTAGAATTTTTAGTTGGTTTCATACAATGTGTAACTGTTTTTTTATTTTTAAATATTTTTTAAGAGCAAATTTTCAGTGCCATCACTTTTGGATACCACAAATTACAACAACTACATATTTTATTAATATATATAATTTTTTAAAATTCAAATATTAAATCCAAACTTTTGATCTTGTTCAATTTAATGAGAATGCGTTTCTATATAAGTTTTATAAAATTTAAAATTAGTTTGATACTTAATCAAGTGATCAAATGATGAATGTATTAGAATTAATGTGATGTGATAATTTGGGCTTTTAGTTTCCAATACCTCCTCATTACTCCTTTCTTTTGAATAGCCTTTTTAAGATGGCCATATTGTTTTCTGGTAAGGCACTTATTTTTTTTTTCCCAATCTCTATGCAACATTTAGTGACGATTGGATTAATTTCTCTTATGTTTTCCTGCACTCTATTATACAACAAGTACAATCAACGATAGTCTATAAAATGAATATATTTTGTTCATTGTAGTTCACCTGTTATTAAATTGTCTTGTATATGATGAATTGACTTGTGTAGATTAAAATTTTCATTTATTGCCAAACTGAAAAAGCTAGTACTTTATATCACAATCAGTCCGCAAACTAACAACTAAATTAAGTTGCTTCAGTCCATTTTAAAAGTATTTCTAATGCAAGTTGTTTTTGGTCAAGTTTGTTTGATATTTTATGATTTATGTCTTTGATAGAGACTTTAAAATCTAGGTTAAATGAATTTATAATTTTATTTCTATCTTACTAGTCGTTGGGTAAAACTAGGAGTCGATCCACATGTACTGTAAAAATGAGTACCGGACTTAATTTTTCTTAAAAGCTAGACAAAATAAATTTTTTGAGAGGTTTTAACTTAAAAGACAATATTAATAACAATTGAAATTTGGAAAAATAAATAATAAAATATTTTTGGGTTAATTTTTGGTGTTTTTAGGAACTCAACAGATGCAAGAGATGTCCTAGGGTTTTGTGTTCAATTAGTTTGGCTCTAAAACATCTCGGCCTACGATTTTCATCGAGACAAATTAAGTCATATTTCGGACCGAAATCCATACTGTTTTGCTCTGAAATTATTTTAGATCTTTTATTTTAACTTAGGATCTCTACACAATGATATGTGAAGGGTACTAAACAACCAGACCTAAGTCCTAACCGCAACTTTCGTAATTTTGGTTCTAACTTGGTTTTTGCCACGTAAACAACTAAACCTATACTTTCGTTCTGATTTAGCCATTTAAGTATGTTTGGTTGGAGTTCTAGAGATATTTAAGGTCTTGTCGGATCAATAAAAGTACACCTATCGGTTGTAACTAGCCTTCTCTTTCGAGCGATTGGCTTATCTCAAATACCTAACTAATCAATTAATTGTTCTAGTTTAATGTCCTAATAGTGTTGCACTCATCAATTGGTAAACAGTTGAACAAGCAATCAAATTAACTAAGCAAGCATCAATCTCAATAAAACATTTCAGATAATCATAGCATAAATAGTCAAGTCATCATAAAATACCAAACTAATCAACTAACTACCCCTAAGACATCATAACAAGTCTAGCCTAACATACTCATAACAAAAATAACAAGTATCATGCAAATAAATAAGATACAAACCATAAAACAATGAAATATAAGCATAAAAGAATAAACCGAAGTATCATTATGCTAATACTCGCCGTCCTAGGCCAAGGAATCGATGGAGAGATGCAAGGTCGCTGCCGTCGCACACAAATGCTACTGCTCCTCAAGAAATCCTTGTGGAAAGAGCCAAAAACGCCTAAAAGTATATGGAAAATAATGAAGAAATCAAAGGTAGAAGAACCAGCGTCCTCCCTGGTCGAAAATACGTGCCTAAGTACTCCCCAAGGAAGGTCAGGAGGCGGCTAGGGCAAAAGATGCTCTTTCCATACTTGAAACTTTCCAAAATCGAAATTCTATACTTGGATTTCGCACCGAAATGGAGGCATTTCGGATCGAAATCAGGGGTTGGTGAAGCGAAGTGGGCTGAAACCAGGGCCCACTCGAGATGTCTGATCTGTCTCAGCCCATGATGATGTAGGTTGGTCCTAGGCATGTGCTTGTGAGCCAGGAATGAGTCGTCTGGCTGAGGGTTGGGCTCCATTTTCCATGTTTGAGGCATCTTGTCTTCAATTTTTCGCGAGAATTCTACAAAATAAAGATAGAAGCGGCGACATTACCAAATCCTGGAAAGCACAGTTGATAATGAGACATTTATATTAGTTTGAGTGCTATTTTTGTGCTAAGTATGTTAAAAAATATGTATATAATTATAAATACGAGATATCAATTGTCATGTTCAAATAATACCATAATTATAATATAATATTTAATTTTTTTTATATTCGAATGTTTTTCTTAGTCTGAAGATGAAAAGGAAATTAGACTTCATTGGATGCTACACTAGTTATGAAATATGAATGAATATAGTGAACAAAACAAGGTTGGTATTTCAGACTTTGGCCTCCTCCATCTCTCAATCCTGGTTCTGCTCTTGGTCAGAACTGACTGTTTTTATCGTTCCTAATCGCCACATCATGTAGATCCTATACAAAATCAAAGAGGCCACAACAGTACCTAACTTCTACCCTAAATTATCAAATTAAAGTTAGAAAACATATATATACCATTGCTCAAAAAAAAAAAAAACGCCAACTATAAGTACCATTGCAAAACAAATACCATCCAAAATTCATTTCCATGTACCATTGCAATATAGCATAACTATAGCCATGCATAAGATCAGATTTAACATATCAAAATATAACCTAAAATATAAAATTTAATATAGGATCAGATTTGTAACGTACATTATATACCAAAAGCAAAAGCACATCTAATTCATTACTACAAATTTAGAAGAAAAACATCCTAATCAATCCTACAATTATCAAGCCAATAGCAATCATAAGTAGAGATTGCACATTTCTCATAAGAATGAGAAGTTCAATAGGAGGGCATCATCTAATAAATTCGCGACAAGCTCAATCTGACATGCGTAGAATTCTATTCTAAGATTTTTCTTAGTGATCGACACCCTAAGTACTACATAGTTACAAACGTCAAATGCAGGACGGGTTTGAGGGTCTATGACAGTTGCTATTGCTTCACCGGTCATCCCTACAATACAACATTAACAGGCCTGTGTGCTGAAGTTTTCTGACCGTCCGATCTTAAATCCGACTGCTCAAATTGAGGCGCTGAAGATATAACAGAAGTCTCGCTTTCTCATGCTATTTCTCTGTTATTTCTCATGTTATCTCTCTCTCCGTAATTTTCCCTTCTTAAAAACATGACTCTTTCTCTTCTTTTCCCCTCCGAAAGAAAAAGATAGCGAGAAGTGCTGGTGACGCAAAATCGAACATCTGGAGAACTTCCCTCTTCTCGACCCTCTATCTGATCTTCTCCGCTTCGCAAACTGAGAAGAAAATCGAAGCCTAGATTGAGGCGGATCGGCTGGAGATATCAACTGGTCCAATTAAAACTCAGGTGATTTCTTGTACAATTATCTGATCTTCTCCTTTAGTTTAATTTTTTATTTTGAGTTGTGTACCGATTAATGTCGATGGGTTGGTATATGGACTGGAATTAGTGTACGCTCTCCTTTACAAATATTGTTCATTTTCTGTTCAATTTGTTAATTTGAGTTAGATTCTGTTAAATTTTATTTTCGTTCATATTATAAAAAAGTACAAGTAATTGTTTCATGATAAGAGGTGAAACCTAAGTCAAATTAAACCTCAAATCTAATCTATTGCAGTGTAGCTTGAGGGTCGAATCCACAGGGACGGTTATTCTAAACTATAGATTTTGAGTAACTAAATTTGATTAATCTAAGGGTAAAACAAGTCAAAATTTGATTAATTGATTAAAAAGATTAAATTTAAACTAAAGAAATTAATTCTAAACTCTAATTAATCTCTAAATTACTCTAAATATTAAGGAAAAGATCTAAACTCAAATTATTGACTTAAACTAGGGTCAATTGATCGGGTTCCATTTCCAGGCACTATCCTGGCGGGTCGCCAGAACAGTACGATAATTCAGTTTAATTAGTTTATGAGTTCTCTAAGTGCAGGTTATTGGCTTAAACTCTGGTCCAAATACTAACTCTCGTTCTTGATTTGGTATAACTAAGTTTTAACCTCTAAACCTCCCTAAATTCCTAAGTTTCAACTCTCGTTCCTTGGCTTAGAATTTTAGGGTTTGCTTTAACTATTCGGTAGGATATCCTAAATCTCTCGATCTTAGGAGGGAATAAACCTCTCGGCTAAGTTCCGGTTTCACCTTTTGGGTATACTAACTATCCTATGGCATGGTAATACAAATTGTTTTGAATTTAGGAAACTTGATGCTTATCTATTAGGCAAGACCTTAACCTAATGAGCGAACCTTCAAGACAATTCAATTCATATTCTCAATTCAATCAAATTAATTCAAGCAAAGCAAAGCAACTCAGAAAAACATAGAAAACTAAATTAAACTTCATAAATCTACCAAGTCATGGTTCCCTACAATTGCCCCTAAACTAAACTACTCACTACAAGTCATACTAATCATAAAGACAACAGGTTTCAACAAACTAAACATCAAAAGATAGAAAATAGAGAAAGAATACAACAAAGAACTAGAAGAAACTTTCTCAGCTTGAATCCTGGCGGGTCGACAGGAGACATGCTTGACGCGATTTCTGCTAACTCCTCTTGAATCTTGCTCTAAAATCTGACTTTCTTTGGTTGGTACCTTCCCACATGATTAAATAGGCTTCAAGGACGGTTCCCATGCGTAGAGATCATGTCTGGTTACTCCGAAAATAGAAAACACGCTCTGCCAGAAATATCGTCTCCAAATTAGGTCAGTCGGTTTGAGTCTGGCGGGGTCGACAGAATCCTGGTGGGGTCGCCAGAATAGGGGCCTTGTTTGGTTTGACCATGTTCCTTTGCTCTATTCGCTTGGATCTTGACTTGCTCCATTTGAACTCTGCCTAGGGCCCAATTTTTCACCAAATCGTCATTGAACCTGAAATTAAACAAAGGCAAATAGCAGTACCAAATTTCTAACCTAAATTGCATTAAAATCTAACTAAAACACAAATATTTAATTTAAATTAAGGCCTAAAAGGGTTAAATATTTCGATGCGAAACCCGCCTATCAAATCTCCCCAAACTTAAACTTGCTTGTCCCTAAGCAACAATTCAAACTGAAAGATAGTTTAGGACTTAATTGCAATTCAATGGTTGGTTTCCTAAGCTTAAAAAGAGTTCTTAGCAAAATTAGTATCAAAACTTGAGCAATTTCAAAATTGAGCATGTCAAAACAATTTCCCAAAATCCATTTTTAATGGTTTTTAGTTCAAGTGACCAAGACTTCACACAAACAATTCTCAAAACAACTGACCATCATTAATCATGACTTTCTCCGTTTTTTTTAATCCCAATTAGTTTTCGAGTTCCCAAAATTTGCATTATCAATCAAGACACGGGATCACACCATCCCATCACAAACGTTAGCCCAACAAATTCAATCAAGCAAGAGTTATGACAATTCACCTATACAATTTAAACTAAAAGATACATTTTGCTCCTGGGGCAAGGAGATTTTTCCCGAGGCGGAGAAGTCAGCCAGATAAAAGCGAATTTAACTTTAGAGGATTTTTCCTCTTTATTTATTTTTTTTATACCATGAATCTCTTTTTGTTTCTTACCCATGATTTATGGAGTTCTTTTAATCCGCTAGTACCTATAGCTTCCTACAGTGTCCATGACACTGCACCACTTTTTAGTTCCCCTTTTTATTTTGTTTTTTATTTTCTGATTTTTTTTTTAGTTTAGACATTTAATTAAATTTAAAAACAATGTGACATTTCATTAACTCTTGCTATGATTTCTTTTGTTGAATCTTGATTTTGTGTTGCAAGAATCGACCTAAGGGCATTTTGGGTATTCAATTTCAAGTGTGGATGCCAAATAAACCGAAATCTTGAATTGTAATGCAAACTTGAGAATCCTAAAACTCAATTGGACCTAAAGAACTATGAGACAAGTCATGTCATGTTCAATTCTTTTCAATTGCTTTTAATCCTTGATTGTTTTAAGTTAGGTCAAATTCAAATCTAGATTTTTCAAATTTTTATTTCAAGTCATACTCATTTCTTAATTTGCTCAAACCTTGATCCTAATCATTGCTAATTACCTCCTTAAACTATCTAAATGTAAATTATATGAATTAATTATGCAATATATACAAACCTATATGAAAAACTCTCAAAACAGGTTCTCTGGTGACCCCGCCAGAATCCTGGCGGGTCGACAGAATCTGTCCTGAGAGCAATGCAAAAGAGTTCAATCTCTGGCGAGCCCGCCAGAAACCTGGCGGCTCCGCCTGAATTGATCCTGAGAGAGTACATTCCTACATGCAATGATGCAATTTCCTAGATACAAGTTCATTTCCATCAAATTTCCAAATTCTCCTCCCCAAACTTGATCAATTGCATTCAGCAAACACAAATAAACATAATTTAAAAGAGAAAAATAAAGAAAAAGTGAAGGAAACTCACAAATTGTCGTGCCGACCCGATCGGTCACCAAAACTCACTGAGGCGATGGAGGCAGTGGCTGTCCATAGATCGGGAAGAACCAATCATATATCTCGTTCATCCGTCCATGAGCCACCTCATTCTCCCTTTCGTCTCTCTTGATTGCCTCGCACTTGTCACTGATGCGCTTTCCTAGCTCGTTGGATTCGCTTGAGAGGCGAGATAAATTGTTCAAGCTAGCGCATAGGGATGCGTAGCTGAACTCTTCATGTGGCGGGGCGCTCGAAGATGAACCACCCGTATCAAATCCTCCACCTTGAAACGGTTGCATGGTAAAGGGCGACATTTGGTACGGCGACATCCCGTACTGGCCAAACGGCTGCGACCCTTGGTATTCTTCCTGCATCGACTCTTGTGGGGGTTGTTGCATAGGAGCATCAGGTATGGCCGCTCCTTGGTTGGCTTCAGGCAGTTTTGTATGAACAGGACTGGCTTCTTGGCGGGTCGCCAGAAATCGTCCTGAGATCGTCATCTCCTCCTTCTTCCTCTGGTTCTTCCTCCAAACTTGCCACGTAAGCATCCCATTCTTCTTGGTTGTCGATGGGATAGGTGTAGGCTTTCGCTACCTCTGAATTAAACTCTTCTTGAACCATTTCATAAAGCATATCCACTATGCAACAAATGTCAACTTGGTTGAACAGCTTCAATGTTTTCTCAACTTCAAATTCGGCTGTTTCGTCTCCCACTTTCACGAGCATCTTTCCATTCCTACAATTGATAAATACACCAGCAGTTGCTAGAAATGGTCTACCAAGAATAATGGGTACCTCGGGATCTTCTTCCATGTCTACAATCACGAAATTGCACGGCACCACAATATCTCCAACTTGAATCGGCACATCTTCAACTATTCCCAAGGGCAAACAAGTCGATCGGTCCGCGAGTTGCAATGTCATTCGGGTTGTCCTTAATTCTCCCACCCCGAGCTTGTTGAAAATGGATTCGGACATGAGACTTACACTTGCTCCTAAGTCCAGCAAGGCTCGCTTGATGTTTGCCTCCGCAATCTTGCACAGGATTGTGAATCTCCCCGGATCTTTCAACTTCGGGAGAAGTTTCTTGGTTGACAAGGATTTGCTCTCATTAGTCACAGCAATGCAAACGTTCTCCAGCTTCTTCTTGTTTGTCAAAATGTCTTTTAGAAACTTGGCATAGGAGGGCATTTTGGTCAACATGTCGGTGAAGGGTATAGAGATTTGGATTTGTTTCATTATCTCCATGAACTTTCCATACTCCTTCTCTTCCTTTGCCTTGGCTAGCCTATCGGGAAATGGAACTTTTGGCGCATAACGGGTTTGAATCGGAGTCTCGGTCTTGTTTTTTTGAGCTCCAAGGTCTTTCCTGGCGGGGTCGACAGAATCCTGGCGGGTCGCCAGAAACTGTCCTGGGAGCTCTGCATTTTACACATCATCCTGGCGGGTCCGCCTTGATCTGTCCTGGGACCGATTCGTCCGGATTTTTGGGCCCAACGTATTTCGTTCCACTCCTTAGTCGATGTGTAACACTCTTGACTTCTCCGTTGGGGTTCACTTCAGGTTGGCTTGGAAACATCTCGATTTTTGTTAGAGCTCCTTGGCTTTGAGGGTTTGCTAATTTGCTTTGTTGAATGAGGAATTGCAAAGACTCGCGAACTTGCTTCATCTCATCAAAAACCGAATGATTCCACTCCGTTTGATCTGCCATGAACTTGTCCACCAAATTCCTATGTTGCTGATAGTAATTAACTTGATTGTTATTACCTACAGCGTTGTTGTTAGGCTTGTTTTGAGGTGGTGGTTGAGCTTGCCCAGGATTCGCGCACCCGCTTGGATTGCCATAAGATAGCCCAGGATGGTTTCTCTTGTCTCGGTACACATAATTCTGGGGCGCGTAAGGCGGAGGTGCCATGACTGCATTAACATCGGCTATGGGCTCGTCTCTTGCTACCAAGTGACATGCCTTTGCTGTATGTCCTTCTTCCTCACAAAATTGACATTTCTGGACCGATTCCACAGGTTTGGTCTTCATTTCCTTCATCATTGTGGTCAAGGCGTCCAGTTGAGCTTGCAAATGGGTTGATTTGTCCACTTCTAGTATTCCTCCTTTGGAATTCTTCTCTCTCACCGACTAATTCGTTTGAGAGCTCGCCATTCTTTCGATTAGTGTCTTTGCATCCCTACACCCTAGGTCGAGAAGAGACCCACCTGCAGTTGAGTTAACACTTTGACGACTTTGATGGTTCAAACCGTCATAGAAACTACAAATTAGTCTATCCTGGCATATGTCATGATGAGGATACATTCTCAACAAATCCTTAAAGCGTTCCCAAGCTTCAAACAAATTCTCATCACTTTCCTGTTTCAACCCAATTATCTCCCAAACAATCGATTTGGTCTTGATTCTAGGGTAAAAACTTTTCCAAAAAGGCCTTGGCTAAATCATCCTAACAAGTAAATGGGTTACTATTGAAACTATTCAACTAATCCTCTGCTTGGTCTCTAAGAGAAAAAGGGAAAAGAGTTAACCGGATTATATCGGGAGTGACTTCTTCGAGGTTGAGGGTGATGCAATTCCGTAGGAATCGCTGCAAATGCTTGTTCGCGTCTTCTTTCGGATTCCCACTAAACTGGTTTTGTTGGATAAGGGCAATGAAAGATGGGTTGAAGAATAGATCACGAGTCCTTCGAGCTTGGGGAGGGTTGACTCCAAGTCGGACATTGTTTGCGGTTGGTGCTCCGATCTCTTTCAAAGGTCGGCTCTCCGCCGCAATCCTCGCCGCCTCCCTAGCGTCATCAAGGGCTCGTTGAAGCACGACTGGATCTAACATCAACGGCCCTTTTCCTTCTGGACCATTAGGTGGGTTTCCGCTCAGATCTGCTATTGGTTTCGTGTCTTCGGTGTCCTTCAAATCTTCCTCAGGATGGTTTCTGGCGGGTCGCCCGAAATCGTCCTGGCGGTTGATTTGTGAGTTGAGCTGATGGATTTCGCCTTCCTCGTTGGTAAACCAGCAAGGGAGTCGAAATAGGTGATGAAGTCGAATTTGTGGCCTCCTTAGCTTCTACTTGTTCTCCCGGAAAACGAACGGTTTGGGAAACAAATGAAGCGGAAGGTCGGGGTGTCTCGTCGCTCTTTGCTTGGCTCCTCGTAAAGTACTTACACTCACTTGCGGGTTGAGGTTGCTTAGGCTTCTTCTTCCCGGCCAGCGTATACTCCTACAAACAAGAAACAAGAGGAAAAGACAAAAGATCAATAAAACTTAATTACCTAAACTTTAATCTAGTCACCGTCCCCGGCAATGGCGCCAAATTTGATCGGAGGTGAAACTTAAGTCAAATTAAACCTCAAATCTAATCTATTGCAGTGTAGCTTGAGGGTCGAATCCACAGGGACTGTTATTCTAAACTATAGACTTTAATTAACTAAGTTTGATTAATCTAAGGGTAAAACAAGTCAAAATTTGATTAATTGATTAAAAGGATTAAATTTAAACCAAATAAATTAATTCTAAACTCTAATTAATCTCTAAATTACTCTAAATATTAAGGAAAATATCTAAACTCAAATTATGGACTTAAACTAGGGTCAATTGATCTGGTTCCATTTCCAGGCACTATCCTGGCGGGTCGCCAGAACAGTACGATAATTCAGTTTAATTAGTTTCTGAGTTCTCTAAGTGCAGGTTATTGGCTTAAACTCTGGTCCAAATACTAACTCTCATTCTTGATTTGGTATAACTAAGTTTTAACCTCTAAACCTCCCTAAATTTCTAAGTTTCAACTCTCGTTCCTTGGCTTAGAATTTTAGGGTTTGCTTTAACTATTCGATAGGATATCTTAAATCTCTCGATCTTAGGAGGGTATAAACCTCTCGGCTAAGTTCTGGTTTCACCTTTTGGGTATACTAACTATCCTATGGTATGGGAATACAAATTGTTTTGAATTTAGGAAACTTGATGCTTATCTATTAGGCAAGACCTTAACCTAATGAGCGAACCTTCAAGACAATTCAATTCATATTCTCAATTCAATCAAATTAATTCAAGCAAAGCAAAGCAACTCAGAAAAACTTAGAAAACTAAATTAAACTTCATAAATCTACCAAGTCGTGGTTCACTACAATTGCCCCTAAACTAAACTACTCACTACAAGTCATACTAATCATAAAGAAAACATGTTTCAACAAACTAAACATCAAAAGATAGAAAATAGAGAAAGAATACAACAAAGAACTAGAAGAAACTCTCTCAGCTTGAATCCTGGCGGGTCGACAGGAGACCGGCTGGACGCGATTTCTACAAACTCCTCTTGAATCTTGCTCTAAAATCTGACTTTTTTTGGTTGGTGCCTTCCCACATGATTAAATAGGCTTCAAGGACGGCCCATGCGTAGAGATCATGTCTGGTTACTCCGAAAATAGAAAACATGCTCTGCCAGAAATATCGTCTCCAAATTAGGTCTATCGGTTTGAGTCTGGCGGGGTCGACAGGGTCCTGGCGGGGTCGACAGAATCCTGGCGGGTCGACAGGATCCTGGCGGGGTCGCCAGAACAGGGGCCTTGTTTGGTTGGACCATGTTCCTTTGCTCCATTCGCTTGGATCTTGACTTGCTCCATTTGAACTCTGCCTAGGGCCCAATTTTTCACCAAATCGTCATTGAACCTGAAATTAAATAAGGACAAATAGCAGTACCACATTTCTAACCTAAATTGCATTAAAATCTAACTAAAACACAAGCATTTAATTGAAATTAAGGCTTAAAAGGGTTGAATATTTCGATGTGAAACCCGCCTATCATTTCATTTACTCGTTATATGAGTTTCATTTAAAAAGAGGGTCTGAGTGTCATAATAGAATAACATTCAAATTAATATAACAAATTTAATTGTTTGAGAGTGTTATAACGTTAGCTATATGAATTAAACAGTTTGTGAAGCGGAGAAGATCGGATAGAGGGTCGAGAAGAGGGGAGTTCTCCAGATGTTCGATTTTGTGTCACCAGCACTTCTCGCGTTCACTAGCTCCATCAATCTAGGGTTTCGCTATCTTTTTCTTTCAGAGGTGAAAAGAAGAGAAAGAGTCGTGTTTTTAAGAAGGGAAAATTACGGAGAGAGAGAGATAACATGAGAAATAACGGAGAAATAACATGAGAAAACGGGACTTCTGTTATATCTTCAGCGCCTCAATCTGAGCAGTCGAATTTAAGATTGGACGGTAAGAAAACTTCAGCACACAGGCCTGTTAACGTTGTATTGTAGGGATGACCAGTGAAGCAATAACAACTGTCATAGACCCCCAAACCCGTCCTGCGTTCGACGTTTGTAACTATGCAGTACTTAGGGTGTCGACCACTAAGAAAAATCTTAGAATAGAATTCTACGCATGTCCAGATTGAGCTTGTCGCGAATTTATTGGATGGTGCCCTCCTATTGAACTTCTCATTCTGATGAGAAATGTGCAATCTCTACTTAAGATTGTTATTGGCTTGATAATTGTAGGATTGATTAGGATGTTTTTCTTCTAAATTTGTAGTAATGAATTAGACGTGCTTTTGCTTTTGGTACATTGATTAGGATGTTTTTCTTCTAAATTTGTAGTAATGAATTAGACGTGCTTTTGCTTTTGGTATAGAATGTACGTTACAAATCTGATCCTATGTTAAATCTTATATTGTAGGTTATATTTTGATATGTTAAATATGATCTTATGCATGACTATAGTTATGCTATATTGCAATGGTACATGAAAATGAATTTTGGATGATATCTGTTTTGCAATGGTACATGGCGTTTTGCGCAATGGTACTTATAGTTGACGTTTTTAATAAATTTGGGAATAGAAAGAACCTATTTTCTTATTCTTGCACTCATCTAAGTATAAACTGGAACACTTGAAATTGAATTCACGAAGTAATTGAAAGTAATATTGAAATTGAATTCACCAAGTTCAGTACTAGCGCAACACCTCACCTCGTCTTGATCACCGCTGACTTCGCCTACAACCTGACTTAGCCTCCAATAGTTAATTTGGGGTTCTGAGTTAGATGAGAGCAAGATGTAGGGGGGTAGAGGGTTCCAGGGTCCGCACTGCTGAGGTGGTAGTCGCCATCTGGGTAAGGTGAGCAACTGAGCGGAGAAGACACGAGCGACGAGTAGGGTTTATCGGGTTATCAGAGTCAAGGAGGAGGAGAGTAGATGTGAATTCGGGGCAATGGAGTGGAGTTCTCGAAGTAGATAAGGAGCGAAATAAAGGAGACGGAGAGAGGAAACAGAAAAAATAAAGAGAAAACGGAGAGAGGGAGGACAAATTTACTCCTCAGCGCTTAAATCTGGACATAGAATTTTAGATCAAACGGTTAAAAAACTGGAGCACACAGGCCCTCCAGCACATAGAGTCTAATTTAGCCTATATACATACATACATACATACATACATACATACATACATACATACATACATACATACATACATACATACATACATACATACATACATACATACATACATTTATATAGAGATAGGCTAAATTAGACTCCGACACATAGGAGGAATGAGTAGACATACTGTTGAGATCGATTTTCGTCTCACTGAGCGAAGCGGAGAAGATCGGAGGAGGGTCCAGTAGAGAGGGAGTTCTTCCGAGAATTGAGAGAGTAAGAGAGAAGGAGAGGAGAAGTGAGGGAGCTCTCTCGACAAACTAGCTAGCTAGTCCTTGATTTCGGTCGGGAAGAAGGAGAATTTTAGGTTTTCTCCTCTCTGCGTCAGAGAGAGAGAGACGGAGGGGTCTATTTTTTTTAATTCCGATATAATAGCTAACGGAGGAGAGAAGTAACGGAAAACGCAGAGAAAACGGGAATTCATCTCTTATCCAGCGATAGAATCTGAGCCTTCTGATTTTATATCCGACGACTAAAAGACTGGAGCACACAGACCTCCTATGTGCTGGAGTCTAATTTAGCCTATCTATATATCTATATATATATATATATATATATATATATATATATATATATATATATATATATATATATATATATGTTATGGTGCATCGTGAGGTATTGAGACTTTTGTACATCGTGATCATTAATATTATCCATCAACCGTTTTATAAATTGACAAATTTAATTAAACTAATTCAATCTACATATTTAAATCTCATTACAAACCAAATTTTATATTTTTTTAAAAATATTTTTACTATTTTTTTCGAATTTTTTAAACCTTTTTTTTTGGATACCAATTAATAATAAAGAAATTAAAAAAATGGCAGGTTTTAAAAAAGTTGAAAAAAATAGTAAAAAAAATTAAAAAAATATAAAATTTGATTTTTTATGATATTTCAATATATAGATTGGATTTGTTTAGTTAGATTTTCAATTTGTAAAACTATCAATAAATATGGTCGCGATGTACAAAAGTTTTAATACATCGCGATTCACCATAGCATTTCTCTCTCTCTATATATATATACATACATACATATATATATATATATATATATATATATATATATATATATATATATATATAGGTGGGATAAAGTGCCATAGATGACAATGCCATAGATGTCTTTTTTGAGTCATTTTTTGAAGATCCGAAATTCAATCGGTCAATCCAAACCGTTCAAATTGATCAGCATATTGAAATACCATTGGAGACCAAATTTTACATTTTTTTGAATTTTTTTTGTATTTATTTTGATATGTTCAAATTGGAGGGTCTGAAATACTCCAATTATAACGTTTTTTAAAAATATCATAATAAATAGCAAAAAAATTCGAAAAAATGTAAAATTTGGTCTCCAAGGATATTTTAATGTGGTGAATAACTTGGATGGTTCAAATTGAGCATTTGAATTTTGGATCTCGAAAAACGACTCTATGGCACGGGACCCTCTGTGCCATCTATGGCACATTAGCCATCCTCTATATATATATATATATATATTGTGGGAAAATGTCAAATATATATTATGAGGAGTATTTACGGGAGTATCAAATTTGTATAATGGGCGTATTTATTTATAAACAGAACAAAGAATCTTCAGATAGCATCTGAGAAAAGAAGGGAGGCGCAAAAAAAAATGAAAAAAGACGTGTCGAAGAGGAAAATCAGGTGAACGGAAGTGGAGAGGGGTGGAAGGGAAAGAGGCCCGCTAGGATTGAGCAGGTGACTCAAGTGAGGGTGAAAAGGTGCTCGGTTGATGTGAGATGTGCGGATGAGGAAGAGGCGTACATGATGCGAGACGAGAGGGGAGGGGAATGGATGGGAGAGGAGACACATAAAAAGTGACAGCGGAGAAGAAGAACGTGCTGGATGGAGAGCGATTTTCACTTTTAGACTAGCGACTTTTCCATGTTAGACATATGATTGCTTGAAGGTCTTATTGCAATTATCCGCACTTATTCTTTATCTTGGTAGTGTATACATCTAGAGGTGTGTTTGGATGAGCCGAAAATGGGATATATAAGAATAAAGAATTTCGGTTTGCGTGCTTATTCTTATTCTTTATTCTTATACCATGGTTTTGTTAGTATAGGAATAAGGACCCAAATTTTTTATTCTTATACCGTTTATTTTGCAAAAAATAAGAATAAGCACGTAAATCGAAATTCCTTATTCTTACACTCTATTTCCGGCTCATCCAAACACAAATATGGAATAAAAAATAACAATTAGAGCTACTCTAGGAAAAGAAACAAGACAAAGCAAGTATACCATCTTCGTTACTAGGAACGATGAAGAAAGGGACAAATAATTGTACAAGTGTACCGGGGTTTAGTATTTATATGTAGCAAAACTTTATGCCCTAATTAAATTAAGCTTCCTTGAAAAATTACACAGAAAACACACGCACGCACACTCTTAGAATTTATATGTGCAACTTCCATCATCGCTCCTAGCCGTCGGATCAAAGTTGTTAGCCTGACGGTCGGTGCATCCCTCCGGTACAGGTACTTGTACTTGTTGGGCTGCCTTACCTGCAATCACACACATGTACCAATTATAATATATTTATATTTTATAATTCAAATAAGAGATATATAAAGTATCTCGAGCAACTAGTATATAAATTGATAAGATAGATTGCAAATTATAAAAAAAGGATGTTTATGCAGTCGGACCTCCCATCAGGCTACGCACGCACGCTAGGGCGAGATGAAGGGGATCTAACCGTAGAAAGAACCGGTCTTGATGGCGTCCTCGTTGGCCTCCCCGAGAGCAGCCTCGCTGAGGTACTTGTCGGCCAGCTGCACCCTCTTCACGTTCTCTTGCTCCTTCACCAACATTGATCCGTACTCTAGCAGCTTGTCGATTGTCATCTTTGGCTGGTCGAACTGCGGTGGGCCCTCCCTTGAGTTCACCAGCCTCTTCCCCATATTCTCCACTCCGATATCGGCAAGCCACTTCCTCACCTCATCGTCGTACACTCTTGCCCTCAGAGCACCGAAGAAATCTATACAAACACACATATATAAATTTAATTATTTAATAATCCATGCGGAATCAAGCAAAAATAGCGAGTTAGCGACATATTTAATTACCTATGGATTGGCCTGGGAATGAATCGACGAGCTTTACGATATCTTCAGGGGGCACACCGTCTGTCCTGAAGATACCTGTGCAGACACCAATGCGGTCCTCGCGAGTTGGGGCCCAGTAGAACTTCTCCATACGACCGTCACGGATGAGTGGAGCATAGAGTGTGGAGAAATCGTTTCCAGTAACAATGATGGGCACACGTGGGTTCTCCTGCTTGTTGTACATGCCGGGCAGCTGCACATTGGTCGGGTTATCAGCAATGTTCATAAGGGTAGCGTTCACCATCTGGTTGTTGACGGTGTACTGGGTGGTCCCACCCATACGCCCAGCACCAGCATCAAGATCGTTGATGAAGAGGGCGCACATCTTGCCCTTATTGATCATGTCGGCTGCCTCACGGTACCTCTGCCTGATCAGCTTAGCTGGCTCACCAGCGTTCCCACTCTCCAGCTCTCCGGCGCTCATCATGATTGGGCTGTACAATCACCACACCCATATGCAAACAAGCAAGTTTGTTAGATTGCAAAATTAATAATTTGAGCGCAAGGGGTTGGTCAGGGGACATTCAATGTGTTTATTGTAATAAAAGTGAAACAATTGATCATCTATTCTTTAGGTGCTCCCATCACCGGGGGATTTGGCAATGGTTCTTAGGTCAATTCAACATTAATATACCTAGATCTTCAGATGAATTGATTCAGTCAACTTGGTGTGTTGATACACATCAGAGATACGGTTTCCAATTGTGTGTTAGTGCTATTGTTTGGATGATATGGATAAACCGCAATGATGTGTGTTTTAATCAAAGCACCCCTCACACCACTAAATCGTTTGCTCTCTTGATTAAAGGCCTATTAGGGTAGTGGTCAGGAGCATGGAATGAGCAGCTGACAACTCAAGTGATGGCTATGCTACCAGATGTTGGAGAGATTCCGCTGCTGTTGAAGGGGGGAGCTGATGCAGCAACAGTAGTAGCCTAATAACTTGGAAAAGGAATGCAGAAGATAATGTGGCCTGAGCGCTCTATTTTTTGATGTTTTAGTTGTAGTTTGTAATTTCTTACTTTAGAAGGACTAGAATGAATAAAGGGGATGGGTTCTTGGTGTATCAGCTGATTAGATAGTTACATGGGGTGTATTTCTCTGGTTGTTTGATTGACTGTTTATAACTCTTTGCTTTCTGTTGAAATGGAAAGTGGTAGGTGTTTTACCCTACTTGTTTCAAAAAAAAAAAAAAAAAAATTCAGTGTGCATGCAATGCCATTTGCATGAGTTACAGTTGTTTTTCTGTTGGAGTAGTGTGCAAATTAATAAGCATATCCTAACTTGTTCCGGGTAGTGAGATAGAGATAATTGTCTTGGGTTGCTTGGAGCAGTGTGCTATATCGAACATCACAAACAGTTACATGCATGTGGAATTGTGGATAAATCGGATAAGGTAAGGGCCAAAGCGGATAAGATCATGATGAAATCAATGGTGGCATCAAAAGAAGCCTTCAGCCGCCATAATAGCTTGTACATACACACAAACTTTATACTCGTTAATTTGGGTTGGATGCTGTGCTAAAACTAAAATATACAGCCTCTCCACAATGACTCGGAGATACAATTTATGCAGTTGGTTGGTTTTAACTTTTTAAATATATAATATTTATTGTTGTTATATTGGGATTACAGATATATACCTAGCCTCTAAGCTTAATGTTTTTTGGTTTCTCAAAGCTATATAGTATATATACATTGATCAGGCTAGTTGCTAATTAAAGGTTTAACGCATAAATAAATTAATCAAAATCAGCAGAAAAAAATGAGCAGAGCAGAGGGGAGAAATGAATAAATGAATGTATGAAAAACATACTTGATGCCCAACTTGGAGAAGACAAGCTCGCACTGGAAGGATTTACCCTGACCTTTGCCTCCCCAGATACCCAAAATTAGGGGCACCTTGATGTTGGGCAAGGTCATGAAGTTCTTGGCGATGTGGACAACCAACTTGTCCATGAAAGCCGGGGCGATGTAGAAGCCATCCTTGGTGTTGTCGAATGCGAACCTGATAAGCAATTAATTATTAGAAGGATGTATATAAAAATGTAATCAAGTACAGAGATAAAGATGAGAGGTAGATAGGCAATGAATAGATAAGTACTGACTGGCGCAAGCCCTGGCTGACATATTCGTAGGACTGAAGGACGGCGATGTGGGTGCCATCGCCCGAGGGGGCCTGGAAGAGGGAGTCGACCAATCCCTTCCCACGTGTGATGTCCTGCTGGTCGTCTGATTCGTCGAACGCCAACCCGCTCCACTTGTCCGAGTTCTTCTTAGGGTCAGGCTCCGCCACCATCATCCTCACCCTCATTCTGTTGTTTTGAATGACATTGTTATTTCCCCCGTAGCTCAACTTCTTCACCTTCCCTCCCAAGAACCCTGTGCTCGGCCCTGCCGATACCGGCACTCTGTTCACGGCTCCTATGGTCGACACTGCTGCCGCCATCTTAAGGAATTATAAAGAAAGAGAGATATATAGAGAGTGAGGGAGTGAGAAGAAATTGAAGGCTCAGGCTCAAACTCAGAGAAGAAAGGTGCAAGGGCAGGCAAAGCCCTTCCCTTTAAATACTATCTGTTTGAGGTGCCAATGAATTCGCGGTTGATTTCTGCTCTCAAACTCTGATCCATGAGTGAAATTATTAGGAAAAAATAAAATAAAACAAAAAGATGAGGCTGCCACTGCTTGCCACAGGTCTTCTGATGGATCTGTGGATCAGGTAGGGTGCATCTTGTTGCCACACAATGAGGATTGGGCTCCGTGACACGTGGCGCCATCCTGGCCTGCCAATTCACTCATCCGCGCTACCTTCCAAGAGATTGGTCTGGTGCAATCGGTTTCCCTTTTCAAGTTTTAACAGGTAGCTGGCTGCGTTATTGGCTCCCCTTGTATGAATTCACATCGCCACATGTTCCTCTTCTGGTCACCTTATCTGTGACCATATAAAATACCAATAATACTCGTATTTTTTCCGCTAATATCGTCAATTAAATGCTGTTCAGAAGTTTTTTGTTTGCTTCATCCACTGTTGCGCTTGTTTTATTTATGGAAATTAACTACATAATATGTTGCTTCTAGTGTATTTCAACCGGAAAAAAAAAGTTGTGTTGCTTCTAGACTTCTACCATCTTTTGATTTTAAAAAAAATGCAACAAAAGTTTTAATGCATCTATCGATTTCAAAGAATTTGATGTGATATATTGGCCCTTAAATGGCGGTAATAGGTTAAATTGGTTTTGTTCTTTTAATTGTTACAAAAAAAAAAACACTGACCTTTCAAACTTTTCTCCGATGTGCATTATAATAAATTTGCTTAAACTAAATAGGCAGCGTTAAAAGTATTTTAAAAGAGTTCAGATTTCACATGTTTTGAACCAACTAAATATTAACATCTAATATTTATTTTATTCAAAACATAAATCTAAATGACAAATTTAAACCTTAAATTTTGTTCTTTTTTAACTTTGGATCCACATCCATGCACATAAATTTAACAAATTTTAAAATTCATTTCGAACAAGATCAAAAGAATATATATATGAACAAAACCAGCTATGGTAAACTTCAGCGAGTTTTTTGGACCATTTGATATAGCATAAAATATATCATAATTATAACATTTATGTGAATGCATTTCTCGTGAAAAGAAAAACGAAATCAATAATTTTGATTCGACGTTTAAAATTTAGACATAACTAAATGATCACCAAGGTGCGGTTGATCTCGGACACTCGGTTGCAAATTTGCAATATGAAGTCGCTTGGATCGTGAACCAAGTAAGAATCCACAAAACTGACTGGGAATTCCATGAATACAAAAGTGGGTGTACGGGAGGCGTCGTCGGCACAGCATCTTAGCCCAGCCCAGCCCAATATAACAAGGACAACTTTTGTGTAATTTTCATCTGATGCATCAGCCGATGAGGTTATTGATTTATTTATTGGATCCTTATTAATTCAAAATTGATAAATTCTCACTTCGATCTGCTTTTAAGTTTTAACCCTTCATTGCCGAGGCGGAACCAAATCCTATGAGGAGGTTTGTTTTCCTCCGCAGAGCGAAGAACTTTCAGTACGAACCGTTGTATTCAAATTGGAAGGTCCAGATTAAAGAGGTAAATTAATGTTAAAAAAATTGTTGTCCCTAATTAAAGGCCTAGAGGGGGTGAATAGGCACAATTTTGATTTTCTAAATCGGTATAGTCAATTTTTTGTTCAATTCAAATTTGGTCTAGTCACAACACAAGTCACAAGCAATTCACAATGCAAATAAGTAAAGAAAAGAGAGAAAGAGATGACACGCGATGTATTACGAAGTTCCGACCCTCTAGGAAAGGCTAGCCTTAGTCGTACGTCTCCGGGAGTTTTGCAACTACGGAAAGGGCACGCTCCGTTTGATTCTAAAATGAACGTGTCTACAACTTCGAACCGAATCACCTTGTCACAATAACACTCAAAGTGGATCGTCCTAACTCGAATAAATCAATGACAAACTCTCAATTGAATTGAGGCTCTAACCAAATCACTCAAAAGTCTAGCAATTCAAATTAAGGGTTTAGCTAAGCACACTAATCTCAATGATTTTGCAAATTAAATGCTCAAACACAAGACAGAAAGATTATAGCTGGTTAGAGCTCAAAAAGAAGGAATTTTTCAAGATTTCAAAAGTATCAAACTAGTTCAAAAAAAGGCTGCTATAAATAGAGGACGTCAATAGCTCCAAACTAGTTAAAAATCAACCTTTGCGTTGTATAACGCTATATAGCGTTGTACAACGGTTGAAATAGCCGTTGTAAAAAAAACGGTAACAGACAAGTCCGTTGTGAATGTCAGAACGTTGTGCAACGTTCTACAATGTTACAATGTTTGAGCTAACAGCCAAGGTAGATGTTCGACAGTTCCGTTGGAACGTGTCAGAGCGTTGTGCAACGCTAAAGGCACAACGTTAGACTAAAAGGAAAGGAGGCAGCTCTGACCAAAATAACAAATCTTGTCAGAGCGTCATAAGACGTTGAATGTCGTTACAGAACGGTGGCGTTGCACAACGCTAGATGGCGTTGGGTAACGGAACCTGTAGAATTACATATAAAAATGGCTGTTATGCCTGCAAGCTGCGTGCATGGTGTATGGGTCATGCATGCAGCAGCGCTATCTGAGCAGCGTAGAGGTGCATGGCTCAGAAAAACGTTGTTCAACGCTGTATAGCGTTACACAACATTAATGCGGAAATATTGAGCAACGTTATCCAGCGTTGCATAACGCTCTTACAAGAAGGGATAACTAATTTTTTGATTCTCTTTAACAATATGCAGCTTTGCACAACGCTACTGAGCGTTGTGTAACGCTACCTTAATCCTGTCAGAGATTTTGCAATTTAAGAACAAATTTTCTGAACGTTGTGTAAAGGCATGTAGCGTTGTATGACGTTGGACAGAAAAACTGAGCATTTTAACAGCAAATTGATTGAGATTAGTTTAGGGCTTAATTATACCTAAACTGTTGACTCTAACTAGTTCAATGCAGTCTCTTGAAGTTTCAAAACTTGTGTCACTCTTGCTTTAAACCATTCTTTAAGTAATTTAGCTATAAATCACTAAAAAGAAACATTAGTTGAGAGGTTTGGTATTGTTTTGCAAATCGACAAATCGAGATAAAATGTTTAAACCAACAATCTCTCTCTTTTGCCGAATTGCAAAACAATACCTAAGTAAATTGACATATATATATATATATATATATATATATATATATATATATATATATATATAGCAAAATAGAACAAAACAATTTACTTAGCTAACCAATTTCTCTCCCTTTTTGCAATAATGGAAAAAGAATACCGATAATGCCCTTGAATACAAATTAGTAACAAAACTCATCCTTTAAAACAGAATTTGGCAACTAAATTCATTAGTTTAGGGGTTTCTAACATGGTATAGTCAAGTCACAAAACATTATTAACTAAACATGCATGCATAAGAAGAAAACGAAGATCATCAAAAAATACTCCATTTCCAGGGGCCTTTTCTACAGTACATTTGCTGACATCATGATGATATCATCTGCCCACCCAGTGAAACGATCTGGATCGTCGATCAAAATTCTCGATCGGTCCGTCTGCTTCGATTTTTCCGTCGCTCCCCTCTATACTCTATTCATCATCGACCCCTTTTTTTCTTCTTTCTTTGTTCCTCATTTCTCCGAGCTACTTGAAAAGCTACGCCGTCGATGTGCTCAGAAGAAATTCTTTCTCAATTCTTCTGCTCGCCCCGCGCGCTCTCTCTCGCCTCCTCCCTGTCTCTCTCATCTCCTCCTCAATGCCTTTTCTCTTTCCGTCCACCAAAATAAAAACAAATCAGAAGAGAAGAGTGATTGGGGGAGAGAGACAATAGCAGATTTTTGGTGCCAGATCAAAAGTATCAAACAGGGAAAGCGAAAGGAGTTTTGGAGGGAGGTGCGCCATTGTAGTTTCTCCTTTGGCCCCCTCCTCTTTCTCGGATTCAGACGGGATCGATCGAAGCCAAAGTTTTGAAAATTTGGAAACGAAGGAAGAAGAAAAAGTAAGTCAGATCTCTGCCCATTTTTAGTTGAGTCTCCTCATATCTGTATCTCTTCTTTGTTTTTTTGCCATTAGGAAAAAAGTTGACCCGTAACAAACAAAGAGTTTAACAGATCAGATGGTATAAATCAATGCACCAGGGCAGCTTTTTTTTTTTTTGTGCAGTAGTTACAACTTACTTTATTCTCCTTAGGTGCCCTTCTTGTGTCACAAGATACAAATGGAACTGATCAGATGAACAATCAAATAACTATATCAACAGATGAGGTGGACCCAAGTGGCAATGTGTCATTGACAGGTGGGGTCAGAGGAGGTGACACCGTTAATAAAAGAGGACTCTTCACTGACGGAACAGATGAATAGATTAGCACTTAACAGAAGATTGTAATAGTGAGGATAATTGTGGTGTATTGGATCGTAATTAGTAGATAAATCTTAGCCATAGGATAGGAATGGAGGGGTCCATTGATGATGTAATTATTCTATTTTCTTTCTGAGTTGTATTATAAAAGGGGATGGATATTGTAAGAAGAGGATGATGGAATAAAATAATTGTTGTCTCAATTTTCTCTTTCTTCTCAGCTGTTTAGTCGCCATTAATTTCCTCTCAAAAGCTTCAATTCTCTCTCTCCTCTCTTAATTCTCCCTCCACTCTCCGTCACTTTAGCTTAAGCTGTGACAGACTTGGTATCAGTAGCCAAAAGATCGCATCTGGGCTCCATTTTTGTTGCGATTTCATTCAAGATCGAATCAAGATGCCTCCTAAACCTTCCACGAGCACACAACCCAGCGAAGAACTTCAATTGGCCGTCCAACAACTGAATGATCGCCTCAGTCAAGAGATCAGTCAAAACAATGCACGCTTTGCACAGCAACAAGCCGACAACAACACCAAGATTGATGAATTGAGGGCTATGATGGAGCAATTGCTCAAGCAAGGTGGTCAAGGACCTTCTTCTGGTGATCATAATTCCACAGGGTTTGGAAGACCTCCACCACCCCCACCACATACTCCAATACGGAATCCCCAATTTAATTCCGCCAGCTCAGGAGGTGAGGAGAACAAATTTACCCATAGGCTGGTTGATCAGCGTATTAATTTACCAAGAACTGATTTTCCTTCTTTTGATGGGTCAAACCCTATTGCTTGGAGATCTAAATGTGAGAATTACTTTTCTATTTTTCAAATTCCTGAACCTATTAAACCTCAGATGGCTACATTGCATTTCACTGGTGAAGCTCAAGAATGGTTTGATTGTTTCAAAGAAGAGTGTCCTAATTTACCTTGGCCACTGTTAGTAGAAGAAGTCTTGGATAGGTTTATTGCTAACAATGACTCTAACCCAGTTGGTGAATTTAAAAGAGTCTATCAAAGTGGGAAGGTGACAGATTATATAAGGCAGTTTGAAAGGGCAAAGGCTAGACTAATTTCTGAAACCAAAATCAGAAATACAACATTCTTTGTGCAAGGGTTTATTGAGGGCCTTAAAGAGGAGATTAAATATGCTGTGGAGGTACATGATCCTGTCACACTCAATCAAGCATTCAATTATGCAAGAAAGGCTGAATTAAATTTGGAGGGTATTGATAGAAGAAATAGAGCAGGGAGCAAATATATTTCTTATCAACAATCTAAATTCATCAAAGATGCTGATGTGCCAGTTAAGAGAGACACCTTACCTCAACCCTTGGCTAAATTGCCAACTCAGCCTGCTACTAGAGAAATGAGTAGAGAGCAGATGAGAGCCTTGAAATTGTGTTATTATTGCAAAGAGAAATACTTTCCGGGACATAAGTGTAAAATGAAGACTCTCTTGGCACTACAAGCTCATGAATCTTGCACCTCTAGTGATGATTGCCTTGAGTCTGGAGAAATTCTTCCTCAATTTATTGAATGGGTCAAGGATGATGATGGAGAGGAAGGGTTGCATCAGGAGCATGCTGTCATCACTCTCTGTGCTGACCCTGAGCCACAACAATTTCAGACCCTCAGATTCAAAGGAGCTGTGAGATTACTTGGGGTTCAAGGGTATGACTTAATTCTGGGCATGGACTGGCTCTCTCTACATGGGCCCATGACCATTGACTGGAAGGGTGGTACAGTGCTTTTGCATAAGGGGGATGAGCAAGTGACTTTCACTGTTCAGTCTGAGGCAGCTGAGCTCCACCTGTGTACTGAGGTTTTATGCCCTACCACAGAAGGAAAAAAGGGTAATTTGATGATGATTGCCCACATTTCCAGTATAACTGAAGGGACCTGCCAGTCAGTACCTGTTCCTAATCTTCTACAGCCAATTTTGGATCAATTCAACCATGTCTTTCAACCACCTACTGGGCTACCTCCTCACAGATCAGTTGATCATACAGTTCCCCTCATTGATTCTACCAAGACCATTTCAATTAGGCCTTATAGGTACTCTTACTTTCAGAAGATGGAAATTGACAAAATTATTGAGGAGTTGATTGGAAATGGTTTCATCAGACCATCTACAAGTCCTTATTCTTCTCCTGTCTTGTTGGTTAAAAAGAAGGATGATTCTTGGAGACTGTGCATTGATTACAGGCAACTTAATGACAACACTGTTAAAAATAAGTACCCTATTCCAATCATTGATGACCTTCTGGATGAATTGAGAGGGGCACAATATTTTTCTAAAGTGGATTTGAGATCTGGTTACCACCAAATCAGAATGGCTGATGAGGATATCTACAAAACAGCCTTCAGGACCCACAATGGCCATTTTGAGTTTGTAGTCATGCCCTTTGGCCTTACCAATGCCCCTGCAACCTTTCAGACCTTGATGAATAACCTCTTTAAGCAATATTTAAGGAAATTTGTCTTGGTCTTCTTTGATGATATCTTGATCTATAGTAATTCTCTTCAGGAGCATGTACAACATGTGGCACTAGTGTTGGAGGTATTAGCTGTTAACAATCTGTTTGCTAAACAATCCAAGTGTGCATTTGGCCTTACTGAAATTGAGTATTTAGGCCACATCATCTCTAGTCAAGGAGTAGCAACTGACCCTCTGAAAGTTCAATCTATGGTGAATTGGCCTGTGCCCAGAACAGTCAAGGAACTGAGGGGTTTCTTGGGTCTCACTGGTTATTATAGGAAGTTTGTTAGAGACTATGGCTTGATTTCTAAACCCCTGACTGACCTCACCAAAAAGAATGCATTTGGTTGGAATGCACAGGCTCAATCAGCATTTGAAAGGTTAAAGTCTGCTATGATCACTGCTCCTGTTCTAACATTGCCTGACTACTCTAAGCAGTTCATTATAGAAACTGATGCTAGTGCCTTGGGGATAGGAGCTGTATTGATGCAAAACAATAAACCAATCGCTTATCTAAGCAAGAGCTTAGGTGTCAAAAACCAGGGCCTGTCTACTTATGAAAAGGAGCTACTAGCTTTGTTAACTGCAGTAAAAAGATGGAGGCATTATTTAGTGGGTGCTCCCTTTATCATCAGAACTGATCAAATCAGTCTCAAACACTTATTGGAACAAAGAGTATCCACCACTTTACAACACAAGGGATTATGCACACTGTTAGGCCTAGACTATGTTATTGAATACAAGAAAGGAAAGGAAAATAGAGTGGCTGATGCTCTATCTAGAGTTGAAGGGCGAAATTGGATGGTACAAGCAATTTCAGCTGAGAACTGGGCTGTGAGTGAAATTTTACCAAACTGGATCCAGGAGTTATTACAAAGCTATGTGAATGATCCTTGGATGGATGGCATCAAGCTCAAGCTGCAAGCTACTTCTAGTGACAATCCTTCTGAGTTGACAATGCATCAAGGAGTGATTAGATATAAAGGGCGAATTTGTGTGGGGGCAACTGGCACTTGGAGAGAGAAAATCATTCAGGCATTACATGATTCTTCCATTGGGGGTCACTCAGGAATTAATGTCACTTATCACAAAGTTAAGAAACTGTTTTACTGGCCATCACTGAAACAGTCCATACATGATTATGTCTCTTCATGCCATCATTGCCAATTGAACAAAGGTGAGAAGGTTTTATACCCTGGATTGTTGAAGCCACTACCAATTCCAGATGAGGCTTGGCAAAGTGTAGGCCTTGATTTCATCACAGGTTTACCCAAATCAAAAGGGAAAGATGTTATTTTGGTACTCATTGACAGACTAACTAAATATGGCCATTTCATCCCACTTACTCATCCCTTCACTGCTGCCAACATAGCCCAAATCTTCCTTGATAACATCTATAAGTTACATGGGTTGCCACAGAACTTGGTTTCAGATAGGGACCCATTATTTACAAGCACATTTTGGAGGGAATTGATGGGCAAAATTGGCATACAATTAAACCTCAGCACTGCATACCATCCACAGTCTGATGGTCAGACAGAAAGGCTCAATCAATGTTTAGAGCAATACTTGCGGTGCATGATATTTGATCAGCAGAAATCATGGTGCAGATGGCTTCCCTTGGCTGAGTATTGGTACAATACCAGTCTGCAGCAATCCCTGGGTGTGTCTCCATTTCAGGCATTATATGGCTATCAACCAACCCTGTTGCCATTGGGAGACACTATCAGGAGCAACAATCCAGCTGTTAATACAGTACTCACAGACAGACAGAAGGCATTGATGCAAATCAAGGGCAGTTTGGTCAGGGCCCAGAATAGAATGAAAAAATATGCTGATTTAAAGAGAGTTGATAGACAATTTAAGGTGGGGGATTGGGTTTATCTGCGAGTTCAACCCTATAAGCAACTTTCTATCACTGGGGGAGGAAATCAGAAGCTCAATGCTAAATATTGTGGGCCCTTTGAAGTTCTAGAAAAGGTGGGCCAGTTGGCTTATAAACTCAATTTACCTGTGGATTCTCACATTCATCCAGTCATCCATGTCTCCCAGTTAAAACAACACATAAGCAGGAAGCACATCACTTCCCCATTTCTTCCTTGGCTTGGACCTGATGGCAATTTGAGAGTGGCACCTGAAAGAATTCTGGAGAGGAGGCTGATCCAAAGAAACAATGAAGGAGTACCTCAGGTAAAAATCAAATGGGCCCACACACCAGAGGATGATGCCTCTTGGGAGGACTATGCTAGGATGAAACAGCATTACCCTTCTTTTATTCTCGAGGTCGAGAAGTCCCTTAAGGAGGGGGGAATGTCACAAGATACAAATGGAACTGATCAGATGAACAATCAAATAACTATATCAACAGATGAGGTGGACCCAAGTGGCAATGTGTCATTGACAGGTGGGGTCAGAGGAGGTGACACCGTTAATAAAAGAGGACTCTTCACTGACGGAACAGATGAATAGATTAGCACTTAACAGAAGATTGTAATAGTGAGGATAATTGTGGTGTATTGGATCGTAATTAGTAGATAAATCTTAGCCATAGGATAGGAATGGAGGGGTCCATTGATGATGTAATTATTCTATTTTCTTTCTGAGTTGTATTATAAAAGGGGATGGATATTGTAAGAAGAGGATGATGGAATAAAATAATTGTTGTCTCAATTTTCTCTTTCTTCTCAGCTGTTTAGTCGCCATTAATTTCCTCTCAAAAGCTTCAATTCTCTCTCTCCTCTCTTAATTCTCCCTCCACTCTCCGTCACTTTAGCTTAAGCTGTGACATCTTGCTTCTAAGTCCAATTTGTTCTGTCAATTTGGCATGGTTCTTATCTGCTGCACCATTACCAAATCAGTAATTTATCAAATTAGGTGCTTCTGATATGATCCAGTTAGTCCAAATTGGTATTTCTAAGCAGCAAGTAAAAAGAAGTTTTGTGATACAATTGTTGATTTTATAAATAATTTCAGTACAATTTTTTTGAGTTTTGACAATCTAAGACAGCGAAAGCTATGAACATAAGATACAACTATAAGAAGATTTCGAGTTTGATTTTTCTTAAAGGGATGCAGGCATGTCCTTGCTGATTGAGTTCCTGATTTTCTTAATTACAAGTTCACCCTAAAATCAAAATTATGTAAGTTGCCTCCTAGAATTGGGATATAATCAAGGCATGGAGGAAAGTGTAAAATCAAAGGCTGAAAACAAGTAAGAAACATGTACTGCTAACAAGTCCAACGAAAAGATTTACTTTCTCTGTAATTATTTTTTTCTAAATTTGTTTGTTGTTATATGAAATATTGCCATGCCTAACCTTTCAAAGAAATAAATTTTGTTTACCACTCAACAAAAATGTTTTGATGCTGATTAATCAATTCCATATAGTTATGAATGTTTCTTTTAGGATTTAGGGTTCAATAACAGCAGTTCAATATTTACTGACACTATAATCCAAAGGATCTTATTGTAAGTTCACGATATTGATATTGTTTAGATTGCTACTGTATTGCTTTGTCGTCATTTTATATTCCTCAGGTTTAGTCTGCAATTAATTGAATTTGTTCATTTTAGGTAGACAAAGAAAAGAAGGGCATTTTTAAATGCTTTGCAATGTGTCATGATATCATATGACTTATCTTTACTTCTTTTATGTTTGGTTTTTTTATAGATGTCCGAAAAAATGAGTCTTAATACAGATGAGGAAGAGAAGGAAGAGCATAGGTTATTAACTCACGATTTGATGAAATGGGGTTTGAGATGCAACACAATTTTTAAAGAACAGGTTTCAGATTGTAGAGGTTTATCTTTCTTTTTTTCTTTTTCTTTTTAAAATTACATTTCCATCTATTGTGCCATGTGTAAGGGTTGGTTTTTACTGAGTTGCTATGGCAGTATGCAGATTTATTGTTATATCTCCAAATTTTGTGCCTCTCAGCCTCAGTGTTCTTTGAACTTTGAACTAGACCTCGATTTAATTTAGTGTAATTTTTATCATGTAAAAAATAACTATTGCAGTTAAGTCTCAATTTAAATTCAATTTAACAAAGGACTTTCTTGCAATCATTCAAAATATTTAAAATATATTTGTGTAGGGACTAAACCTGCTTTTTAGTTGCGCTTGAGTTGCGAGGACATACTGTGGTCAATTGCAAGGAGACTTCCTTTTCTCTTGCTCTCAATTTCAGGTACAAAAAATCATTTACCTCAATTTGTACAGACCCAGCTTCAGGTTTAGTTCTGTTGCTCTTACTCTTAGTTTCAGCCTTTCAGGTACAGAAAAAACAAAGAAAAATCCAGAGCCAAATCAAATCTATCCAGTTGAATGTGATAATGTTGTTCATACTTTATACGGTTAGGATTTAATTTTGTGTTGTTTGTTGTTGGGATTAAATACTGTGCTGTTAGGGATGGTGCGATTAAGGTGTGTGTTTTTTTTTTGAAAGTCAATTAATGTGTTTGATTATATTAGGTTGTAGGTATATATATAATATAATAATTATGGATGAATTTGATAAGTTATGCCAAGTCGGATCAGGCCAAAAAAAATTTGTGATATTTACATGTTCATGTTGGTACCATATATTAGTGTCAAATCAAAATGAATACTCTGAAGTAGCTATTTGGGTATTAAATCTTATTTTGCTTTTCACTAATAAAAATAATTGAATGTCCAGCTTTTTACTTTCGGTCTTTGGTAATGAAAGTTCATTGTGGCTGTCATAATAGAATAAAATGTCTATTTAGGCAACAAATGATTTCAGGTGAAAAGATTGCAAAATGCTAAAGAGGTTCGAGCGCTTTGACGAACATTTTCAATATCTAGAGGTGCATTTATAGTTAGGTCTTTTTTTAGTGAGATGATCACTATATTTTTTTAGCCTTATTTCTTATATTGTGAAAAATATAGCTACATTAAAACATGTCTAACTTAAAAGAAGTTTGTAGGCATATATAGTCTGATGGTGCTACGCGAGATTAACTTCTTTGTTTGATCCAAACAATATCTAAGATACATAACATTCACTCTTGGTGCAATTACATCTACGGTTTTGTGTCTTGATTTCTGGTCTTTGAATGAAAATAGGAAATTGTCTTGATTTATTATTTTTTGTGTCTAATCCAGAATTATAAATGCAGCTATCTTAATAGATGTTATTTTCTTGGCTCCAAGATGCATAATTCCTTCTCGAGCAGACATTCATGGTATTGTTGGTTTAAATAAAAATTTTGTTTGCACTCATTGGAGGGCTGTACAGCTAATATTTTTATTGGTGAATTTAATTGATGAACTAGCAGTATTGATTAGGTATAAAACAGATCTTTCCTTTTAGGCTTGCATTTTACCACGAGGCATTGTGTTATGACTGTTTTAGGACTAGGAGTAATGAATGTGGTTCCCCTGCATGCTGTTCTTGCGATTGCGAGTCTAAGTTGTAAATAACACGATCCAAATTAAGCTAGAATGGTTGTATTTAATGGACATCAGAAGAGTATGTTGTCAAAATATCTACAGAATAAAATACCATTACAAAAATAAACCGAGCAAGAATACAATTATTTCCATGACAACGGTTTATTGATTATTCAACAAAAGAATGTACGAGAAAAATCAAAGTTGAACTTTTATCAAATTTTATCGCGCGAAGCGCGAAATTTCAGCTAGTTTAACACATAACACAAATAACATTCTAATAAAAACAAGTTCATACAACATAATAAGCCATTTAGCACATAAACTAAAGTCATCACACACAAACTAAGTTCAAGAACAAGCCATTTAGAACACAAAATAAAACTCCGATCCAGAGAAACTATGAAAAACATAAAAAAAAACATAGGCTAAGGCTTGGATTTTGCTTGGGTCTCGGCACGGCTCACTAGTCTTCTTCTTCATCTCCTCCACCGCTTGAGGATCCTTTTGCGAGATGTTAACTTTTTATAAATTGACAAATCAAATTAAACCAATCCAATCTACATATTAAAATTTCATTACAAATCAAATTTTATATTTTTTAAAATTCTTTTACTATTTTTTTCGAATTTTCTAAAACGTTTCTTTTTTGGAACCAATTAATAATAAAGAAATTCTAAAAATGACAAGTTTTAAAAAATTCGAAAAAAATAAAAAATTATAAAAATATAAAATTTAGTTCATATGAAATTTCAATATATAGATTGAATTTGTTTAGTTAGATTTTTAATTTGTAAAATTATCAACAAATATGATCACGATGTACAAAAATTTAATACATCGTGATGTGCCATAACATTTTTTTCTCTCTCTATATATAGTCCCTGAGAAGACCAACTGGCAAAGGGGAATTGATTTGCACACCCCCTAAATTGATAAAACACTCTAAAATAACTATATAAAGACTAAAATACCCTGCTTGATGAGGATTCTAATGCGTGATATTAAAATTAAATTAAGGGTATATTGGTCTTTATATAGTTGTTTTGGAGTGTTTTATCAATTTAGGGGTGTGCAAATCAATTCCCCTTGGCAAAGTACCAAGCTTAGTTAAAATTAGTGAAGAAAAATATTAAAGCTTAGTAATAATTAATATTAATTGTTAGTTACTTTAAAATATAAATTTCAAATAATAGCACGTTTATGCAACAGTATTTACTTATGTAAGGAGAATTGAACTCGATGTATAACATTTTATTACTGATTAGGAGGATTCAGTGGGCCATACGTTTTTAGCGTCACAAATATCATAATTTTATTTTTTTAATATTTAAAATTTAAAATTCAAATCATTTATATATCTTTTTTAATTTAACGAGGAATATGGATTACTAATAAAATTTTATAAATTTTAAAGCTTATTTGATACTAGTAAAGTGGTTGGAAAATGAATATATATATAAAAACTAATTTAATCATAATTCACTAGCTTTGCTTATTTTATGACCATATATATTTTTTTATATACAGTGAAATTAACTAATTTCCAACTCAGAATGTTTACTAGAGACGAAATCACGTGACAATATCTGTGACCATTAATTCGTGCCAATAATTCATTTTCAATGGCAATATTGAAATTGAGAAAATTTGGAATAAAGATGAATAGGGTCACTAAAATGGAAAGGGGAAAAAGTACGAGAAAGAGCAAAGAACATACCACCAAAACTAGTTTTTTTTTAGATAAATTGAGTCAAGCCGCATGAATTATTATTATTTTTAAAATTAAATGTCTAGGAAAGATTTTAGTTGAATTTTGAACCTGCGATCTTTCATTTAAAATGTATTACTCTTTGCTGATAGACCAAAAATTGATTCTCAACAACCAAAGCTAGCTATCAGTTAGAACTGTGTTGATATCATTAATGTAAGTGCGCTATTGAATATTTGTTCATGAAACTGAAAGTTAATTTGTACCAAAAACATGTCAAATCAGTATTTGAGGGAAATACGAGAATTGCTTCCTACACTCTCCCAGTTTAGAGATCCACTCCTTTTTTTCTTTGAAAATGACATAAATATCCTTAGTGGATGTAGTGCAAAAGAAAAAAATAAGGGGAAATTGTTTTTATACCACTCCAAAAGAAGGAAATTGTGAAAATGCCACTCAAAAGTTAATTCTTCTATAATGCCACCATGACCATATAAAAGTGCTACATGAACCCCAAGAATTGTCCCCAAGAAAAACCAGATGGTATAATCAAACCTGAAAAGGCCGACCTAGAATATTTTTGAAATAAAAGTCATTTAAGAATAAACCAGTAGAAATTCTAAAAATCCTTATAAAAATTTTTATTTTCCCTATGAGCGATTGGCGCCTCAGCGCGAACAGCACAATTTACAGAGAAGCACTCAAAGCAACTGAATCAATCCATTCACCGGCGGTCGGTTTTGTCAAGCCACAGGACATAACCGGGAGAACAACAGAAGTCCAATTTAAGCAAAATAACACAATCATACAATTGTTGCTTAAATTGACTGAACAAATCGAGGATCTGAAGGTAGCAGTCAAAAGGCTCGAGGCTGTGAAAGGGAAAGAAGGCACTCAACCTGACGACCTGACTGACTCCCTAGACCAGATCCAGCAACAACTTCAGAAGCTGAGCTTAGGAGAGCCCAGTAAGCCGGCAATACCAAAACCAAAAGGCAAACTTTTTGTGTTCAAAAACCCAAAAGAAATATTTGAAGCCGAGAAAAAGAAGGCAGCATGAGCAGAACGCAAACAACAACAGAGGCAGCAAGACCATCAGTGTCAGAAAGAGACACAAATCAAACCCCTACTGTTGAAGACCAGATCCGTGGCTATCGCCTTGGATCTAGACTCAGATTTGAGGCTCAAAGGAGGCTCCCTGGTCAATCTCGACGGTACCAGCGAAGCCTTGAGTCACAAATGAATCCTGATGCTGAGCTCAACATCTCCCAATACAGACGAGCACAGCAAGTCCCAGCAGAAACTCTGTACCAAGCTGGATGGTCAGAGAGCAGGCACCGAGTATACCAACATTACTCGGATGAAAGAACGTTGGTCACAGATGGCCAGCAAGTGGAGCTACCGTTTATCTCTGAAGAAAGTTTTAACAGACTTTTGCAAGAAGGGCTCCAACATCTGCATATCGGACTAATTATGGTTCGATTGTACACGTTGCATAGGCGAAGTGCAGGCGTGAATGCACTAGTGTTAATCAGAGACACTAGATGGCGAGATGATAGAGCTGTCATCAGCTCTATGGAGATGGATCTCACATCTGGGACGCAGTTGGCATATACTGCCCCAGATATGACTCTAAGTATCCGTGACTTCAGAGATCACATTCAACTAGTGATTCAAACTCACGGGTATGAAGGATGGCAAGGTGGAGAGAGTAATCTTTTACTCTCAAGGTCTCTAATTGGACGACTGTCCAATACAAGCCACACAAATTTCAGATACAATGTTCAGAACGTGGCAGACCACCTAGCAAGTCGAGGAGTTCGGGCCATCCCTGGCTCGCAACGTACAACCACAGAACTCCGTGGAAGGCAGTGGCTTGTGAGACCAGCTGTCATCTCACAAGCTCAGAATCCCCAAGTAGCACGAATCCGAGCAAGAACAGACGGCTCATTATCCGTCAGATTTGCGGGGTATACAACGACAACCCCTGAACAAGAAGCTATTCGTGGAGAAAATGATGAGGAAGAACTCGAACAAGAATTCATCAATCTACTCACACTAGATGATGATTGGCCATATGAAGATGATCCAGAATTCCCAGAAATCTATTCAGACCCTGAGGAATTCAGTGAAGATGACGAGACTGAGCAAGACGATGGTCCCTTATTGGGAAAATGGTTCTTGGCAATACTAAGAGCCGAACAAACTGAACCAACAGTTGAAATGTTAGAACCAATAAACCTGTATCAATGGTTTGCGATTGAGCAGCTAGATAGTGAAGACGAACTCGTACAAATGACATTTACAGAGTTCAATTGGCTAGAAACCATTGATGCAGAAAGTGAATGGTTTGAGGAACAAGCCCTTATGATGACCTGTCAATGGGATGAGTCGGACGAAGATGAGATACTCTCTACGGTGCAATTCCTGTCTCAATTAGGTGCACCAGCAAATCAAGATGAAGACTTGCTAAGTCTTCTAGCGAAAGGTGGTGGGGAAGATGTCAGTTCCCCAAATTCTAAAATAAAGTGGGACGAGGATCTATTCGACAAGGATCTATTCGAGACAGTTTATATGATAGAAGAGATGGAATACCCACAATTCAAAAATCTCAAAAAGAAAGTGGAGACTGTATTCTCAACTGCAGAGTCTTCACTTACAAGAATACCACCTGAACCAATCATGGGACCGGCCATGTACCCACCTGGTTCAAGGCAACCCCAGAATCTCCAAATCCCAGAGATAAAGGCACGGTTAGACAGCATCCGCGGTGGCTATGCAAGGCAAATGAACGAAAGGTTTAACCTGCCAACAGCCCAAGCTAGTCAAGGTGCAATTCTAGTTTTACCAGAAGATATTGGGCTATACTCAGAAGTTATCTCTCGATGGGAATCAATCACTCTCAACCTGATAAATGAGAGAAATTGGACAGATAACAAATCTAAGGTCAATTATATCGAAAACCTCCTAGGCGAAACGGAGAAAAAGACCTGGATTCAGTGGAGAATGGCATTCCCCACTGAATATGAGGAATTAGTTAACATTGCCGATGACCCACAAAATGTAATATCACAAGTCAGGCGAATGTTTCTGTTGGAGGATCCGACAACCGGGTCCACTGAAGAGCAAGACCGAGCGTACAACGACCTGGAGAGACTTTCATGCCACAATGTGAAAGATCTTTTCGATTATATAAATGATTATAAGATTTTGGCGGCAAAATCAGGAAGGATGTTCATATCTCCTGAACTCTCGACAAAATTTTTCAGAAAGATGCCTCCAATTATTGGTGGAGAAATTGAGAAGGCATTTGCTGAAAAATACCCAGGCAATACTGTGGGTGTTATTCCAAGAATACATTTTACCTACCAGTACCTGGCAGAGCAGTGTAAGAGAGTTGCACTCCAAAGAAGCCTCAAAGATCTCTCATTCTGTAGCCGTATACCAGTGCCGGGTTACTATCAAAAGAACAAGAAGTATGGTCTTCGAAAGGCGAAGACATATCGGGGCAAACCACATGATACGCATATCAGAGTATTCAAAAGGAAGCACGCAGATAAAGTAAGGAAATACAAGTGCTTTATATGTGGTGAAGAAGGACATTTTGCCCGCAACTGCACAAGGCAAAAAGGCAACATTGCAAGAGCAGGCATAGTCGAAAATCTAGACCTAGATGATGACTGGGATGTGCTCTCGGTAGATCAAAATGAACCAGATAGCGATGCAATCTGTTCATTTTCTGAAGGAGAAGGAGGTACTAGTCATTCTTTGATGGCTGGTATAAATGAGGTTCCGTACGAAACCGCAATGATGATAACGAGTGAAGAAATCTCATGGCGAGTGGTGACCTCAGTGCCCCAAGAAATCCAAAATTGTGCGCATCAATGGAAGGACAACAGTCCAGTGGCGCAAGAATTCATGAGGTGTCTGTTCTGCAAGGAGCAGACTAATCCAAGGATGAGAGCACATTGCAGTATATGTCATTTGACTGTCTGCCCAATGTGTTCGAGATTCAACCTGGGAAGAAGGTTGACAATACAAAGATCAAATCTCCAGTATGACAACAAGGACACCCTAATTAATGAGCTGATTGGGTATACAAATTTCCTCTTAGCAGAAAACCAAAGGCTAAAGGAAAGAATTGAAGAATTGGAGATGGGAAAGGATCTGGATGAAATGCGAGATCCAACAAAAGGAAAAACCCCCGAAAAACAAATTCTTGAAGAAGTAGAATCGGATGATGAAGCAATTAAAAACCATATCCAGAAACGAAATGGAGTGGTAATCAAGATGCTGACAGATAGAGATGAATACATCAGTACTCAAGTTCCAGATCCGAGAAAAGGGAAGAGAGTCTTAAACAGACTTTACAACATTGAGCTAACAATGGAAATACCAGGTGTTGAGAAGTTTAAAATCCAAGCAATCCTGGATACTGGTGCCACAGTTTGCTACGTGGACCAGAATGCAGTCCCAAAAGAAGCTTTGGAACCCAGTGTGTACCCTATTCAAATCAACGGGGTTAACTCTTCTCAAATAGCCAACCAAAAACTCAAAGGCGGAATGATGGCTATCGAGGAAAATCGTTTTCGTATTCCTTTCACCTATGCATTCCCAATGGAACAGAGGGACGGAATCCAAATGCTGATTGGCTGCAATTTCATCCGAGCCATGCAAGGAGGGCTTAGGATTGAGGGCCAAATGGTAACAATTTACAAAAATGTTACAACAATCGCGACAAAAGTCGACGCTGAGGTGGCAGCTTCAGCAGCAATCGAAGAACTAGAGCTGTCTGAACTAGAATATTTTGAGATTCAGAGAATCACTGCATACTCTTGTGGTGAAGAATCACAGAAATTCAAGGAAAGGTTCAGACCCCTTCTGGAGAGATTAAAAGAACAAGGGTATATTGGAGAAAATCCTCTCCAACACTGGGAAAAGAATCGGGTTAAGTGCAAGTTAGACATTATCAACCCGGATATCACAATCCAAGATAAGCCTCTGAAACATGTCACACCAGCAATGAAAGAGCAATTTGACAAGCATGTTCAGGCGCTACTCAAGATTGGAGTGATACGATCCAGTAAGAGCCGACACAGAACCATGGCAATGATGGTAAACTCAGGTACATCAATAGATCCAAAGACTGGTGCTGAAATCAAAGGCAAGGAGCGTATGGTATTTAATTACCGCACCCTCAATGATAATACCCACAAAGACCAATACAGCTTGCCAGGAATTAATACCATCCTTAAGAAAGTCGGCAATAGTCGAATTTACTCGAAATTCGACTTAAAAAGCGGGTTCCATCAGGTGGCAATGGATCCTGAATCGGTTGAGTGGACGGTTTTTGTCGTTCCAAATGGCTTGTATGAATGGCTAGTTATGCCATTCGGGTTGAAAAATGCACCAGCAATTTTTCAAAGAAAGATGGACGACTGCTTCCGGGGAACGGAGAGCTTCATAGCAGTCTACATCGATGATATACTGGTGTTTTCTGAAGATGAAGAACAGCATGCCAAACACTTGGAGGTTATGCTGACAATTTGTGAGAAATGGGGGCTTGTACTCTCCCCAACTAAAATGAAAATAGCTGTACAGGAAATCGAATTCCTAGGTGCAGTTATTGGGAACAGAAAAATCAAACTCCAGCCGCACATAATCAAGAAAATCATTTCTTTCGATGAAGAGAAATTGAAGGAGAAGGCTGGTATGAGATCATGGCTTGGCATCCTCAACTATGCCAGATCATACATACCAAAATTGGGAACATTACTTGGGCCATTATACTCAAAAACAAGTGAACACGGTGACAAAAGGCTCAAAAGCTCAGACTACGAGATCATCAGAAAGGTCAAGCAAGCGGTGCAGCAGCTCCCAGATCTCGAGCTACCTCCGGAAGGATCCTATATCATCCTTGAAACAGACGGATGTATGAAAGGATGGGGTGGGGTATGCAAATGAAAGAAAGCAAAGCATGACCCTCGAAACACGGAGAAAGTTTGTGCATATGCAAGCGGGAAATTCCCAGTGATTAAATCCACAATAGATGCAGAAATCTATGCTTGCATGGAAACAATGAAGGCACTCAAGATTCACTACCTGGATCAAAAGGAGATCACTCTCAGAACTGATTGCCAGGCCATAATTAGTTTCTATAACAAGTCAGCACAAAACAAACCTTCAAGAGTCCGATGGATTAATTTTGTTGACTTTGTTACAGGAACAGGAGTGCAAGTAAATTTCGAGCACATTGATGGCAAAATGAATGTGCTAGCTGATTCGTTATCACGATTAACAGCAAATATGGTAAAAACCGGAAATTGCTATTTCGCTGATGAACAATTATCCGATTTAGAAAAGGTGCTCGAAGAAACAAAAGGAGCTCCTGAGGAGATAATCAAGCATCTGGCAACGATTATCGGGCATATTGATAATATGCTAGATGAAAAACCTTTCTTTCAAAACCTCTAGAGCAAGGCGATAAGCGGACATGGTGGACCGCTGGAAAAACCCACTATACCCTGTATCTTAGGAACTGTCTGGTGGTAATCTACGGAAAGCTACTGACATTTTTAGTTTTCTTATAATTTTTATTTTGTGTGAATTTTATTTCTTTTTCAGAAAAATGGTGCTTGATCATCTGAGGAACCTCATGAGAATCCATGAAGGAAGTTCAACAACCGGGTTCAGACCAGGAAGCCGGCAAGCATTTCAGCAGGCCGAAAGATGGGCAACCTCAGGAAGAGAGTCAGACTCTCTTCGGGATTATGAAATAATAACTGGTGACTTACTAACAATGTACCCACGATCTTTTCAGTGGGAAGGAACCATGCTACTTAGGCTTGAGGAAATTCATAAGGAGCAAATACAAAGGACCATCGATGAAGTTGAAAGGCTCATGGTCTTGAATTATTTGCAAAAGATTCGCCTAGAGCAGAAGGCATTCAAGGACAACTGGGCTAGTACTGCACTAGAACCAGTTAATCATAACATTGATGAGATGTTAGCAATTCACCAAAAGATGCGATCGATCCAGCAAGGCCATTATTATTAGTGAGTCCCACCATTATAAGGGAATCACATTATTGTGTTTGCTTTCGGTGCCACTACGGTAGTGCGCATCTTTTCTTTTTCTTTATTTACTGTCACATGGGTTGGCACGAAATGAGTGGTTTGCTTTTATTTCTTTTGGGCAATTATTGTACTAAAGATGCCCACTAGTTTGCTAAGGACATACCAACTGTGGTAGACGAATAATTGAAATGGACGATGGGGTCCATATGCGCACCCGCATTCAATTATCGAGCTCACCAACCGGTAGCGTTCCTTCTATATAAGCAGTAGGATGTTTCACTAAGAGGGCATCACCCAACTTAGTAATTATCTCCTCTTCTCTTGTATCATTTGCCAGATATCAATAAAATTTCCTCATTTTCCTCTCAAAACTTTGGAACTAGTATTCATTAGTAATCAGAAGTTTCAAAGTCGATCCGATCGCTATCGCTATTATTCTATTTTGGTATCAGAGCGAGGTTTGTATTCTTAATATTATGGCTTTCTAATTTTCTAATTATTCTGGGTAGGCACCTAGGGGGAGATTATACCAAACTAATAAAATTGTTTAAATTAATCAACCAGAAAACGTCAGTTAAAAGTGAAATTTTAAGAAACCAAAAGAATCATCCTGCCGTATAGTACCTAAAAAAAAAGGGGGGAAGATTGCGGGTAAACACGATGATGTGAGGTTATAACCAAAGTAAATAAACTTAAAATTGGCAAAGTAAAGGAAGATTAATTAATAAACTGGGTACACAGTTTTGGGTGCACATAGCAGAAAATTTTACTCAAAGTAGCAAAATCATAAGGGTGACCACATTTTTGGGTGGCAAAAACAGAAGGTTTAACTTTCGGGTGGCAATTGCTAGATTTCACAAATTTTGGATGGCACAGAAAAAAATTATCCAAAAAATAAATAAGAGTGAAGGACATTTTAATCCAAATAGGAGTGGATCTCCAAATTTGGACGTGAAGAAAACAATTCCCAAGAAACACTCCTACAGTCACAGACTAAAGCCAAGAATATTTGAAAGGAGCGAATTAATAGTTCTCAAAAAAAAAAAAAAATTAATGTGGTGCAGATAAAATTTTTGTGCCCAATTAAAAAGTATGTAGACGATATATAAATTTTTGTTCAAACATGAAACATATCAGTTGTAGTGTTATAATACACTCTGACATGATGCGGATAACAAGAGCACTTCATGCATGTGACAGCACGATAAAAGAGGAGTCCTATCATCTGTCAATCTTTTAAGATTGGTAGTGTGTAAACTTTTAATCTGGATCGTTATATCTAACTTCAACAGTTATGGAAACCCTGTACAAAATACCAGATTGATAGGTTCGAAAAATTTTAACCATCGAGATTAGATCGAACGGTCCGGATCAAAAGTTAGCATTCTACCAACCTTAAAAGATTGGCAGAGGATACTTTCCCAGATAGAGAGAGAGATACACACACACACACACACACACACACATATACATATATATAGAAAGTTTAATATACACTATAGTGTATAGAACGTTCTATGCACCACGGATTTTTTCAGGGGTATTTTTCTAAATTGACAAATCTAATTTAACCAATCTAATCTACATATTGAAATCTCATAGCAAACTAAATTTTACAATTTTTGAGATTTTATTACTATTTTTTTCGAATTTTTTAAAACATTCCATTTTTGGAATGTTATACTATTTACAATATTCCAAAAATGCATGTTTTAAAAAATTCGAAAAAATAGTAATAAGTTTTCAAAAATTGTAAAAAATGGTTTGCTATGAGATTTCAATATATAGATTAGATTGGTTAAATTAGATTTATCAATTTACAAAAATATTCTCGAAAAAGTCCACGGTGCATCGAACGTTCTATGCACTATAGTGCACATTAAACTCTCTCTCTCTCTCTCTCTCTCTCTATATATATATATATATATATATATAGAGTTTTGCTATGGTGAGTCGCGACTCACAGAGGGTCCGTGAGTTGAGTCCAAAGCTCTTAGATTTGGTTCAAAATGACCGATCCAAACTGTCTAATACAATCTTCCTATTGAAATCTCTATGCGGACAAAATTTTATATTTTTTTTGAAATTTTTAAGTATTTTTTAAAAATTTTACAAAATTGTTAATCTATTAGTTCTGAACCGTTAAAAAAATTAAACAGTTTTTAAAAATCCGAAAAAATACATAAAAATTTCTAAAAAATATAAAATTTGGTCTGCATGAATATTTCAATAGAAAGATCATATTGGACGGTTTGAATCTGTCATTTTTAATTAGATCTAAGAGTTTGTCATCGAAACTCACATGAGTCGCGACTCACCATAACAAAACTATATATATATATATATATATATATATATATAGAGTTTTGCTATGGTGAGTTGCAACTCACCAAAGCGTCCGTGAGTCGCGCTCAAAATTTTGAAATTAAGTTCAAAACGACCGATCCAAACCGTCTAATACGATCTCCCTATCGAATTCTCCATGCAGACCAAATTTTATATTTTTTCGAAATTTTTAAGTATTTATTTCAGATTTTTAAAAACTGCTGTTTTTGAACGGTTCGGAACTAATTAGATTAATGATTTTCTAAAATCTAAAATAAATACTTAAAAATTTCGAAAAAATATAAAATTTGATCTGCATGGAGAATTCAATAGGAAAATCGTATTAGACGGTTTGGATCGGTCGTTTTGAACTTAATTTCGAAATTTTGAGCGCAACTCACGGACGCTTTGGTGAGTTGCAACTCACCATAGCAAAACTCTATATATATATAGAGTTTTGCTATGGTGAGTTGCAACTCATCAAAGCGTCCGTGAGTCGCGCTCAAAATTCCAAAATTTAGTTCAAAAGGACCGATCCAAACCGTCTAATACGATCTCCCTATTGAAATCTCCATGCAGACCAAATTTTATATATTTTTTAAATTTTTAAGTATTTATTTCGAATTTTTAAAAACTGCTGTTTTTGAACGGTTCAGAACTAATTTGATTAATGATTTTCTAAAATTTAAAAAAAAATACTTAAAAATTTCGAAAAAATATAAAATTTGGTCTGCATGGAGATTTCAATAGGGAGATCGTATTAGACGGTTTGGATCGGTCATTTTGAACTAATTTTGAAAATTCGAGCGCGACTCACGGACGCTTTGGTGAGTTGCAACTCACCATAGCAAAACTCTATATATATATATAGAGAGAGAGAGAGAGAGAGAATGGCTAGCGTGCCATCGATGGCACGGAGGGTCCCGTGCCATCAAGTTATTTTTCAAGTTCCAAAATTCCAACGGTCAATCCGAACTGTTCAAGTTATTCTCCATATTGAAATAACTTTGGAGATCAAATTTTATATTTTTTCGAATTTTTGTGTTATTTATTATGATATTTTTAAAAATATTATGATTAAAGTATTTCAAGCCCTCCAATTTGAAAATATCATAATAAATAGTAAAAAAATTCGAAAAAAATGTAAAATTTGGTCTCCAAAGGTATTTCAATATTTTGATCAACTTGAACGGTTTGGATCGACTGTTTGACTTTCGAATTTCGAAAAACGAGTCGATAGAAAATTGATGGCACGTGCCATCGATGGCGCGTTAGCCATTCTCTCTCTCTATATATATATATATTCCCTCAACTATTAAATTATTTATTTTTTATTTACATATATATTCCTTCGGTGTAGATAAATTTAAGATACGAATAAATATGAAAGTTTTGAGTTAATCCTGTAGTAATGGCAAAGATTCGAGCAGGGAATTAAGTAATTGTCTCAGCTCTGTCTTCTGGGGAAGTGAGCTTAATTAAACAAATGCAAATAAAGAGAGGTACAGAATGAGAGTTCAGATCTGGTGCCGCGCGGCACACCGTGTAGCGCGGCATCGTAGCCGTCTGATCAAGATCCAATGGACAAGGGAGCCCCGTGCATGTAACCTAGATTGATAGGCCCGTAAAAAATGAACCGTCCGATCAAGATCAGACGGCCCGTACGCGCGCTACACGGTGTCCCGCGCTACACGGGATTCGGGTCCACAGAATGATACCAGAATTTGAAAAGGGAATCCATGTCTTATAGCAGATCGGTTTAATTCATCACATTTTCACATGCTTGATTTCTGCCTCTCTGCTACTATTGGATGCATCAGCCACAGATCCGGGACATAAGGAGACAAATGAATTTATTGTTACAATTAATTTCTTTCTTCATTTTTTGGTAATGGAATTTTTAATACATGTCCCAATGCGAGTCTAGCTACAAAATGGAAATTAATTATTGTCGATTGTTACAATTTAAGTTCTAATCATAATAAGATAACCCGCTACAAGAAAAATAGTCTTTACATAGTTTTTTATAGCTAGATTTTTTTATTTATGTTGGAAATTATTCGATTTATTTTACAGACATAGGGAGAAAATGAGAATTTCTTTGCCCCGTTTCGAGTCTTGAACTTAGCGTCGATCAGAAAGGAACTATTTATTGAGCGCATTCCTTATTGTTCTAGTGATGTTGCTGGCTATTCTTGGGGTATGCTCCGTATTGCTCACTGTCATAAATACAGTAAGTTTCCTACTCCATAAATAAAGTAAATTTCCTATTCGTTAGCGCAAGCTTTTTATATATAGCTTTAGGTGCTTGTTGGGGTAGGGCTCTTCCACGGTCCTTAGAAGTTCATCTACGACAGCAAGTGCCAACAACAACGCTAGTAGGTTTGTAGCCTCCTTTGCCCTCAATCTTTCTCGTATTCCTTGATCTTGCTCGTGGGCATGGGGTTGGAGATCTACCTTAGCAAGCCTTACAAGTAGGGGTGATTAACGTGGTAAACGGACACGGAATGAGGTGTTCCGTTTACCGTTCCGTTAACGAAACAAAATTGATTTCGCTACCGTTTACCGTTCCACTTACTAAACGAAATGATTTCGCTAAACGGCATGTACAAAAACACGTTAAAACACGTTAAACCGTTCCATTTCATGTTCCGTTTACCGTTTCATTAAGGAAACGAAACAAATATCTCTACCGTTTACCGTTCCGTTTCACCAAACGAAACGGCATAACGTTTTTTTTGTTTCCGTTGGCAGGCCTACTTACAAGTACTCTGCCCCCTATAGTTTATTTTGGTACTATACCAGCATTTCCGGAGTCTTTTTGTGTTCGCGCACATCTTTCTTCAAGTCAACGAAGCGTTATTTAATGCACTAAATTTATAAATTTTTTAGAAAGACTCAATTTTCTATTAATATCTCTTTATAAATCTAGCAATTTATTTTTGATAGACTTTTTTAAATCTTGTAATATCTAATGTAACAATTTGAAAAGGTCTAGCAATTTATTTTTGCTACATTACATATTAACAAGATTCGAATAAGTCTATCAAAAATAAATTGCTAGATTTTTAAGGAACTATTAATAGAAAATTAAGTCTTGCTAAAGAAATTACTAGATTTAGTGAATCAAGTAAATCTAGTAATAGAACAAGATCCAACATAAATAAAAAAGTCTAGTTATAAAAATCTATGTAAAAGTCATCTTTCTTATAGTAACCCTAGCACTTTATTAATTTTTCTAAGACAAAAATTTATCAATTATTGTTGAAAATTTCTATGTTTAAATTGTTTCAATCATAATAAGCTCGACATATTTTAGAATTAATGAATAAAATTTATCTAGTTAATTTGCAATCCCTAACAGTAGCTAGACTAATTAGTATTACATATTTCGAATATTAGTTCTTGAATATATCGATCGGTTGAGTCTTCTTAAAAAAAATTGGAATGGTAAATTAATATAAAGAAGACTTTGTTGCTGAAGGGAAAACCTTCCAAATAAGGATTTTTGCTTGAAGAAAACATGGTAATGAATATCCATCCCATTACGTAAACATAACTATAAAAATTTTGAATCCAGTATATGTTTATTTGTTTAGAAAATAGAAACAAATTAAGTTTTCTTGAAGAACTAGCTATAAAAGAGCAACGAAATTAAAAAAATTGAGGTCAACGATAAAAAGAAAAGAAAATGCAAAATGTTTCTGATAAAACAATCTGAAATGAAATAGAAATGATCAGAAATGAAAAAAAAAATAAAATAAATGTTTCTCATTTCTGATAATAATAAACAGGAACATATATATTCTGCTATGTATTTGTTATTACTATTCTTGTTATTATTATTATTGCTTAATTATATGAATTATTAACAACATTAGTTGAATTTGGAGATGTACCGCAATATTTACTGAAAAAGCTGGTTTCAATATTTCATTTTGTTAACAAGCTTGCAAATGTAAAGTTAAAGACGTGATATAACGAAAAGGTCATTCAGTCTTCTGGTAAAGGGAGATTAGTTACATATATGCCAAGGGAAGAGAATGAAGGAAGGAGACGTAAACAGTAGGAGAGGCATGCATGCAGGGCTGTCAAACGTGTGAGATGGAACGAAAATCCATCATTCCGTTTTCATTCCACTTCAAAATACGAAACAGAAAATCATTCCATTTCCGTTCTATTTCGTTAAACGGAACGGAAATTTCACTTCCACATTCATTTTACATAGAAATTTCTCATTTCAACGTTCCATTTTCATTCCGTTTCTGAAAATGAAACTACTTTTCCTTCCACTTCTGTTCCATTTCAGACGGAACGAAACGGCGGTATATTGACAGCCCTACATGCATGCACTGATGCACGTGGAATGATACCAATGCAGTGCAGTGCAGTGCAGGGAATGTGTCAGAGTGAGGTCTTAATTGTACTGTACACTATTCTACATAAATTAAATAAGTTTACAGGCCTCACGCATCTCAATGCATGTCACAAACTAACAGTCTAACAAATCAAGTAGCAAATATATACGTATAATCTCTCTCTCTCTCTCTCAGCTTTGTAACATCCGCAGCAGACATTGCGGACGTGTGTGTATATATAGATTGGTTAAGTAGACTACAGTATACGGATCAAATCTGTATGTCTGAGTTGTTTTTTTTAAATTCAAACAGTCGATTTAAACTGTTCAAGTTGTTCTTCATATTAAAATATTTTTGGAGACTAACACTATAAGAAAGATGATCTTTAGATAGATTTTTATAGGTAGATTTTTTTTTATTTATGTTGATTCTTGTTCTATTACTAGATTTACTTAATGCACTAAATCTGACAATTTTTTTAGCAAGACTCAATTTTCTATTAATATCTCCTTAAAAATCTAGTGATTTATTTTTGATAGATTTTTTCAAATATTGTAATATCTAATGTAGCAAAAATGAATTGCTAGACTTTTCTGAATTGCTACATTAGATATTACAAGATCTGGAAAAGTCTATCAGAAATAAATTGCTAGATTTTTATGGAGATATTAATAAAAAATTGAGTCTTGCTAAAAAAAATTGCTACATTTAGTGCATCAAGTAAATCTAGCAATAAGATTTAGTGTATCAAATAAATCTAGAAATAGAACAAGGTTCAACATAAATAAAAAAAGTCTAGCTATAAAAATCTATGTAAAGATCATCTTTCTTGTAGTGCAAATTTTATATTTTTTTGAATTTTTTGCTATTTATTATGATATTTTTAAAAACATTACGATTAGAGTATTTCAGGCTCTCCAATTTGAAAATATCATAATAAATAGAAAAAAATTTAAAAATTGTAAAATTTGGTCTTCAAAGGTATTTCAGTATTGTGAACAACTTGAACGGTTTGGATCCACCATTTAAATTTTGGACCTCGAAAAACGAGTCCTTAGAAAATCGATGGCATGGCGCGTTAGCCATTCTCATATAGAAATTGCAGACAAATAATGAAGTAATTCATCAAAAAAATAATTCTATTGAACTATAACATGCCAAACATTTTTGTTGTGGTGATGATATCGGAAAAAATAATGATTTGTGCATATATGTAGGTTTTAATATTTTGAAATTGTTAAGCCATCGATTATATACGTACATATAATATAAAAAAGTAGAGATTATCCATTTTTTTCATTTGAATTCACATGCGAAGCTTATGAGAGATTATAAGTTGAGACCGAGTCTTATAATTTTAAAATTAGTAAACAATATGTGAGTTATTTAAATATAAAATGGAGGCAATGATTTTCTTTGTAAATAACGATTAAGATTAAAATTGTTTTGTAAAATTGATCTTGATATGTATATCCAGGTGAAGTCATGATTTTAGTTACCTTTAAATAATTTTTCAAATTGAAATCACTACAGTAAAACACAAAAAACCAACAGTAGAAATGAAAAGAAGAACGATGATCAGGAACTAATCAATTCATGCTTAATAGTAACAAAACTAATAAATAGTAGAAGCAGAAAAAAATTCTTGATGGAAAGGGCCTTCGGCCGAACAAATGAAACAAGAAAAAATTTAGAAAAGAAAAGGAAACAAATTCGATACTAACAAGAGCCATATAATTTGTAACACGAGATACACAAACATAAATCTGAAATTGACATGGAAGATCGTTAAGCAACACTAGTTGATTATCTAATTTTGGGACAATAACCAAGCCTTAGTTCAAGATCTAGTTCTTCATTAGGGCAAACGGTGCTTTTTAGTGTTACCTCGTTTTGCAGTTGTTGTAGTGGAATCGGCGAGTTAGATGTTGCAAACAGAGGGAATTCAACTGGAGTAACACATCTCCTCTTAGAAATTAGAGCCTCATCGAGCTCATTAATCCGGCAGTGACCTTTCCGCTTCAGACTTGCCACAACCATCCGGGTCAAATCTTTCGGAACAAGAACCTGGTCTCTATCATTATCAGTATTATTCACAATTAGGGCAGTTAATATTGGATCCTTGGGCTTGTGATCTTTCACAACAGACGCATATGAGGTATCATGGTTGACAGTTGGGTCAGTCGTGCAATCGTCGGATGGAGTGTTTGGGTTACTTTGTGAGTTTGGGCTAGCAGGCTGCTGCTGCTGCCGGAGCCTGGCGCGGTCTCTCCGGTGCACGTTCATGTGGCCCCCCAGAGCTTGAGCTGACCGGAACTCTCTCTGGCAGAAGGTGCAGGAGTAGGACCTTGGAGGCCACACATGCAGCAGCGTGTCTTCGGCAAAGGCCTGCTCTTCCCATGATGCATCAAGAGCCGAACTATGATTATGATTATTATACGCAGAGGCGAAAAGGGAGGCTTGTGATCTGGGGTTGATCCATGGTCTCCTTTTTGACAACATCACATATTTGCTGGTTTGATCCATTCACCTGGAACTCTGCAACTCTGGAAGAGTAATTAATCAATTAATACTAAATGAGGAATTGAGGATGAGGAAATTGAGGGGGGCGATCGATTGTGGAGGGAATCAATGAGGATAATACTTACTTTAAGCTTGATCGCTTGGTTGCTTGCGCTGGTGCCCTTTGCTTCTATTAGTGTTCGTCTTCCACTGATATATTATAATTTATATTCACAAAAATTATAAAAAAAGGGTAATTAAATTCCTTTGAAACCTAGCTAGCTATCTTGTAGGGTATAGTGTCAAGACAGCGCTAGCTGTGTCCTGTATCCTAACGAATTAAGTATGTTGGATTCTGAGAAAGGTGAAACTTGAAAGCAAAATATTGTTTGGATTTTTACATCTCTTCTCAACAGATAACAATTATATTGAACAGGTACACATAATTTCTTTACAGATAGCAACCCTGACTCACCATATACAAATATCCTCTCAGATGGTCAGATATCTGACAATTACTTAACAAAAATACCATTCCTTGGTTTGAGTTGAGAACTGGATATGAAAGCACAAATCTAGCTCGATGTAAATTAATTTACTGCCGGCAATAATTTCTGATGATGTCAAGTACCCGATCAAGAGAGGATATATATATGCATGAGACGTACGACTCATCTAATTTTGTTGTCTGTCCGTTAATTTGCATGTGCATTAATTAATTCCATACTTTGGTAATTATATATCTTTATGAAATATATATAACAGCATATGAATATGCATAATTAAGGTCCTTAATTAATTAATTAGTTACAACCTTACAATTACGTACCCCGCAGCAAAAGGACATGCATGATAACATATATATATTGATCAGTTGTCAACTTGTCATTCAGAGATGGATGACTCTTTCTAGACCGATACGCGCTACAGGAGCTAAATAATATTTCTAGTCCGATACATTAAAGAAAGGAAATATGGACCTATCATTGGAAATGGAATGCATACTCAACCACCTTAATTTTACTTTGTTTATATTTGACTGGTCCCAATTAATTTATATTACAAATCACACTAAATCTTTGAGCTTAGCGGTATATTTCAAACTTAACGTCAATGTTATGGGGCTATTAATTATATATTGAATCATATCAAAAGAACATTCTTATATCGATTGATCAATACCGTGTCTCTTATATGACTCGTGTAAAGCTTTTCAGTATCGTCTGCAGGTTTTGTTAAATTATTTAAATATATATATACCACCTCATGTTCTTAGTACTTTAGCGTTCGTATGTGAAAAAACGATTGTCTACACCCGTCACATAATATGTCGGTTTAGATAGTCTTTACTAAAAGGCTATAACTAAACTTTATATATGCATATATATTGGCCAGGAACGGAGCTATGGGCAAAGAGTACTCATAGTGGATTTTGAAACTATATATTTGATTTTTGAATACATAATATATATTGCTTATTTTATGATCGAAAGTTCAAAGTACGTTGCATACTTTGAGATTTCTATAGCGTTTTTTTTTTCTGCATAAAATATAAATTATAAATTTTGCATAATAATTTGTTCCGTAAGTGGTTTTTTTTTTCAAAATGTCTTATTAATCGCCATTTACATTTTTCTTGTAGTAATGAGAGAAATGTTATATGTGGTGCAATATTTTTATGCATATTTATGTCCGTTTGTGCATAATAAATTTATCCGTTGGATTTGTTTTAAAATTTATGAATCTAATTTTAATCGATTTATTATATATAATATATTGAGATCTCACAATAAATAACAGACTATTTTTTTTTCTTAAGATTTTTTTTCAGATTTTTGAAATTTTAAAGGAATTTCTTTAATATTAGCCTGATATTTTTTAAAGATTTTTTTTCAGAATTTGTTAAAATCATAAGAAATATTGAAATTTTTTCAGAATTTTCTAATTAAAGATTTTTTTTAATTTCAAATTTATGTCATTCAGATTGATCCGTTGGATTTCTTTATATTTTCAGATTTTAAAAAATCTCCAATAAATATTAAAGGAATTTCACTGAAAATTTAAATTTGGTTTTATATATAATTTCAATATATAATTTATATTAATTAAATTATATATTTATGTTTGTACATTTTTAAACAAATTCGACGAATAAACCTAGCTAGGATACATACAAACGACTTAATTATACATTATAATACATCATAGTATTGTTCAAATAATGAAACAAATACCATAACGAGGAAACTGTCATTTATAGCATGTAAGACCAAGCCTCTACCATTTTTTCATGAATACTTGAAATAAATTAGGCAAAATTGGGCCGATACCCCTCAAATCTTTCTTAATTCACTACGGGAAAAAGGACCTTCTGTAACGGCACTTCTGTAACGGTTTTTGAAATAACCGTTACAGAATAGTGAGGCATTAGGCGGGAAAATTGGCGCCACAAATCTGTAACGGTTATTATGAAACAACCGTAATAACATTTCCGTCATGGTCAGGAAAAAAAATGCATCAAGCTTCTGTAACGGTTGTTGGATAATAACCGTTACAGATTTCTAATATTCTGTAACGGTTATTATCCAGCAACCGTTACAGAAAAGAAAAAAGAAATATATAAATATCAACCATCTTTTGTAACGGTTATTAGTAAATAACCGTTACAGTAGGTTAACGTTTTTTTTTATTTTTTATTGATTCTGTAACGGTTATTTTTAATAACCGTTACAGAAAAGTTATGTATTTAATTAGGTCTTCTTCCCATCCCAACAAACTCACAGCTAGCGCCGCACTTAACTCTTTTCTGATCTTCTCATTTATTGCGATTTGTGGTGTCCTACTTCACTCCAAAAAAATATCAAAAATTTTCTAAAAATTCTGAAAAAATAATAATTAGAAAGAGAATAAGAAGGAGAGCAGATTTAAGGTAAAAAAAATTAATTTTGAACCGTATCTTTTATTTTTATATTTTTTTCTTATTTATTTCGATTTTTTCATTAATTCATGGTTATTTTTGTTTTTTTATATATTTTAAGATCTCATTGAATAGGAGAAGATCTTACATCGGCCGGATAAGTCGCACGATTCAACGGATCGGAAGTCACACGATTGAAAGTATATATTTTCATGAACTTCTCTTTTTTTAAATTATTTGCATTTGGTTAATAATTTGCATATATATATAGGCATGGATTTTGTATTGTCATATAGGAACCAAATACCGGAACTCAACTGAATTTAGGTCATTGCCCGTCCGAGATTAATCCATTAGGGATTAATCTCGGATAGTACTCCCGGTCGGGAGTACTGCTCTTTGGATACGATCTGTCTCATTTAGGACAGCGAGTTGTACGTTAGATGCAATGTGTTGTCTGAGAAAAATTCGGCGGCATTTCCCTTGTGTTCCCACGGATACGTACGCACGAGCAATCGTGTGTTGGCGTATTCAGGGAACATAAGGGGAAATGCTGCCGAATTTTTCTCAGATAGCACATTGCATCTAACGTACGCTCGCTAATGAGACAGAGTATCCAAAGAGCGGGCTAGGATGGTGACCGGTCCGAAAACCTAATATGACAAATTGGTCCGAAACCCTAATAATTTGCATAAATTTTATTGCTCAGATGAATCGGACGTGGATGTACTCAAGTAATCGATGCTCGTCTACATTTTTTAGAGGACTTGAAGAATTTATGGTTTGTGCTAAAGAGAATTTGAAAATGAAAGAAGATGATAAAATGTATTGTCCTTGTCGTGTTTGTCAGAATTTGTTGAAGTGGTCTAATTTTGAAGAAGTGAAGGCTCATTTGATTATAAATGGATTTCAACCGGATTATAGTCGGTGGACACTCCATGGAGAGAATGGGGGGGATAGTACTAGCACAAATGTATTGGATTCTGTGTATGAGGAAGAAAATGTATCATTGGATGATGAAATTGATGATGTCAATGTATTTGATGATGAGAATGTAGATGATGATAGAAATGTAGATAACTCAGAATTTAATGCCGATTTAGATGAAATTGTGAACAATGTGGATGAAAATTTTGTTGATAATGTTGAAATTTTTGGTATGTTACGTGAAGAAGATAAAATAGCTTTATATCCTGGTTGTGAATTGTCAAAACTTAATGCTGTTTTCAAACTGTTCAATCTTAAAGCCAAAAATGGATGGAGTGATGCAAGTTTCACATCTTTGCTCAAACTATTACATAAAGAATTTCTTCCAAAAGATAACCAATTGCCAGATTCAATTTATAAGGCTAAAAAGATGTTATGTCCTTTAAAAATTGGAGTTGAGAGAATTCATGCATGTCCAAATGACTGCATATTATTCCGGAATGAGTACGGAGACTTGCATAAATGTCCAAAGTGTAATGCGTCACGGTATAAACCGAGGGACGATCAAATTGAAGATGAAGGTAGTAAGGGACCAGCTGCGAAAGTGGTGTTTTATCTACCAATAATACCAAGATTCCAGCGGCTTTTCTCTAACGCGAAGGATGCCAAATTGTTAAGATGGCACGCAGACTGCAGGAAAAAAGGCGATGGCATGCTCAGACACCCAGCAGACTCTCCAGATTGGATAAATATAGATAGGGAATTTGAAGATTTCGGCAGTGAACCTAGAAATTTGAGATTGGGTTTATGTACAGACGGGATGAATCCTTACGGCAACATGAGTAGCCGGCAGACTACGTGGCCGGTCTTGTTGTGTATTTACAATCTTCCTCCCTGGCTATGCATGAAAAGGAGATACATGATGATGCCCTTGTTGATTTCTGGTCCCAAGCAACCAGGTAATGATATAGATGTGTACTTGGCTCCATTAATAGATGACCTTGGTGAATTGTGGCAGAATGGAGTGAAAATATATGATGCACACTCTAGAAGTGAGTTTAACCTCCGTGCCATGATATTTTGCACAATTAATGATTTTCCTGCATACGGAAACCTGTCAGGGTATAGGAATAAAGGAGCGAAAGCGTGTCCTATTTGCATGGAAAACACTCATTCTGTGTACCTGAAAAACTCCAGAAAAAATGTTTACTTGGGACACCGGAGGTTTATTAAGAACCGCAACCACCCTTACCGTCGAGACAAGGAAAGGTTTGACGGTACTGTAGAAAAAGACAAGGCCCCAATACCGTTATCCGGTTCAGGGGTGTATCGACAGGTGAAGGACATTAATGTAAAATTTGGTAAGAAATTTGCAAATGAGATACCCAAGGGGATATGGAAGAAGAAGTCTATATTCTGGAATCTTGAATATTGGCAGAGTTTGGAGATTAGGCATTGCTTAGATGCGATGCACATAATAAAGAACATATGTGAAGCTTTGATCGGTTGCATGTTGGAAATTCAAGGGAAAACTAAAGATGGCATAAATGCGAGGAAGGACATGGTTGAAATGGGAATCCGGCAAGAACTAGCGGCACAAGATAAGGGAAAAAGCCGAACTTGGCTGCCTGCAGCACAATTTAATTTATCAAAGCAAGAGAAAAAAAGCTTATTAGAATGCCTGAAATCTATTAAGGTTCCTACTGGTTATTCCTCGAATATATCAAGAAAGGTTTCTATTAAGGACAACAAATTCCTACTGGTTGTTCACTTAAAGCACAATATTTGTTCACCTTTCAGGTACAATTGGAGCTAGTACTCATATACCGGATCTTGCAATGAGAACCAAAGCACATATGAAAGTTCTCCAACATCTTGCTATTGTGGCGCCTTACATCAATGAACATCTAATCGAGTTACGTGAACAATACCCTTCTTACACCGAAAACTTGATTACCATAGAGCATGAAATAAAATTTGTCCAATGGCTAGAAGATAAAGTACAGTCCCAGTTGAAAGAAGGAACAGAGGTCGATGAAACCGTGAAATGGTTATCAAGACGTCCTGATGCCGTGGTCGAGACATACCAAGGGTATGACTTGAATGGATTTACCTGGTACACAAGGAAACAGGATGGTAAAAGTGCTGTGCAAAATAGTGGAGTCACTGTTGTAGCTTTATCTAGTGATAATGTTAGGTCGGCTAATTATTATGGGTGGATCGAGGAGATTTGGGAACTAGATTACCTGAAATTTAAGATACCCTTATTCAAGTGTGCATGGATCGACAACGGTCACGGTGGAGTTAAAAAAGACAAGATGGGATTTATAACTGTTGACTTCAATAAAAGGGCTTATCGAGACGATCCCTTTATACTTGCAAATAAGCAAGCAATGCAAGTTTTTTACATTCAAGATCCGGCGGATAAGAAAAGACATGTTGTGCTTCAAGGTAAATGTTCATCTTATTTAAGTACAAATGTCCACCTTATTGAGTACAAATGTTCATCTTATTTATTACTTGCCACTTTCAGGAAAAAGACGTATTGTCGGTGTTGGTGATGTCGTAGATGAAGAAGCATACGACCACTTCGAGGAAATACCTCCTTTTTCTATCGGTATCGACGATACACCACAGCCAGTATCGATCAGTTGTAGGCGTACAGATAACACCGAAGGCGTGTGGGTCGACACACGAAGGAAAAAAAAGAAAGTAGCTACATAGATATGCTAAATTGTTAAGTTAATAATTTTATTTTTATTTTTTGCAGGTCATTAATTGGTGAAATATTTTGTTAACAAGGAGCTAATGTATTTTTATTTTTTGTTAATTTTGTAAATTGTAATTTTATTTTGTTAGAAAAAATGTAAAACAAAATTAAATTCATGTGTAACCAACACAAAAATTAAATTCAGTCAAAACACTTAATAACATGCATGGATAAACCAACACTGAAAATATCAGTACTAAATGAAATTAAACAGACACAAACTTTAAAGTTAAAAAAAAAATGAAATTAAACTAATCTGTAACGGTTATTAGCTAATAACCGTTACAGATTAGGCTGGGATAATAATATAAAGGGTTTGAACCTTCTGTAACGGTTATTAGCTAATAACCGTTACAGATTAGTTTAATTTGTAACGGTTATGAGCTAATAACCGTTACAGAAGGTTATTAGTAAAAACGTTTGACCTTCTGTAACGGTTATTAGCTAATAACCGTTACAGATTAGGCTCTTCTGTAACGGTTATTAGCTAATAACCGTTACAGAAGGTTCAAACCCTTTATATTATTATCCCAGCCTGGCGTCTGTCCGTCACTTCTTTCCTTTCTCGATCTCGCCTCTTTCTTAAAACCCTAGCTCTCGACAGAAGCACTCAGCTCTCTCGGCGCCTCTCTGACTCCCTCTCGGCGGCCCTCTCTCGTAAAAGGTAATCCCTCTCCCCTCCTTCCCCCTCTCACTCCCTCGCTCTCTCTGAGTCCCTCTCATTCTCTGTCTCTCTTTTTTGTGCAGTTTCGATCCCTCTCTCTCTGCCGCTCTCTCAACTCCTACAGCCAGCAACTCCCCTCTCTCTCTCGAAGGTAAACCCCTCTTCCTTTCCCTCTCTGTCTCCTCTTCCTTTCCCTCTCTGTCTCCTCTTCCTTTCCCTCTCTGTCTCCTCTCTCTCTCTCTCACTGACTCCCTTTCACTGTTTCTCTGTTAGCAATCCCTTTGTCGCTCTCTCAGCTGTGACAGCCAGCCAGCAACTCTCAACCCCCAACTCTCAAGTAATCCCTCTCTTTTTTCTCTCAAAATTTGAACTGTTTAAGTACAAATTATTTTGAATAATTTGAACTGTTTTATTTTGGACTGAAATGCACAATTTGAACTGTTTTGGGGTTGATATGGGGCTGTGGTGCATAAATCACAATTTTATGGACTAATGTGCATAAATTTGAACTGTTTGGGGATGATATTGGGCTGTTTGTTGCTATGGTGCATAAAGCACAATTTTAGGGACTAATGTGCATAAATTTGAACTGTTTGGGGGCTGTTTTGGGATAATATTGGGCTGTTTTGTGGTGCATAAAGCACAATTTATTTAATATGGACTAAACTGCAAAAAATGCTAGAAATTGATTATGCAAATAATAGGGACTGAAATGCAAAAAAGCTAGGAATTGATTATGGATAAGGAACTATGCTAGGAATAGATGTGCATATGAATTGATTATGGATAAGGAATTGTGAATTGATTATTAGATATATATATGCATTGTGAATTGATTATGGATAAGGAGTTAAGAATTTTATTTAAAATGGAAATTAGATGGAGAAGGATCAAAACGTCAATAAGGTGGGGGAGGAATCCAAGGTGGGGGAGGAAACACCTAAGGTGGTGTCAAAAAGGGTCCCGTTTTACGGACCTCTCAAAAGAAGGGCTGTCTCGGCTGTACGTCGTCTTCCTCCAGGCTGTGAAAGGGGCCCTGATTTTAGTATGGGAGTTCAAATAGATGAGGGATCCAGTGAGAATAAGGAGGTGGAGAAGAATAAGGAGGAGAAGAATAAGGAAGAGAAGAATTAGGGTTGAATTGTCTTAGGAATTAATAAAATTATCTATGTTATTTTGTGTGAACTTTATTTATGTAATTTGAAGTTTATGTTATTTGTGTATGAATTCATGTTTGAATATTAGTGTGTTTTAATTAAATGAATTTTAAATTTATGTATTTTTAATTATTTGAATTTTAAACTTGTTCATGTTTGAATAAATTGAACATTGCGCCAAACATTAATATATATTATATATGGTGTTTTAATTAGGTAGTAATGGAGAAAGGTGAAGGAAGCAATTCAAAGGGGAAAAAGCCGATCGAACGAGTCTATGTTAGGCGCAATGTTCGTGCCAATCCATCCTCTCAAAACCAGACGAACCAAAACCAAGCCTCTCAAAACCAAAACCAAGCCTCTCAAAACCAGGGGCAACCGAGCCTCTCAAAATATGAAAAACATGCAATTTTTTTCAAGCTTTTGATTGACAAGTTTGTGGCACCGTACACAGAATGGAGAGAAGAAGTCATTGTTTTGTCGGATGATGATGATGAAGTCATTGTTTTGTCGGATGATGAAGACTAGTTTTAGGATTTAGATTTATGTTTGGTTTAGTATTAGGGTTCTCTTATCCAACTGAATGTTTATGTTTATGTTAATGTATTTTGTTATTTGAGATTGAACTTGTCGTTTAATGTTTATGTTTATGTTAATATATTTTGTTTATGTTGTTTATGTTTATGTTTGTTTATGTTTATGTTTATGTTAACTTGATTTGATTGCTTTCATTGTTGTTAATTATTTGTTAATAGATATGTCTGGAGACCAAGATAGAGATTTACAGGGTGAACAGGCTACACAATCCAGCGATGAGGAGGTCACAACGTTCGAAATAAAGAAAAGGAGCAGAACGACAATGGAAGAGTTTAGGAGGAAAAAAGCTGCTGGGGAAAAGTTTGAGATTAAATTTGACAAAGAAGGAGTGCCAATTGGTACTGAAGAGGCGGTGAACAAATTTGCATCATATTGCGGGTATCTGGCTAGAACAAGAGTGCCAATCACAATTAATGATTGGCGGAAGGACGTTTCAAAGGAAACCAGACTTGAGTTGTGGTTGGACATCAAGGTGAATAAATTTTAACTTAAATCATCTAATTTAAATTTCTATGCTACCAATTAACTAACGTTTCGTTATGTTTCAGAAAATGTTCAACATCGAAGATGATAAAGCCATGAACAATACTCTCAAAGCGATGGGCATAAGTCACAGGGCTTATAGAAGTAGGATTGCTGAGGAGTACATCACAAATGCCGATCCAAACAATCCAAAAAATCCATGCGATAAACACCCAATCTCACAAAAGGAATGGGAAGAATTTTTCAAGAAAAGGACGGGTGCAGATTTTGTACAAAAGAGCAACAAAGCGAAGGAGTTGAGAAAGAAATGGAAAGAGCCTCATAGGATGGGTTCCACTGGCTATAGAGGAAAAAAAGGTTCATGGAAACCTACAGACAAGATTGTCATACCAGGAGATTCTGAAGGGGCCGGTTCCACGAGCATTACCATCGGCGATTTGGAACCGAGGAGTCAAAGGTATTTCATGGGAAGGACTGTGGCTACGAAGGATAAAGGTACTTACACATGTAAAGACTTGTTATATATGCTAACTTCAAATTCTGTTTTGTGATTATTAATAAGATTTGTTTGTTGCTTGTTAGATACTTACACGTTCCATAGCTCTGATTCGTCGACTATTGAGGCATTCAGTCGGTTGAGTGCCATGTCTGGTGAAATCAATTCCGGGTCAATACCGGAACAAGAAGTCTTAAATCGGGCGGTTGACAGGCCGGAACATCCAGGAAGAATCAGGGGATATCCTTTATGGACCAAGAAGGAAGATGTGTATAAAAGAAAATCTAGAAAGGATGCGCATGAAGGATGGATGGCACCAGACCAGATTGAAGAATTGATGAGCAGGGTCGCAGCTGAAGCCGCTGAGAAAACCAAAAGGGACTTGATTCACTCTGAGGAGATAATGAATGCGGCGAGACAACAAGCTTTTCAGGTAATCCTTTTTTACAATCAAAATGTAATCAAAATGAATGAAAACTATTCTTCATTATCCAGTTGCTTCATAATTTTCAGGACGTGAAACAATGGTTGGCCAGTAGCGGATTGCAGATTCAAGCACCATAGCAATTTGTGACGCCGTATCAGCCATTCGTTGAAGCTGAGGTAGACTCAGGAATGCCAAACGAAGAGTTATTCCGAACGGTTGCCTCAAGCTATATGCCTCCGGATCCGAGAAGCGTTGTTCAGGTTCATATTGATCATTTTTCTCTTTTCTCTTTATATTTATTTTTGGCAGCATTAGAGTTTCTGATTGAACTGAATTTCAGGAAGAAATGCCGTGCGATCTCTTTTCTCTTGATCACAACAACCAGAGGATTAAGGTGGCCGAAGGAAATATTATTCCGAGTGTTGTTGGTCAGATCGTACACGGCGTGCCTCTAACTGATCAACAATTGTATGTCCATCTTCTCCGAGTAGGCGATGAATTTCGTGAATGGCAAGTCCCTGGTAGGTCAGATGAGCTATTGGGAAATAATATAGGGGGCCGATTCCCATGGCCGTCATTTTTGGTGGACATAGGCCACAAGGTATCGTTTTATTTAATTATGACAATCTGTTTCATACATTTCTCCTAATGACTTATTAATATGATGTCATTGAATGCAGAGTTTGACCAAAAAGAAGCCGGCCAAAAAGAAGGCAAAGGCGAAGGAGGCGGCGAAGAATGTGGAGGAGAGTCCAAAGGTCCCAAGTGCGGGGTCGTTTGTTACTCGTGATCCACTCCTCCCTAAGGATATTATTGACAGGCTGAGCCCATCCGAACAAGCAGTATACAGACTGTTGATGCTCCAACCAGAAGAAGAGACGAACTTTGAGCTGCCTAATTGCAATCCTTGGGGTACGCACGATGGCGATGTTAAGTTCAACGTTAATGTCGAGGATATTGTCGAATGTTTTAAAAGGGAGGAGCTATCTCAATCGATTGTGAAATTTTACTGCTGGTTTGAATTTTTCAACTTTAATGTTTATTTTTTTCTTCATTCAATTCATTCAAAATTGAAATTGTTGAACTTTGATATCCATGTTTGCAGGTTTTGGATGGAAGAACTTTCAACAAGGCAAGAAGAGAATGAGTTCTCCAAGAGCATCACCGTACTGGATCCAGAGTTATTGGCTGAGTGGAAGTTCAAACACGAAGAACTCGGTGCGGTGAATTACCTAACGAGAGCATTCATGGAGAATCCATCCTCCTATCTTGTTTTGCCGTATAATCAGCAGTAAGAAATATAACCAATATGGCTACTAATGAAAGAATTTTGTAGTTTCCTTTAATTCCACCAAAATAATAAATCTCTATTAATTACAGGTTTCATTGGGTTGTCCTTGTTATTAATGTCGAGAAGCGCACCGTTCACTTTGTTGATTCTCTGGAACGCAAGAATCCAAAGTTATATATTAAGCCATTCATATCTTCGTAAGTTTCCATTTCTGAATTAAGTTAAAGCATGATGAGATTTTTCAAATTAAAAAATATTAGATTTTGTTGTTTTAAATAATATTGCATGCAGGGTATACAAGCGGTATTTAGTGGAAGCCGGAAGATATAGCCAAAAGAGCAGAACAGGATTTGATTGGTACCGAATTAAGGTACAGAACTTATCAGTTTAAGATATTATTTGTTTGTGAAATTGAAATTAACTAAAAAGATTGTGTTTCTTTTGTTGAAATCTTAATTAGGGACCGATACAAAGGGGCGGCACAGAGTGTGGATATTTCACAATGCTCAACATGAGGGCGATATTAAGTAGTTGGACTGCGGTCGGAGAATTCCCTGAGGTAATGTTAAGCCGATTTATTATTTTAGGATTTTATATTTTTATTGGTTTAGGGCTTAGGGTTTACAAAATTATTTGACTTTATCAATTGTTAATGATCAAATTGCAGTATATCGAGCCGGTTGGACAACCATATAAAAACGAAGACGTTGATGCAGTCGTTTCGGAGGTTATGGACTTCATGTATGGGGTATTATTTTAGGAAAATTTTGACTTGATTTGGTGTTAACTCTATGTATAGTTACTTAATTGATTTGGTGTTAACTCTATGTATATATGTTTTGTACTTGGTATATATATGTGACATCTGATATATGTTTGTCTGCTGCATGTTGGATTGTATAATGTAAATTGTGTACCAATTTGGTACCAATTCGGCTAGCAAAACTGGGCTAGCCAATAAATCAGGCGAAATTCAAAAAAAAAAGAAGGTCTTTTGTAACGGTTATTAAGGAATAACCGTTACAGAATTCATAATTTCATTTCTTTTATATCAACAATATCTGTAACGGTTATTCCTTAATAACCGTTACAAAAGACTGGATTCTGTAACGGTTATTAGATTATAACCGTTACACTGGATCTAAAAAAATAGTAAAAATGTATTTCCGTCAATAATAGGATAACGGTTATTATATAACAACCGTTATAGAAGCCAGTCTTCTGTAACGGTTGTTATCTATTAACCGTTACAAATGTTCTCAATAAAACCGTAACCACATTTTCCGTCCACTATACCATAACGGTTATTAGATAATAACCGTTACAGAAGCCATTCTTCTGTAACGGTTATTAGATAATAACCGTTATAGATCTGTAACGGTTATTAGACATTCTGTAACGGGGGCTACTGTAACGTTACGTGTACCGTTACAAATGCCTTTTATTAACCGTTACAGAAGTCGAAATTTCGCGTAGTGATTAGATATTTACCCCTCCAATCATTGAAATTGGCCCCATACCCCTCAAATTTTTATAGAACTAGATACATACCCTCCTCAACAATTTTAATTAATCTTTTAATATAAAAAATTAATTTTCATAGTGTGTGACAAAATTATCATGTCTAAACTTTTTTTCCCAAACTTTCATCTTCTCGTCAATTTAATCTAGAGATGCAAAAGATATAATTATTTTTTTCAAGCGAGGTTGTGATGATTTTGTCCACGAACTGTAAGACTAGGTCTGTTAGCATCGAGAATCAGTGACTTAGCATTTGCTCGTCACTGCTATAGAAATCGAAGTTAACTGTTTCAGCTATCATAGTTCTGTTATACAAATTGCTTTTTCAATGGATTTGCTTCAATGTCGTTGACACATCCATATTAAAGCCAATAATCAAATTGTAATTTATGTCATTTAAGAGAAGACAAAAGGAAGTGCTCTACATATACTTTAGAAATTTGTTTGCTAGTACTAGTACACGCTACTAATCCAAAAATTAAGATCGAATAGAGCAAAGTTCAAATTCAAGGCATCATTGGTTATTCTTTATTTTCAAATAGAGAATATACGTGCCACAAACCCAAATAGATTTGTTTGCTTGAAATTTCAATGAAAGCAAAAGAAAAAAAAATAACAACGCCCTACTCTGATAGTCCAATTCATATCAAAGGATACATCTATATTTTTATATCGCCATGAGATAAAAATTGGAAGATGAAAGGTCTCTTAGTCTGATAGGGAAGAAGAGTTTGGGAGAGGAGTTCGGACATGGGCAATTTCGTCATAAATTATAAAAATTAGTTTTTTTATATTCAGAAATTAATTGAAATTTCCGAGAAGGGTATATATCTAGTTCTATCAAGATTTGAGGGGTATGGGGCCAATTTTAATGATTTGAGGGGTAAACATCTAATTAAGAAAGATTTGAGGGGTATGGGCCCAATTTTGCCTTGAAATTAAGGCCAAGTCTATGTTTTTTGAGTTGTACTGTATAATCATCCTGTCACAGGGAATATAGTTAGTGCATACATGTAAATTATTCAAGTTTGCTATGTACTTAGACATTCTCTTCCTTAGTAAAAATGTAGAAAATTAAACTGAATTTGGAATAATTAAGTGTAAGACTCCAAATTTATCGACGCTATTTTTTTTTAAAAAAAAAATCGAAGCAGAATAAATTTTTTCTCTAACAAAATAAGTTATCTTCCAGAAACTCACTGCCTGCTAACTTTTAATTAATTAATTAATTAAGTTTTTTTTTTTTTGTGCACCTATTTCTGTAAGTATATGCTGTGGCATGCAGTTCTGATAGCACGATTAGGTAAGTTAAGAGACGTGCAACTGGCCAAAATATACATTTAAAAGAAATTCTGCAGGACCTTTATACGTTCCTCCAAGAGAAGAAACAAAGAGTTCTACATGTAGATATTAATTATATAGGGGGAAAAAAAGAAAACAGAGGAAGGGAAACCATTGAAAAGGTATCTCAGTGGGAGACAATTTAGTCACGGAGTCAATTTTGGTTTGTTTTTAGATGTGACACTCGCACGCTCGTCTCGTCTCCTCTCTCGCCCCTCATTTTACTTTTATTTCTTCCTTGTTGTTAATTAGCTGCTCGAGAGCAGAGGAAACACTGGAACTGCTCTCTCTGCTCGCTAAAACAGCATGACAGCATGTTACTTTTGTCTTCTGGCGCGCACACATTGACGCAAGCGCAGGACTCAAACCTTCATGTTTATTTAGTAAAGTTTCATGCAAATTCGCTTAACTTTAATTAATAATTAGCTATTTTTGTTATAAAAACTTTATCTACATGAATGAAGCTATCGAACTTCAATTTTTATCGGAATTAAATCACCTTTATTCACAATCAAATTAAAATTAAATAAAATTTTATAAATAAATTTCAAACTATTTGTTGGATTCTAAATTGTACTTTTAGTCTCGTCCTTTAGAGGAGATATATTTTTTTTCTTTAAAATTATGAAGCCTTAATTTGTTGAAAATTCAACAACTCCAAATATATATATATAGTGGATGGATAAAATACACTCTGGTGTATGGATCATCTTTCGAATTTTTTTGTTATATATTATGATATTTTAAAAAAAACGCTACAATTGGAGTATTTCAGGCCGTCCAATTTGAAAATATCATAATATATAGAAAAAATTCGAAAAAATATAAAATTTGGTGTCCGAGAGTTTCAATATGGAGAACAACTTGAAAGGCTCGGATCGACCGTGATTTTTGGATTTTAAAAACGACTCTGGTGTACGAGGACGATCCGTACACCAGAGTGTATTTTATCACCATTATATATATTAATATATATAGAGATTGGCTAAAGTATACTCGAGCATACGGATCAAATCCGTATTAAAAACTAGGTGGCGCCGCACCAGCAATTGTATTAATAAAGGAAAGTTACAATAAAAGAAACTACAGTAAAAGAAAATTAAAATATAAAATATAAAATAAAAATAGTATAAAATGAAATTAAAATAATACAAAAGTAAACCTACCTAAATGAGAAAAAAAGAAGCTACCTATACAATGAGAGGAGAAATTAAAGAAACGAAAGAGCAAAGAAGAGGAAACAAAGAAAGAAAAGAAGCCTGGAGTCACGCCATCGCCTAGGCCGAGTTTACCCAAGCTACGATAGTAGCACAAATTTCTGCCATCAACAACTGTAGACACAAGTTCTTAGATGAGAAGACTCGTAGATAAGTGGCGAAGTTAGAATTTCGTGTCAGCAGGGTCTGTAAATTTTTTTTTCTAAAATTATATGCACGATGTAACATCTAATATAGACATAGTATAATAATAATTTTTAAATAAACAAATCTAAAATAATGTTACATAAAAAAAAATTTATGAGAAATTAAATATATATTATAATAATAAAAAATTTAAAATAATATTTTTAACATACAAAATAATAATTCAAAAATCAAGACAGTAAAAAAGTACAACAATTTCCTTTGAATTTTTATTTTGTCATAATTTTGCATAATAGATTCATTAAAAATCTCATTGATACTTATTTTTCTATATTATAGATATATAAAGTTGGGAGGCATACGGAGAAGTTCGACCACTATTCAAACCACAATAGTTTTAATTTTTTTGTGGCGTTTGAAATTTTAGGACATGAACAATATTTAGAGTTTTTAGTTGCAGTTAATATATAATATCTGAATTGTACTTTTGATCTTTTGTGATATCTTTTTTTTATAATGTCCTAAAATTCACAAAATATTTTATAGGCGAATCATGCAATGCGCGAGATTCGCGTTAATATATATGCTGCAAATAATTATTCATTCAGATGTTCAATTCTATTTTAAGTTTTGTCTTAAAAGATTCATTTGGGAGGAAGAAAAGAAGATGATTAGTCACGAACAAATACTATATGGATTCCTATGCGATTTTTTAGACGATCGTTATGCAATTCAAATCAAACACGACATGTTCAGCTGAGTCCTTCATATTTTTTAGATGGATCCTTAACCGCTTGTGGTGATTTTTTTTTATTACCACCAAACTGTACATGGCTTCGACCATGCGTCGATTTCTTTCTTTCCAAATTGTCCAAGAGATTGCTGCCCAAATCATGATGTCCCAAGACGGTCCAATGGCCGCCCTATTTTGGAGCCAAAAGAGGTGTACATCGGTCAAGAAGGTCAAAGAAGGTAAGTTGAAACGAGCCTGGATTAACGTCCAAACTTGGATAGCATAGTCACACAAAACAAAAAGGTGTGAACTTATTTCAATAATGCCATGGCTATAACATTTGCACGCAGGGATGGAGGGCCGATTCCTTGTAGCTAAATTGTGCTGTGTAAGGAGCCTATCCAATGAAAGAACCCAGAGAAAGATTTTGACGTTCGGCTGTATTTTTATCTTCCAAAGGAACACTTGGTAGGGTGACCTCAATCCTGGATCTGCTGAGATACGATACGCACTTGCGGATGAGTAAAGGCCCGAAGGAGTCCACTTCCACACTATTCCTTGGGTTCCCCAACCAAACTTGTTGAAGCAGAGTAGAAAACTTGGAGAGAAAGTATGTCCTTGAAAGCAAAAGAGATTCTATTATCATCCTGAGCAAGGTAGGGTCCGTTGTACCATAGAGCAAGCGGATAGTGGATGACTAAGTAGAGTTTGGTTCTTTCTGCAGTTTCCATAGCCATCTCAAGAGTAAGACTTGGTTCTGAATGGAAAGGTTAAGTATTCCAAAACCTCCACATTTCTTTGGTAAACAACACTTCGCCCAGTTCACATATATTATATTTACAGAAAATTTATTCTCTCCAAATTGTCACTGTAAATTAGTTAATTTGCCATACCATAATAGAATGAATTCAATTGCTTGATTAATATATAAATATATTCATTACTTGTATGCAATTTTTAATTATATAAAGGAATTAACCGATGAGATACTTAATAAAAACTATGAGGTGGACACATTTGTTATATCATATCAACCCCCCCCCCCTCCCTCATCATGAGATTAGTTGTAGCTCCATTCTGCTCATTGTTATTTATTTATTTATTTTTAGGGCCAGTGCTCAATTGTTATTGCTTATTTGTCAAAATTAAAGAGAATTGTTTTGATAGTTCGTCATGGAAAGGGTCAACGAAATTTCGGATTAATATGTAGACATTTGAATTTCAAATGACCGATGCGAGGTGTACTCACATTGAAATTTTCAGATTTTTCATTTTTTGGGTTGGGAGGACGAGTATGGCAACATCTAATTTTTGCCACTTTTAAGGGTAATTTGACATTATGGGGGTCTTTTGAGTATGCTTGGCTCCTTCGTAGATCCGAACGCATCCGTCCTAGGCGCGCGTAGGACTTTAACATAACATTTGTATATATAGTAAAAAAAATAATAATAATAAAAGACTAAGTTTATAATAAGATTTTTAATATAGATCGAGATTGAGCCTTGAGGGGTTTAGATTGTCAGAACTCACAACACCACGTTGTCCACATCCGTGAACTCCACTGTATTTAACTCTTAAAAGTCTCAATGGTATTCTTTTTTAAAAAAAATAACTTTTCGGAAAAAGGAGAGGGGATTAATTGAGAGGTGGGGCCCAAGTGTCGGTCGAATCTTTGATCACAGTTTCAGTTTTTGTTATGTTGCATGTCGATCCAAATAGAGTACAGCTCATCATTAGTTCGATCAAGATTGTACAGTGCATTGTATCACTCGTCTGTATTGGTATGTGTACAGGGATGACAGTTGAAATGTCAGAAGCGAATATCATGCATCCGTCTTTTTTGCTTTCAATTTTTATTTTTCTTGTACTGTCCCAAATACAATCTTTTTGGCTTTTTCCAGTATTTTTGCACACTATATATCATGTCTCAATTATTCGACAAGTTGCTTTTTTAATTTTTTTTTTCGATTTTCATAGTAATGTGGAACTGGCAAGCACTACCTTGCCCCCATCGGCTGCCCATTATTGAAGCTAATTACCTCTTCTTCCCCTCTTGTCTTCTGTTCAGATCTCGATATATTTATATATAGAGAGAGAAAACCTATGATGCATACTAATGTACGGAAGTTTTTATGCATACTGATTCGAATTCTTTGATCTGCTTCAAAATGATCGATTCAAATCGTCCAATATGATCTTCCAATTGAAATGTCCTTGCCAACCAAATTTTACATTTTTTTCGAATTTTTAAAAACTGCTATTTTTGAACGGTTCAGAAAAAATTAGATTAGCGATTTTTTAAAATTTGAAAAAAATACTTAAAAATTTTGAAAAAATATAAAATTTGGTCAGTAAGGAGATTATAACAAGGAGATCATATTGGATGGTTTGAATCGGTCATTTTGAAGCAGATCCAAAAATTTGGATCAGTATACACCAAAACTTCCGTACAGTAGTATGCACGATATGTTTTCTCTCTCTCTCTCTCTCTCTCTCTCTCTCTCTCTCTCTATATATATATATATATATATATATATATATATATATATATATATATATATATATAGAGGATTGCTAAAATGCTATGCATAGCACGGATGGTCTTCGTGCTACGGATTCGTTCTTGAATTTCATGCTTCAAATAACCGATCCAAACCGTTCATTATCTTCTACATGTTGAAATCTTATTAGAAATCAAATTTTATATTTTTTTACTATTTTTCTCAGATTTTTGAAAATCACTGTTATTGAAGGGTCCATAATTTATTAGATTAAGTATTTTAAAAAATCTGAGAAAAATAGTAAAAAAATTCAAAAAAATGTAAAATTTGGTTTCTAATGAGATTTCAATATGAAGAAGATAATGAACGGTTTGGATCGGTTGTTTGAAGCATGAAATTCAAGAACGAATTCGTAGCACGAAGGCCATCCGTGCTATGCATAGCATTTTAGCAATCCTCTCTCTCTATATATATATATAAAGCTTCTAAATAACGGCGAAATAACAAAAATAGCGGTATTCTGTGTCAAACCGCATGAACGTTACAGTCTAAATTGAGAAAATGACGTAACGCATTATTGCAGTTATTTCGGCGATATAACGCGTTATTTCAGTTATTTCGGCGAAATAACAAGATGTTATTGCTACTATTGTTAAATTATGTATTCAATATTGAACTATTGTTAAATTGGTACAAGCTGCTACTGCTACTCAATATTGGTACACTGCATTATATTGAATTTGGTATGGATGTATGCTATTTGTATGGAGTATTGGAGATGTATAAACATATAAATTGATATAATTGTAGAATTGATGTGTGTCAAACTTTGAAAAAAATACTACACCGTTATATCGCTGTTATAACATCGAAATAACATGGGGACCTCGACCGTCATACCGAAAAAATCGAAATTTAAAAGCTTGATATATATATATATATATATAGAGAATGGATTCAATCAAAGCGCTTTGACCGGAGTCTCAGTTAAACCCCGTCGGTTCTCAATTTTGAAAGTTCAAACGACCGATCCGAACCGTCAAATATGATCTCCATATTGAAATCTCCTTGCCGACCAAAATTTTCATTTTTTTGAATTTTTTAAGTATTTTTTTCGGATTTTCAAAAATCGTTAATCTAATTTGTTCTGAACCCTACAAAAATTGCTGTTTTTGAAAATCCGAAAAAAATACTTAAAAAATTCAAAAAAATGAAAATTTTGGTCGGCAAGGAGATTTCAATATGGAGATCATATTTGACGGTTCGGATCGGTCGTTTGAACTTTCAAAATTGAGATCTGACGGGGTTTAACTGGGACTCCGGTCAAAGCGCTTTGATTGAAGGCTTTCTATATATATATATATATATATCTAGAGAGAGAGTTTTGCTATAATGAGTCGCGACTCACCAAGGGTCTGTGAGTCGCGCTCAAAACTCTTAGATCTGATTCAAAATGATCGATCCAAATTGTCTAATATGATCTCCCTATTGAAATCTCCATGTAAACCAAATTTTATATTTTTTTAAAATTTTTAAGTTTTTTTTTCAATTTTACAAAATCATTAATCTAATTAGTTCTGAATCGTTCAAAAACAACAATTTTTAAATATCCGAAAAAAATAGTTAAATTTTTTTTAAAAATATAAAATTTGGCCTGCACGGATATATTTCAATAGGGATATCACATTGAACGGTTTGGATTGTTCATTTTGAACCAGATCTAAGAGTTTTTTAGCACGACTTACCATAGCAAAACTCTATATATATATATATATATATATATATATATATATATATGAGGGTTCTAGTGCTACAAGTTTATTATGCCACAAATGTTACAAATTTTTTTTTCATTAATATTTCAGAATTGACAAAATTAATTTTTAAATCTAAACTATTGATATTGTTTAATTTTACAAGCGATGTATGCATTTCTATATAATTTTTATAAATTTTGAAATTTATTTGATATTTGATCAAGAGGCCAAAAAATGAACGAATGTTGTTAATTATAACAGATTAATTTTAATACGTTCATGTATTAATCTCTTGATTGAATATGAAATAAACTCCAAAATTTATATACAAGAAAGAGAGTTTTACTATGGTGAGTGGCAACTCACCGAAAGGTATGTGAGTCTCGCTCAAAATTCCTAGATCTGATTCATAATGGCTCATCCAAACCGTCCAATATGGTCTCCCTTTTGAAATTTTCATGCAGATCAAATTTTACATTTTTTAAATTTTCAATTATTTATAAAAATTTTAGAAAATATTTAATCTAATTAGTTCTGAATCGTTCAAAAATAATAGTTTTTAAAAATCTGAAAAAAAACTTAAAAATTTTGGAAAAATGTAAAATTCCGTCTGTGTGGAGATTTCAATAGGGAGATGGTATTGGACGGTTTGGATCGGTCATTTTGAACCAGATTTAAGAGTTTTGAGTGCGACTCACAGACCCTCAGGTGAGTCGCGACCCACCATAGCAAAACTATATATATATATTGGATTGGTTAATTTAAATTTATCAATTTGTAAAACACCGATCAAATAATCATGGTGCACGGAGCCCTCTATGCATCATAGTTCACAATAGAGGGCTCTGTGCACCATGACTATTTGATCGGTGATTTTGCAAATTGATAAATCTAAATTAACCAATCCAATCTATATATTGAAATCTCATAGAAAACAGAATTTTACAATTTTTTTTTTTACTATTTTTTTTTAAAACTTGTCATTTTTTGCTACAAATTAGTGTATTTATAAGTCAAAAAAATGGCAAGCTTTAAAAGATTTGAAAAAATAGTAAAAAAATTTTAAAATTTGTAAAATTTTGTTTGCTATGAGATTTCAATATATAGATTGGGTTGGTTAAATTATATTTGATAATTTATGAAACCACCGACCAAAACGATCATGGTGCACGAAAACTTATATGAACCATGGTTCACAATAATATATATATATAGAGGAAGGATTCAGTCAAAGCACTTTAACCGAAGACCCGGTTAAACCCCGTCAGTTCTCAATTTTGAAAGTTCAAATGACCGATCCGAACCGTCAAATATGATCTCCATATTGAAATCTCCTTGCCGACCAATTTTTTTCTTTTTTTTAAAATTTTTAAGTATTTTTTTCAGATTTATAAAAACATCAGTTTTTGTAGGGTTCAGAACAAATTAGATTAACGATTTTCTAAAATCCGAAAAAATTACTTAAAAATTTTTAAAAAATGCAAAATTTGGTGTGCAAGGAGATTTCAATATGGAGATCATATTGAGCGGTTTGGATCGGTCATTTAAATTTTCAAAATTGAGATCTAACGGAATTTATACGGGACTCCGGTCAAAGCGCTTTGATTGAAAGCTTTCTCTATATATATTTATATAGAGTTTTGCTATGGTGAGTTGCAACTCACCAAAGCATCCGTGAGTCGCTCTCAAAATTTTAAAATTTAATTTAAAATAACCGATCCAAACCGTCTAATATGATCTCCCTATTGAAATCTTCATGCAGATCTAATTTTATATTTTTTTATTTTTAAGTATTTATTTCAGATTTTAAAAAATTGTTATTTTTGAACGGTTCAGAACTAATTAGATTAATGATTTTCTAAAATTTCAAAAAAATACTTAAAAATTTGGTTTGCATGGAGATTTCAATAGGGAGATCGTATTAGACGGTTTGGATCGGTCATTTTGAACTAAATTTTGAAATTTTGAGCACGACTAACGGACACTTTGGTGAGTGAGTTGCAACTCACCATAGCAAAACTCTCTCTCTCTCTCTCTATATATATATATATTTATATATATATATATATATATATATATATCTCACCAAAGGGTCCGTGAGTCGCGCTCAAAATTTCAAAATTTAGTCCAAAATGACCGATCCAAACCGTCTAATACGATCTATCTATTAAAATCTCCATGCAAATCAAATTTTATATTTTTTCGAAATTTTTAAGTATTTTTTTGAAATTTTAGAAAATTATTAATCTAATTAGTTCTGAACCGTGAAAAAATAGCAGTTTTTAAAAATTCGAAATAAATACTTAAAAATAAAAAAAATATATATATAATTTGGTTTGCATGGTGATTTCAATAGGGAGATCGTATTAGACGGTTTGGATCGGTCATTTTGAACTAAATTTCAGAATTTTGAGCGCAACTCACGGACGCTTTGGTGAGTTGCAACTCACCATAGTAAAACTCTCTCTCTCTCTCTATATATATATATTTAGAGATATAGAGAGAGAGAGAGAGAGAGAGAGAGTTTTGCTATGGTGAGTTGCAACTCACCAAATTATCCGTGAGTTGCGATCAAAATTATAGATCCAAACCATCTAATATGATATTCCTATTGAAATCTCCATACAGACCAAATTTTACATTTTTTCGAAATTTTTAATGATTTGATTCGGATTTTTAAAAACTGCTATTAATGATTTTCTAAAATTTCAAAAAAATACTTACAAATTTCGAAAAATATAAAATTTGGTCTATATGGATATTTCAAAAGGGAGATCTTATTAGACCGTTTGGATCGGTCATTTTGATCTAAATATAGCAGTTTTGATCGTAATTTACGGACACTTTGGTGAGTTGCAACTCACCATAACAAAACTCTATATATATATGTATGTATATCATGCCGATCGAGAATTAATGTCCAACATTATTTTTTTTAGTGTACGTCTAGAACTCAAAACTGTTGTTTGCAGTTGTTTTGTTGCTTATTGCAGAGCGTGATAAAAAGAGCCCCTTAATAAAAGAGACCTAAGAAATAGATTAATTGTGCAACGTTAGATTGTATAATTTGTGCAGGTCGAAACTCTAACTCTACTACAAGTCTACAATAAATACGATCAAATTGTCTTAATTAATTCGTTATTTCTGCGTTCTTGCTCAAAAATGATAATATGCCATCAATTTCCTAAACAATAAAAGTACTGGAAAGAAGCATTTGTTAAGAATTCCATCTCCATCAAAGGTCACATACGCGTAATTAATTATTCCGTATATGGCATTATCAGGTCTGTGCATTCACATGGCTGGCTTAACAACGTATAGATGGGGCCCACGAATGCCATTCTTTCCTCATTTTATTTCCATTTCTTCCTCTGAAGGAGACACGATGTAGCTTAATCTCACAAGCAATCATATATTTTATTATCAAATCGCATGTTAATTTGCATGCTTCTCTCTGGCTGCACACCGGGTTAATCTAACTCTATCACTTCAATCAACACGCAAATCAAAAAAAAAAAAAAAAACCTTCAATCAACACTAGTCAAAATATCGTTATCGCTTGATTTTGCTTTTCTTATTTATTGTCAAAGTTATCCAGCCTGGAAAGCAATTGATTGGATTGGTTACTACTTACTAAATTAATTAAGGAACTATTAAGAATGATTTAGTACAAGAGAATGAATTCAAGGCGCTCATAAACTTGTTTGGAATATGACTGCATAATTAAATGCGTATGTACAAGGATTTAGTACTATTATGCAATGTTTTAAAAACCAAACCGAACCGGACGGTTTAACCGGTTTAACTGCGAACCGGACCACAGTCCGGTCGAACACTATAAAAAACTGCCGGTTTTTTTTGTTTTGAAACCACTGCAAATTTTGGTAAAAAAACATCATGTTAAGAGCGTGAAACGACCCTGCACCACTTGTATGTGAAGCAAGTCAAGCAACAACCACACCACTGGGTTAAAGTGGACTTTTGGTATATTTTAACCTTTCTTTCTTTAGATCTACTGTAAAGTAGTCCGGTTTTTTCACTGGTTCAACCAGTTGAACTGGTTAAACCACTGAACGGTTTGGTCATCCGGTTCGATGACTGGTCTGGTTTTAAAAACATTGCTATTATGTATAGCAGAAACGACCACACTCGAACTGCTCATTAGTTTGTATTTTCTATATTTAGAAATTATTTTTATATATTCTTTTCCCAATTTTCGTACTACTTTTTTGCAGTTTTTTATTAATCGAATGAATGCAAATCAAATCTCCAATAACAAAAATTTTCTGAAATCAGAAAAATTCAATTTTGCTATCGATAACATTTCGATATATAATTAGCAGTAGGTTGCGGATCTTCCAAAAAGTAATCGTGTTACATTTTTTTTATCAATTACATTTTTGATAAGGGTTTTGAAACCTAGGTCAAATGAATTTATAACCTTGTTCTACCTTACTAATCGTTCTAGTAAATCTAAGGGTCGAACCCAAGGGACGGTAAAAATGAATACCGGACTTAGTTTTTCTTAAAAGCTAGACAAATAAAAATCGTGAGGATTTAATTTAAAAGAAACAACTAAATAACAATTGAAAATTAATAAAATAATTATAAAATATTTTTGGGTTGGTTTTTGTGTTTTTAGAAGTTCAAATAAATGCAAGCGATGTCCTAGGGGTTTAGTGTTCAATTAATTTGGCTTTAAAGCACCTCAGCCTTCGATTTTCATCTAGACAGAGGCTGATTTCGGTCCGAAATGTAAGGATTTCGGTCCGAAATCCTTACTGTTTTGATCCGAAATTGCTTTAGAATAAATGTTTCGACTAGATATCTCTACACAATGCTATGTGAAGGGTACTAAACAACCAGAACTAAGTTAAGACCTCAGCTTTCGCGATTTTGACTCTAACTTGGTTTGGAACTTGGTTTTCGCCTCATAAACAATCAAACATATACTGTCGTCCTAATTCAATTGTTTAGATGAGTTAAATTGGGATTCTAGAAATATTTAAAGTCCTGTCGGATCAATAAAAGTTGCACCTGTCGGTCGCAACTAACCTCCTCTTTCAAGTGATTGGTTTATTTCATATACTCAACAATTCAATTAATTGTTCTTGTCTAATGCCCTAACGGTACTACATACATCATTAAGTAGATAGAAATTATTTTATATAAGAATTCAGACGCTAAAAATTTTAATAGAAAGAATTATTATTATTTTTTTAATAAGAAGAAAGTTCGTACGCGTTTATAAAAGCGTACAGTATCTCTCTTTTCTACTCGTTTATAAAACGCGCTCGAAGGCTTCGAACGCGTTTTATAAACGGGTAAGAAGGGAAATAAATTCACCGCTTCAGTTACGCCTCAAAAGACTGATTAGACCTTCGTACCCGTTTATAAAACACGTTCGGAGCCTTCGAGCGCGTTTTATAAACGGGTAGGAAGGCGTAAATTTTTCGAAATTGAGTTATTACCGTTTTTTTCAAAATTAATAGGAAAATTAATGTGAAAATTTAGATTAAATTTATTTTTATTATAATTTAGTTTAAATTTACAATTTTTAAAATATCACATTTAATTTCATATTAATTTTATTTAAAAATGACATTCGAATATTAATTTTGACATTAATATCATTTTGTTTGAATAACTATCAATAAAGTCACTTGATTTACTGCATTTCTCTTTTTAATGATTAATTTATGATTTTAAAAAAAATTTTAGTAGTTTAGAGTGATTTTTAGATTTGCAAACTTTCAAAGTGGATTTTGGAGGTCTAGAGAGCGTTTTTTGGCTCCGAAAATGGTCATTACGGGGTTTTCGGAATGTGCTTGTTTTCCCCAAACGAACCTTCCTATCAAAAGTTATACTTGTTTAAAGTTTTAATGTTCAAAATTTTTTAATTAAAAATTTATATTTAAATTATTTTCATATTATATATTATTTGATTATATATGGCTAACATAAAATAAAAAAAAGGAGAGACTAGAATGCAAAGGATAAGTTTGTAGAATTAAATAGTAAAAATACAGGGTCATCGACGAATAATTATTCAAACAAAATGATATTATACACATGTTCAAAAAAAATATGTGCAATTAAATGCATATAAAATATGTGTGATATATTTGTTATATTTATTTAATACATCTTTAATTGGAAATAAAATTTTGAGAATTTTGTAAATATGAAACATGCAGGGACCTTGTTGCAAAATATTATTTTTAATAAGTTAAATGTTGCGGCTTGAGTGAAAAATATGAAAAACTAATGACACGTTTATAAAACGCGTTCAAAGGCTTCCAACCCGTTTTATAAACGGGTACGAAGGTCTGACCAGTCTTTTGAGGCTTAATTGAAGCCTTCGAGCGCGTTTTATAAACGGGTAGGAAGGAGAGATACTGTACGCTTTTATAAAACGCGTACGAACTTCTTCTATTTAAAAAAAAATAATAATAATTTTTTCTATTAAAATTTTTTGCGTCTGAATTCTTATATAAAATAATTTCGGTTAAGTAGACAATTAAGGAAGCAATCAAATTAACTAGGCAGGTAATCAATCTCAACAAAATACATCACATAAAGGCCCTGATCGGAAACAGAAAAACGACGCGAGAATTGGAAATGGATTTCCATTTCCATCAAATCTTGTGATCGGAACCGATTAAAAATAGAGAGTTGATTTCATTTGGAGCGACTTGGTGGGAAAATTTTCGACTAGCGAAATCCCATGAAGAATGTAGAAATTTCGAGCGATTTCAATTGGGCTGAGAGTCACGCTGGTGTACTGGACCAAAATGCCCCTTTCTCTTCCGATAAAATTTTGCTCTTTTCTATTCAAAACAGAAGTCAGTTTGTTAAAGAAGATGTACACCTCAGAGAGAGACATTAATCATTCATCGTTGGTGTTTTCGTTCTTTTCCGAATTGAGCACAGTTGTTCCTTTGTTCCTCACCAGTATATTATACGTTCTTTTTAGCTATATCTTTCTATATGTGTGCACACAAGCTGTTTGTTGAAATGTTCCAATGAAATGTTCTAGTGATATTCATTGCTAGTTTTCTTCCTTTTCCAAATTGAAGAAACGTCAATTGAAAGCATTGATTTGAAGCCAATTTTAATGCAAAGCTGGTTTGTGTAGCCATTAGATACATTGGTTTAAATTGTTCATTTCAAAACTGGTTTAATTGTAAAATATGTTGAGTTGGTAATTGCGTTTGTAATTTGACATAAAATGCTCATTTCATTAATCAGGTTTTGTTGCACAAAGGAGATGCAACGAATTATTTACCGTAGGGATTACAGAAGGTGGAAAGCTGGGAATGAGGGCATGATAGTCAAATTTAAAATATGAAATCATTTTCTCTAATATCCTACGGCTTTCCGATCGCTCAATTTCAATTCCCTTCGATTCTATTTATATTGTTTCCGATCACCAAAAATCAATTGAAATCATTTCTAATCAATTCTATTCCATTGAATTGAAATCAACTCCTATCATACCACCATTCCGATCAAGGCCAAACATAGCATAAATGATCAAGTCATCACATAATACCAAATCAATCTACTAGCTATCCCTAAGACATCATAAAAGATTCTAGCCTAATATGCTCATAACAGAAATAACAAGTATCATGCAAATAAGTAAGATACAAACCATAAAACAACGAAACATAAGCATAAAAGTGTAAACCGAGATATCAAATTTAAATACTCGTTGTCCTAAGGCCAAGGAATCGATGTGGAGATGCAAAATCGCTGTCGTCGCACACAAACACTGCTGCTCCTCAAGAAAACCCGTCGAAAGAGCCAAAAACGCCTAGAAAACAATAGTATAAGGTGGAGAAAATCCAAAGTGGAAGCAGAGAGCCCCTCTGGTCAAGAACATGTGCCTATATACTCCCTCAGGTCGGTCAAGAAGCGGCTAGGGCAAGAAATGCGCTTTCCATCCTTGAAACTTGCCGATTTCGGACCCAAATCAAAACATTTCGGACCGAAATGTAAAGCAAGTGGGGTGAAATGGGCTGAAACCAGGGTCTATGATCTATCTCGGCCCATGGTGATGTAGTCTAGGTCTAGGCACGCATGTGTGAGCCAGGAATGAGTCGTCTGGCTGAGGGTTGGGCTCCACTCTCCATGTCTGAGGCGTCTTGTCTTCAATTTTCACGGGAATTCTACAAAATAGAGATAGAAGCGACGGCAGTACAAAATCATGGAAAACACAATTAATAATGAGACATTTATAATGATTTGAGTGCTATTTTGGTGCTAAGTATGACCAAAAATATGTATATAAATATGAGATATCAATTTCCAAAAAATAGTGGCTTAATATATCTTCACAAATTTAATATGCAGTACCTCTAGATTGGTCCTCCAATAAATAACTTTATCGAATTAATTAGAGTCATTTGCTATATGTACAGTGGGATTAAGAGGACGAATTCATGCTTGCTACACTACCCGAAATTTCTCTTTTTGAAACGGTTAATAAAAAAAAATTGCAATACAAAAGTCCCGTTACAGATTAAATAATAACTGTTACAAATTTTTTAACGATTTTTATCTCAAACCTTCCTGTCCTTAATTTGACTATATAATTATCAAGCAACCGAATATCTAAGGGTGCGTTTGGATCGTTGGAAGAAAGAAGAAGAAAAAAAATTATAAACAATCTAAATTTTTCACAAAGTTACACACTTTCTAATACTTCTTCCCACTTCTTCCCTTCTTCCCTTCTTCCCACACCTATCCAAACGGAACCTAAGTTATACGTAGTTATTTATACAAATCAATCAAACGGACAAGTAATCAACATGCAGTTTGATTATTCCAGGATTTCTATTATCTATAATTGATTTAAGTAGAATGCATTGCCAAAGTTTATCCAACATGCATGCTATATATGCTTGAATTTAAATATACCGAATTTCCGAGTTCAACAAAGAAATCGTATAATCCGCACCTTCCTTAATTGTTTCCAGGATTATCATGATGAATTCATGTTCATAATTCACAGATCAAGTACCGTTAATATAAATTTAAAGGATTTTTTTAATCCGGTAGGTAAACCATAGTTTATTTATGTTTGACTTTCTAGCAGTATATATATATACTTGACTGATAATTTGGTTCTAAGTCCATTATTGCTCAAGTTATTATTTGATAAAGGTTTAAAACCTAGGAATCAAATACAATTTATACCTTGAGCTAATTTCATTAGTCGTTCAAGTTAAGCTAGCTTTAGAGACGGTACAAATTAAATATCAGACTTATTCTTTTTCAAAAGTTAGACAAACAATTTTTATGTGGTTTTGGTTTAGAGAATTTAAAGTGTAATAAAGTAGATGTTTTTGGATGTTTTTGTTATTAAAAATAATCTAAATAACTAAGTAAAGTTTTCGGGATTTAAAACAATAATACAAACATCTTATGGTTCAGGTTTTGCTTAGGTTTTGGACTCTAGAATATGGACTTGTCGCTTTCGTGCATAGGACTGTTTTTTCAAGCGTTCGACTCTCCGTTCGATCTGAACCATGATCAGTTCGGTCCGAACAGACGGTGAAAGTATGTAGTTTTGACTTGTTTTGGTGTTTTATACTTTGAGTCAAGGTTTGTTGGTTAAACCAAGATTTATTAAACCTGAGCATTCGCTTGTTAGACTAGAAACTGATTTAATCACAATCTAACCTAATTAGACCAATTAGACCACAACTTTTCGAATATACGTTAACTAATATAAACTTGTTTGTTGGCGTTCTTAGGGATATTTAGATGTCTTTTGGACAATCTAAAACCTACACTTTTGATGTTAATTAATATTCCCTTTTGAATCGACAATTTTACCTCCAAGTACTTATTTGAACTAATGTTATTTATCCTAACTTAGACTTAACTAAAATGTGGCCGTACATCTAGAAGTTGATTAGGAAATCACAAGCAATTAACATAATTCTAAAAAAAAAAACAAATCAACAAAACATATCATAATATAACAAGTCAAATCACAACATCCAAACCTAAGTTACTTCCCTACTCCTAAGACTACATAAATTTAGTCTAACATAGTATCAAAATACATGATGACAAGAGTATAAATAACAAGATATAAGACCATGAAAATTAGAGATAGAAACATAAGAAGAATAAACCGAATACTCCTCTATGCTTGATCTTCAATCTTCAAAGGCGATAGGATGTTGCGGGGGCGTTTCACCAACTTCTCCTTGCCGCCATCGCCTCAAGAGTAAGTTGTCTTCAATGAATCTTGGTGAATAATGGTGGAATACGCTATGGAAAGTGAATTTGTTAGGTGAATCAATGGATACCTTTCTTAGAGGCAGAGGGACGCTTATATAGAGTTCTCCACGCACATAGAAAGGAAGCTAAGGCACCAGGGGAAGAAATCTTGCCAAAAGAATGAATTTTCTTGCACGAAAACATGCTTTATGCGCTATGTCGGCTGTCTATTCGGTCCAAAAAATGGTATGCTGTCCAAACAGAGAGTCAAAAAATTCTACAAGTCAGCTACAGTGCAATTCGATCCGAATCAGGGCTAATTAAGTCTGAATTAAGGTCTGAAAAAGTGCCCACTCGTACTAGGATTGAGTCATCTAGCGTACATCTTGTGCTGGAAACCTTCTACGTACTAGCCCAAATATCACCAGAAATCATCAAAGTCTTGTAAAATAAGAGAAAAAACGATGACAAAGCCAAATCCTTAAAAAAACATAACAATTTATCAAATAATTAAATAGTTTGAGTGTCATTTGAATGTCAAGTACAGTCCAAATACCAATGAATAATAATGATATCATTATTATTTATGTAGTTACTTGCCGAACTGTCAGAGTAATAACTGCCATATTTGCGGGATCAGAAAATATAAATCAGAACTTATTTTGCGGGATTAGAAATTCTGAATATGAGAACAGACAGAAATCATAAATGACTAGAAAAAAAACAACCATTCATATTTAGTCTGCATAGCATAACTCATTATTTATATGTACTACATCTAGGGATGAAAACGGAGCGGATAAAATCCGCTCCGATCCGTATCCGAATCCGAAAAATACGCATAACATCCGATCCGTATTCGTATCCGAACATATCCGTATTCGTATTCGTATCCGCCAAAAAAATATGCATGCGGATATGGTTTTGAGTTTTTTGACAATATCCGATCCGTATTCGTATCCGACATGGATATTATCCGTATCCGATAGATATTAATCCATTTATCCGTATTTTTAACGGCATAAGATAATTAATATAATTACTTATCTACATTAGAGAATACTTTTAATTATATAATGCTTAATTTTTATTAGATAAGTTCTCTTATAATAATATTTTTATTTGGAACATAAAATTATTTTTATTTTTTTATTATTGAGACGATTATATATGATAATAATACTAAAATTAATTTTTTTCTCTAATCATGTTGATTACATATGATTAATATACTTTTTTAATGTATGATGACATTTAAGGTAACATGATATGATTTGACATTGAATAGTTAAATATACTGTTGGAATTCAAATTGTGGAAAGACTGAATTTATTGATCAATTCTATTAAATTTGTACTTATGTGGTGCTTACAATTTTATTGATTAATTCATAAATTTGATAATTACGGTTATATATGTGATTTATTGAATCCAATATATTTGTTGAGAATCCAACCAATAATGTTAATAATAATTTAATTTATACATATTATATATAATATTTTGATGAAATTTTGGATTTAATTGGTTGAAAGAATAAATTTTGTACACTGCTTACCTTATTACCTTATTATCGTATAATTTATATTGTTTGAATATAACTTATTGCATGACATGAAAATTTTCTTATGCTTCAGCTACTCTCATATATAACAAACTTTTATACGCAATATGAAATTTAAAAAAAGTTCTAAAGAAATGAAATAAAATAAATTGATCGTTATATGATCCGTATCCGACAAAATATATTCGTATTCGACTCCGTATCCGATAATATCCGAACTGTATCCGTATCCGTTTAATATCCGAACCGTATCCGTATCCGAACGCATCCGTATTCGTATCCGTATCCGAAAAAAAAATATGGATGCGGATATGGGAAGACCTACATCCGCTCCGTATCCGATCCGTTTTCATCCCTCTACATCAATCTCCGGTGTATAGTTTGGCCACCAGCCTGGCCAGAATTACTAATGCTATAATTACTAGATATTTCCTCTGCTGATCTGTACCATACGATTTAACCTATGGTTTAAGGAAAAGTTCTCTCCGGATCTATTAGGCCTTGAGAACTTGAGTGTATATATGTTACATCAACATGATTGTTATATCAGTTATGCTTGATTTGTATATGTTGCATATTGCATATTGTAGCATGTCGGTCGTAGGGCCTTTTAGATTGATACACTACGCCATTTTTCAACTTTAGTACCGATTTTTTATCTATTATTAGTACCGGTTTTGCAGCGATACTAATAATAGGGGTACTAAAAGCAATAAAAAATCGGTACTAATAAGCCGGTAGTAGGAGGTTTTGTAAAGTGACGGGAAACACGATTAGTACCGATTTTTTACTAAAAACCGGTACTAAAATATTATATTTAGTACCGGTTTTTTATAAAAAACTGGTACTAATTAAGTTAAAAATCCGAATTTAATTTTAAAAGTTTAGTACCGGTTTTTAAGTAAAAATCGGTACTAAATTGATTTTAAAAAAAGCCGAAATTTTTTAATTAATTTAGTACCGGTTTTTAGTTAAAAACCGGTACTAAATTAATTAAAAAAATAAAAAAATTAATACGGTACTAAATCTGTCACATTTAATATGCTAATTTTGCAGTAGTTCACATTATTCATTATCCACATATCCCTCTCATAATAAATGAATTCTGACAATATTTTTATCCTACATGCATGATAAAAGAGAATAATGAAAAATAAAATAAAATCAAGAATAATGACCGAATATTACTCAAAAATTATAAATCAGTTAGGTTGCAGTTTTTGAGACAAATCGGATTTTCTTTTGTTGTATAAAACATACATGATTTCAACTATCCAATAACAAGAGATCATGGTTACTAACACGAAAAATAGTCACTGTTGGAAATTTCAATGCTCTATACAGACAAAAGGGAGAATAAATTGACAAAGAAACAAGAGCAAAACCAATTAACTTAAAATAAATTGAGGAAAAAAAGGAATAGATACATACCCGTCCATAAATTGAGTAATCAATTCGGAGCATAATCCATGCCATCTCCACCACGTCCCACTTACGCGACCTAATCGTATCAATGCGGTAGAACAGTGGTATAAGAACTTGAGAGGCAAAGGAATAGTGAAGAAAGACCTTGAGAGGCAAAGGAAGACCTTGAGAGATAAAACAGTGGTATAAGAACTTGAGAGGCAAAGGAATAGTGAAGAAAGACCTTGAGAGGCAAAGGAAGACCTTGAGAGATAAAACAGTGGTATAAGAACTTGAGAGGCAAAGGAATTAATAGTGAAGGGAAGACATATAATTCGGTAAAAATATCTGTGTATTTTTAGTACCGGTTTTTTTTAAAAAACCGGTACTAAAAATCAATATATTAGTACCGCCTGAAAAAAACTGTTTTTAAATTAGTACCGGTTTTTTATAAAAAACCGGTACTAATATATTGATTTTTAGTACCGGTTTTTTATAAAAAACCGGTACTAATATATTGATTTTTAGTACCGGTTTTTTATAAAAAACCGGTACTAATTTAAAAACTGTTTTTTTTTTTATTTTAGTCGGCACTAAAAATCAATATATTAGTACCGGTTTTTTATAAAAAACCGGTACTAATTTAAAAATTACTTTTTTTCATTTTCCATCGATTTTTAGTACCGGTTTTTTTAAAAAACCGGTACTAAATAATAAGTCTGACAATTACAAAATTGCCATGATTTATTATTAATACCGGTTTTCTTAAAAACACGTACTAATGGTCCGGTACTAAAAATCCTTTTTGGTGTAGTGATACCAACAGTATAAAGCCTGTTTCTGATAAATGATTTTTTAATAATAAATCTTTTTTTTTATTGTTTTACGGGTGTAAATTTCGATGAGATCTGTCTATTTTTTAAAATGATGTAAATTATAGTATTGTAAGTTGGCCAGAATGGGTAGAAAAAGGTATGTTTTTGCTAGTCAGGACAGTTGTAATATAGGACTAGCGGGTTGGTAGGATAAGAAGTATATTTAACCTAGCAGCGAATAAAGAGTGTGACATTGTAAAATAGAGAGAAACTGGCTAGTGTTCTACTTGAAATATAGAGCTTGAACAATATAAAATATAATTGTTTTCTTTGTGTGTTAACTAGGATCAAAATCAAAAGAATGGAATAAATGATTGAAAAATAAGAAGACATCTCTGTTTGCTAGCTAGCCTTACGTGAGCAGATTTCCACTCTCGTGACAGGAGTCATATCGATCTTCCGGGATGTGACAATATATGGACTTATGGTTCGTTTCATGTTGTCGAACGATCTGGTCTGATTTTCAAAACAGTGAACTACAATGCTACTGCTTAAATAGGACACCGTAAAATTAAAGCTATACAATATAAGTAGGTTTGATTTTTTGTGTGTATGAGTATATCTCAGGTCATCAGCTGTACAACAGTGTCCTAGAAAGCCAAAAATAATGCATATATGTAATTGAAATATAGGTTCAAGTTTCATATATAATGACGTATTGATATGGATTTGAATTCTTTTACGGCATTTTTGCTTTTAATTTCGTGTTTCTTAGCATTATTTTTTTTTTAGGATCAGGTGGCAATCACCACACTCAAAAATTGTATTTCAAAATTTAATAAGTACAAGATCACACTACGTCAAAAAAAAAAAGCTTTAGTATCAGTCCTTTAGTATCGATTTTTAAGAAAACCGGTATAAATATTAGCATATGGCAATTTCGTAATTGTCAGTCAATACCTTTAGTATCGGTTTTCCGGTACTAAATGTTTCTAGAAAAAATCTTAAAAAATGGGTTAGCATTAGTACCGATTTTTCCAAAAAACCGATACTAATAATTGCGTATTCAGGGAACATAAGGGGAAATGCTGCCGAATTTTTCTCAGACAACACATTGCATCTAACGTACGCTCGCTAATGAGACAATAGTATCCAAAGAGCGGGCTAGAATGGTAACCGGCCCAAAAAATCTAATATGTTGCATTAAATCTATAAACCCTAAACCTTGACTTTTGGATATATACAGATGGATCTGAGGGAGAAGTACATGTTTGACTATTCAAGAATATATCAGATGAATTTGTTGGACTTGTTGATGAGTTCATAAAATGTGCAGAAGAACATCGAAAGTTGACTGGAAAGTCCAGAATTTTATATCCTTGTAAACGCTGCCTTAACTTTGAGAGACAAGATAGTAAAGTGATTAAATCACATCTGATTCAGCGTGGATGGATGACAACACCAAAATATCTCCGTTGGGTTTCACATGGAGAACAATTGGAAGAAAATTTAGATGCTGGAACGAGCAATATTAATGTATATGATGATTTTGAAAATATTGCTGGAACGAGCAATATTAATGTAATAGTGGGTGATGATCATATATAAAATCTAACTGAACCACAATATAATGATGACATTAGAGAAAATGATTTGGATGAAATGATGAATGAATTACCTAATAATTTTATCAATGATGTTCCTGATGTGTTTCAAAAGTTGGATGAAAACTCTCATATACCCTTATATTCTAGTTGCAATGAAGATAAATTCTCAAAAATAAAAACTATTTTTAAGTTATATAACTTGAAAGCTAAAAACAATTGGAGCGATAAAAGTTTCACATTTTTGCTCGGTCTTTTGCGAGAAATGCTTCCAGCAGACAATATATTGCCAGATACAACTTATAAGGCCAAAAAATTATTATGTCCTTTGAAATTAGATATAGTGAAAATTGCAGCATGTCCGAATGATTGTATATTGTTTCGAAATGAGTACGAGAACCTCCAGAAATGTCCAAAGTGTAATGCATTCCGGTATAGACAAATGGACGGTGATTTGGATGACGAAGAAGATAGTCCATGGAAGAAGAAACCAACTGCGAAAACATTGTGGTATCTACCTATAATACAAAGGTTTGAGCGTCTTTTTAGTAATTCAAAAGATGCTAAACTGTTGAGGTGGCATGCAGAAGGCAGAAAGAAAGATGGAAAGCTTAGACATCCAGCAGACTCACCCCAGTGGAACAACATAGACAGTCATTTCATTGAGTTTGGCAGCGAGTCTAGAAATTTGAGATTGGGATTGTGCACGGACGGAATGAATCCTTACGGTCTCATTAGTACCAACCGAAGTGTCTGGCCAGTTTTGTTGGTTATTTACCACCTTCCTCCCTGGTTATGCATGAAAAGAAAATATCTTATGATACCGTTGCTCATTTCTGGTCCAAAACAACCCGGAAACGATATAGATGTCTACTTGGCTCCGTTAATAGAGGACCTTGATAGGTTGTGGAAGGACGGAGTGAAGGTCTTTGATGCGCATTCCAGAAGTCATTTCACCTTACGTGCGATGATATTTTGCACAATTAATGACTTTTCCGCGTACGGGAACTTGTCGGGTTACAGGGACAAAGGAGAAAAGGCATGTCCTATTAGCATGGAGGAAACACATTCGATATGATTATCGAATTGTAGAAAAACAGTCTATTTGGGACACCGTAGATTTCTTAGCTGTCATCACCCATACCGTCGGGCACCTTATAGGAACAAATTCGATGGCAACACCAAAACCCGTCGGACACCTATACCAAAATCTGAAAGACAGACTTATGAAAGTGTGAAGGATCTTAAAATTCAGTTGGGGAAACCATTTGTGAATAGAATTCCAGAAAAGAGTTTTTGGAAGAAGAAGTCCATATTCTAGGACCTTGAATATTGGACTTATCTGGATGTCAGACATTGTTTGGATGCGATGCATATAATCAAGAACATTTGTAAAAATCTGGTTACTTTAATTTTAAATCCTTAAGGAAAAGTGGATAATGTTAATGTGAGGAAAGACATGATAGAAATGGGAATTCGAATGGAACTAGCTGCAAAAGAAAACAATAGTAAGAAACATGATTGGTTACCTAATGTTGTTTATACTTTAAATAAAAAAGAGAAACTCAGTTTGTTGGAGTGTTTGAGGTCTATTAGAGTTCCAACTGGTTATTCCTCCAATATTTCACGAAAGGTATCTGCAAAGGATATGAAATTGATTGGAATGAAGTCACACGATTATCACGTGTTGTTAACCCAGTTGCTTCCGGTTACAATCCGAGCATGTTTTAAAGAAGAAGTTCGAAATTCTATCACTAAGTTGTGTTTCTTCTTCAATAAAATTTGCTCTAAAGTGATCGATCCTGAAAAACTTACTCAGTTGAAAACTGATGCAGTTCAGACCATATGTGAGTTGGAAATGCACTTTCCCCCCTCGTTCTTCGTTATAATGGTGCATTTGACCATTCATTTAGTCAGAGAAATAAAACAGTGCGATCCGATATTTTTGCAGTACATGTACCCTTTTGAAAGAGCAATGGGCCAGATGAAAGGGTTAGTCCGGAACAGATCTCGACCAGAAGGAAGCATAATTGAAGGATATGTTGCAGAAGAGATTATTGATTTTTATAATGATTATCTAGATGGAGTTCAACCTATCGGCCTGCCCAAAAATAGGCACGAAGGTAGACTCCTAGGGAAAAGCATAATTGGTATGAAAATAATTACAATAGACCTTGCAAAGAGAGAAAAAGCCCATCTTAAAATTCTGCAACAAGTCGTTGTTGTGTCTCCTTATGTTAATGAACACATAGCTGAGTTGCGAGAGCAGAATCCTCAGAGATCAGAAAATTGGATCACCAAGGAACACAACAAAAGTTTTGTAAAATGGTTCAGAAACAAGGTCTCACTGTCCCGACCTTCAAATGAAACGGTGAAATATCTTGCGAAATGTCCCAACGCCAATGTGCACACTTATCAAGGTTACGACCTGAATGGTTTCACTCGGTATACAAAAAAACAAGATGGAAAAAGCACAGTACAAAATAGCGGAGTTACAATAGTAGCCATATCAAGTGATGGAACATCATCGAAACCGTATTATGGCTGGATTGAAGAAATTTGGGAATTTGATTATATTGCATTTATAATACGAGTGTTTGAATGTAAATGGGTGCTCAAAAGCGGCGTGAAGACTGATAAAAACGGATTTGTAACCGTTGATTTCAAAAAATAAGATATTCTGATGATCCTTTTATACTTGCAAACAAACAAGCAATGCAAGTTTTTTATATTGCTGACCCGGCTGACAAGGGACGACATGTGGTACTTTCCGGAAAAAGACGCATCGTTGGCGTTGAAGATGTCGTGGACGAAGAAGAATATGACCAATTTGATGAAATAGCACCATTCTCCACAGGTATATATAATTAATTTTAAATCTACAAAATTTAGAGAATTAATATGACTAATTTGATATATATATATATTATTATTATATTCATAGGTATTGATGGGACACCGCAGTCAGTTGAAGAGTTAGCAAGTAATTTGCGTTCCAATCATGAAGAATGCGTATGGGTAGATCGATTGAAGTCACCCAAAAAAAATAAATGAAATCGGAAAAAAAACGTATTGTAATTAATATTTGGAACGATTATCTGAACTGTTTGTAATAAATATTTAAAAAAATTATATGAACTGTTTATTAGAATGATATTTTCAATTCATATTTGTAATCCAACTTTTTCAAATTGTTATAATCAAATAAAATAGAAAAAAAAGCCCAAAGTTCAAATTTATCTTTAGTACCGGTTTTTAATCAAAAAATCGGTACTAAAGATCAATAATTATTTTTTTAAAAAATAATATATTTGTATATGTGAGTCCCACTTAAACGGACAAAATTCGAATTTTTCTTTAGTACCGGTTTTTAGTCAAAAAACCGGTACTAAAGATCGTATGAATTTAAACCATCGTGATCTTTAGTACCGGTTTTTAGACTAAAAACCGGTATTAAAGATCAAACCCTATTTTTTTAATATATATGACACCCCCCCAAACCTTCCTCTCGTCCGAAACTCTCTCGCGCACTCACCTCTCTCGTTAGCTCTCACTCTCGCCGTTGTCTCCCTCTCTCGCCGTTATCTCTGGGCGTCGTTCCCCTCTCGAAGGTATCATCTCTCCACTTCTCTCTTTTTCTCTCTCTCTTTCCTCTCTCGCCGCTGTCTCCCTCTCACTCTCGCCGCTGTCTCCCTCTCTCCCTCTCAATGACATGCTTTCTCTGTCTCCATTCCACAGCCGACGGCCCTCTCTCCCTTTCGCAGGCATCCTCTCCTCTTCTCTCTGTGTAAGTCCTCTCTCTCTCTCTATTATATCTCTTTCTCCCTCTTCTCTCTTTCTCACTCACTGTTTCCCTTCAACAGCCGCCGACAACCTCTCCTCTTCTCTCTGTCTCCCATCGCTAAGAAGGTATGATCTCTCTCTCTCTCCCTCTTTCAATTTGATTAGGAAATTGAATGGATTTGTGTGAATTTTAGGAAATTTGATTGAATGGAATTGATATATGGGACAATTGAATTGATATATGGGGCTGGTATGGGAAAATTGAATGAAATTGATATATGGGGCTGGTATGGGGCAATTGAATGGAATTGATATATGGGGCTGATATGGGGCAATTAAATGGAATTGATATATGGGGCTGATATGGGGCAATTGAATGGAATTGATATATGGGGCTGATATGGGGCAATTTAATGGAATTGATATATGGGGCTGATATGGGACTGTTGTGCTAGGAATTGATTATTAGGATTTTTGTTTGTATGGGGCTGATATGGGGCTGTTGTGCTTGAACTGTGCTTGAATTGTGTTAGGAATATATGTGCATGTTTTTACTTCATTATAAATGTAATTTAAAATGAAATAGAATTAGATATATATGCATTACGAATTGATTATGAATATTGGGTTAAGAAATTTATTTAAAATGGAAATTAGATGGAGAAGGATCAAAACGTGGATAAGGTGGGGGAGAAAACACCTAAGGAGGTAGCAACAAGGGTCCTGTTTTGCGGACCTTCCAAGAGAAGGACCGTCTCGGCTGTATGTCGTTTACCTCCAGGCTGTAGCAGGGGCCCCGATTTCTGTATGGGAGTTAAGATAGATGAGGGATCTAGTGAGGATAAGGAGGAGGATAAGAATAAGGAGGTTAAGGAAGAGGAGAAGAATTAGGGTTGAATTGTGCTAGGATTTATGTTATTTTGTGTGAACTTTAATTTATATTTTCTATGAACTTTAATCTCTCTAGAATTTATGTTATTTTGTATGAACTTTAATTTATATTTTATCTATGTTTTAATTATTAACTTAGGAATTGTGTATGAATTTATGTTCTAATATTTAATATATGTTTGGATTATTATCTATGTTTGAATATATGTTTGGATTATTATCTAAATTATATATGGTGTTTTAATTAGGTAGTAATGGAGAAGGGTGAAGGAAGCAACCAAAATGAGAAAAAGCCGATCGAACGAGTCTATGTTAGACGAAATGTTCGTTCCAACCCAGCCTCTGAAAATCAGGCCTCTCAAAACCAGCCTAACCAAAACGAGGCCAAGAAGCCGAATTATGAAGAGACTGCAATTTTTTTCAAGCTTTTAATTGATAAGTTGGTGGCACCGTGCACAGAAATTAGAGAAGAAAATACTGATGACAAGAAGCCGAATGATGAAGAATAATATTAGGGTTTAGATGTTTGGATTAAGTGAACTTAGTGTTTATGTTTAAGTGAACTTAATGTTTATGTTTGGATTAGTACTATGTTATTTTCGTTGAACTTGCTGTTTATTTTATCTATTATAACATGTATTTTTTAGATTGAGCTTGCTATTAATTCTCTTTTCTAATGTTAGTACTATGTTATTTTCATTGAGTTTGCTATTAATTTTGTGTTATGTGTTTGAATTTGTGCATGTAAGTTGTGGTATGTAACTTGGATTTTAAATTACAGCAATGTCGGACATGAATGATCAGGATCCCGGGATGAATCCGAATGACTCGAGTTCGGAAGAGGAGATTATTGTTAATAATAAAAGGGAAAAAAGATCAACGGCTAAGTGTTTGAAGACACGCAAAAAGATAGCTGCTGGACAGGACATGAAGGTCGAGTTTAACGAGAAATGCAAGCCGATTGGCGAAAATGCAAAGGCATTCACAAATTGGTGTGCTTCAAAAATAAGAGATATGATTCCTTGCAGGTATTAATATGAATTTGAGATATGAATTATCATTTGATTATAGTATTAATGCACTTATACAAATGAAATGAATGCAGTTATCCTAATTGGATTGCGGTGCCAAATGAGTTAAAAAAAAATTGTACAAACAAATAGCACAAGATTGGAATCTTCCGGATGACTTACCATTGGATGTTAAGAAGAAGATTTTACGTAACTGTAACGAGTCTTGGAGACATTGAAAAATTCGATTGGTGGGAGAATATCCTCTATAATACATGTTCATTTATAAGCGATTGATTTAGCATCAATTTTAATTATAACGTGTCTTTTTGGTCATATCATAATATTATAACGTGTTTTTTTGTTCATATCAGAATAAGGCTTACTTGGAGAATCCGAAGGAAGGTGCACCCCCACCATGGGATGTATAGAACATCTCGAAGGAAGAATTTGAGGCAATGCAAGAGTATCATTCCAGCGAGAAGTTTAAGGTATGAAAATGAGTATCATTCGCTTTTACTTAATTGCTTAGTTTTTTTGTTTATACTAACAAGCATTTTGAATCTGCTACTAGAAAATGAGTATGCGAGGCCGTCAAAATGCCGCAAAAAGGGACATGCCCCACAGACTGGGATCAGGCGGTTATATAAGTGCTGAATCTAGATGGAAAGAAGGAGAAAAGGTACATGGTGCGTCCTCGGTTATTACCAAGGATATGGATGACAGGACGTACAGTTGGAGTAGAGCACGTGCAGTAATGGATAAAGCTACCGGTGAACTTGTTGTCAAAAACCCTAGGGCTGCCGCGGTGGTCGACAAAGCAGTAAGTGTAACAACTCAAATAGCTTTATTTTGTGAATTCAATGAGTTCAATTTAGATTAACATTAACTTTTTTTGTGATAGGTTGCTCTAGTTAAGTCAGGGGAAGTTCAACCGGTTTGTCAAAATGATATCTTGACTTCTGTGATCGGTACACCAGAGCATTCCTGACGGTTGAGAGGATATCCGGTATTCTCAGGTGTGAAGCAGGTGTACGGTAGTGGTACAAAAAAATCAAACAAGGGGTTTAGTAGAGAGGATGTTGATCGGATGGTGCAAGAGGAAGTGAAAAGACGAATGGATGAGGAATTCAAGGCCCAAATGGATGAGGAATGGAACAGGCGAATGCAGCAGTTCTCGAAAGTCCAAACAATGCAGACCTACGATCCAATTTTTCAACAAGCCATCATCATGCTATCATAGTGTAGCAACAATCAACCGCATCCGATTCCTCAATCAACTTATCAGGTTCTTAATTACACCCAGCTTATGATAGATATTAATTGCTTTCGTCAATTCATATAGTATTTAGGGTTTCTAATTCGTTAATACAGGGGCCTGTCGAAGCCTTGCAGCTCCTACCAGAGATATCTGGGACGCCTGTGTATGTAGCTAGAGCTATGGTGTTTGCACAGGTTTCTGAGATAGTCCATGGACAACCAGTTGGCATAGGGGAGGTAAAGGTACAAATCTTAGAAGTTTTCGATAGTGCCATACACGTACAGTTTTTGATAGTGCCATAACGCAGATGATCAGCTTGGTGTTCTTCAAGGTTCATTTCTAAGATGGCCGGATCATCTTGTAGATTATGACTTGACAAAATTGGTAAATCTTGATTTCTATTATAAATTTTGCAAAGTTCTAATTATTATATATACTGCTATATTAAAAAATGAGAAATATATCATTTTGATGACTAATGTGGGTTTTATAGGAGCAAGTGAGGCAAATGACGAAACAAACTCCACAAATTCCTCCGCAAGATAAGGAAAAGCAGACGGTGCAAGAGGATGATGAAGATGAAGAGGAGAGTGTGGATCAGTTTTTTTGCGGAGGAGGAGATTCAATTGCACGATCTGTTCGTCCCTGATAAGAAGTTGGCAGAGATTGGACCTCAAGCAAAGAGAATGCACGACTATATGAGGATGTTCGATAAATCAGTGACTGAATTCGCCGATATTCCTGCTGATTTCGAATTTCAAGATGTCAAGACATTCATCCTCGAATTTAGAGACATCCACCATGTCTTCAGTAGGAATGAACTCTTCGTTCAAGTGATTAAACTTTGGATCTTGTAAGTATTTTCCTAACTTTACAATAGTTGATCATTGGTTATATGATATGTCTAATAAATTAAAACCCTAAACCCTAAATCCTAAACATTGCACATACAACATTCAGGCGGTGCAGGCAATATTGTGCTGATACTTTGATGAAGAAGTAGATATTTTGGGATCCAAAAAGATGCTCGGGTCGGTATGTAGTGGCAGATGAGCTCGGAACTGTACGATACATAGCGAATCTTCTGAAGAAGTATGCTAAAAGGGATCCCTACCATGTTTTAGTGCATCATAATCGATTAGTTATAAAATCTCTAATTTTAACTTTATCTTTTATTATGAATCTACAGTTTAATGTCACCAACAAAGAGATAATATGTATGTAATTACAGGTCGCATTTTGTGATTATTATCGCAAAATTCTCGACACGAAAGATATGGATAGTAGATTCACTCCAATCGAACGAAGGCTACCAATTCCCAATTCTACGAAATTACGATCAGTAAGTTTAGACTTAACATATATATATAATGCGTGTATGCATTGTTTAGTTATGTACTAATATTTAGAAATGAATTTTCATAATTTTATATTTAATTTTGCAGAGCTTTGTCAAGATTGGTCCAAGTTCCCAAGTTTGAAGTTGAAATGATTCCCGTACATAGTTCAAAACTAATATATATAGTTTCATTTTATTCGTAATTTATTTAATTTAAACTTAATAGTATTATTTTATGTTCTTGTAGAGTCCACGACAACCAAACAATACAGATTGCGGCTTTTATGCGATGACTTCGCTACGCAAGATCCTTGATTACTGCACGCTACATCCGGACCTACCATCGGTATGGATTAAGTTTAATCAACCTTAATGTATATATATGAAAATGTTTTAGGGTTTATAATTTAGAGTTTAATGTATATTATATTGTGGAGTTTAGAGTTTAGAGCTTATAATTAATCTTAGTATCTAATTTTCACAGGTTACTAACTATATGAATTGTCAATAAAATGCAGTTTTTGCAACCGGTGGGGAAGCATTATAGCGAGGACGAGCTTAATTTCACTGTAAATGAGTGGTTTGGCTTTTTACTTGGACATTTAGGTGCTAACAATAATTGATGACTACAAAATTTGTGATATTAATATATTAGATGTTATGATAAATGTTAATTTGCATGTGATTTGATAAATATTATTGTGTGTATGATGCATGTGATTTGTATATGATGTAAATTGCTGGTATATATCGGTATTGTTAATTGATGGCTAACAAAAATGGCGCTAGCCCCAGAAACAAATATATTTTTTTATAAAGATTATTAGTACCGATTTTTAATAATAAACCGGTACTAAAGAATTATTTAGTACCGGTATTTAGACTAAAAACCGATACTAAAGATACCAAAAATGTTATATTTTTAAAATAAAACAGGCTGCTTACATTAGTATCGGTTTTTATTTAAAAATCGGTACTAAAAGTAATATTTTTAGTACCAGTTTTTAAATAAAAATCGGTATTAATGTGAGCCGCTTGTTTACCCCACGAATTGGACCCTGTATTTAGTACCACCTTTTTAGTACCGGTTTTTAAATATCTTTAGCACCCTCTATTATTAGTACCACTGCAAAATCGGTACTAAAGATGCATAATAAACCGGTACTAAAAAAAATGGCGTAGTGTCAGCAAAAAAAAAAACAAATAAGAAATAAAACTATATATACAACAAAATTCAAATAAAAAAAAAACTAAAGTCCTAGACGTGTTTAATCCAGCATCAACATCAACAGAAATATTGAGTAAAAGTTTCGTCGGAGTGATCGTGCTCGTGAAGATTCTTTTATTTGAGCCTTTCAAATGTTCTAGATGGTTGCCGCCTAAATGATGTTCTAATTTTGTATTCCTTCTGATAGAAAGTCAAAGGTTGCAACGGTCTAAGGTGAAGTCCAAAAACAGTAGCCTGAAACGAATTTGGAGCAGAGACTGAAGTTTCAATGGAGCCACTATTGCAACTAGAACAAGAGGAAAAATAAGGCCAGCTCTTACGAGAAGATCTGTCGAGTCAATAATTGGTCCAAAAGTGAGATGTGTTTCTTAACATTATTAATATCCTAAATGTATACATCTAAAGTAATAAAATTTGAAACGAGTACATTTCTAATTGCATCCTTATAAATAAAACTATATAATAATCACCCCCGTTATTCAAAAGAGTGACAATGCTCGAAATTATGGTTATATGGACTTTAGAAAAGAGGGCAAATGTATATGTGGATATCATATACCAATAATTGGAAGAGAAGTTGCGTATAAGATTCATCAACTAATTTGGGCTATGTTTGGATTGGAGCGGGAAGAAGAGAAGAAGGGAAGAATGGCCCAAATTTATTATTAAACAATCCAAACTCTTCACAAAGTTACACACTTCCTAATACTTCTTCCCTTCTTTCCTTCTTCCCACACCTCATCCAAACGGAACCTTGGTGGTGCACAATACCAAGTGACGTACAGGACAATACCCTCAAAATAAATAGAAAAAAAAACTGCCTCACCTTTTTAGATTTTGAGCATTTCTTATTACCAAAGGACTGGATTTTTCAACGGATAAATTTGTAGCGGAACCCTAACAAGATAGGTCAGCAGTTCTGTGCCTGCCTCTCCCACTAACGCACACAATGCAAATAAAAATCACAAACATTTTGTTTTATCTATTCCTGATTTTGGAGTGTGAAGCAAAACCATGTGTCCTGATTCATAGCTGATTCAAAAGGTGAGAAGAATACAAGCCTACAGGTGAATGTCATTAAAGCCAAGAATCGTTCCGTAAATTAAATCTTTCCTTATAGCTATACCGATTTAAAAAACCAAATGCATTAATTGTGTCTAACACCAGGCCTTCAATTAATTATATAATATATGCTACTTCAACTACTATTTTCATAAAATTGTATAAGCTACCTATACCTGACCCTACAAATAAAAATAGTATGGACCAAAGAGGCACTAAATTATTCCCTTCATTCATGAGATACATATCTTCATACATTGATTAATCGTTCTACATGATGCTACATTTAATATATACAAATGTTTTCGAAGATGCTCCTAACACCTAGTTACTGTACTGGCACTAGAAATTGGAAACTAAAATCTTCTTCCCATATGTTTAAGCAATTTATTCTTAGAGATGTCTGGTAAACAGATCTGACCTTCGTTAAACTCACAGGCCAACTATCAAATCAACATGTTTACAGGCAAATGTTCATATTTATTTAGGCATGATTATTGATTGATGAATCATTGGTTAGCATTTTGCTGTAATACTACCACTAATATTTTTATACTCGTATACTCAATAATGATCCATTACAGCTTGGTAATTGATTAATTAATAGTTATTTTTTGGGGCCAAAATTGGAAACTCTGTCACGTATTGCAAAATTTCCCCAAGTCATACACAACACCTGTATTTGTTCCATAAGCACGAAAACTAAAACAGAAATGATGTATATACAACCAGCATATATTTACTGTTTTAGCACGGGTGAGGTTTCGGACGACATGTTAACTTATCAATCTTTTTAAATCGCCAAAAATAAATATTTTACTTTTGAATTTCAGTATTTAAGTATGAACTATAATATATTTATATTATACAGATAAAATTTGAAGCAAGTATACATTCAATAAAAAAGTTTCAAAATACATAATTATATAAATTAAGGTCGATAAGATATATATATTTTTTAATGCAATATAATTTACAAATGTAATACGGACACATGGAGAAAATGGGAATCAAATCCTCAGCAGCTCGGCTGCCAAACAGCTAAAATATTTTTTTAATTTACAAGTTTGAAAATTCAAATGCTGAATCCAAACCGTTGACCTTGTTCAATTTTAAAGGCGATGCGTTTTCATATATAAGTTTTATAAACTTTGAAGTTGATTCGATACTAGATCAAGTGGTTAACAAATGAACGAATTTTGTTAACTATCACTGATTAATTCTAATACGTTCATAATTTGGTTACTTAATCAAGTATCAAATCGACTCCAAATTTTATAAAACTTATATGAAAACGCATCACTCGTAAATTTGAACAAGATCAATGGTTTGAATTCAACATTTAAAATTTTAAACTTTCAGATTAAAAAAAAATTATTTGGTTGTTTGGTATAACCGATATATTCGGATATATTCGGCTGCTGAGGATTTGATTCCGAGAAAATGACAGTCTGGTTTCTGTTGTCTCTCGATGTAATTCACTCGGATGCACAACAACTCGAAAATTAATAAATTATAAATTGCGGAAATTGATTACTGCCATGGCTAAATATAAAATGAACATATACAGCAAACAAAGTGAACATATAGTCGATCTAAGTGAACACATACAAACAAATAAGTTCAATGAAAATAAGTTGAATATGCATATAAAATTCTGAACAAATTATGACAATACTTATTTGTTTGTAAGTGTTCACTTAGATCGTCTATATATTCACTTTGTTTGGTGTATATGTTCACTTTATATTTAGCGATGGCAGGGATGACAGAACTATAGATGTCAGTTATCATTCCTGATAAAATGCATTCGTGGCCTGGGGTGGTTTCCAGTATATCTTCTTGGGCCGGAAATGGTACCCCACCCGAAGAAATTGCGTTTGGGTTTGATACAGCTCGAATCAGGTTGAAGGCATTAATTAGGACTTTAGGAGGAAGATCATTCGATAAGGCTTCCAACAAAACTCAAATTGAATCGCTATCTATAGGAACGTTTCGTTGTAAGTATTGATTGGGCCCAGTGGGTTGTAGCTTGTAACCAACGGGCTTCAAGTGTTACTAATCAATTCTTTATACCATATTACAGCCCACACAATGATATGTGAAATTAAGGAATTTCATCAGAGAAAGAGAGAGGGGGGGTTGAACTTCCAACGGCCTTAACACCCAAACATTATTATATTGCATTGCATCATGCAGCAGGAATACACATCCATTAAAACGAATATGGAATATGGATACGAGATGGTTAATCAACAAAAACAGGTACGTTCTTTTCCGCAACCAATTACCGATAAGAGTTGCCAAGTCAGTTCAACCAACAAACGCAATTCAGCAAAAAAAAAAAAAGGCGGCATATCTAACTCCGCAATATAAGGTAGAATGAGTGGCTTATGAGCTGGTTGGGATGGATATCAAACCACTCTTGATTTACAATTTCTTAGCATCCCCCTCCTCTCCCGTCTCCTCAAGTGCCTTCATTTTGCGGTACCCTTTGTCTGTGCCAAAAATCCTGTTCAAAAAAGTATTATTACAACAATGAATAGAACCATCTAGTAAGATCAAATACGTCATAAAATCCTGATGCAGCAACTTTATATTTTTTTTTCAGAAAATGTTAGGAGAAGAGAGAAGATGTTCACCAATCCATGTAAGTAAAAGTGGAAGAGTAGTTGCCAGACTTGGTGTAAAGCACCCGGTGATGATAGTCATGAAAATCAGACCTACATAACACAATTCAGATGTAAATAAAATGCAACCATTCCAACATTTAAAGGCTGCAATGATTTCACAAGAAGGGATTCAAATCTGGTTGAATGACATGTTATAGTAGAACGACAAGTTTTATACAAGAAAAAAAAAACTAAAGGGAGGAAGCTATTTTATGGTGTTCCTGTCAAGTGGCATGATACTATTGGAAACACACAGAGACAGTTCCCTTGACAGACCATGATGACTAGATCATTTTATGGCGTTTCCCTTGATACTATCTATTTACGATCATTGCTACGGTGTTTGTTAATTTGCCCAAGTTTAACCATACTTGGCATTCTTGGGGACTACTTTTAGAACAGAGCCCAAAATGGATGAGGAGGCAATATACAATAAAGCAGTCAAGCTGCGAACAAGTAATTCAAATAAAGAGTAGGGGGGACGAACCCGCCATAGAGAGGCAAGAAGTTAGAAGGGCTCCATGGGAAGTGGTAGCCGCTGTGGCACTCGACAGTCTCCAGAACCCTCAACACCATCCAGAGCCATAGAGTGAGCAGATGCGGACCTGTCAGAGCAGGGCCCACTATTGTTGCAAACCCCAGAAACAGAATTTCAGCTGGATGTGCATACTCTGATGTCAGGCCAAAAGGGGTGGCATATCTGTAAATTCATATCGTTAATTCAGTCAGAATTCATTGTTACTTGTTTGTGTTCGGGACCCTGTCTGTGTGAGTGTACTTTGAAACCTTTAGGGCAGGAGACAGAAATTGAGGTAATTTTCGTGTTGACTTGATCTAATCAAGTTGGTTGTATAAAAAAAGATGCAGAAATTGATTTGGCAAAATGGTGGAAGAGCATAAAACAGGAAGGGAGAGAAAATATGAAGATACTGACTCGTGGTGAACACTGTGGACGTGCTTGTAAAGCCACTTGGTGTGCAATGCCCGGTGGCCCCAGTAGAAGACAAAATCCTCCAAAATGAAGTAGAAGAGGATCTGAGACAGAACAACAGACCTAGAAAGCAAAGCACAGAACAGAGAGTCCATAAATAAAGGCAGTTGTTGTTGTTGTTGTTGTTGCGCTTGGGCGTATAAAAAGATAAGGGAAATAGAAAGTGTAGTTGAGTTTGTTACAAGGGAGGCAAAGGGAGAGAGCTGCGCAAGCCCATGAACTTGAAGGTGGGATAGGAGACGATCATGACAGGCAGATTGACGCAGAGATGGTACATGATGAGACGCCAGACGCATCGGTCCTGATAAGATGAGGTGTTGCTCTTTTTCTGCATCGGAAGATGAGATGAAGAGATTGGTACTTGGTAGAGTAATAAATTGGATTGGGTTAAGAAAGAAAGGCAATTGTAAAAGCAATGAATGAATTAATTAGGAAAAAAGAAAGAAAGAAATGGACCTGAATTTTGTAGTTGGAGAAGAGGCCGAAGCGCTCAAAGTAGAGAGAGGGGAGGCCGGAGAAGAAGAAGACGCTCTCGTGGAGGATGAAAGTGCCGACGGTGGCGAGTTGAAATTCGGTGAAATGGGTGATCAGATACTGCACAAAAGTACAAGCAAAAGCAAAAGCAAATGAATGAGGAAGGTAGATCTTGGCAATTGGCATTGCACATTCCAATCCAAGGCAAGAAATTGAGAATGAGGAAGAAGAGGAGAGAGCACCTGCCACGCGGACTCGACGACAAGAGACGCCATGAATTGAATTGAATCGAATTGAATTGAATTTGGCTCTTGGTCTCTCTCTTGATCTCTTGAGCACGCACCTCTTCTCTCTCGTCTCTCTTCTCTCTCTTGGAGGAGGAGGGTTTGGCGTTTGTCGTTTGCGATTTGTTTGTAAATTATTATTAAAGGTTTTGGTGACACGGACGCCAGTACACTGTACACCACACCTTGGCTTTGGGCAGTTGGCGCTGTTGGGCCTTGGCCCTTCCCTTGGGGACTTGGTTTAATGTTTATTGTTACTATTATTTACATGTTTGTTTTTGTTTTCTTTTTCCTAATTTAGTCCTTGTTTTTTCCTTTCTTTTATCTTTTCTTTACTTTTTCTATTCAAGCTCTCTTTATTTTTAACAAACAAACAAACAAACAAATAACCAAACAAGCGAACAAACAAACAGACTGGAGTGGATGCAACGAGATATTACTAAAGAAGGAAGGGACTGAGAGTAGAGAATAGAGATTGATTGAACTTGAACACACCCTGTTCAATCCTGAATCCTTCAAGTGATTAAAAGTAACCAACCGACAACAATCCCAGATCCACATTTCATTCGGGACGAGTCCAGTAGCCAGTAGCGTCGACTCCAGCCCAGTAAAGACAGACTGTCCCATGTGGCCATGTGTGTGTCACTCTCTCTCCGTTACTCATCCTCATACCACGAGTCATGAACATATCAATGTTTGCAGATCCAGAATCTTTACAAGTTGAGTTGCAGTTCGACTCCCATTGGGTCCCACAAGCTCCTGGTCAGGGTTTGGTTCTTGCCTTCAGTTCTATCTATATCATCGATCATATATTAATGTAACAATCCTAAGGATAATTAATATTCAAAAAATAAATATAAATATAAATGGATTCATCATCGCAGTTCACACTTCACACATGCATTTGCACACACACAGACTTAACTAGAATACATGCCTCAGACTCCGAGCTTAATTTAAAATTGTTGTATGCCTGAACTTAACAGAACAAAATGACCAGCAACATAAATGCATGCATTACAAGGCGCAACACGCTAAACCGATCATTTCTTAGATATATTCTTACATAAGGACATAATTAACTTTCGTGCAACTTGTAAAGGTATATAAGAAAAGGACAAGACCAAGAGCTTTAAACAACATTTGCAACAACCGACTGAGAATTATAAATTATCATTATAAAAATGAAAATGCAAACAGCCACGCAGCACAACTTGACAAGTAAGATTCCTGAATGCTCTGCTATCAGCTGGCCTCATCTTCAATTTACCAACTGGCCAAAAACTACTACATATATACCTATAACTATAACTGACTCCTTGCACGTACGTATACATAAAGATAAGCCCCTTGATTTCTCATACAATGATACGCTTTAATATGAATAATGTCTTTTGTATATATATGATAGGATCGTCTTTTTAATATGAGACTAAGCAAACATCTATGTGCTTGCTTCTTTCTGTTAGATTATTTTCGGCCATCTGCGCTGACGAGCCCGTATTAGGACAAATCGTTCCTGGACTGGAACGGATCGGTCCAAATTATGGGCCAGATTAGGAAATAATCTAAATTATGGACTGATTATTGCTTGCAATCCAAGCCGTTGCCTATTATGGTAATATTCTAAACGTGGTTGTATATTATAACATGATTTTATGCAAGGATGTGTTGCTTTTTTATAGGTGGTTATATTTAGAAACATTGTCTAATTAAGATGGTTAATTATGACAGTGTTTGGAGGCCGCCAGTAAGGGCAAAAGGGAAAAGAGGAAAGAGTGAAATCTAACATGAAATAGTCATAATCCCTGGAGTCACTAGTTGTATTTTTTTTATACCAGTATGTTCTTTATCATCCTTATTGATTTGTACATTTTTTTTTATAAAGTCTGTGTTAATCTTAATTAAAACTCCTTTCTATTTTTCTATTTTTTCTCTATAAACAGGCATGTTGGACTCAGAAGCAGTTTAGATTAGAAGGCAACAAACGATCTTAATTAATACTCCTCTCTGTTTTCCCATCGTATAAGAAGGAAGTTTAGACCCAGATTCAATTTGATTGGAAGGCAACAAACAACATTGGTATAGTTTTCTTTTAGTTAGTTAAAATGGTGTCTGATCTCCCTTCTGATCTATATATTTTTTTTCTACTATATTTTTATTTCAAATATCAACCTTCGATTATCGAAATGAAAAGAATCTGACTTTTGCATCGCACTTAGAACTTTGTAATAGCTTTCTTTGGATTGATTATCTTACTTCTTTTGATTTTAATACATACGTATTAAATTATTATTAGTGTTCAAATATTTATTATATTTTCTTCTATATTAAGTACGAGTGTATTTTTTTTTCCGACATTGTCATTATGCCACGAAATTACCACATAATATATTTTACTGTATCTATTACAAGTTGACGCACAAAACATTGAATCATATTTTGTTTACCACATAATATATAGTTTATGCCATGTTTCCATCAGATATTCAGATACACCTAAACTGTTACAACACATATTACACTTACGAGCTACATAAAAGATTATAGAGGCAATTGGATTTATACCACCTCAAAACTTTGAAATTAAAAAAATGTCATCCCAAATTTTTAATTATGAAGAATGTCATCTCAAGGGCACTGGGGCAGAGGATAGGGCGACAAGGGAGGCAGAAGCATTGGACAAAGAGGCAGGAGAACCAAGGCAAAGGTGAGGGCAAAGATGGAGCACGAGAGAGGTTTGAGAGATGGAGGGAGAAAGGAGAGGGAGGGGCATTTTAGGAAATATTAATTAAAAATTAAATAAGAAGAGTGTTAAATTTCTGAAATAATCTGATTTGAAGTGGCATACACAATTCTTCCCAAGATTATAAAGCCGGCTAATTATTATTCAATAATTAATGGGGACAAAAGGGGGAAAAACCCAGCCAAAAGATAGATTAGAGTTGCCACGGTGAGGACGACGACGACGATGATAATAATAATAAATATCGAGGCTTACGTCGATGATAATAATATAAATAACGAGGCTTACTAATGCTTGTGGCTCGATCGTTCGCTCGTTTGTGTCAGAGAGAATTAAAACAAAAAATGCTACCTAGCTAAATTGCTAAACGAACGAGAATCCTAAATTACAGTTGCAATTTTGTGAACCAACAGGCAACAGCCTAGATGTGGATTGTAATTTGTGGAGGCGGAGACTCCAATAAGGATGTTGGTGCATATTTCACTTATTTCACTAAATTATATGCAAATCGCCCGGAATTATTGTTTGTGAACACTATAATTATAATCATAGTATAATTATACATCCGTTAGCTTTAGCCGAGGAACAACATTCATCGACTGCAATTCCTGCATATACAAAGCCGCATTACAATTTACAAGCAACGTGATCTTAAAGGAAGGATATATAACACATGAATTTACAATTTTTATACCTGAAATAGAAGCTTGCATGCATAAGGAAGCTTCATTGTGGCCATATTTTCTCCATTTTTGCACATGGAACAAAAAGACTTCTTCAACTTTTTATTATAGTAGCCTAACAGGCCACATTCCTCACAAACCTGAAATATGGCAGATAAATTCATACCTCATTTCATTTCAAATAAGTGTGAACAACACAATTGTATTAGCATATTTCTAAACTACAGTAACTATGGCATGCTCATTAGTACCTGAACTTGATAAGGATCACTTGATAACATCAGGCGTTCAAATATTAACATACTAGCACCGTATGCTATCAAACAGTCACGTTCCATTTCTCCTAGGCGCAACCCTGTTATATAGAAAACAAGCAAAACAAAGAGATTGCTAAGGATGTTCACTGTTATAGAAATTCCAAATCTAATCATCCTAACCCAAGGAAAAAAAAAAAAGAAATGAAAATACAAAAATAAACACAAAGGCACCTCCATCACGGCTACGCCCTTCAGTAGGTTGCCTCGTTAGCAAAACACGTGGTCCTTTAGCTCTCGCATGCATCTTATCAAGAACCTTACATAAAACAGGGATATTGTGGAGTGCAAAAGTTACACTTGCAATCTTAAATAAACAGAATACTGAAATAGTATTGTGCAAAATTAACTCAAGTACAAGTAACATATGATATATCACCATGTGTTTGAGTTTCTGGTAGTAGATGGGCCCCATGAAAATGTATGCTTGAAGAGGAATTCCCAGAATACCTAATGCATGTAATATAGTAAGGTAAAAGTAAAATTTAGTTTCCTCAAAGAATGTTGATTCTCATATAGTTTCCTACTATAGTTATTTTGTTATTGTTCGTCTTGTTGTGAACTAGATAAACCAGAGAAAAAAGATGACATCACAAATCATTAAAAAAGTCAAACTATTAGAGAAATTGATGTCAACTTATGTACCTGAGTACAGAAAATCCTTCCCATTATAGCTAAACCCCCTTCCTATAAGGGCATTGCTGCAAACAACAAATTGCAAATATCAGTTGCAGACGTAGTAAAACAGGTATTCAGAAATAATTCAGCGAGATCTAAAATTTGAGATTCAGGAATATATTGGGAATAGTACACTTTATATAAATATAAATAAATACTTATAATAAAATACAAAAAAGAAAATAAGAGTGCAGCTCGAATTGTATCTACTTTTGGAAAGATAAAATGGCTAAACCAATAGATTTTTCTATTTGGATATGCATTGTGAAAAACAAATTAAATAAAGTATTCATGAATCTCGTCACTATGGTTATTTATTTTGTGTCAGGGTACTTAAACAAATGGGTGGATAGAGGGGAGTACCTAATATCCTCAACCTTGTCAGCATTACCACTGGGCTCACCAAAAGCAGAACCATAGTGGAATCTTCCCCATGATACCCCTGCCTTCCCACCAAGAAGCTCTATCATTTTGCCTATTGTCATACGACTAGAATAAAAAAAAAAGGAAAATCTCCAGAGTAAATAATGACAATGTTGCGTCGGCAAAAGGTCTAGAAATAATTTAAACAAAAAACATTAAAAGAAAGCAAAAATGACCTCGGGAATCCATGAGGGTTCATGATTAAATCAGGACATATACCCCGCTCAGAAAATGGAAAATCCTCTTGTTGAACAATTGTGCCACAAACACCCTTTTGTCCGTGTCTACTACTAAATTTGTCACCAAGCTGCAGTTTCACAATAAAAAAGATTAAGTAAATTAAAAAGTGAATTAAAAAGCTTAGACAGAATAAAAGTAATACAAAAATAGGAAGTATACTCACCTCAGGCCGCCTAGTGTGGCGAATTATGAACTTGATAGGCATCTTTTCATTGTTATCCTTATAAAGAATCACGCGGTCAATAACAGTTGTCTCCCCTTCAACACCTTTGAAGAAAGCAGATGTATCTCTTTTTCCCCCAAAAAAAGGGAAAAAAAAATCATATTTAAAGATAATTAAATAAAAAAAAATCAAATGCATAAACAAAAAAATAAGGACGAATATGAAAACCTAAATCTTCCATCTTTATCAAGATTTACAGGAGAGCGCTTGTTCACAAGCATATCATTATTTCGCACTATTTGACCAGGTGCTGCAATCCCATCCGCATCCAGAATCTGTCAAAAGAGAGGTTAAAAAAAGAAGTAAACAAGGATAATAGTTGATACCCATTTGGTGCAGCCGTCAATAATACATGCTATACAGAACAAAATTGATGTGTAAGAAGAGTGGTAATGTTAATGTACCATTTTTCATACTACCGAACTAATGTAGGGAATAATTTTATCCACAATAACTGCATAATAAAAAAAAAAACAGAGATTTGTGTGCCTGCATATTTTTCTTGACTAGAGCACCATCTTTATCCCTTTGAGGTGGAAGGATGATATCTGACACTTTGCCACCATAGTTGTCTTTCACAACAGTTTGCCTGTAAACAAACAGAACAATTTGTATAGTAGAAAAATAAGAATTTCAGGTTTGAAAGTCTAAAAAGGAACATTAGCAATTTACCATCACCATGTCTATTGGGGTCACAAAAAAAAAATCACCATCTTCAAGTAAGAACTATGCTTATTTCAAAACCAAGGAAGCTTAAATTTCAATTGGTATCATTTTGATCCAGCTTTGCACTGGCATTCACCAACACAAGCTTGCAACTATACCAATTACCAGTTTGAGACTAGTGTTTCCAATTTGACAAAAACTATTTCTGGTCTTTGTCCATTAGCTTCTTTAGGCCAACTGAAAGCATATTTCTGATCTTTGTTCATAAGTTTCTTTAGGACAACTGGGGGCATAGTTCATGTTTATACACAATGATGTGAATAATAAACCAGAAAAGAAAATATTTACTTCTTCATAGCGATACAACGGCCAAAACCACGATCAAGAGATGATTTGTTCATGACAATTGCATCCTCTATATCATACCCACTGTAACTCATAACTGCTACAGTTGCATTTTGCCCTGCTCCGAGTTTGTCGTAACCCACCTGCATAAATTGTTCAGTACTTTTTGTTAAATAAAAAATTTGGGTCTGTCTGCTCTATCTCTAAAGTTCTTAAAAGTTAAATACAATTTTCTTTATGTATGAGTAGTTTTAAAATGAGGGCCGGGTAGCCACTCCCTTAGTGGCGCACTTTTATCGGAACCTGATAAGATGATAATTGAGCAAGGGACGGATCGTCACTCAATGATGTAGTGGCAAGTAAGCAAGGGTCTTCACACTTTCATGACGGATGCGGAGGGCAAGGAGGTTATTTGCAGAGAATAGGATTCATTTAAGTAATTGAACTGTAGGGTCTTTAACAAGAAAATTAAGAGAGTTGATACTGCAATTAGGAGACGTATAAGCATCTTATGCGTATAAGAGACTAAATGGACATGCCAGAAAGCAAAGGAAGTGGAGAATACTAGTTTCAAGCTGTGGTATATCGAAAAAGAACGAGGCAGAAATGGAATAGGCATCTTAATAGACAAGAGCCTTAAGAATGGAGTCATCAACGCTAGGAGACAATGAGATTGGATCATCCTAGTCAAACTAGTTTTTTTAAACTTAGTTCTAGACGTCATTAGTGCGCACCACAAGTAAGGCTAAATGAGGACATCAAAAATTAATTTTGGGAAGATTTAGATGACATGATTAGAAATGTGTCAACAGCTAAAAGCTTTTCATCGAAGAAGATTTCAATGGTGCGAAACTAGTGGAAGGTTTAGATGGTGTATGGGGGTTTTGGATATGGTGATAGTAACATAGACCGGATATGGTTAGGGTTGCACCGATAGAGGAGAAACTAATGCAACATCATTTGAGATGGTTTGGACATATCCTACATAGGCCTCCTGAGACACCGATGCGTAGTAGAATTTTCAACCGTTTTGAAAACACAAGGAGAGATAGAGATAGACTAAGATTGACATGAAAGGAAGTAGTAAAAAAGAACCGTAAAGAATGGAATGTCTCCAAGGAGTTGGCGTTCAATAGAAGTGCATGGAAATTAGCAACTCACGTATCAGATCCATAACGTAGGAATTAGGGATAGGATTGATGTCGTAGGTTTATAAGTCACAATATTAGATTGCGGCTGAGGTTTTATTACTATTATTATTATTACTACCATACTTTTAGAATCGTAAAATGTATCGAGTATCGAACCGTGTATCGTGTATCATAACGAATCGTCAAAGATACGCTAAGCTATCCTTGAAATCAAGTATAATAATTAGTTAGAACATATATTGGAAGATTGTCATTAAAAGGAAGTTTAAGTAAAGCACAGTATCATTATAATCATTCATCCATCTAGGCATCATTACGTGTAGTCTATGAGTATTGGTTATTACTTTATAATCTGTCTAATTTATTTGAGTAACATCATCTGTGTAAATGATAAAATTATATTGTGAATTACTGTATTATTATTAACATTATTATATCATGTTTACTATATAAAATATGAAAATTGTAGTCATTTTAACCATTATATTGTACTTGTATAATATTATATTATTATAATTTTCATATTCTTCACTGATTATTATATTGTTTATAAAATATTATACTATATTATATATATATAGAGAGAGAGAGTTTTGTTATGGTGAGTTGCAACTCACCAAAGGGTCAGTGGGTTGCGATCAAAACTCCTAATTCTAGTTTAAAATGACCGATCCAAACCGTCCAATATGATTTCCCTATTGAAATCTTTATGCAGACCAAATTTTATATTTTTTTTTGTATTTTTTAAAAGTGTTGTTTTTTAACGGTTCAGAACTAATTAGATTAATGATTTTCTAAAATTTCAAAAAAATAATTAAAAATTTTGAAAAAATGTAAAATTTGGTCTGCATGAAGATTTCAATAGGGAGATCATATTGGACGGTTTGGATCGGTCATTTTGAACTAGATCAAGGAGTTTTGAACGCAATTCACCGACCGTTTGGTGAGTTGCAACTCATAAGCATTATATTGTATTATATATATTATTAATTTATTATACTATGTAATTTATATAAATTATAATTAGTATAATCATTAATAATTAATAATGTGTATTATTTAATATAAATATCTATAAGTTAATTGATATAATCATTATTTGTTATCTTCAGCGTTTAAATTCTCTAGCTGAAATAAGGAAAAGTAAAAAAGCGGTGCTCAAATATTTTATTGGAAAAATTGAATTGTCGCTTCTATCTCGCATTCTGATTGGTCACTTTTGTATCGTTCGTATCGCACGATTCGATACGATACGTGTATTGTTCGTTGAATCGCGCATGATTTCAGCGATACCCTCCTCCGATACACAAGCACGATACGTCTCGATTAGGCTTTGACTCGTACCGAACCGTGCAATACGTAACGTGAATCTTACGATACTAAAAACTATGATTGCTACTACTATTACTATTAGTATTTTGTACTTTTCTATATATTATTTTATTTTTTGTGACTTTTTGCTGGTGTTTTTTTTCTAAGCCTACCCAACATGTTTGGGACAAAAGAATCAGTTGTTGTTTACAAGTTGTTTTGAGAAGCCAAAACATTTTCTCAAGGGTACCATAGCAGGAATTATCCCCACTTGCAAGGGAAGGAAACTATAAAGCAACATGTAAGATGGAGAAGATTACCAGCTCTATAGTTCTTGTAGTTAGTAAAGGGCGCTGTGCATACACTAGCAAGTACAATAGAGTGTCAGCCCGGCATAACTGCAGTCAAGAAAACAAAGACTTCTATAACCATCACAAAATAAAAAAAAGAAAAAATTGGACCAAAGATTAATTACAAAGATTGATGCCTGGTTATATGCAATATTTCCCATTGCTTGCTTTCCCATGGCACACTGTAAAATAAAACGACGACTCTATCAGACCATTTAACATTAAAATATATAGTTAAAAAATAGTTTGAAAGCAAAGAACATACAGATATAAACAAACCTGGTAGGTATTACGTGGAGACTGGTTATGGTGTGGATAAGGAATGAGTCCAGCTACAACTCCTAAAAGAGTAAGTGGCTCAATCTCTATGTGGGTTATTGCACTCCTGTCGATGTCCTCTCTCCCCACCTCATGCTCATACAATGCAATCTAGATTTTTTTGTTAAAAAGGTTAATTTTAACAGATACAGAAACGGGAAGGCAGGGGGGAGAGAATTTAGAGGGAGACAGAGAGTTGTATACCAAAGCATTGTTCTGCTCATTGACATCAAGGTACTCAATAAGCCCATCATGCAAGAAATCATCAAAAGTACGGAACCCCACCTAAGAAAAATAACTGCACCGTTACAAATAGAGAGAATTTGACAAAACTGTATAAAAACCAATTACTGATTCATTGTAAATAAAACAGAGAATAACCTGGAGCTCCTTCAGGTGATGTTCTTTAACCCTCGAGATGCCCTTATCAGCAATAATAAGAGGCCGGCAAACACGACCACCATCTGAGGCCACGTATACACAGTTCTGACAATATTTAAATACATAAAAGAATTAACTACTAAGGATCAAATTAATTTTCCAAACTAATACACCAAATGTGCAAAAGTGAGATGCCCAAACTATGGACGACATGAGCGAGAGAGAGAGAGAGAGAGACCTGCTTTTCATGAACAAAGATGCTAACAAATTCACCAATCTTCCCTGAACGACGGAGTCTTCTCATGGCATTAGCAAATGTCTGTGCAAATCTCAACTAACATTACTTAGCAGAAAAAGCAGGCTAAAAGAAAAAACTGAAAAATCAAGATGAGAAAGTTTTGATAAAACAATTCTAAAGGTAAATCTAGTCCATTAAAGATATTGTATTTGGCTACCACTAGTACCCACTTATCTAAGAGTGATAAGTAAATCCACAAAAGATATTGAATTAACAAACATGAGGTCTTGTGTGCTTTCCAAGAATAAGTCCATTGAAAAACACCAGATATGAATCCTTTGCATGAATTTCTTCCCCAGAAAGGTGAGCAAGATCCTCTACACCTAAACTGTAACACTGCAATAAATAGATAAAAAGAAGTATTAGGGGGAAAAAGGTACAAGGTATGCCAGGAAGTTCTACAAGAATTTTAGTGCAGAACACTTCTGCACAAACTTAAACCATAAATAGACAAAAAGCTAAAAAAGTTGCTATTTTAGACAAATATGCAATATCTAATTTAAGCAAACAATATAACTGAACCTCTTACAGAAACTGAAAGTTTTACAAGTTTTAAAGAGATACCAAACTAATAAGTGGGCCTTCTTCCTCATCAGTTGTCACATGAGTCATCAAGGATAAATTTTTTGTCAGACCACAGGCTTCTCCCTCAGGGGTGTCACATGGGCAAAGCATTCCCCACTGTAAAAAATTGATAAGAAAATTGAAATTCTTTATAATAACAAGGGGAAAAATCACGCTTTGCGGTCTCGCGAAGATATTTTAAAAAAAGAATCCATTTACAATAAATATTGTAGAGAAAGAAGAGTAGTAATTAATCATTAAAGAAAGAATGTGTTTACAATAAATGCAAAGAAAGAATTTATTTGCAATAAAGGGCGTGTTGTCTTGTCCAAGCCAAGCAGACACTTCAATGCTCACAGACCTTTAAATATATTGTAATATAATTGCAATTATAATATAGAGGAGGGTTCTAGTGCCCACATTTTTTGTGCCCCTAAATGCCCGTATTTCACTATTTCATGACTTTTTCAAAATTTAAAATGTAAATGTCAAATCTAAACCGTTGATCTTATTCTTATTTAATTTAACGAGTGATGCACTTTCATATAGGTTTGGCAAATTTTGGAATTTGTTTGATACTCAATTAAAGAGCAAAACATGAACGTATTAGAATTTATCTATCATAGTTAATAAGATTCATTCATTTTTCTACCTCTTGATCGAATATTATATAAATTTCAAAATTTACAAAACCTATATGAAAATGCATCGCTCGTTAAATAGAATAAGATAAGATCAATAGTTTGGATTGGACATTTACATTTAAAATTTAGGAAAAAGTCATGAAATAGTAAAATGTGGGCATTTAGGGAACAAAAAATGTGGGAACTAGAACCCTCCTCTATAATATAATTATAATTGTAGCTATAACTATAATTATAATTGTAATTATAATTATAATATGAAACCGAAAAAAAGAAAAAAGAGGCACACGTAATCTACCTGGCTAGGTTGCAAAGCCCTGGGCCCACTCACTTTGCGTGTTTTTTCAAACTGTGGAGATATCCGTGTCATGTGACCTAGAGCCCCAATGTATGACAATCTAGAAAGAACCTGATAATTAAAAAGTTACAAGTACCGGTGAGCACTTCATGGCATATTGGAAGGGGTGAGGAATGCGTAGAGGAAGAAACTTAGTGGGGGCAGGGAGAGGAAGAGAGAAAGAGATGGATGGATGATGGACAGAGGAAACCTGAGAAACGCCTTTCCTGTGCATATTAAAACGCCGTAAGTCCCAGTTTCCAGTTGAAATGGCCTTCTCCAAGCCAAGGGTTATGATATCGGTCACTATATACTGAATAAATATGAAAATAGTACAATTTAGTAAAGACATACCAGCTACTTACTTTTTCATATAAAAATGATAAATCTTATGTTAGAAGAATTAAAGAGAAAGTTTTAGGCCATACCCGACTAAAATCCAAAGCACCAGAACGATTGCTTTGGCCCATTGTATTTTTCATTCTAGCAACAGCTTGACTGTTCATCGTCTTGAACAAATCCTTAAGAGGGGGATTGAGGAAACCAAAATAAAAAAAGCACATTGGTAAAAGATGATAATAAAGCAGTTTCTTCTACTTAGAATAGATATAGAAATATCACCTCAAAAAGCAAAGATACAAGCTGGCCAGAGAGCTCCAATCTTTTGTTACCCACATAATCCTAGAGAAATTATTCGACAAGCTTTTCAATATGAAATTTTGTACATGTAGCATTTGCTAAATTTTTAAAAAGGCATGCATCTGCTGGTATGCACAGATAAATTCCTACTATATGCATGGTACAACATATTATCTTTTGTTCAAGGATTTTTTTAACTTGGTTGACTCATATTTTGAGTACGATACAAAAAGCCATCATTGTGAATTTGGCAAAACTGAAAGCTTGATGGTAAAGAATTCAAAGGAGCATCTACCTTGTCATCAACTGTATCAGCATTAAGAACTGCATCCAACATTCGGCGTAACATAACAGCAGAGTAAATACACTTTGGTCTGAAATTTCCTTCTTTAACCTGTAAAATGGAACAAAGATCATTAAGAAGCTCAAAAAGGAATATGAAATTAGGAATGCAAACCTACAATTATAAAGGAAACTATTCATGGCCTTACAAAGCATAGACAATCATGTCTAAATGTTGCGTAAAAAACAGCTCTTTTTTAAATAATAAAAAATATGTCCTCTTTCTTGTCCAGATATAAATGCTGGTCAATGCATAGTCTGATATTTCATTATTGTTATCACAAAGCAGATGGAAAGCGTGATCATGTGGTATATCCTAGGTTCCAATATATATATGTTATTTCAAGCACTCTGCAGAGATGCATATGTGATATGACAAATATCAACTTTTACGAGTAAGCATGATATTTCTGAAAGGGGCATGACCCCATAAGCAAAATTTTCAAAATTGCTGCCAGTTGGTAATAAATAAAACAAATAATAACTTACAGGAACATGCGCAAGAAATACATCTGTTAAAATTGACTTAGCTCGTCCTTCCTTCAAGGTTACAAGGAATAAAAAAAAATGTTACTATATTGTAAAGAAATAAATTAAAATTATACTATGCAGATTGCCAAAAGGGTGATGTACAGCAGTACCCTTCGTTTCTCAGAATTCATTGAGCCACCATACGCCACCTGATATTAAAAAAAAAGGGACTCGTGTAATAAACTTGATTCATACTTTTAACAGTGAATCAAAGTTCTATATAAGCATGATATGTACATAGTTAACCTTAGCATTAGCATCCATGTAGTCCAGTGCCTGTTCTTGGGAATATATTCTCTCAGAGGAGCATTCCTATTGATGGATTTATGTTATATAAAAGTAAAAAAAATAAGTGGAAATTGAAAAATCATAGGCAAACAAGTTGCAATTATAAATGGGAATTGGATCTCAAAAATCTAAATTTATTTTATATCTGTCATATAGTAAAAATACTATGTAAAATAAGCATTAATTTGCAGTATCTGTTTCAGGCTTTATTTCTACCAGTGCATCAATGATACCTGAATAGAAGGGAGGAGCAGATCAGCATATCGAGGGTCTCGTCCAACCATTTGCACCACTTCTTGATCGCTTTCTATTCCCATTGCCTTCATTACCACCATTATTGGGATCTACCATGTACAGACAGACAAACATGACAATCCTCAAAACAATAAATTTATGCCTCCGCACATATAGGAGAACTCCATTAAACTCAAAAGGTGGCAAAGGAAAACAAGTAGTCAAATCATTTTTATTTTGTCCCAACTTCATACCGGCTTAAATTGATTGAGATCTAAATATATCTTCCCCTTATCCATATAAAATGTAGTCTTGCTTTTAACTTTGTGTGTGCTGCATGTAACTGATGCTGCAACCCTGTTACAACAGAAAGCACAGTCAACAACGCTACAATTTACTAAAACAAATCATAAGTAATATCATTCAAACAGCAAACAATTATGAATGCAAAAGTTAACTCATATGAAAATTAGGAACTTCTTTGCTTAAAAGCTCACTATATTAGCATTTGCAAATATACACCCTCAACTTGTTTTACTAGCAAGAAATACCTAGCTGAGAGAAATTGACAACGTTGCCCTAAATTCAACAACCTCTAACATTTTTCTCTTTTGAACCACTGGAGCCAACAGTAATATATTTCTCCTGTAACTAAAATTTATCCCACTTCCTAACCTTCCAGTTTTTTCTCTGCTTTATGTTCTCTCTAATTTGCAAAGGCCAATACGACGTGGGAATTCCCAAAAGCAAATATAAATTATACAGACAAAAGGAACATTCAGTTTGTGACGTGTGGCTTATTTGAAAGAACTCAAAGAAGAACCCAATTACATGACAGAACACAAAGAAAGATGACGAATGTTAATCACCTTCCTTTTCTATATTTTCTGCAATATATAAGTGTGTTTGTATTACACAAACTTTGTGGACTGTTTGTTTCTTTTAAAAGAAGTGGTGGGCTTAGCCCACTTGTTTCAAAAATAAATAAAAAATACCTTCCTTTTCTGTCAATATCAATGATAATGCGATTCTTAGAAAGCTGCTCCTGTATCAGAATCACCTGAAAAATCAACATAAGGATATTTAAAATCAGATACTATGTACCAAAGTAATAGATAATGATATCTATTGTAAGAATGTATGTACCTTTTCAGTTCCTTTGACGACGAAATAGCCACCAGGGTCAAGAGGACACTCTCCTAAGTCACAAAATTTGCATTAAGAGCTTAGGACAACTAATTCAATAAAACATTAATAACATTAATGCTTCATTAACAAGGTTGTGGCCCCTCCAACCCCCCCCCCCCCCCCAAAAAAAAAAAAAAAGCCACACATGGTGCAATAGTATTGGATTTTTTCGCACAATTTCTTTTATTATCAAATTAATTCTTCACTCCCCCCCCCTCCCCCACCACACACACACACACACACACAATCCCAATGATTAGAATTGTTTGAAAACACCTATTTTGCACCAGAGTCACATTCTACTGCCAAATTCAGCCAGCCCTATAATCAATTTCTTGTTCTACCCTCGAGTACATCAGTCTTCACATTATCCTTCAAAAATGATACCAAAACATTCCCCCACCCTGTGTTTTCACTCTTCTTCTTGCAAAGATACATGGGAATAGAAATATAAATGCAGATTTTCTTTTCCATCTCCTTGTTCTGCAAAATAGGGGGTTAAGTTGAGAGAACATACCGAGCTTAGAGAGTTCAGTTTCATCCTTGCCGTTTAGCACACAGTTACAGCTCCGTAGCATGATAGGCAGGCGACCAATCTTAACACCAGTCTGGACAAGACTTTGACATTTATGTTATAAATAAGTTTGTTCTGTGTCTAAGGATGGTAGTAGCCATATATTTTGAATACTGAATCACGAAATTAGGGTTTAGTCACAATTTTGTTGGTTTCTAACTAGAAGTTTGCTTCACATACATATGATTATCTCTATCACCTTTCTTGAGATAGCAAGCCTGATAGGCTGATACTATTAAAATAACATACAACAATCATCCAAAGCATGTCAACTTATGCACACACACACACACAAAAAGTCACCTTTCTAGTAGGAAGTTGACCCTTCCCATCAGTGTACTCGATGTCAACTGATATATCAGCGCTATAGCTGTATGAAGATCAAAAACCAAAAGTACGCTCATGGCATCATCATAATGATTGTACGTACCTCTTTGCAACTTTAAGAAAAAAGCACCCAACAATGGTAGAATTTTGTATAAGCTCTATATAGCTTTAAGTATTTATAGAATTTTGTACCCAACAATGCTGATACCTCTATTAAGTATTTATAGTTGTACTGGATAGGAAAGGAACATGTGTTTGCATTTGACAATTTTTCGTGCCTAATAAACATATGTTTTGAACCTAATAATCATCATGCGTTTAAACAAAAAGCTGGTACATATAAAGGAAAAGTGTGGGGTGAAATTTGCAAAAAAAAACCTATGTTTTTACAGAGGAAGGAAAAGAAGCAGAAAAGAAGAGTAAGTTACGTGGTATCGGAGAGGCGGCAAAATTGAGGGGTCAACTTGTTGTTCTCAATAGGAAGATAAGGGTCTCCAACAGATATATTGAAGTATCTGGATGAATTTAAGAAGAGAAAGAAGCAGAAATTAAATAGCAGCATGTAAATGTTGTCAGTGACGGTGTGCAGAGAATGTAATGTACCTGAGGTAAATGGTGTCAGTGACGGTGTGGAGAGAATTGGCGTGCATAATTTGCTTGATGCCATGGTTGAGGAAATAATTGAAGGAATCAATATGCTGCTTGACAAGGCCCCTGACCTTGAGAAAGGCAGGGAGGAGCTGAAACTTGTCAACAGGAGATTTAACAGGTGCCGCTAACAAGTTCAAGTTGGGATTATTTGCCATAATAAACCTACAAATATAATAAATAAACACAAGCAAACAATGTAAGCATGTATCTGCAATTTGCACAGATTCCTTCTTGTGGTTGGTGCTTTAGCCTAAACCCTAAACCCAAACCCCAAACCCCCAAACCCTAAAACAGGATGGACCAAAAACCCTAAATAAACCCAAGAAACCATAACTCATAAATTGAAAAAAAAAAAAAAAGGAAGGGAACTTACTCCTGTTGACAAGGCATCGCCAGTGCTATCCTGATCTCTTCCTTGCTTCCTTCCGCGGATTGAGGTCTCGCCGTCCGTCTCGGGGGAGAATAAAGGAGAGACAGGCTTGCGTTGCTCTTGGGCTTTGTCTTGGGCTGGGCTCGGAGGAGAGAGAGAGGAGAGAATATCGGAAGTAGTCCGTCGACCGTCGGAATGACTCGGACTCGCTCACAGTATCTCAGTCTTATTTTATTTTGTATATATATGGCCTCTGACTCTTTCCTAATTTGAGAAATTTAAAAAATTTATTCTAGACATAAATTTATTGAAAAGTGTGTAATTTTGTGAAGAATTTAAATTGTTTATAATAAATTTGACGTATAAAATATCTGAAATTGCAAATTTCGGCCCATCCAAACGGGCCTATCTTCTTCTGAATTTCTTGTTTGTCACCGTATTCTTCTAATAGTTTGTTGTCCCTGTACTTTTGGATTTGTATTTTGTAGGTGATCGGAGATGCAGCAATTGATGGGACTTGATTAGTTGGAATTGTGACGACAACAAAAACACGATGGTGTGATCCTCTTTAATTTGATACAAGAGGGTTACATTTGGTAGAAGGACCAAAGATCAAGTGAGGTTGGTCTCGTAAGGAAATCGGTGTCAGAAAATAACTTGAGGAACCGAACTATGTATATTAGGGGCGTTTGTTTGTGACTTAAAAGGTGTATAACTTAAGTTATGTATCCTTAAGTCATCAAACACCTCTTACATAAGATGCCTTAAGGGTACATAAGTTATGCAACCTAAATAGGTTGCATAAGTTATGCACCGGTCCCCTTTAATTATTTTCCAACAATACCCTTTAAAATAATTAATAATAATATTTAATAATCTATAATAATTAATAAATAATAATATTTAATAAATAACAATAACTATTAAAAAATCATAATTAGTAATAAATATTAATTATTATAATTAATAAATAATAATATATAACAAGTAATAATAATAATTAATAAACAATATTGATTTATTATTAAATAATTAATAATATTTATATTATTTAATTAAAAATAATTAATAATATTTCATAATAATAAAATGATTTCTTATTATCATTAATAATTAATTTTTATAATAATTAAAAATTAAAATTTAATTAATATTAATTAATAAATAATAATACTTAATAAGTAACAATAATTATTAAAAAAATCATAATTAATAACAAAGATTAATTATTATAATTAATAATATTTAACAAGTAATATTAATTATTAATAATAATGATTTAAGAATAATAATTAATTGAAGATAATTAATCAATAATAATTTTTATTATAAAATAAATAATAATATTTATAATATTTAATAAAAGTAATTATTAATATTTCATAATAGTAAAAATGATTTATTATCATCATTAATAATTAATTTTTATAATAATTAATAATTAACAATAATTAGGTCACAACATATAATACATAATACTAATTCAAATTTAAGGGCATTTTAGTCTTTTGACATGAATATATGCATGTATTAAGTTAGTCATCCTTACTACACAACCAAACATCTATTACATAACATTACATAAACACTTAGGTATCCTTAAGTTATGCAACTCCTTACTACACAAACAAACGCCCCCTAAGTACCATCAACTTATGGCACCATAGCACTTTATCAAACGTGAGCGCATCTTCAAGTCATAACACTTTCCCACCTGACTTCTATTTTACTTGGAGTTAATTACTTATGTATACGTGATCACATTTGTTAGTATACCAATTTCTTGCATCTATACTCCATTAAACAGAGAAATGTACGGTAGATAATTAGTGTATCGATGCTTTTTGTAAAATAAAGTAAATCTATAAAGCTTGGAACATTTTGACCTGAAGGGATCTTCAGAAAAATAGTGTATCTATACCATCATTTGCAATTGATTGTACCAGTAAGAGACAATACGAGAAAATAGTTATGGAATTTTCATTGTTGCCTCACATTCTCTTGTTTTGACTAAGAAATAGTTAGGGGTATTTCTATCTTTTTAAGTTAATTCAGATTAATTTTCAATTTTTTTATAAGAAAACCTTAGTTAATTATGTATGGTTAAGTTGAAGGGTAAATAAGAAATCATTTAGAAGAGTCTAGTGGCAAACAAGAAATTCAGAAGAGTATAGATAGAAATAAACAATTAGGAAAGAGTTGGAGGGTATGCAAAAAAATTAAGCCTTATTTTTATCTTTACTACTTATAAAAACACCCATAAAAAAGAGTAAACATGTCATATAAAAATAGTAAACATGCCAGATAAAAAAGTACTGTATCCAACCTCTAATATTAACAGTAAGGGTAGGGTAACGGTAAAAAATGGATAATAATGTTAATAACTAAACAAAAATTATACAATAGAGATAAATAAATAATATCATACAAATATATTAATAAAGTGCAACTTTGAAAAATACTTTAAATATAACAAAAGCATACAATATCTTCTCATGTCAATTGTTACAAAAAAAAAATTTACATAACTATTAACTAATTATACAATATTTTCTCGAACAACAATAGAGAAGAATGGATCTTCTGAAAAAATTTAGTGTTTTTTTAATGTATCCCATGAACAAACAATGTAGTGCGTGAATGAAAATCGAAAAAAAAAATATAATTAACATATCAATTGAATCTTACCATTATATCTTTCCAATTTAATGTAGTATAATTTCAATGAAATTTTACTATTTAATTGCCTAGTTTAATTATTAACGTATCAATTGAATCTTATAAGCATATCTTTCTGATTTAGTTTGTTAGTAACGTATTAATTGGATCTTACAATTATATTTTTTTTATTATGATAAAGATTATAAACTATATACGAAATAGCCTTACCCATACCCTTACCCAATAAATTAGTGTATAAAATTAAATACAACTTAGATGGCACCATGGAGCGATACAAGACACGTTTGGTAGCATTGGCAAATCGACAAGTGGAAGGTATAGAATATAATGAGACATTCTCACTACAGTACAAGTTGTGCTTGCTGTAACGGTGGCCAGAGGCTGGACATTGCACCAAATGAATGTGCATAACGCCTTTTTGCATTGTGATTTGCATGAAAAAGTTTACATGAAAATGCCACCAGGTTTTGCATCCTCTCATCCTGCTAAAGTGTGTCGTTTGAAGAAATCACTCTATGGATTGCGTCAAGCACCACTTATGTGGTTTTCGAAACTTACTGCTGCACTGGAAGGCTATGGCTATGCACGGTCACGAGAAGTTTACTCATTGTTTGTGTTACAGCAAAGGTGACGTCTTTCTGATGGTTTTAGTGTATGTGGATGATTTAGTTGTTACTGGAAACAATAGTGAAGCAATAAACCAATTCAAGATATACTTGTCTGCCAACTTTCACATGAAAGATTTGGGATCGCTCAAGTACTTTTTAGGAATTGAAATAGCCAGGGATCCACTTGCTTTATTTTTGAGTCAGCGAAAATACACGTTAGATATCATAGTCGAATGTGTGCTTCTTCGTGCAAAGCCAGCAATGACACCCATAGAGCAAAGTCACAACTTGGCTAAAGCAACTGGTGATCTGATAAAGGATCCAAAGATGTATCGTCACTTGGTTGAGAGACTCATTTATCTCACAATTACTAGACCTGAGTTGTGTTATGCGGTACATATTTTGGCTAAATTCATGCATGCCCCTCTACAGATTCATTATGCTGTAGCATTAAGGGTTGTGCGATATTTGAAGAAGAATCCAGGGTTTGTTCTTCAAGCTGAGAATGATTTGCAATTATATAGGTATTGTGACTTCGATTGGGCCAGCTGCCAGATTACTTGAAGATCATTGACTGGTTACTTTGTGCTGCTAGGTGGTTCCCTATTTCATGGAAAATAAAGAAACAACATACAGTGTCAAGATCATCAGCAGAGGCAGAGTATCGATCGATGGCCTATCTTACTTGTGAATTGACTTGGTTGAAATCAATTTTGCATTTTCTTGGAGTCACACATGAGCAGCCGATACAGTTATTCTATGATAGTTAAGCAGCAATTCATATTGCAGCTAACCCTGTATTTCATGAGAGAACAAAACACATTGAGGTTGATTGTCGATTAGTGTGAGACAAAATTAGTGAAGGCAACATTCTTACATGTCATGTGTCATCCACTGTTCAACTCGCTGATATATTTACCAAAGTCCTTAGAAAACATCAGTTTGATTTTCTTACATGCAAGTTAGGCATTTGTGATTTGCATGCTCCAACTTGAGGGGGAGTATGAAGAATATATGGAAAATTAGAAATATATTCTTTAGATATTGTGTATCAGTAATTGATTGTAATTAGATATGGCAGAAAATTAGTTTTCTTTGTTAAATTTTCATGTATTGAGTATATATATAGTTGTATTGTAAGACCGACAGAGATCAATAAAGCTTTATGTATTTTGCTATGAGAAGTCATGTTTTCTTGTTTTACTGATATGCTAGTTGGTATATCTTATTTTTGTGTCAGTCGGTACCTAGCATTGTCTCATGTGGCCCCAGTTGCTCCCAACTTTTTGTAATGTTGAGAGTTGAGTAACTTTGAAAGTATATAGTATTGTTGAAAGTTGAGACAATTGTTTTTCGAAAATTTGATGCCGACTTTCAAACCAGAGATAAAACAGGAAAAAAACTTTGAAGAAAAAAACAAAAGGAGAAAAAAAAACATTAAAATCGGCACTGTTGAAAGTTGAGACAACTTAAATGAATTTACTTGCGAATCTCAACCTCACATACATACAATTTTATGAATCTGGTAACTTCCATATAGTTTATGAATTTACTTGCAATATTCTAACATCCATATAGTTGGATGAATTAGCAAGTCAAGTTAAAATCCCCTTCCATAACCTAAAAAAAAAGTAAACTCTTGTCACAATTAATTTCTTTTTATTGTTCTTTATATATTTTTTTTATGATTCTCTTTTTCGTTGCTCGTTTGTTATTCATATGTTTTATAGTTTTTGAAAATTATGCTGGTTCAGATATTATCGTATTTTTGTATGCTACTTTGGTGGTTCTAGTTGGTATTAGAATAATGCATCAATCACGTGAATTTTATCTGATTTATATTCCCTGAGATATCCCAATATCATTGGTCCTAATTAATGGTATTATATGGTGTTTGTGCGTTATTCATATGAATTATGGAAATTATTTATTGACTAATGATTAGCTAGACTGAATTTGTGAGAAAATCATTCCTAGTGATGGTACTGGAAATTTAAGGTATTATTCTCTTGGTTATGGCACACTATTCTAAGTGCTAAAGTTATGGGTACTACTGGTACACGATTCTAAGTGCAAGATGGTACACAGTAAGTTAATCTAAGGCCTTTATTGGATACAATTGAGATTATATAACTAAGTGCATCTATTCAAATATTGGAGCTCAATTGTTCTAAGAAGGATCGCAAGTTCTAAAGAGAAAGGTACGAGGATATAATAGTCAATTTCAAAGCGTGAAATAATTTCCTATCTATTTTATTGTAGTTTCTGATCATGATAATTCAATTCTCGTCAATTCTCTGTATGTTGATTCCGATCATAGATATTCAATCGAAATCATTTCTAATCAACTCTTTTTCATTGAATTGAAATCATTTCTCACATCACTGTTCAATTAGAGCCTTAGTGTAACACACGACGCTTGGAAATGGTTGATAAAGTCTTTTAATTGTGACAAAATTCCAAACTAAATTAGGTTAGAAGTCAAAAGGTGAAAGTTTCTATTAAAAATGACAGTTTGGAATAGAAATTTCATAGAAAAGTAATAAGTAAACTCAAGTAGGTCTACCAACACACGAAAGTTATACTGTTCTCCAGACATCAAACATTAATGGAATATAAGAGAATGGAAGGGAATGGCTACCTACATTTGTTTACTCTCCATCCGTAACCTTCCAACCTAGAGTGAGTAAACAGTTCGGGTAGGTAGAGTTTTAAATTCTTTTCGTCACTTTCCTTTCCTCTCCTTCCGAGACCACGTTCTGGAGCAGACCCTTAAGGTACAATGCAATTGATGAGGAATAACACTAGATTATATACTAAATACCATATCCAATATGCCACAGTTAGGACTAGGGAGTTTAGTTATGGTTGGATTGGCCCTTCACAAAACTTAATCAACATTATCAATTGAAAGGTGACATTTACATAGGGAATTCGAGTCCTAGCACAAAAGTGCAATGATTCATTAATCTGCGATTAAACTAAAGTGAAATCGAACCCTAAGATATTTTTATTAGCATATTTTTCACCTACGAAACGCAACAAAAAAATATTTACCTATATTGTTTTAGTTGATTGCAACATTTCTTTAATTGTTTGATTTAAACAAAAAAATACCATAAAAATTTATCATCTAGCTTTAGTAAAATAATAAGATTAGTACTCATTAATCATCCTTTTGGATTCGACACCTAGTTATACGTAACGTTGGTCGTTTGCTTGCGACTTAAGTAGGTATAACAAGATTTTTTTTTTGCTTGTCCAAAAATAGAGATCAAGTATAATGGTGTCATTCTCGGGAGAACAATGTTATGATTTTAATTTCTTATTTTAGTAGTTAAAGAGTAGATTTACTTCTTTGTTCTAACTTGTGGGTTTGCTTTTCTTTTCTTGTATATGTAGGCTCAAAACTGGTTAAGGGATCCAAACCATCTCAACTCGCAGAACCTCACGATTATTGGCTAAGGGGAAGATGTGAGAACTCAAAGGAGCTTCAAGTTTCAACTCGACCCATTCGGCAGCCCCAAAAGCGCCAAAATCACAACCCACAGCCACAATTCAGATCGTATAGGCAACTTAAGGTAGGTTAGGAGCCGAGAGATGACCAACTTAAACCCGAGAGGGACAAGTTTCTGGTTATGTGAGAGTCTAGTGGATACTTTAGAGAGTCACTAAGTAGACTTAGGATAATTAAGCCAATAAAACAAGAGTTGAGGATTAATTAACTTAATGAGAGCTTTATACTAGATTCTGGATCAAATACTATGACCAACATGCGAGGGATGAGGTTCAGGAGTTAGGTACGACTAGCTTTGTCCCACACAAGCCAAAAACCAATGTACTGTGTCGATTTAGCACAAAACAAGGGTTGTGCGGTCGCACAGGGTTTCTAGCATGCACGAGTCAACGTCGCGACATGAGAGCGACTAGCATTGATAGCCGAGGCCTAATCGAAGTGGAAACTGAACCCCCGGGAAATTTTTATACCTAATTTGTGACTAAATTAGTCCCCAAATTAATTTGTTTATTTGTTGTTTGTTGTTTGTATTTGTTTTAAATAATTGTTAAGTCAATTTGTTTAGTCCCCAATTTGAATTGGTAGATCTAGACTTTGTGAAAGCATTAGTTCGGTGCTTGTTTAATCGCCCTTGTGGATTCTGTGAGGAACTCAAGTCCACGTGCAATTAAAATTTTTATTAACATTTAACAAAGAATTAATACGCACGATTAATGGATCTAATTATTCAAGTGATTAACATCATAAAAGGAGAAGCGGTAGGAGGTTACCTCTTCCGAAATCGTATTCGGAAGGCTCGAATCCTTTCTCTAGGAATCGGTGGCGTGCTCGTCACCTTCACGGCTGCCCTTCGGTTGCCTCGAGTCCACCAAGAAGATTAACCAAGTTCTCATCTCATGTGCTAGCACGAGCAAGAACAAAGCTAATCCACTCGCTATTCCTCTTCCAATCAACAATCAATTAGTGGAATAGCTATTCTCAACACATGAGACCTATCAATCAGCCATGGAAAGAAGCTAAGAAAGAGAGAAACTAATTTTCTCTCCTCTTCAAAAAGGGTGGCGGCTTCTTGGTTGGTCAAGAGAGAAAATGCTACAATTAGGTTTTAATTAATTGATACTTAATATCATTAATTAGCATTGTGCCATTCACTCTATGGCCGGCCACGTGTGGGCTTCCTTGGGCCATTTGATCATTTTCAATTTATCTCATAAATCCATTAAATCAAATATTTAATGGACTAAGACAAAAAGACTTAACTAAATTAAGTCTATATATTCAATATAATTCCTATAATTATATTAAAGATTGTTGAGTGAAATTAATTATCAACTTATTGATAATTATTTCAGGATTAGCATGTGCATTAATTTATTTCTATATGATCTTCTTGAATTAATTAATTATAACGATTCACAACGGTATATAATTAATTAATCAACTTATCATATTTTCATAGTACTCACTGCTGCGAATAAACAAATAATGCATGTATGGTTAAAGTCCTATTTGTGTGACCCTTTGAGGATTTATACTATGTTGGCCATGGAAAATAAATCGTCATTTATTTCCAATAATCATAAGCGGTATCTAGCAACACGTTATGATTCCCAATTCGCATAAATAAATATTGTACCAATACAATACTTCAATCCTGCATAAGAAATGGTATCTTATTGTTTTGGTTCTTATGTCACATGATATCTGTGTATAATCCAAGATAGGAATGTGTCATTCTTGCAGATTATACGTTTCTTGATCTAGAGTTGATCGTCTAGTTGCGCGCAAACGATCCAACTCCATCAAGGGGCCCAGTAGATATCATCACTCACTAGGTGAACTAATGAGGGACATACGGTTGTCTTGATGAACAGTTTCTCCCCGCACAATTCAAGAGAACATAAATAAAGTCCGTATAGCAGCCCTTATCAGGAATCAGCATTAGACGATATTTATAGAACCTATCCTCATGTGGAGAAACTGAATCATCTCAAACTCAGAATCAAACACGTATGAAATAAATAATGACACACAACACAATCCATATATTTATTTCATTGGGTCATGTCCTGTGCTATGTTCCAGTAACATACACATATGCAATTAAGTCGGTAACTCCTTACCCATGATTTGCAGAACTTAATCATCACTTAACTTGCATACTACTCTTATCTGATAATTAATGTTCCTTGTTAATTATCAAGACTATGGACTCTTTAGAGATATTATTGTCATTCTAACGAATGATCCACAGAGATCTACAATTCAGATCCTCAACCTGAATGATCTGTCAATAATAAACTCTAGGAACAAATGATCAAGTATCATCAATAACATAAACTAATATAATAGCTACCAACTGATTGGTTTCTAGGACATATCTCTAACAGATTCAACCTCAATTGTACCAACGAATTACCGTACACTTGCGGTTGTTTTTAGGTTACTTTTGGGTATGTAAGCTACCATCATCAAGTTTTTGGCGTTGTTGCCGAAGACAGTGACAATATTTGATCCTTACATTAGTAATAAGGGCCTAAATTGTTTCTTTATGTTCTCGCTTTTTTTTTTTTGCTTGTGTTCTTTTTGTATTTTTCAACAATAAGAGCTGGCCAGATGAAGAGGCAAGACTAGACTGACCCCGAACCAAGAGTATCTCTTGATGAGTAAGTCTTCGGACGCCTTGAGTTCCATCGTCAACCCCCAGCCAACCTGAGTTAGCAGGGTGCAATTAGCACAGTGCATCTTTGTGAATTAGACACACAAGTCCAGTGCAACCCACACAGACCCTGCTAGAGAGTTGATCCCCTATCAGACCGAACGAAACCCTTGCGCGACCACAAGCCCCTTTGAAGGTGTTACGATGGCCAAAATTGAGGAATTGCAACGCTAGTTGGAGAACCAGCGGATGCACTTGGAAGCTGAGCGTGCCTAATTTGAGTTGGAGCGGCAGAGACTATCAAATGACAGACCCCATAACATATAGGGAATATCAACCACACATGCCGAATCGAATGAGGATGACCCGACAGCACCACCATGAACCTTGAGGCAACTCGTCGTGCCCAAGTTGAGCAATATTGGGGCAACCATTTGAGTGTTAGTGTCATAAAGAACAACTTCAACATCACTCCAAACTACATAAGTTTTGTGCTGCAAAACACCTTCCATGGTGGCGAAAATGAGGACCCGCATGAGAACCTGCCTATATTTGAGGAAGTTTGGTTGACAATTAAATCGAATGGAATTTCACCATCTACATATAGATTGTTGCTCTTCCTTTTTTTTTCTCTTAAGGATAGGACTAGAAAATTGTATGGTACATTGAAAAAGGGATATATAAGAACATAGGAGGAAATGACTCACATTTTCTTGACCAAGTATTTTCCTTACAAGTGGATGGCCAAAATCAGAACTCAAATCTCTAGTTTTAGGCAAAGGTCGGATGAATTCCTTAGTGAAGTTTGGAAAAGGTTTAGGGGTTTGAAATTTTCGTGTCCACACCATAGGTTGCATATTTGGTTTGTTATTCAGCCCTTTATGATGGATTAATTGATAGTAGTCGCATGAATGTTGATGTCGTTTTAGGTGGAAGTCTCATAAATTGTGATGCGAAATCCGCTTTCGACTTGATTGATGACTTGGCATGAATTCAACAATGGTTGGTGAGATAATTCGAAAAGTGAGGGCAAGTACGAAGTTAGTGAAACCACCGCTTTCCATGTAAGAATTACCTAGCTTGAGGCTGAGGCATCCAAGAAAAACACTGGCAGTGTGGTCCACCACTACCAACCCAATCCTTGTGATGTTGCGATGAGGAGCGGCGCACTTCTCTCAACTGTCTAAGACCTCAAATAGATGGAGAGTTCTAGCAAATTAACTCCATAAATAACGAGTCATCCTATTTTTCCAATTCTCTCTTCACCACAAGTTACTCTTCTTGCTTTTATACATGGCTCAAAATGATTAATTAAAAATAGTCCATTTATTTAATATACATAATTATATTAAATATGTTTAACAAAATTAATTATCAACTATTTAATATAGGATTAGACTTTGCATTAATTAGTTTCATATGATCCCTTTGATATAATTAATTATAACGGTTTCGCAACTGTATATAATTAATTAATCAACTTATCATATATGTCATTCTCTAATACAATTAAACTAATATCATTGCATTGTTGATTAAGAGTCTTTTATTCGTGTGACCCTCGAGCATTTATGTTATGTTGGCCATGATATCGATAATTTTCAATCCTGTATTTCAATTGTTCATAATTAAGAAATCGATAATTTTCTTGTTTTGATTCTTATGTCACATGATAACATTATATAATCCAATATAAGAATGTGTTATTCTTGCATATTATACATTTTTTGATCTAGAGATGATCTTCTAGTTTGCTTGCATACGATCTAACTCCATCAAGAGGTCCAATAGAAATCATCACTCATTAGGTTTACTAATGAGGAATATACGGTTGTATTGATGAATAACTTTTTCCTGCATAATTTAAGTGAACATAAATAAAGTCCGTAATCAATATTAGACGATATCTATAGAACCTATCTTCAATTGGAAAAACTGAATCATCTCAAACTTAGAATCAAACTCATATTAAATTTGTAATGACACGTAACACAATCCATATATTTATTTCATTGGGTCAAATCATGTGTTATGTTCTAGTAATATACACATATGCAATTAAGTTGGTAACTCCTTACCTATGATTTGCGGAACTTAATCATCACTTAACTTGTATACTAATCTTCTATGATAATTGATATTCCTTGTTAATTATCAAGATTATTAACGCTTTAGGTTTATTATTGTCATTTAATCAAAATGAAACACAGAGATCCACAATTCTGATCCTCAACCTAAATGATCTGTCAATAATAAACTCTAGGAACAAATGATCAAGCATCATCAATAACATAAACTAAAATTAAGTCATTAAAATATTGATTTCTAGGACATAACTTCAATAGGATGACCCAGATAAGTGCATCATTTCTTGCACCATTGGGAAGGCCATGATAAAAAAGACTCTTTGTGACATGGGACCTAGTGTGAGCCTCATGTCAGGAATCGTCTATGAGAAAATTAGAGTTGAGGAGTTGAAGACAGACTTGAATGACTTTGGAACTTGCGACTCATTCGTGCAATTTTCAATTGGTGTGATTGAGGATGGAAAGTTAATTCTCAGGATTGGTCAAGAAACGATTGAATTTCCCATTCGACAAGGCATCATTTAATATATTAATTCCTGCAATTAGATCCGGATCCGAAACAACTGTGGGTAAACAGTTGTTGGAACAGTATCGGATCCTGGCCGTTCGTTTTTGTTCAGATCAATCCAGTTCGTCCGATCAAGTTAGATCTGTCCGTCCATCTCACGCCTCTTCGATCTTTCTAGGGCCGTTCTTTCGACTTCTGAAGGGTCAATACTCAATAGATATCTGTACTCTCGCTGGCTTCTCTCTCTCCCTCTCTCTTCCGATCCTCTTTTTCTGTTCCTTTTTGTCTTTCGCTTTCTCTTATCTAAATACTTCTCCTCTCCATCTCCGATCTCAACCAACCGCCGCGCCTGTGATGGATAACCCTGGTTCTAGGGTTTCTACAACCCTACAGTTGTTGATGTGGGTTTTGTTCTAGGCCCAACTTTTCTCCCTTACGTTCCTACTTTCTGTCCTCAGGAATGGCCTCAAGTCAATGGCCATGTGATCTCCATACTGTGGGTTTCCGCGTGGGCAGCGTACGGAGATTTGCTTGCAACCTGGTCTCGGTTCTCCATCTTAGTTTCTCAGGTGATGCTTCCTTCTCCGCCTTCGTTTCTCCTTCGTTTTCAATCGACCAATTTGTCCGATTTGGTTCCAGTCAATTGATTTCATCAGGTTCAATCTCATTTTCTTTTTGTTCTTTTATTTTTCCATTCTAGGTTTACGGCCCTGGATTTGTGCTTTATGATCATGGTTCCTTCTTCAGGTGACTTTCGAACCTCAATTTTAACTTTTTTTTTTCCCTTCTATTTCTCCTTCATGTATGCTTCTCCTCTTGAGTCATTTATTGAGTTGATTTGCCAAGATTCATTTACTTGAGTATGAATTGGCCTTCGTGAATGATTCCCTCTTTCGTGTATGATTGATCAATTCACCAAGGATAAACAACTCAATTGGCCAAGAGTCATCAGTCCTTTTATTTCGATTGTGTATTGTGAACTGTTTGAGCATTCAATTTTCCTTTCTGTTATTATTAAACTTGAGTCGCTTACAGAATTCTGATTGTATCTTAAAATCAACAATAGCTTTTACATATCCCTTCTTTTATGAGTTTGTACCGCTTGGTCTGGCCAGATTTGCAAAGCAATTAATTTGGATGAAATAAAAGCTCACCTTTTGTGGATGTGGAACATGCATAGGCCAAAAAAATTGACCTTATTGGTAGTTGGTTTAGTCTTGCTGTGCAGTGCAAACCATATAAATCCTTATAGAACCTATGAATGGATAAGCTAGAAAAAACAATAGTGAGTAATACAAGGCAACAGTATGCAGAAGCTAATTGTGTACACTTCATATTTCTTTTTCTTTTTTTTTAAACAGAAAACTTTCCAGTGGTAATAATATGTGCTCACTCTTTGTAACTTTCTCGATTGTAGGCTTTCTCAGCAGGTATTCAACTATTGTTGCTCTCTCTTGCTCAGTGCTGGTGTGCCTTGCTGTCGTTCCATTGTTTTTGTTGCATTCTATTTTATTCGGGTTAGTTTAGAACGTCCCTGATGCTGATTTCGTTCAGTTTACTTCTTCCTTGATTCATCTATGTTCTGACTGTTCAGACAACTCAGTAGTTACCAAGCAAAAGAGTAAAGGAAAGTTAACCAGAACATACCGGGCGTGCGCATATTACCTTAACAAAAAAGACATTTGTATGGCTGATTACAGTAAGAAAGATTGTATTTCGATTTTGCCTAGGTTTCATGCCATTTCTCGCCATCTCAATAGTTATCGATTGCCAATTACTATCTTTATGGTTGCCAGTGCACTGTTGGGATAATTTATTCGCTCCTGTTGGCATTTTTGTTCTTATTTGCATGGTTTTCTTTCTGTTTTTAGTTCCAGATTCTTCAGCTTGCTTCTCTGGTGTCTTTGTTCTTTGTTGCCCTCCTTCGTGCTCAGCTTTTCATTTTTGCAGGCAATAGCAGTTCGTTTTTTCTTTAATATTTAGCTTAGATTGTTTGTTGTTCCTTTTCAGTCAACATTTCTAAATTCATCTAGGTTATTTCATATTTGTCTTTGAAAATTTTTATTGTCCGGCTGAAGAGGGAGAAAAAAAATACAGATATTAGATGACATCCTATTTGCTTCTCCAATTTTTTATTATTCCCAAATTTTTATTGAATTTTGGAATGCATTTGCTTAGAAAGCACTTTAAAAGCACATGTCAAAGAGAAACATGATTGTCAACAAGATTTAATTAGTTTATCAGGCTTAACTGCATATGAAACAGAATGTACGTAATCGTCAATTTGTTGTTTCTTTCCATTCTATGATGCTTGAAATGTTGTTTGACAAAATTTGTTCATTTTCAGGATGGACATGCATAAAGTCAGCAATGCAATGTCAGATGGATGCAATCAGATCCAAGTTCTGTCAAGAAATCATGTCGACATTAATCACAATTGTCTCAGTATTTTGGTCACATTTCTTTCCTTCGATTTACGCAACTGTCTTAGTAATTTTAAATCTTATCTTACATTTCTTTCCTTCGATTTACGCAACTGTCTCAGTATTTTGGTCACCATTTTTGGTTAAAGGTATCTAGCTTGATGAATCAAAGGGAATTAATCACAATACTTTGTACTTGGACACACCAAATGAAAAATGGGCAACTGAGCTGGATATGATCGATATCGTAGTGTTTTCTAATGGACACTGGTTTGTTCAAAAGGCAATATACTATGGGGAAGGAAATCAATTGCTCGGTTGCAATTTTGCGCAAGAAATTAACTGCACAGATTACAATATCTTTGATGCATTTCGTAAGGTACTACCCACTTCACTGAAAGAAGTGACGAAAAGATTTTATAAATCAGACAAAACTGTGGTGGTCGCTACTTTTACGTTGGCTCATTTTGAAGGAGAATGGAAGTTCGGGACTTGCCTGAAGTCGGAGCCATACAAAGAAGGTGATGCAGAGATGCCACATTTGGAGAATGAAATGCGGAAGTTGGCGATAGAGGAGGCGGCAAGGGCAGTGAAGGATGTGAAGGAGATGAATGGGTGGTTAAGGATTGAGGCTCTAGATGTGACCAAGCTCACATTTTTGCGGCCTGATGGGCATTCGGGTCCGTATATGTTCCCAAACCCGTTTGCAAATGGGATTAAGGAGGGAGTGCCGAACGACTGTGTGCACTGGTGCATGCCTGGACCGATTGATACATGGAATACAATTTTGCTTGAGCTAATGAAGAAATGGAAAGATGAATGAGATGGTCGTAACTTGGTTTTTGTATTTTATCTGTTTTGTTTTAATAAATGGGTAACGCCTGAAATATCCGTAATTACTTAATTTTATTATTTATGTTTAATTAACAAAATAGATGGCTCTAAAGCCTTTTACCAAAAAAAAAAGCAAAATAAAAAATTTCGGTGGCCTTTTAAATCTTTAACATAATCGAAAGAAGCATTTCTTACAAAATAAGAAGGACATTTCTTACAACATAATCTGTAGAACAAAATAAGAAGGAAAGTTACGAACTGAATTGATCTGACCAAAATCGAAGGACATTTCTTACATTTCTAGCTTGATAAATCTTATCTTACATTTCTTTCCTTCGATTACGTAATTAGTAGAGGAAAGAAATCATGTTGGCCTAAAATCTTATCTTACATTTCTTTTCTTCACGACAATAAGATCTGGAAAAAAAATTGAGGCAGTAAGATATAGAAAAAATAATTATTAAAAAAATAGGTCGCGCAACGCGCGACGGCACCACTAGTTCAAATCAACTTGACATATGTTGCATGATATAAGAGGCAGATCAATTGAATTACTATGGGAGCATTTCAGTGAATTATTTTGGACAAGTATGCCCATACAAAAATAAAGTAAGATGGTGCAATTTAAGTTTTGTCATCTCTTCCGTACAATTACACCAAAAAAGTTTCCTTAGTCAATTGAATACAATTATACCAAAAAAGTTTCTTAATCAATTGAATTATTTCTTGAACGATAATAATAGAAAGAATTAGCTATTAGTGTATCCACGAATCGTTTATGGCCGGAAAAAATGGGTTTTGACACACCTCCATTTCTGCATTTTTTTTTCTTTTTGTCATTTTAAATCAAATCAGACGGCTCATATTATTCAAGAAGTAAAAAATAAATTTAAAATATATTGATTGTTCATCCAAAAGTTGATCCAAGAACATAACAAAATTAGTAATTTCTTTCTTTATGGCTCCGTTTGGATGCGTTGAGAATAAGGTAGGAAGAAGGAAGAAGGAAGAAGGGAAAAAATTTATTGGGAAGGGGTAAATTTATTGGGAAGTGTGTAACTTTTGTGAAGAGTTTGGATGGTTAGAAATAAATTTATTGGTAAAAAGTGGTTATTCCTTATTCCTTATTCCGGGAAAAAGCCATCCAAACAGAGCCTATGATACTAACTGATGTATTAATGTATCTCAACAAAAGTATCTTCGCTTAAAAGTTAGTTTCCAAAATTTTTTCATATTTTTCTAGTCATTAAAAATGATTTTTTTTTAAAAAGAATTCGAGTTTCCTATCCAATTCATCCGAAATGACTCCTTGGTCCAACAACCCGAGTTCAATTCCGATTTTCAGAACTATAGTGATATGCTCGCATTGTGATGTACTACATATTTAGACCCTTAAAAAAAGTTTCATTTAAATTATAAATAAATGATATGCTAAAATTATTTATTTATACTAAATAAATGTCTCGTAATATTATTTGTAATTATATAATAAAGTATAATTCTTGTAAAAAGTACTAATTTAATAAATAGTTATACTATTTTTCATGATACACCAAAGATAAGTCTCACGAGTTGGAAAAAAAAAACATAATTAATTTCAAATTCTTGAACTGTCCAAATGATCAAGAAATTATAAAATTAAAACAAAAGAAAAGTATGAGTCTTTCAAAAATGGCAGCATAGAATGACGACCATTGAAATTGTATATTTTTTTTAAGCAAAAATGGGTCAAGCCCCCATCTTTTCATTTAATAAAAGTTCTAAATTTACAAACATAGCCAGTGGCTAAAGAGAACCAAATAAAACTATCTAAAGCAAACAAAATGTAAAAAGGTAAAAAGATAATCTGTAGTCTACAAGTCGTACAGAGGTTAAAAAGAAATGCAATAAGAAAATTTTGGCTCCGTCATGGATCGCTAAGGAATAAGAGAAATAAGAGGAATAATATTGGAAAGTGTAACTTTGTGAAAAATTTGGATGATTAGGAATAAATTTATGTCTAGGAAGAGACTATTCTCTTATTCCTCCGTTTGAATGGTGTGGGAATAAGAGGAATAAGGGAAGAAGTATTGGGAAGTGTGTAATTTTGTGAAGAGTTTGAAATGTTTATAAAAAATTCACTCCCTTATTCTCTTATTCCTAGGGCTCATCCAAACGGAGCAAGACGTATCCAAACGGAACCTTTGGCTCCGTTTGGATAGGTGTGGGAAAAAGGGAAGGAGGGAAGAAGTGGGAAGAAGTATTGGAAAGTGTACATGTAACTTTGTGAAGAGTTTGAATTGTTTATAATTTTTTTTCTTTTTCTTCCTTCTTCTTCTTCTTTCTTCCAACGATCTAAACGCACCCTTTAAGAAGAGCTGTGTTTAGCGCATGCCATTCAAGTTGAACTGAGAAGATAAGATCATCCATCTGCTTGCACGAACCAGTGAATATGCTGCAACATCGTTCTCGCCAAATGACAAAGCAAAGAAATGCTAATTGGTATTGTATTTAAAATGTTTTTGAGAGTGCAAATCAATTTCAAAATGATTATCGGTTAAGAATGGTCCTTCAAAAAGTGAAGGGTTAAAAAATAACCTAAGAACTTTTGCTATTGTTTTAAGTGGTAATTCAACTAAGGAAATATTACATGATGCCTACGGGCCTTTCCTCTAAAAAAAAAAAAGGAAATATTACATGATATATGGAAACGGTAAAATTTATTGAAGTTCCTTTCATTGATTTTACATGGGTAAATTTGTCCAAGGAAAAATAGCATAATGTCCGGAGTGTATTTTCGCGTCCAAAACACCTCCCATTTTGAACAAATGTGATCAATTGACCCCACCTTTTTTTTAAAAAAAAAATGTTGTCTTGTATATAAAAAAAATACTTATTACATAAAACTTTGTATGGATACACTAAATTGAACCATAAATAATCATATGATATTAATTGCTGAATCTCATTTATTACTAACTATTCAATTTGATATTATAACATTAATATTGTACATTTATTGAATCTAATTTTTTTCTGGCTCCGTCAGACGAAACACCCACCGGTATTACATCATCAAGTCCTCTTATTTTTTTAAATTTTAGATGGTGCACCCGCAACTCATGGTTTTCACTTTCTTTCTTCTCTTCTTTCCAAATGGAATCCAAAAGGAGCCATTGGCAAAATCGGATATAAACCCCTCTAATCATCTTGAATCAGAAATAAGCCCCTGCAATCTTCATAATCGGATATAAACCCCTCTAATTTTCTTTAGTTTAAATATAAACCCTTTCCTGCAATTTTAATCATAAATTAAATAAAAAATATCTGAGCTTTACTATTATGACTCAAATACCCCTATACTACCCCTACATTGCTCTTCGTCCTATGCTGGACGATTCTTCTTCCCACCTTGCTCTCCTTAAATTAATGATGTTTGGTTATAAGTCATAACTCAATTTCAATTGCACAATAAATTTTGGGATTATTTTGAAATGATCAAGTGAAAACTATAATTCTTTCTGTCATGTCATCTCTTAACATCATTCGTTAAATTTAACTTTGTATCAACCTTATTTAAAGATGCACATTTAACTATTTCTATGACTAATATTTATATGATTTTCCATAACCTGTACGCATAAATTAAGATTCAAAAGGTCAGACATACATTAACACACAAATACACATCTTGAGTCCCGATTGATATACATATTGATTCAATATATATTGCCTCTGCCTCACGTATTCAGGTCACTTGCCGTAGAATTTACTAGAGAGAGAGAGAGAGAGAGAGAGAGAGAGAGAGAGAGAGAGAGAGAGAGGACAATCAAGCGAAATTTGGAAATAAAATTTTCCAATTGAAAGATTTTTTTTGTTTTACCGATTTGAAAAGGAAAAGAAAAAAAAATATCGCTGGGTAGGGAAGAAGAATCGTCAAGATGAAGAGGGGTATTTCAGTCATAATAATAAAGTTTAGATACTTTTTATTTAATTTATGATTTAAAATGCTGGGAAGGGTTTGTATCCAAACAAAAGAGAATTAGAGGGGTTTATATCTGATTATAAAGATTGTAGAGGTTTTTTTCTGATTAGAGAAGATTAGAGGGGTTTACATCCGATTTCCTCTTTATTTTAATTATTATTTTTCTAAGTCTTTAAATTCTTGTACTCAAAATTAATGGGAGTTCATTTGTACCGACTATCGATCCGATACTATCCTATCATAACTAATAATTGATTAATTAATATACCCAGAAGAAGAGAACCCCTGCCTCTCAATTGAAAAAAAAAATAATAATAATTAAATTATAAGATTGCATTCATTCATTTTTTCCACTACCATATATAATTTCCATGACATACCAAAATTGATGCTTGAACAAAAAAAAAAAAGGAAAAAATTAAGCCGTCAGGCAGCACCTCAAACGACTGAACAAATAATTGGGTTGGTTGGGTGCAACAGAACTAACTACATCTCATCTCAGTACTTACCGACTCATCCCGACCGGTACTCTATTTACACATGCCTCGTCTATCTATATACGGTACATATGAAAATGAATTGAAGAGGGTCTCAACTCTCAACTATATATCTCCATCCTCACTGTCGATGGCCATCACCCTAACTGGCCCGAACCAAGCACCCGTGCCCCCTTGCACCTTGACTCCCCCAAGTGGACGTGCATTATTAGCCGACACGTCGCAACTTCCCTTCGTCTCTTTCACCTTCTTCTGCTCCTTCACCTTCTCTTCCTCCTGCTCTTTCAGGTCCGCCGGTGGCAGAAAGCAATCCATCGACAGCCCCACAATATTAAAATCAACCTCTTCGATCTCCCACGTCTCTTCCATGAGCGACTTTGTATGTCCGCGGCCCTCGCAGGCTCTGGCCCCACTGGACCGCAAAAGCGACGCTGAGGTGCGCCCTGAGTGCGCTATGTTGACACCCTCAATGGTTCGGTAGTCGCCAAGAGACGATTCCATGTTAGTTTCCCAGAAAACGCTATCCTTGCTATCGCTGCCTTGGATTTTGAGCAGGTGGCTGTCTTCTATCTGGACTAGCAGACCCGTTTTCTGGCTGAAATAGCCCCACGTCGTGTGCCTCACCACCTCAACCTGGCCACTGCTGCGTGCCTGCAGCGACCCAGCCTCGGTGTCCACTCGCAGGACAAAGCAGTCATGGCCCGACACGGTTTTCTCCCCGACCCAGATTGCATCTGAGAAGAGGTCAGCCGTTGACTTTGGGTCAAGACCCTGTAATTAATTGCAATTATATATTAATCATTAATTATATGACCGTCGGCTTCTAATTTAATTTATTACATGTATGATCTGCAGCTTGCCTCTCACCGCACATGGATCGATCGATGTTTGTACTTTGTACAATATAATTCCTTAAGTTTACAAAAACCATAAGATAATATATATAATTAATTAAATACCTGAATGCACCGACGGAGGGGCCGGGGTGGGCCGCGGGAAGCGTGGGCATGCTGCCAGGGAGTCTGTCGCCAGGCCACCTTGCCATCGCTGCCGGCAGTGATCTTACAGCCTGACACAACAAGCTCAATGCACCAGAGGTTCGGGCGTTGCTGCCAGAGCACAAAACCGCCGGTCTCTCCCCCCGATCGGCTGCTGTTGCTGTTGCCACAAGAAGAGGACGATTTCATGTGGAGCTTCCCCATGGCGTACATGCTGGTGACCTTACCCAGTGCGTTGTCGCCGCCTGCTGCTGCCACGTACTGCTGCACTATGTACTTAGCCATCGACACCTCCTGCATATATTCATGCCAATTCATCAGACTTTTCATTATTAGTTTGCCATTTATTATGAATAATAATACCTAATATATTTATTGTCCTTGCTAAGCAAGGCTAGCTCCACGCAGGTATATATCATGTTAAATAATAAATTAAGTACTCACAATAGGGTCGTCCTTGATGCCAGTGCCGACGATGGAGCTGTGATGTCGGACAGGGTGTGAGAGGAGAGGGGCACCGATTACGCCGAGTATGAGCTGCAGCTCGGCCCCGCGGCTTAGAGAGGACGATACCTGCATCGATCGGTCCCTGATCTGAGACCGCATCCATGCCGTGACATTCTTCAGCCGGGCTGCAGCCTTGGCATTGTTACTGTTGCAGGACAGAGCGAAGCCGGCGGTCTCGTCAGGCAGCGGCACTTCCAGGACAGTTTCCAGCGCATGCTCTCGCTCTGAATTCGCGCACAACTTCCTCATTAATTAATACAGATAGTAAATATAATTGAGAGAGCTAGGTTTATGGAGGGAAGGAGAGAGACAGACAGAGATGGTGGTGAGGAGTGCTCAACTGATAACATGGAAGGGATTATATATATATATAATAATAGTACATATATAATTAATTAATAATTATGAAGGATGAGAAGGTTGGTCGTGATGGCACGACGCTCTCTCTCTTTCAGTCCATCCATCGACCGGATGCATGATCCCTGCCGACCAATACGAACCATCCGATCTAAAGCTGATAGCGCAGATATATATATATGCTCGCGCTGTCCATCGCAAGGCTTTAATTTCCTCGAAACTTCTTTGTAATCGATCACGTCCTTATAAATTATTTTATTATTTTAATAATATATATATCAATTTTATTATTAGACAAAAAGGCCGCTTCTATTGGGCGCTGTCGATTGCTTTTTAGACAAATGATGATTGTCAATAATTAGTTTTAAACATTTTTCTTCTAATTTAAGGTAAACGGGGTTTACTTTATTTAAAAAATATATCTTCTTCCTCTCCTCCTTAGACATTTCAGCTTTTGTCTCCGACGTTTGTGCCCTCTTCTTTTTCTTCTCAGCTTTTTTTTATTTATTTTTTATTTATTTTCCCCCTTTGACGTTTTCAACCTGTCCCTCATTAAGTTGTTATGTATTAATATTGGTCCCGGAAGATATCAAACTTAAATTCATATAAATAAATCCGAAATTATTTTATATGGAAATTTTTACATAAAAAATTTTAATAGAAAGAATTAATATATTTTTTTTTAATAAGAAAAAAGTTCCAACGCGTTTATGAACAGCGTTAGTCTCTCTTCTCTCCAGCGCGTTTTATAAATGGGTAAGAAGCCTTCCTACCCGTTTATAAAACGCGCTAGCAGGCTGGACTTTTCGGAATAGTTAAAACGTAATTAACGCGTTTTATAAACGGGTAAGAAGACTTCTTACCTGTTTATAAAATGCGCTGGGAGGGCAATATTCTAACCTTTAGTCATTTCAATCAAACTTTAGTAATTTCGATCAAACTTTAGTCATTCCTGTCTATAAGTTTGTGAATTTATAACCGCGTTATTTGAAGTTATATAAGACTATACTTTCTCGCCGAATTGAAATCGTCCACAACAGATTATCTCTTCTGTTGTCCCTAAAAGAGACGGCTTAACCAAGATTTAGTGGAAGCAATTGAGGTTTCGGACCGGTTTGGTATAAACTATCCTAACACAATTCAATTGGTACCCAATACAAGCAAGCACACAAGCAATTCAAGTATAGCAAGATAATAAAAAGAAAAAAAGAGAGAGAGAGATTGAACACTCGGTATGATTACGGAGTTCCGACCCGCTTGGAAATGCTAGCCTTAGTCGTACGTCTCCGGGAGTTTCGCTACCACACAAGGGCGCGCTCCGTTTAATTCCACAACGAACGGGACTACAACTTCGAACCGAATCACCTCGTCACAAGGACACTCGAGATGGATCGGCCTAACTCGAATGGCACAACGGTCTCAAAGGAGAAGAGCTCTCAACCTATTCCAACCTACACCTAGCGATAATGTCGGGGCGGTGGTGTTTGAGGCTACTAAATCTCTCAAGATGGTCTAACTATGAAAAGCTTAAGTGGGAGAGTATCCCTATGCTCAAAGGCTGAATTTTGGTCTAATTTTGCAAGACAAAGCTCTTTAACTCGTTGGTTAGAGAGAGAACAAGAGGTGGATATATATAGGGCTCGAAATGAGCAGTTCCCCAGCAAAAACTGACCACAGTGTTGTACAACGCTGAATAGCGTTATACAACGCTGGAATATGACCGTTGTAAAATCTAACGGCTAGTTAATATAACCGTTGTTCTGTCAGAGCGTTGTGCAATGCTATATGCCGTTGCACAACGAAGGAGTGAACAACCAAAGGAGAGTTCGACAATTTCGTTGGAAATGGTCAGAGCGTTGCTTGCCACTGAATGGCGTTACACAACGTTAAAGGGAGACAAAAGGAACAACTCTGACAGATTCAACAGAGCGTTGTACAACTCTATATACCGTCACACAACGCTAACGTTACCCAACGCTGAAAGACGTTGGCTAATGTTACCCGCAACTTTGCATGTAAAAACAACTGTTTACATGGGTTTTACATGGGACAGCGCTGTCTGAACATCGATGCAGCGCTGTCTGAACAGCACAGCTAACTTGGGTTTTTAGCGTTGCACGAAGGTACTCAGGAAAATTTTCAAGTTTTTAACTATAGCGTTGTATAGCACTATTGAGCGTTGTACAACGTTGTGACTCAGCGTTGCCTAACTCTATATAGCGTTGTGCAACGTTGATTCACAAAAGTCAGTTGTTCTAGTTTTGAAAACTCAGCGTTGTGTGCCACTATCTAGCGTTGTACGACGCTAGGTCACTGAAAATAGGATTTTGCTGGTTTATTGAGCTTTTCGCTATCTAGACCATTTCAAGGATAAACAAGGACTAAAGTATACCTTCTATCCTAGTCTAAACTAGCCTATAAGCTCTCCAAAGACTTGATCTTGATCTTACCTAAAGTTTTTATCCAAGTCTTCATAATTTGCATCTTCTTTCTATAAAACTCAAAGAAGATTGTTAAACGCCAAATGATATTGTTTTGTAATCGACAAACATAGAGACGTTTAGTACAACATCTTCCATTTTAAAAACCTATCAATCAAATCCAAAAATGTCTACAATTACAATATATGTCAACCAATATCCAACTTTTGGTGCTTCTTACTTCCACATCAGTTGTAGTTTGCATACCACATATGCTGATATTCGAAATGAATTATACAACAGGCTACAGATTTTAGAAACCCAGTACACTTTGAATATCCACGGTCATTACAATGATATTGTAAATGGGAGATATGAATCTCTATTTCTTCCTGTAAATTCTGAAGATCAATGGCGCATTTTTTACCACGAGACATTCGAGACGAGAGGACTACCCATTATTGAGTTGCATGTTGATTTCATCCCCGTATATGGCCCGAGAACAGATCTGAACCTAACACCCCTTGATGAGCCCGGTAGCAGTGAGCCAAACACTTCCTTAAACCTTATGTGTGACCAGCAATCCACCCTTTACCAATACACTGGCGAATAGTCCGTTCCTACGCAAGACAATAACACATCAGGAGATGAAGTCGGGGTTGTCGATGGTGATGAAGATGAGGGTCCGGCGACTTACTCCGACCTTCCTACCGGAGAAGAATATACCGATGTGGAGTACTTGTCCGAGAGAGAAGTGCCTTTCTATGCAAACTGCGACCAGCCGTTCGTTTCAGAAAGGACGGACTTGCACCATCCTGTAAGTGAATTGTGTGATATTTCCATGTTTGAGTATGCTGGTATGCCGGAGCCTACTTTAGGGCCACAAGGCGAACTTGCTCCTGGTAAAAGATTCGTTTCGAAAAAACAACTAATTCTAGCTGTCTGTGATGTTTCAAGCAAAACAAATCGAGAAGTTCGAACGGAAACTAGCAATAAACAAAAAATTGTAATGGTTTGCATGCAAAAACCGAATTGTAAGTGGCGATTGTATGGTAGACGTGAGAGTTATAATACAAATTGGAAGATATTCACGTATTGAACCGACTTATAATAAACTATGGCGTGGGAGGGAGCGAGCATTGGAGCAATTGTTTGGGTCTTGGGAAGGGTCCTACAATAAACTTCCACGCCTTATGGAGGCAATGAAGACGACGACCCCAGGGACGAAGTACACAATAGTTTCTTAGCATATGGATGATCCTAACGTTGGCGTCTTCAAGTTGGCAGCTTGGGCTTTTGGTCCGTGCATAGAAGCGATGAAATATGCCAGACCTGTTATCTCAATTGATGCTAGTTTTTTATCGGGCCGATACAAAGGTAGATTGTTTTTCAGTGTGTGGTTATGACCCAGAAAATCGATTAATTCCGGTTGCATTCGGATTGGGCGAGAAAGAAGATAAGGATACTTGGGGATGGTTTATGTCTTGGGTTAGATGGGAAGTTTTAGGGCGGAATAATAGATATTGTGTCATATCTTACCGTCATAAGGCAATAAAAGCGGTATTTGCATCCGTAGATTACGGTTGGAAGGCACAAGGTGCGCATGCAGTAGCGATTCATCGGTTCTGCATGCAGCATGTTGCGGAAAACTTATGGAAGGAGGCTGGCGGGTCACAAGATGGTGATTTGAAAAAAAATTTCAAGTGTAGACTTGCTAACAAGAAAAACCCTAGACGCTTTAGAGAGAATTGGGGAGTACTGAAGGAAAACAATCTGAGGGCTTATCAGTACCTAAGAAATTGTGGTAAAATTAATGAAAATGACAACAACGAGCGGCCAAAACTATATAAATGGGCTCAGAGTTTTGACAAGGGGCATCGGTGGGGTATAATGACGAGTAATGGATCGGAGAGTCTGAATAATGTGTTTAGAATAGAGATAAGATTACCAGTGACAGCATTGATAGAAGGCACGTGGTATAAATGTGCCAACTGGATGAACAAGCAAACACAAGATGCACTTCAAAGGTTGAGTTTCGGAGAAAGATGGCCGGAAGGAGTAAAGAATAAATTGATCAAGCACGATGGAAAATCACGTAAGTACTTAAAGAAAAAGAATTCAATTCATTCATTCATTTTAATTCATTTTGAACTAACTTCATCTTTTTGTTGCAATCTCAGAGGAGTTTATGAGCACATTCGTGTTAAGATTGGAACTCGGACGACTGATTGTCATATTGACTCCCTCTTTTTCTGAGACTTGGATGAAGATGACTGCATGTATGCAGATTCTCATCCAAGGATGTCGGCTGCGGTGTTATGGCTCGTAGAACCAGTCCAGCAAACCACCCTCTACATGTAATAACAGATTCCACCAGAAAGTTTTTAATTTAAAGTTGGTGGAATATTAATAACCATAAGGATTGTGTGGGACTCTGTATAACTGAATAATTGTGCCGCATACAATCCTTATTGCTATTAGTTTCGCACCAACTAATGTTATTTTGCATTCTACTATCCAACTCTTCTTTCTCTCTCATTTTTCCCTTTTTTCTGATCTTTTTTTTTTTTGTTTTGGACGACAGAAGGTGGGGGGTATTTATAGGAAAATTGAATCCTCTCGAACGCGTTTTATAAACGGGTAAGAAGGCTTCCTACCCATTTTATAAACGCGTAAAGTCAGAAACTTGCGCTGCAATCACTGCACCCTTTGAACGCATTTTATAAACGGATAGGAAGGCTTCAAAACGCGTTCGAGAGGAGAGAAAGACGCACGGTTTATAAACGCGTTAGAACTTTCTTCTTATAATTAATAAATTAATTAATCGGAAAAGCAAATACTCGTTACCATTTCCTTCCTAATTAACGTATATATAAATGCTAAAATGAAAGCGATATATAGCCTTCTCATTAGAGGTCTACTAGGAGTGCCAATAGATAATGGTAATCCTATGCTGTGTTTGGATGAGCCTAGAAATAAGGGAATAGCTTCTTACTATTTCCAAATTTATTATAAACAATTTAAATTTTTCACAAAATTACACACTTCCTAATACTTCTTCCCTTATTCCTCTTATTCCCACACCATCCAAACAGAGCTATATAGGAGCCGTTTGGATCGCTTAGGAATTTGGGAAAGTTGCAATTTCTAGGAATAAATTTATTGGAAAGTGTGTAATTTTGTGAAGAGTTTGGATTGTTTATAATAAATTTATAGCAGGAAGATGAAATTTCTCAAATTCCTTGGGGAATCCAAACAGCCCCACAGTGAATTTGTACTATGCTGATGTGCTTTGTCCAGCAGATGGTGCCATGATAAACACTCTCAAATGAATTTTTATGGGATTGAGGCTCTTTCAGGTTTGAAGATAAATTTTCACAAGAGTGAGATATATTCTATTAATGTTTTTAATAATGAAATAGATGCTTTAGCAAATACCTTTGGCTGTCCGGTGGTGATTTTTCCCATCTCCTATTTAGGGTCCCTGTACATTGGAAGAAATTGAAAAATAGAAATTGACAGGTGATATTGAATAAATTTTAGTCCAAATTACAAAGGGTGGCAAGGGAACTTTTTGTTGGAAGGAAGATTACTTTGATAAAAAGTCTTAAGTCTTTTATCCTAAATAAGTTGGGATAGGCTAGAAATGACATCCCGACTCTGGTTATTTCTTGTATATATGGCTGAGTTTTTACGCTGGCTCGTAAGCCTATCGCAAGCATGCGGGCTTGAACCCTGGACCTCTTAGAAGATAACCAAGTGCTCTTACCAAACAAGTTGGGGAAGATTACTTTGATAAAAAGAAGTAATTTAAATAGCGGCGCTATGAACTGTAATAGCGCCGCTATACGACTTGGTAGACCGCTACGGTGCGAAACTAAAAGTGTCGCTATAGCGGTGTTCATTGGTATATACTATATAGTAATATTACTCAAAACTATATTTATTTTTGACCATTTATTTCTTATGATGGCTATAATAGTAAAAATTAGTAAAATATAGATGCATTATAATGGTATTTTAGAGAAATATAGCGACACAATGTATTACGTGCTAGTATAGAATCAATATTACAAACATATCTTTGACATATAACCTTCAACTGACACGATCTAATAAAGTACAATGAGATTTGTCTATTGCAATAATAGATTGTAAAGTATATATGTTAAATTTAACTATTATAACATGCATATAATTTAATGTGATATTAAATTTTTAATTAAAAATATGTATATGTTATAGTAAATAAGTACATTTGTACATGTCCGTTATGATTCTATAGCAGCCGCTAAATGATCCCTATCCGCTATCTGCTATGATATGAGGTTGTCCGTTACCAACATGTTATCCACTATTTAAACCTTTTATAAAAAGTGTTCTTTCCTCTCTGCCTTTATATATGTTGTCTTTTCACAAGATGCTTGTAGTGATTCAGAAAAAAGATTGATCAAATTAGGACAAACTTCTTATGGAATTATGGAGTCACCAAGAAATATCACTTAGTTAGATAGGTTGTGGTATGTAGATCATACAAAAATGGGGGCATAGAGTTGGCAAATTTGAAAATTATGAATACAGTCTTATTATGTAAGTGGTTGTGGAAGTTGAGAGATAACTCAATGTCTGGTTTGTTGAAAGATATGATCCAATATAATTATGGCCACTTTGGGATAGATAAGAAAAAAAATTATATTTTTGGATTAAAGTAATTGAAAATGCACACATTGTGAATATAAATTGTAAATTCAAGATAGGGAATGGGGTGGGGGTTAAATTTTGGTTGGATAATTGGTGTGATGATCAACTATTTAAAGTGGCATACCCTTCTTTGTTCCAAATAAGTATAGCCCAAATATTACAGTTGCTAATGTAGCAGTAGTCTAGTAGAAGTCAATTTGAGAAATTTGAGATTCAAAAGACAACTGAATTCTGTTCTGATACAAGATTTTTGGGTGTTTAAGTAAAATGATAATGAATCATGTTCCAATTTTTTTTGTCCTCAGATAGAGTGTTATGGGGCTTGAAGGCTGATGGAAAATTTTCTACCAAGTCTCTATATCAATGGTTGGAATATGGAGGGTCGGCATATCTGATAATGCTTGGCTTTGGAAATTAAAATTACCTATAAAGATAAAGATGTTTATCTGGATTCTAAGTAAGAGAAGATTGCTTATTAGGGACAGTTTAGTCATTAAAGGGTGGGAGGGAGATCTTACATGCTGTTATTGCACCAATAATCTATAGACCATAGATCATCTCATGTTAAAATGTGCATAAAATGTCAAGATATGTGTTAGGATGTGCATAATTTTTATTTTTATAGCTAATCACACTTAATTAACCCATTTATGATCATTGGGGCCGTCCACCTAGTGGCAAAAAAAAGGTGTAATTAGTTGCACTAATGAATTGAGTATAAAAAGAAAAAGAAAAGGTTTCGGCAAAAACCTAAGGAAATTGTTTTTTCTCTTTTTTTGCTCAAATTTCGTGGCCGCCAATCTCATTTAGAGAGAAAATTTTCAGTTCTGAAAATTATCTCTAATAACTTGCATTAGGTGCTCATGTGTTGAGTGTTAGCCATCTTCATTTAATAGAGATTAATTGGAAGAAAGGCAAGCAACAAAGGATTAGCTATTTTTTCCTTCTTGCTAGCACAAGAGGTGGAGAAAGGTGGTTAATCTCCTTGGTGGACTCGAGGTGGTTGCCGACGATTTGGTGGTGGAGACGAGCACGTCACCGACTCCTACGCAAAGGATTAGAACCTTCTAGTTACGATACTAGAAGAGGTAACATTCTACACGTCTTGATTTAAATGTTAAACCGTTTGTTTTGACTAGATCCGTTATTTGCAATAGTTAAATTCTTATTAAACGTTAATAAAAATTTAAAATTGCACAAGGACTTGAGTTCCTAACAGTGGTATCAGAGCGCTGGTAATCTTTCAAACGTTTAACATTTTTAAATCAAGAGATTAGTAATTAACGAAGTTAATTAGTGATGTGTACGTTTGCTGTTATGAAAAATCTGTTTTTCTGAATTGTTGCTCATTTTTCGTGATGCATATCTCTCTGAAAATTTTTCTTTCTTACTGGAGGTTATAGATCTTTGAGTCGCGGTTCTTTTGACGCTGGTTTCACTATTTTATAAGTAGTTATGAATTTTTAGTGAATTAAACAGTAACGGTGCGCAGATCTGCCGTTCTGCTGCACAGTTCTGTTTGTTTAGCACAAAGAACGTATTTTTGGAAAATAGCTATCTGTATTTTTTGGCTAGATTTATTCTAAATTTGATGCTCTTTCTGGATATATGTAAATTGTTACATATTTCGAATTTTAAATGGGTGTTCAAGTATGAAAAGGAAAGAAATCGTTAGATCTGTTTTTCCAATAAAGTTGCTTGTTTTGATGAACCGTAATTATTAAAATATTTTTATAGAAAAATGTCTGAATAGAATTATTCTATTTTGAGTTAGAAATCTGTGAAAATTAGTTTCATAATTTTTCATTAAGGTTTGTTGCTTCAACTAGATCAAAACTTTTCGGTCGTCAGTCTGTTTCAGAACAGGACTTGTTACTTGTATGGTATTTAACTCGATTATTTTGAATAGACCTTGCTGGTTCTTTTTCCATGAATAGATAGCCAACTGCATATGATAAGTTTTCTGTATAAATTGTTTATATGGAACCTGTGAGAAAGATAGTCCTTTAGACCAAAAGGTTGAGATGAAAAACAGAAAATCTGATAACGGTGTTTCGCGCACAATATCAGGATTTGTCTTTTTTTATTCTCCCTGATGGTAAATGATCTCTTCATAAATTTTTTACTGGTAGTTGCACTCATTTTAAGGAGTTCTCTGAATTTATTTCGGATTTTTTGGTGACTGAAAAATATCAGATTTTATCGGGTCCCAAATTATTTATTTTAATTAGTTAAAATATATTCTAATTAATCAAGTTAGTTGAGATGTTAACTAGAATACTCCTTTAATACCCTCCTTTCTGTTTTGAATTGTTGGATTAATTTTCGAAGGTTTAAACAAGTAGTTGTAATGTTAAACCTCTTTTGCATTTGTAAAACGAGCGACGAGCATACACAAAGACTCTTATTAATAAAGTTAATTATAAGCAAGGGAAACATGTATATTGTATATGTGCTAACTCGTTTTTGTAGGAGGATCGTGGGTTTAGTATGGCTCAAGATTCTAATTCCTTGTGGTTTGTAAATTGTATGCATATGTGAATGTGTGTAATGCGGCCTTTGGTGCCATTAATTAATTTTGATTAATTTTAATGTAACTTGTGAGGCTTGCATGTCCCTAAGGCCTAGGAGGGAATTAGGATTTTCCACATGTTTGTTTATTTCCATTAATTATAGGATATGATCAATATAATTAGTGGGAGGGCTTGGTTTAGATTAGTCTTACTTCATGAAGATGCAGTGAAGATTAATATGCAAGCTGGAGCCATACAAACCCACAACAATGCTTGTGTTTGAGATGCTTATTATTGTGTGATTGTTTGTATGCTATGAAATGTCATAGGATAGTTATGGGTGTATGTTGACACGACCACCAAACAAAGTCGCATAATGAATGTCCCAAATAATTTGATTAAGTCGACCGCCCTCCTTCTCTCTATCCCCTTCATGTCACTTGCCTTCTCATGGCGCGGTCCGCCCAAGCGGACGTCATGGTTGTCATGTGATAGTCGGGGTGCAAATAAAGAAGATTTGTTAGGAGCAAATAGAGAGAGGTTTCTTATCGATGGACCCAACTAGAGTTTGGACATCGGGGCGAAGTTTGTAAATATATAGATATTCACAAACCAAGAGTCATATGGTTGATATGATTGGTTGGAGAACCTACCTTGTCTAGTTGAGTAGAGTGACGTGCCATAGCAGGCTCTGCTTGATGAAAACGAGGATCTTGGAAACCGACTACATTTGGGACATTAAATAAATGTAGTGGGAGTTTTGTTTATTAATATGAATAAAACATTGCATAAACTAAATGACCTTGAATTGAAATTGTTATAGATACTAAATGTGTTGCGATCAATCTTTGAAATAGAACAAGCTCGTTTCTAAAGGAACTTACTTGGAGAAGTAGTACCGATTACTAAGACATGCTCTTAGTGAAGAGAAACTTGAGTATGTTAATTCCCAATTTATTTCCTCAACTTCCCAAACGTAGAATCGCGATGATTGATTGACTTTTACGAAAAGTTATTCGATAAAGCGAATGCCGATATCCTCATTTTAGGATCTCTAGACCTTTGGATTGGAGAATTCATACGGACTAGATTTGACTCCTACGCTCGAATTCACTTACTCAAGAAGGAGTTCTTAGAGAAAGTAAATGTTGACTCAATCATTTATGATCGAGTAATGGAGCATGAATTAAGTAAGAGAAACTTCTTTTAAGAAGGTACATGAAAGTTCTATTGGCTTGCGAACTGAAAGGTTTGAGCAGCTAATTGTTAACTAGAGATATCAAGATCTCTGATATCAATAATTGTTGATATTGTCATACGATCTCTTCCTAATTAAATAAAGGATATTTTGTTACATTTCGCAAACTTGTTTGTGCAAATTGTAATTAGCTAAGTATTTAAGAAATACTTCGCTTAAGTATGAGTCGACACTTCGAGACCCTCAATTGTGACCATGTGTCACATGAGATGTTTCATTTGCCGTTTATGGAGGCACTTGAAAGGATGTCCGAAGTACCATGATTATTGTGTTGAAAATGTTCTAACACTTCGAGAGTATTTGTCGTTCAAATTATCTCGCTATCTCTAATTCACACTAGTAACTGAGTACTAGTTCATGAGCTCGCATTTAGTGAAATGTGTAAGCAATGAAGAATAAGAGAATATTCGAGAGTAGTGAAGTGAACTCCGTATAAGGAAATGGTTTATTCTCTTAAACCACTACCATTGGATACGTAGAGTTATCTTTACTAATAGGAATTGTAGGTCAAGTACCTCGTTCCTTACATCCAAAAACTTTATCTCTATTCATATAGATGATGGATGATTATATTTTGTAAAAGACAAGCGATGTTCTTTTATTATGGATTTGTTCATATGATTTCATGCCTATTGCTTGAATATGCTTGAAATGAATAAATGAGTTTTGAATGACAAATAAGATGCATAAGACTTCACATAAATTATTTGACTTTCGTGTGAAATGACCGCTTAGTCATACATAAACGAGAGTCGTGTTATGAGAGTCTATATAGCGTAGAGCTCATGGATCAATTCGATTGCGAATCAATTAAGATATGCGGATCATGTTTATTAGATGACAAAAGTGTCTTTGACCTATAAAGGTTTAAAGACAAGTGACTTGATTAGGACTTATACATGTCGATGTATGTAGACCTATAAGTACTTGTGTAATGAAAGGTTGTTGAGACTTCACCACTTAGCCATCGATCATAGTAGATATTAACATATCTATTTGATAAGGTATAAGTGTGAATCTTTTGACAAGTTCAAAGGAGTTCAAGAGTGAAGTTGAAAGATCATTCAAGAAAGGTAATAGTCTTACAATTAATCATGGTAAATAGCTAAGTCATATGATTTGATCTATTATCTAAAGAGTGTGAAAATAGTTTCATAACTCACTCCATTAGGAACATTATATTAGTATAGTGTGTCTAAGAATGAAGGTATCGAACTTTATTTGATACTCGATAAGTAATGAATCGAATTGACTTAATCGACTTATATTAGTGATTCATGTTCGAGGACAATTCTGTTTACACTGAATAATATTCTGTCGAAGTCCATTGAGAAAGATGTCTTATGGGATTTGATCCCTAAGTACATTGTTTCTCAAGATTTGGTGTTAAGGAGCATATTTTAAAGTTTGTTGATTGATAAGCTTAGACCCAAATAGGATGCTTAATGTTTTGTAGGATACCTTAAATTAATCGAAAGGTACTACTTCTACGAACATGATAAGAACAAACTAGTTGTTGCTCATCATGACGTAATCTTGGAGAATAACGTTCTCAAGAATAAGTAGTGGGAGTAAGGTGAACATAAAAGAGTTTATGCGTCACTATAAGAAGTACCCTTGTGGGAAACTTGCCACTCCATACATGGTGCTTAGTGGGAGCTGAGCGGAACTTCATTCGCAAGTCGTTGTGAAAGGAAGAAGTTCATGAACACGCTCGCTACTAATGATGACTTAAACATCTCACGAGCTGATGATGTTTGAGAAACTCAATATATATGAGGATCAAGAACTTATTATACAAGTCGTTGTGAAATTAGTTCATGAATCTCGAGCACCAATCCTACAAAAGGTCAACGAAAGTGATTGTCTAACCGAAAGGTGCATAGACATCACGACATCCTCGTACCTGGTATATGAGGATCCGTTGATAATTAAAAAATCGATGGAAATACCCGATTCCACAAGTATGGTTTAAACTTTAAACCCATGTGATCTTTAAGTGCAATCCATGTGTAACAACAAGGTATAGACCTTTGTTGATGTTCATGAAGGAGCAATTCGTTAAGAACTTTCAGATCTTTAAAGGAAAGATTGACATGGATAGTAAGTCGACTATGTACAAAGCACAGCTTCACGCTTGTAGCTATGTCCAAATCGATGAAGAGTTGACTATGTACAAAGCACGACTTCTCGTTTGTAGCTATGTATAAGTCAGTCAATAAAGATCATTCTAGCAATAGTTCCATTTCATATATATTGATGTATGGAAAGGTACATCAAAACCACCTTCATTGATTGAATGAAGAAAGATGTTGTGTATATGACACAAATCGAGGTCTTAATTGATGTATTGCTAGAAACACATGCGTGTTTCAAGGATCTATTAATGGATCGAAGCGAGCACTGTGGAATAAATATTTTGACAAGGAAGTCAAGGAGTTAACATTCGTCAAAAGTATCTTGTATAGACAAGATATTCAGTGGGAGCATAATTGTGTTATTTGCATTGTACAAGATAACTAGATATTAATTGGGAAATAACGTTGATTAAATGAATATTGTCACGATCTCATTGATGAATGATACTGGAACATAGCACAGGACATGACCCAATGAAATAAATATATGGATTGTGTTACGTGTCATTATTTATTTCATAAGTGTTTGATTCTGAGTTTGAGATGGTTCAGTTTCTCCACATGAGGATAGGTTCAATAAATATCGTCTAACGCTGATTCCTGATAAAGGCTGTTATACGGACTTTATTTATGTTCTCTTGAATTGTGCGGGGAGAAACTGGTCATCAAGTTAACCGTATGTCCCTCGTTAGTACACCTAATGAGTGATGATATCTACTGGGCCCCTTGATGGAGATGGATTGTTTGCTAGCAACTTATGCAATCATCTCTAGATCAAGAAACGTATAATCTGCAAGAATGACACATTCCTATCTTGGATTATACAAGGATATCATGTGACATAAGAATCAAAACAATAAGATATTATTTTCTTATGCAGGATTGAAGTATTGTATTGGTACAGTATTTATTTATGTGTATTGGAAATCATAACGTGTTGCTAGATACCGCTTATGATTATTGGAAATAAATAGTGATTTATTTTCCATGGCCAACATAGCATAAATCATCAAAGGGTCACACAAATAGGACTTTAACCATACAGTGCATTAATTATTTATTCACAGTAGTAAGTACTGTGAAAATATGATGGTTTGATTAATTAATTATATACCGTTGCGAACCATTATAATTAACTAAATCAAAGGGATCATATAGAAATATTTTAATGTACATGCTAATCCTAAAATAATTATTAATGAGTTAATAATTATTCTTATTCAACAATATTTAATATAGTTGTGAGAATTATATTAAATAAGTAGGCCTAATTTATCAAGTCTAATTGAGCCGAATGGAATATAATTAAAAGGCCCATTAAATATAAGATTTAATATATTAAATGACAGCATAATTAGTTGGACTAATTAGCCCATTTATGATCATTGGGGCCGTCCACCTAGTGGCAAAAAAAAGGTGTAATTAGTTGCACTAATGAATTGAGTATAAAAAGAAGAAAAAAAGGTTTCGGCAAAAACCTAAGGAAATTGTTTTTTCTCCTTTTTTGCTCAAATTTCGTGGCCGCCAATCTCATTTAGAGAGAAAATTTTGAGTTCTGAAAATTATCTTTAATAACTTGTATTAGGTGCTCATGTGTTGAGTGTTAGCCATCTTCATTTAATAGAGATTAATTGGAAGAAAGGCAAGCAACAAAAGATTAGCTATTTTCTCCTTCTTGCTAGCACAAGAGGTGGAGAAGGTGGTTAATCTCCTTGGTGGACTCGAGGTGGTTGCCGATGATTTGGTGGTGGAGACGAACACGCCACCGACTCCTACGCAAAGGATTAGAACCTTCTAGTTACGATACTAGAAGAGGTAACCTTCTACACGTCTTGATTTAAATGTTAAACCGTTTGTTTTGACTAGATCCGTTATTTGCAATAGTTAAATGCTTATTAAACGTTAATAAAAGTTTAAAATTGCACAAGGACTTGAGTTCCTAATAGGTGGCGTGCTCTCCTTGCGCCTCCACCACGGTTGAAGGTCGTCTCGAGTCCACCTAGAGGTTAACCACCTCCTTACAACTCTTGTGCTAGCAAGAGGAAGGAGAGAGGCTAATCCAAAGGCTTTCCCTCTTCTAATTAATCTATACTTTAATGGAGGAGGGAAATCTATGCTCAACACATGAGCTTGAGGTGGAATAAGAGCAAGAGAAGAGGAAGAAAATCTGAATTTTCTTCTCTAATTTTCGTCCAAAATGAAAGTGGGAAGATGGAGGCTAATTTTCATTAATTCATTAATTAATGGAGTCACCAAGAAATATCACTTAGTTAGATGGGTTGTGGTATGTAGATCATACAAACTTCTTATGGAATTATGGAGTCACCAAAAAATATCACTTAGTTAGATGGGTTGTGGTATGTAGATCATACAAACTTCTTATGGAATTATGGAGTCACCAAAAAATATCACTTAGTTAGATGGGTTGTGGTATGTAGATCATACAAAAATGGGGGCATAGAGTTGGCAGATTTGAAAATTATGAATACAGTCTTATTATGTATGTGGTTGTGGAAGTTGAGAGATAACTCAATGTCTGGTTTGTGGAAAGATATGATCCAATATAATTATGGCCACTTTGGAATAGATAAAAGAAAAAAAATTATTTTTTGGATTAAAGTAATTGAAAATGCACACATTGTGAATATAAATTGTAATTCAAGATAGGGAATGGGGTGGGGGTTAAATTTTGGTTGGATAATTGGTGTGATGATCAACTATTTAAAGTGGCATACCCTTCTTTGTTCCAAATAAGTATAGCCCAAATATTACAGTTGCTAAAGTAGTAGTAGTCTAGTAGAAGACAATTTGAGATTCAAAAGACAACTGAATTCTGTTCTGATACAAGATTTTTGGGTGTTTAAGTAAAATGATAATGAATCATGTTCCACTTTTTTTTGTCCTCGGATAGAGTGTTATGGGCTTAAAGGCTGATGGAAAATTTTCCACCAAGTCTCTATATCAATGGTTGGAATATGGAGGGTCGGCATATCTGATAATGCTTGGCTTTGGAAATTAAAATTACCTATAAAGATAAAGATGTTTATCTGGATTCTAAGTAAGAGAATATTGTTTATTAGGGATAGTTTAGTCATAAAAGGGTGGGAGGGAGATCTTACATGCTGTTATTGCACCAATAATCTAGAGACCATAGATCATCTCATGTTCAAATGTGCATAAAATGTCAAGATATGTGTTAGGAAGTGCATAATTTTCATTTTTTTTATAGCTAATTACACTTAATTAATCACAAATAATCATGCACAAAAGTAGATCTAGTGCTTAATGTCATTCACACACAAGAGATAAGGTTTAAAGCTATACCTCTCCTAATCTCATAATTAGGAGGTTTAAACCAAAGGCTTAGAAGTCGGTGACGTGCTCTCCTTGCGCCTCCACCACGTTTGAAGGCCGCATCGAGTCCACCTAGAGGTTAACCACCTCCTTACAACTCTTGTGCTAGCAAGAGGAATGAGAGAGGCTAATCCAAATGCTTTCTCTCTTCTAATTAATCTATACTTTAATAAATGAGGGAAATCTATGCTCAACACATGAGCTAGAGGTGGAATAAGAGCAAGAGGAGAGGAAGAAAATCTGAATTTTCTTCTCTAATTTTCGTCCAACACATGAGCTAGAGGTTCATTAATTCATTAATTAATGATCCATACAATTGCTTTGTTGCACCTCAAATTGGACTTTTAAGTAACAATTTAAATAGAAGCCCAAACAGCTCATATAAATAAAAATATGTTGAACATAATTAATATGGGATTAGCCAATGCATTAATTTATTTCTATATGATCCCTTTGATTTAATTAATTATAACGGTCCGCAACGGTATATAATTGATTAGTCAACTCATCATATTTTCGCAATATACACTGTTGCGAATAAATAAAAAATGCAATGTATGGTTAAAGCTCTATTTGTGTGATCCATTGAGGATTTATACTTAGTTGGACATGAAAATAAACCACTATTTATTTCAATAATCATAAGCGGTATCTAGCAACACGTTATGATTCCCAATTCGTATAAATAGTGTACTGCTACAGTATTTTAAATCTTGTATAAGAGAATAAAAGTATTTCTCTATTTTGATTCTTATGTCACACGATATCATCGTATAATCCAAGATATGAATGTGTCATTCTTACAGATTATACGTTTCTTGATCTAGAGATAATTGTATCAGTTGCTAGCAAACAATCTATCTCCATCAAGGGGTCCAAACAGATATCGTCACTCATTAAGTTAATTAATGAGGGACATATTGTTATCTTGATGATTTAGTTTTTTCCCGCACAATTCAAGAGAACATAAATAACGTCCGTATAGCAGCCCTTATCTGGAATCAGCGGTAGACGATATTTATTGAACCTATTCTCATGTGGAAAAGATAAACATCTCAAACTTAGAATCAAAATCATAACGAAATAAATAATGACACATAACACAATCCATATATTTATTTCGTTGGGTCATGTCCTGTACTATGTTCAATTAACATAAACATATGCAATTAAGTTGGTTACTCTTAACCTATGATTTATAGAACTTAATCATCACTTAACTTGCATATTAATCTTATTGATAATTAATGTTCCTTGTTAATTATCAAGATTATGGACGTTTTAGATTTATTGTTGTCATTTACTACTAAATGAAAAACAGAGATCTATAATTCAGATTCTCAACCTGAATGATCTGTCAACAAATAAATCAAGGAACAAATGATATAAAATCATCAATGACATAAAATATAGAAGTAGCCAAATACGATTGGCTTCTAGAACATATCTCTAACAATATGGGCATAAATTTTACAAAGATTACAAATTGTAACTAGACTACAGAATTTAGAAGAGTTGATGGGTATTAATTATTCCAAATTATGATAAAAAGAGAGCCTTTAGCTATTGGTGTGTTGCCATTCTTTAGGGGATATGGGAGCAAAGAAATGATAGATGTTTTAATTACGTCAAAACTCAATCACTTAAACGATGCATCTCATATATAAGAAGTTTGATTATGTTTTGGTCAGGACTCTGGAAGGGGCCTCTCAAGCTGGAAATTATTGGCTTGCTACCTGGGCTAGAGATGCTGCCAGCAGGAGGAGCAGGAACAGTGGAAGAGGGGCATTAGCAATTGAATCAATTACCTGACTATATTATTGTTTTGTACGTGGTTTCAGATTGAATGGTCCTTGCATATTGTAATTCACATGGCTACTAATAATAATGTTACATTTTGGGTGCAAGAGTTCGAAATAATAAGATAGGAGAGGGGCACCTGTACCAGTTGTGGGAAGTACTAGTGCCGAGTTTTTACGTTTTGATTCGTGTTGTTTTTTCTGAAATGATTGCTTGTACTTCCGTATTACGTGAGTAATGAGAAGTGTTGGGATAACCCACTTATTTTCAAAAAAAAAAAAAGAAAGAAAGCGATATGGGCATATGGCCGGATGATTCCATCAAACCCAACCTTAACTCAAATTTGTAAGTTCAAATTACCAATCCAAACCGTTCAATATAATTTTCATATTGAAATTTTCGTCAAATTTTTTTTAAGAAAAATAAGGATCAAGCCCCTATCTTAATTAATAATTCATAATTAATTTTCATCAAATCTGATTAGATCTCTTAAAGATAATTTTTAAATTTAAAAATTCAAATTACCGATCCAATATACATATATTTATGGAGTATTGTCTTGAATCCATCATTTTTTTTTCTTTCTTTTTTCTAATTGTATGTACCAGTGGGGATTAATTTTCCATTTTCTCGAAAAGTACCAATGTAGTTAATTAAATATATATATATATATATATATATATTGAAATTAAGCGCGGACGATATGAGCCATATGAAAATTAATGTACATAACAGAACATGATCTCATATATATGTTCATTCATGTGGCTGTGTCTGTGGATAAAACCAAAACTGGTGTTCGGCGCGCAACTATTTAATACTATTAGCAAACAACAAAAAGATGAAGATGACGAAAAAAGACACATGCATCCCTACTGATAGAACATCCGGCCACTGATTGATCAAATTAACTTAATTTGCTGGTTGCTGCTTGTGCTTGAACACACACTCAAACATGCAACTAACTAACATGTACATGTACATTTTTGTATGTTCGCCATCATATTATGCTGTTTGGATCATGTAATCAGTGAATTAATTAATTAGGGAATCAACACACCAACACGATAACGACAACATCACAACAACAATGCATCTTTGCTTTTGCTACGTGTCAACACACAGAAGAATATTATCAATTACACCACCCTTCATTCATGCATGATGCTTTTCAAATTTATAATTACTTCTTTTATAATTTTCAAACAACGAATCCGCTGAATTTATATAATAATAATAATAACAATTGTTGAATACTTGAATTAGGGCAGGCAACTAGGGGTCGGTCGGAGAAAAATATTAATTAATTTGCGTAACAGGCATGAGTTACGGCAACCCTCGACGGGGAATCCATTTGTGTGTCAGGTAGGCACGTTCTCTTTGTTATACGTATGATACGTAATATATTATATATATATATAATGGCTAACGGGCTATCAATTTTCTATCGACTTGTTTTTCGAAATTCGAAAGTCAAACGGTCGATCCAAACCGTTCAAGTTGATCAAAATATTGAAATACCTTTGGAGACCAAATTTTATATTTTTTAGAATTTTTTTGTTATTTATTATGATATTTTCAAATTGGAGGACCTAAAATACTCTAATCATAATATTTTTAAAAATATCATAATAAATAGCACAAAAATTCGAAAAAATATAAAATTTGATCTCTAAAGATATTTCAATATGGAGAACAACTTGAACGGTTCGGATTGACCGTTTTAATTTTGGATCTCGAAAAATGACTTGATGGCACGGGACCCTCCGTGCCATCAATGGCACGTTAGCCATTATATATATATATATATATATATATATATATAGAGGATGGCTAATGTGCCGAGGGTCCCGTGCCATAGAGTCGTTTTTCGAGATTCAAAATCCAAATGCTCAATTCGAACCGTTCAAGTTATTCACCATATTAAAATATTCTTGGAGACTAAATTTTACATTTTTTCGAATTTTTTTGCTATTTATTATGATATTTTTAAAAAACATTATAATTGGAGTATTTCAGACCCTCCAATTTGAATATATCAAAATAAATACCAAAAAATTTCAAAAAAAATGTAAAATTTGGTCTCCAATGGTATTTCAATATGGTGATCAATTTGAACGGTTTGGATCGACCGATTGAATTTCGGATCTTAAAAAAATGACTAAAAAAAGACGTCTATGACACTTTAGCCCACCTCTCTCTATATATATATATATATAGAGAGAGAGAGAGATTTGCAAGGAGATGCGCTTAGGGTTTGCACAAAATGAAGGTGAAAGAGCAAGAGTTTACGGAGGAGAGGTGTATTTAGCCTAGCTTTAACAGAGAAATTGGACGGGATAAATTAAAGACAAACGGAGACAAATAAGCATCTCAGCGCCTCAACACTCTCAATCGAAGCCATTCAATTTTGATCGGCGCACAAATCTGAATCCGATCCAACGGTCTAAAAGTGCAAAGCACAACCCTCCTATGCTTTGCAAAGCATTTTAGCCTATCTATATATATATATATATATATATATATATATATATATATATAGAGGATGGTTAAAGTGCCATCGATGGCACGGAGGGTCCCGTGCCATCAAGTCAATTTTCGAGATCCAAAATTCAAATGGTCAATCCAAACCGTTCAAGTTGTTTTCCATATTAAAATATCCTTGGAGACAAAATTTTACATTTTTTCGAATTTTTTTGCTATTTATTATGATACTTTTAAAAAAATTACGATTATAGTATTTCAGACCCTCCAATTTGAAAATATCATAATAAATAGCAAAATAATTGGATAAATTGTAAAATTTGGTCTCCAAAGGTATTTCAATATTGTGATCAACTTGAACGGCTTGGATCGATCGTTTGAATTTTGGATCTTGAAAAAATGAGTCGATATAAAATTGATGGCACGTGCCATCGATGGCGCGTTATCCATCCTCTATATATATATATATATATATATATCTTTACTACTTATAAATATATATATATATATCACGTATATCACCGTTTCATATTTCACATATAATATGTGCTACATTCAATCGTCTCGTCTCTCAATAATTTATTATCTTAGGCTCCGTTTGGATAGTTGTGGGAAGAAGGGAAGAAGTGGGAAGAAATATTGGAAAGTGTGTAACTTTGTGAAGAGTTTGGATTGTTTATAATTTTTTTCTTCCCATCTTCCTTCTTCCTCTTCTTCTTCTCTCATCCAAACGCAAGCTTATAGAGGTATATGGTTATGGAGGAACTTCAGGCAACACAACCATTACAATATTAGATTATTATTTTAAGAAGATATTGAAAGATTTATACAACGCATGCATGTCATCGATCGATTCCATGGAGCTGCAAATCAAATAAAAATCTCCAAATAATCTAAAGGTGATTTGTCCGGGCTAATTAAGCACAACAATCTTAGGAAGGAAAATAAGAAAAATTCTCTTGATCTAATGATCAAGAACAATGCTTTTTATGTGAAAGATTCGCATGTTGGAAATATGAATAGAATCTTTTATAGACATTTAATTTAAAAATGAGTTAAAAGACTTAATCCCAATTTATCTTAAAAAAAAAGAGAAAATTAGAGTCCGGGATGATGGATGGCTTTATCAAATCTCAATACATCGTAATTTCGGAAGTTAATTTAAATGGCAGGCTCAAACTGTATATATTTATATTTTAATAATGGTAGATCTGATTTGTCAAACAAGATTTCATATTCGAATCTGGTTGGAAAGTTTATATTTTTTATTTTTTTTACTATTTTTAAGATTTTTAGAAAATCATTTGATTGAAAATTGTGGAGCCTCTAATAATAATTTTTTTTAATCTAAACGAAATATTAAAAAATATAAATTTAGCCTTCAATAAAACTTGAGTATGAAAAATTAATTTGAGTGGTAGTCGCGATTGAAAAATTAATTAGTTCTGAATCGTTCAAAAATAGCAAATTTTAAAAATCCGAAAAAAATACTTAAAAATTTCGAAAAAATGTAAAATTTGGTCAGCATGGAGGTTTCGATAGGGAGATCGTATTGAATGGTTTAGATCGGTTATTTTGAACAAGATTTAGGAGTTTTGAGCCCGACTTCCCTCTTGTTAAATACACTGTGTAATTAACAGTTGCATATGTCAATGAATATACGAAACATATAAAGTAAATCTTAAGCCTGTTTGTACATGCCGAATTTCAAAATTGTAGATTAATTTTTAATTAAATGTTATATATGATAATAATCATCCCAACATTGGTGCTAATTACATTCAATTGAAATAAAATGTTAATAAAAATTCTAATTACTATTATATTAAATTTGTAGGTCAAATATCGAGCGAAGCTCGATTACTCCATCTAGTATTAATAAAATAGTAATAAGAGTGAGACAGTGTAAAATTGACTATAAAATAATTTAAATAATAATACTGAGTTCTAGAAAGAAAAAGTCTCAGAGAATGGCTAATGTACTCTCCAAGTACTGAGCCCATGTGTTCTTCATTTTTTAACCGTTGGATTGAAATAATTAACAATATTAATGATCATAAATAGAAATTTTAAAGGGACAAAGCATCGCTGGCACCGGTGAAAGTCAAAAGGACCGGACCGAATTTTAAAAGACTAGATATAACGGGTTTGGCATCAGGGCCGAACCGGACCGGGTTCAAGGAAGGATCTAAGAAGGACCAGGTTTGATGGATTCTTTTTATGAATATGTAGCCCGGACCTTTGAAAATCCGGCCTTTCTAAGCCCTGGGTCTTTCAAATGACCGGATTTAAGGATCCAAAAGACTCAAAAGAATTCAATATCATGTACTTTGATATTTTTCTCATAATTTCATAGTAAAATATTTTTTATATTGCATAAATAATCATGATAAGTAAACTAACATATTCGACGAGTAAATTTTATGTTCACTAAAATTATTTGGCCAACACAAAAGAAATAACAATTTTTTATATCGAATGCCAATGTTTACAAGAACTCATATTCCAATTAGTATGTCAACGTCTCATAATTATACTAGTTTTCAACTTAATAATTGTCAAATTTTCTAAAATATGTATAAGTATTAGTGCGTGGTTTAAGTTGAATGAGTTGGTGGAAAAAATAATAATAAGTAACTTTGATTTTTGTTCCAGAAGATTTTTTTTAATTGCTTCAAAATATTTAAACATTATTTCTAAATTTTTTATAATTAAATTAATATTCCCAACATATCATTCTAAATATTTTAAATGTTGAATGTAAGATTTAATTTGACACAGATTATAAATTTTGGTAAGTAAAATAATATGAGACCTGAAATTTATACACCTTTTTATTCTATTAACTTATATTGAACTGGTCCTTCCAAATAAAATCCGTCGTCGTCAAAAATTAAATCCGGCCTTTCTAGACATTATCATTGTTATAGCCATTTATTAACTTAATATCAAGAGTAAAAAAAAATGAAATCACACATAATTTATTTCTCAAAAAAAGTCAGTTTAACGAATAAATATTAGGGTGCGTTTGGATCGTTGGAAGAAAGAAGAAGAAGAAGGAAGAAGAAGAAGAAAAAAAATTATAAACAATCCAAACTTTTCACAAAGTTACACACTTCTCAATATTTCTTTCCATTTCTTCCCTTCTTCCCACACCTATCCAAACGCACCCTTAGAAAGTCAGAAAAAAAAATAAGAACATAATAAAACAATTTTAGAAAAATAAATTCTTTTATTTTTATTTTATTGTGAGATCAGAAGAGTCTAAAATTGTCTGAGGATAATCTATCTTTTTTGTTTGCCAGACTCGTTGTTTTTTAAGCCACAAATTTATTACGAGTTTAGTATCCATTAGATTCTTCTACGCCACGACATTTATTTATTTTTATTTTATATGTTGATAATATTTTGTGAGGTACTCCATATCTGCAGGGTACCGGGTACGGGTACACCTCTGACCAGGCCTGGTACGGTCTTCGGTACGCCTCTAGAACGAACTGGTACGAAAACACTTAATTAATACATTTGACAAATAATATATATATATATTATTACACAATAGCCCATCATCCAAAATTAGGCCCAGCCAAGCCCACACGTTGCCAGCCCATGCACACACAAATTTTCTAAGCACTTGTTGCAACTCAATCCTTATACAGGAAATGATAACTGCCATTTGTATTTCTGTCATCTCTGTCATCGCTGCCATCGCTAAATATAAAGTGAACATATACAGCAAACAAGGTGAATATATAGACTATCTAAGTAAACACTTACAAACAAATAAGTGTTGTCATCATTTGTTCAGAATTTTACATGCATATTCAACTTATTTTTACTGAACTTATTTGTTTGTATGTGTTCACTTAGATCTTCTATATGTTCACTTTGTTTGCTGAATATTTTCACATTATATTTAGCGATGGCAGGGATGACAAAACTACAGATGACAGTAATCAATTTTCATCCTCATATACTATGCAAGTATGCATCTATAAGCTCTGTTGTACTAAACGTCTCTAGGTTTGTCGATTACAAAACAATATCATTTGGTATTTAACAATCTTCTTTGAGTTTTATAGGAAAAACATGCAATTTATGAAGACTTGGATAAAAACTTTAAGAAAGATCAAGATCAAGTTTTTGGAGAGCTTGTAGGCTAGTTTAGACTAGGATAGAAGGTATACTTTAGTCCTTGTTTATTCTTAAAATGGTCTAGATAGCAAAAAGCTCAATATACCAGCAAAATCCTGTTTTCTGTGACCCAGCGTCGTACAACGCTGAATAGTAGCACACAACGCTGAGCAACTTCGTTGTACAACGCGCATTAGCGTCGTACAACGCTACAGAAAAAGACTTGAGAAAATTTTCTGAGTACAGTTGTGCAACGGCATATAGCGTTGCACAACGCCACAAAATCTCATGTCTCCTCCACTGCTCAGACAGCGCTGCATCGATGTTGAGACAGCGCTGTCCCATGTAAAACCCATGCAAACAGCTGTTTTTACATGCAAAGTTGCAGGCAACGTTAAACAACATCTTTCAGCGTTGTGTAACGTTTGCGTTGTGTGACGGTATATAGTGTTGTACAACGCTCTGTTGAATCTGTCAGAGTTGTTCCCTTTGTCTCCCTTTGACGTTGTGTAAAGCTATTCAGTGGCAAGCAACGCTCTGACCATTTCCAACAGAATTGTCGGAGCTCTCCTTTGGCTGTTCACTCCTTCGTTGTGCAACGGCATATAGCGTTGCACAACACTCTGACAGAACAACGGCTATATTAACTAGTCGTTAGATTTTACAACGGTCATATTCCAGCGTTGTATAACGCTATTCAGCGTTGTACAACGCTGTGGCCAGTTTTTGCTGGGGAACTGCTCATTTCGAGCCCTATATATATCCACCCCTTGTTCTCTCTCCAACCAACGGGTTAGAGAGTTTTGTCTTGCAAAATTAGACCAAAATTGAGCCTTTGAGCATAGGGATACTCTCCCACTTGAGTTTTTCATAGTTAGACCATCTTGAGAGATTTAGTAGCCTCAAATACCACCGCCCCGACATTGTCGCTAGGTGTAGGTTGGAATAGGTTGAGAGCTCTTCTCCTTTGAGGCCGTTGTGTCATTCGAGTTAGCCGATCCACCTCGAGTGTCCTTGTGACGAGGTGATTCGGTTCGAAACTGTAGTCCCGTTCGTTGTGGAATTGAACGGAGCGCGCCCTTGTATGGTAGCGAAACTCCCGGAGACGTACGACTAAGGCTAGCCTTTCCTAGTGGGTCGAAACTCCGTAATCATACCGAGTGTTCAATTTCTCTCTCTCTTTTTCTCTTTATTATCTTGCTATACTTGAATTACTTGTGTGCTTGCTTGTATTGAGTACCAATTGAATTGTGTTAGGATAGTTCATACCAAACCGGTTCAAAACTTCATTTGCTTCCGCTAAACCTTGGTTAAGCCGCCTCCTTTAGAGACAACTAGTTCCATACCCCATGTGGGACTAAAAATTTCAACTTCAAAACCAGATTTAAATGGACAGCTCCATTTACTGAAATATAATTTCGTTTTTTAATTGTTTAGAGGTCTTTAAAATTTTCCAAATCTCCTTCGGACTTCAAAACCCTAGAAAATCGCAAATCCAACTTCTATTCTCAAATCACTCGAGTTGTTGCTTTCTTTTTACCTTCTCTCCTCGAGTACTGGTCTCTCTCTGCTTTTAACCCTCAGTTGTTGGTCACGGCACCTCCGCATTAGCTTGTCAACTCTAAAAGCTCGATTGAAGTAAGCAACGTCTTTCTCCTCTAAACGTAAGCGTAATTTTTCTCGTTTTGTTTAATTCAAATATTGAACCTCTCAGGGTTTGCTGTGTAGACTGTGAATTGCAATATTTCTTTTTTCTTCACCTATAAATATATATTACTATGAAATTGTGCAGCATAATTGCCCTTCTCTATACCAATGGAGCTGATGATAGTAAACAAGTTAATCTCTTTTGGCACAGCACAGACAAGTTTGTTGATTGATGTTACTTTTTCTTAATGACTTGTGGTAATGTGTGGAGTGCATAATTAAGAGTTTGCTATTTTGAGAGTCTATACTGGTAAAAAGGGAATTAACATGCTTATTAAAGTTGCAGGGAATCTCTTGCTTTGATAATCTCAGGTTAACTTTATTGCCAAATGAATTGCACTTTATGGAGCCAAGAAGTACATCTTTGACTTGTGACATCAAATTGTTTTTGGTATAATAGTTCGAGAAGCACTTTGAGATCCTAGTTGTTAACAACAATCTCTCTCAGCTCCTGAATTTTGCATTGTCATCTGAAACTTTGGCCTACTTTTACTTTGAATTTTTGCGAAATAGTGGTCTGGTTAAGATTTCAGCCTCACAAATGCTCATCTTCAATAAAATGGAATAAATCGCTGTCGAAAGTGCACTTGGTATCTCTTGCCTCAGGCTAGAGTTTGGTTTATTGAAAAACTTTGAATGCAGTTTGTTCCAGTAGAAATGTCTTGTATTATTTGAGTCAATTGGGAGGGTATGATGGTTACTGGTATAATAGACTGTGTCCGCTTGGTTCCTATTGGGGAATTGGTTATTGGTGCGCTAGTTACTTTCACACGTGGCATAAGAGACAGCTTTACAATGCAATCTTGAATGATATCTATTTCTGATCCACAAGGACCAATTTATCCGTAGTGGCTTTATGTGCTCATCTGATTACCTAAAAAAAAAGATTTCTAAGTTTCAGTTGGTATATTTACACCATGGGTAATAACAAATGTCTAGTTTCTAAGATATTATTGAGTTCAATTTATCCTTATACTGGTGCCATATCACCCATTACATTCAATACAGATTCTCTGAAAGCATGAAATTTGATGGTTGCTTATTGAACAATCCTTTGTAAGCGATAAGAAAATTTAAGGTAAAACCTTTACAGTAACTAACTAGCCTTTGTAATCACAACTAACTTACATGTCAAATTCAACAAGTGAATTTAAGGTAACCATTTACAGAATAAGATGGAGACTTAGTTTCAGTTACATATGAAATTCTTTGTAGTTGCAAGACATGATATTTCTATTTTATACAGCTTGCTAAAAAAAAAAACTAACAATTACTGTAGGATGCTCAAGAGTAAAACCATAGAACTATAGACATCATTTTTACATACTTCTAAAATTGCAAATTGGAAAATAAAAGAGTAAAGCCAAAAAAAAAAAAGGAAACTAAATCAGAATGGACCGGTCAAGCGAAAAAGCGATTAAATGCAAACTAAGTAAGAATTGCTCCAATAGTGAACAAATTTACCTTCAAGCAAAATTGACCTTGAACCACTATTTTAAGAATGGACAGGTCAAACAAAATTGACCTTGACTTAACTAATGATGAACAAATTAACATTTAATTAAACAAAACAATCAAAATAATGCTTACAACGACAGAAGTAATATATTGCTTCCTTCGATTGAGCTTTTAGGGTTGAGGAGCTAAGGCCACGGCGTCACGAGTAGCCACTGGGGCTCAGAGGCAGAGAGAGCAGGATTCGAGGAGAGAAGAGAGAGCAACAACTCGAGTGATTTGAGGACAGGAGTTGGATCTGCGTTTTTTTAGGGTTTCGGAGGAGTCGATCGACGAAGACGCCGAGAGAGAGCGAGTAGATCGACTATTTTACTCGAATTTTCTAGGGTTGGATCTGGGTTTTTTTGTAGAGCATTCGATCGGGAGACAGAGAAGATGAGTGTCAGAAACGATGAAGCTACTGAAGAAGATAGATTATTGTAATAAGGGTTCTAGCACAAATTCAATTGGGCTGAAAAATATGGGCTTTATTTGGGCTGTACGCATGATTTATAGAAAGTACAAAATATACTCAATATGATTAGGCAAGTTTAATGTTTCTATTTTCCAGAGTCGGTTGTAATAGTCATAAATATAAGGATCTGTTGTAAGGAAAAAGACATGAAAAATACAATTGATTGTTTCTTAATTCTTACGTTTCTACTTTATGTTCTTCTTACAATCACTAATATTCACAAAATACCAAAAATACTAGTAAGGGTTGTGACTAATTGGTATCAGAAGCCACGATCATGGCTCAAGATGGCATTAATACAAGAGCTCGACAGTAAGACGAACAAATTAAGTTGATGAAGGAATCGATTGAAACCTGCAAAAGCAACAAGAAGAGACGGAAGCTAAGTTTCAAAAATAGGCAGGTGATACTCGAGAACAAATTGACAAGCTTACAGGTATGGTGGCACAATTACTGAAAAATAATAAGGTAGGAGAAGGAACTAGTGGATCTGATGCAAGTTTAACCTTAGAAAAAATATTAAAATCAACCCCAACAGACAACATACCACAACAGACCTCAAGCATCTCAAACTCCAATCAGAACTTGCATGTGCCAAAAGAAAATCACACTTCGCCTAACTTCTTTACCGAATACATAAACCAACCTGAATTTCGTCCCTATTTTCAACATATCCACCAAAACCAAACAGACCCACCCTTTACCTTTCCACAAATGCCTCAAAATTTGCAAAACCAAATAAACCCTCACATACCAATTCCTACACCACTTATGACCACAACTAACAGCTATCAAACCTATCCATCTCCTATGTTATATCCTAATCCCAATGTATCAGCTAATCCTCGAAATCATCAAAGTCAAATCCACAACATACCTCTTCCTAGGTTGGAATTTTCAGAATTCAAAGGAGATAATCCACGAAGTTGGATATATAAATGCGAGAGATACTTTCAGCTGCATCACATCCCTGAAATTCAAAAGATTCAAATTGCATCACTTTACATGCAAGGTAAATCTGAAATATGGGTGCAAGGCGTAATAAGGCCTAACATGTGCTGGCAAGAATTTGTGTTGGAGGTCTTGGAGAGGTTCGAACCAAAGTCAGTTTTAGGGTTAGTGGGAGAATTTAACAAACTTCGACAATGGGCATATGTTGAGAGCTATAGGTGCCAATTTGAGAAACTCATGTTGTTGATGTTGAAAGCAAACCCTACCTATGATGAGCATTATTTCATTAATAGCTATTTGAGTGGCCTGAAGGAGGACCTAAGATTGCATGTGTTGGGTACTCGACCTAAATCATTGAAGGAAGTGTATGAATCTTCTATATATCAAGAATTAATAATTGAGAACCACAAAAGACAGAGAAACAATCCCAAATTTGCAGTAGCACAACTACCATCCAAACCAAACCAACGAAACTACCAAATAAATACCAAGTCAAACAAAGAAGGTATAGAGTGTTGGACCTGTAAAGCTCCATGGTGTCGCGGCTTTTTCGTCATTCCCTCGAAGAATGGATTGGGCTTCCTCGAGAAATGGGAACATAGCCTTAGATTCACCCCCCTTAAGGTTCGATCTCAGCCCGAGTATCTCTTAACGACAAGAGAACCAAAACACGAGTCGCTTCTTAAAGAGGTTTGTTGATTTCGTGGGTCCTTTCTTTCCAGTAGGCGCAAGCCCCTACTGTTAATTACCCCGTGATTACTCACGAGAACCTCTGATTAAGGGATCTGAAGAATTTTATGTAAAGGCTAGGAGGAATCGTTTGTTTCATGTTTATTTTGGGTTTATTTCTTTTAGTTTAGACCGGACTCGATTGGTGTACCAGGCCTAATTAAAGGGACCCAATTGAGGACACTTAAATGACTTTATTATTCGAGACAGACTTGATTTTGGTTTCTTGGTATTGGGGCGTTGTTTTTTTGGTCCTTAGGCTATTTTGGGCCTTTGGATTTGGGTTTGAGTTTATCGAGACTATTTTGGGTCTCGAGATTTGATTTAGGTTTTAAGGCTATTTCGGGCCTCGGAATTTAGTTTGGATTTCAAGACTATTTTTGGGTCTCGGGTTTGATTTGAGGTTTCAAGGCTATTTTGGACCTTGGGTTTTGATTTGATTTTCAAGACTATTTTGGGTCTTGGATTTGATTTGGATTTCTAGGCTATTTTGGGCCTTTGGGTTTGGGTTTGGATTTCTAGGCTATTTCGGGCCTTTGAATTTGGATTTGGTTTTCTCGGGGCTATTTTGAACCACTTGTGAGAATTTTGAACCTTGGAGTTGCTCGAAGTCGATTTCGATTTATTGAAGAGATTTCGTTCTTTAAGTGAAGAGGTTTCTGTCTTGATTTCGGGTTTCGTGTTTGGACTTTTAATTTCTTGAGTTTCTCTTTGGGTTTTACCATTTTCTTAATTTTATTCTTATTTTTATTTTTTAATTTTAGACTTTTAAAATATCTTTTTATATTTTTAGTTACGTTTATTTTTGAAAATACTTGATATTTAATGTATTTCTTTTAAAATCATTTCTATTTTTAAAATCATATCAATATTTAATTTTGAAAATTTGTTAAAAGAGTTTAATTGAATTTTGAAATTATTTGGAATTTTACAAAATCATTTTAGAATTTTATAAAATTTATTTAATATTGAAAATACTTCAAAAATAGAAATACTCAATAAATTGACAGATTTTTGTATCAAAATATTAGTGAATTTGGTTTAATTGGATTTTTAGGATTTTATGGATATTTTATTTGTATTTTTCTGAGTTTTCTACTATTTTTAATGAATTTTTGAAGTTTCTGCTGATGTGGAATTTTCTGATTGATCCACATAGGCACAGGGGCTTGACGTGGCTTTGACTTGGCAGGATTTGGCGCTGACGTATTTAGCTGACATGGCTCTCATTTATTTTATTTATTTTATTTTCTGACGAGTGGGACCCACGTGTCAGGTTTATTTTGATTTAAAAAATATTCGGTGTAACGAATCATGTCCCTGTCAGTGACCCAATCTCAATGATTTCGCCACAGAAGATCCAATGTGACGCGGTTTTGAACCTTCTTCCCCGCCTGGAGTTGGCATTTTTGCAGATAGGCCCTCGTATTTTCTCCGACGAAATTACGGCGATTCCGTTCACCGTTTAAGTTGATTCTTGGTTCGTTGGAGTCGTGAAGGTAAGGAGAGAGGTTTGGTGAGCTTCGTTTTCGCTGAAAGAGTTTGTTCTGCCTCATGAAGCTCAAGGTGTCTCGAGCTGCCATTAATGGCGTCCAGAGCTCTTCAATCACTTTTATTTGCCAGTTTAAGGTTTCATATACTCCTGGGCATGTGTAGAAGACATTCGTGAAGTTGATTTTGACATAGAGGCTTGGAAGAGGATGATTTCGACTGAGGTGATTTCGGTTTGAACTTAAGCAGAAAGGTGCTAAGCTGATGGGGCCCGCAGAGAAGTTCTTTGATACCAGTGATGCGATGAATAGCTTCAGGGTCTCAAATGTAATTTGTCTATGCATTCAATTTGACCTAGGGCATTGTAATTTGTTGGAAGAAGCATCAGGGCAGAGTTGCACACTTTTAAGTGTTTTATTCAATTTATGTTTTACCTGCAAGTAAACTTACAGCAATAGGGTTTGTTTTAGTGCTCGATTTAAGTCAGTTTGGATTTGTTTTATGTATTCAAACTGCACAGAACATAAGAGCAAGCCATTTAACACTTTTCACAATTTTCAGTTTTCATTTTTTTGCTAATTTATCACTGTTTTGGTGATGTTCCACTTGAGTTACTTCAGTTGCAGGGAAGTGCACTTGCAGGGGTCACAGCAAGTAACAAACACTGTACTTGAGTGCAATTTTCAACATTTCACATATACTGTTTATTACTTACACACTTTTTAAGATTAAAATGCAACATATCTACATGCTTATTCAGGATTATAAAGTTTTATAAACGATATCTTTAACACATCTGTTGGTTTAACACTTTTAAGAAGATCCAAAATTTGGCAAGTATCATTTTATTTCATGAAATATCCTTATAACCTTTATTAATGTGTATAAAATCACATAAATTTCTGAAGATTGAAAAGGTTGTTCCCTGCTGTCCATGAGGTCCAATACTTGCTGTTCATGGCTGTTTTTGTGTTTTTATGCAAATAAAACCCTCAGCTTTTATTTATTTTGATTTTAATCAGATTTAAAGCAACAGAAACATGTTTTTGTTTAGTAATACTATAGAATTGGCTTTAGGCATGTAAGAGGATGCAGAATTTATGTTCTTTTATGCACTTGGGGTCCATTTTGGCAGCATAACAGTAGGCAATAGTACATATTATACAGAAATTCCATAACTTGAGCTATTTGAGCTCAAATCATGAAATTGCGGTCTAGCACTGAGGAAACCTCAGCCTGAACCATTGTTGCACCTAGTCAAGAGGAAACCTCAAACTAGGCGACCTCTCCTCAGTCTAGATCTAAGGAAACCTTAGTCTAAACCATGGGAGGAGAGGTCAGGAATTGAGAGGAGGGAAGAAGAAGAACAAAGCCACAATTTCACTTCAAATTTGTTTATTTCAATTTGCCAATAGAGAATTACACAGAAGGATCACTCAATTCTCACCTTTTCTCTCCTTTTCCTTACTGTTTGAGTTTATGCCTCTCACAATTTGGCACCAACTATCCTAATTTCAACAATTACGCTCTAACCTAACCTTGCCCCTCTCTTCCTCTCTCTTCTCTGTCTTCAATTGGAGCTTTATATAGCCAAGAGACTAGGGCAACGCTTTTGAGCCGTGACTTGGTTCCTCCCTCTGATCTCGATCCAGTGGTCTTCAATCAGCTGCGCCTAGGGTTACGGTTTGGTAATACCATGGGCGGCGTCTGTGGTTTTGCGCTTGAGGCCGAGAGGATGGCCACGTCGACGGTTTTAGAGTTTTTACCTGGCTTTCATGGTGAAATCGCAACTCTCCTCTTCTGTTTCCCCTTTTTACTCTAGGAGGGGCGACTCTGCAGGTGGGCCAGCGCAAGAGAGAGTGAGATAGGCATGTCTGTTCTTCTGTGAGCCAACGGAATCAGTAAAGGGGTATAAAGCTTTTGGTGCATGAGCCAAGACCATTCAACAATTCAAACGCTATGGTAATTTTAACCAAGGAGGCAGCGACATCATCTGTCCCCCCCTGGGATCCTCTGCAATGGCATGCACGCGCCAGGGGCTTTCCATTTTTCTGAGATTTTCTAGGATTTTCATTTGATTTTCATTGATTTAACATTTATTCTTCGATGCTGATCCAAAATAAATTCTTTCAAGGCCCTCCCTTGGGTATTTTTGAACAAAATTTTATGGATAAGTTTAGAAAAATATAAGGAATTTAATGGTTCAACTGGTTTTGGTAAATTCCTCATAGAATTAGTTTGGTAATTTTGTGAAGTTTTTGGGTTTGTTTGCAAATTTTGGAGTTTGTGTTGCTATTTTTGGGATTTAAAAATTATGATAATTCGTCATAATTCTTAGGGAATTTTTTGGTATTTTTTGGTGATTTTTGGAGTTTGTTTGGTATTTTTGGTAATTTGATTTTGGTTTTTGGCAATTTGGGAATTTGGTTTTTCGCTGTTTTTGACTTTTGATTTTTTTTGTTTAAATTTGTATTTTGGCTTTCATGGAATCATCATTTTTTAAGGGTCAACACATGGATGCCAGGTCATAGGTGTAAGGCTGCAAGTAATGCACTCACTGGAGATATGACATCTGAAAGTAGTGAAGCATGGCCTGAGGAGTCGGAGTATGATGAAGAAGAAGTTGATGCAGAATCAGCGGAGCTCCTGTTGCCAAGATCTGAAAATCATGGAGACAAAGATGAAGTCAGAATTTCATTGCATGCCATGGGTGAAACAAATTTGGATCTGATTAGAATAAAAGATAATGTTAATGGCATTCCTATGGTGGCGTTAGTAGATAGTGGGTCAACACATAGTTTTATCGATCCAAAGATCATTGAGAAGGCTGGTTACAAGGCAACAAAAACAAAACCATTAGAAATTACAGTAGCTAATGGTGGGAAGATGCATTGTGAAAAGAAGTGTGAAGGCTTAATCTGGACTATGCAAGGCTGTGAGTTTCAATTTGACCTTAAGGTCATGAGTATTGGATCCTATGACATGTTATTAGGAGGAGATTGGTTGAAGAAAGAAGGACCGATTTTGTTGGATGTCAATACTCTAGCAATATCCTTGGTAAAAAACGAAAAAAGGTTTACATTGAAAGGGGTTGAAAATCAATCAATGGTACATTTGGGTAAAGGAGTAGCTGATATACAATCAGGAGAAATGTACATGTTGGTTCAAGCTTATCCAGTCGAAGTTAAGAAGGATGAGATGATTTTACCTAAATCATTTAAGGTGCTGATTTCTAATTATGCTGATATTTTCCAAGAACCCAAGGAGCTGCCACCAAAAAGAAATCATGACCATATAATACCTCTCAAAGAAGGAGTTGAACCTGTGAATTTAAGACCTTATCGTTATTCTCATGATCAGAAAGCAGCTATAGAAGAAATTGTGGATGACTTGTTGTCAGCTGCAATTATCAGACCAAGCTCAAGCCCTTTTGCTAGTCATGCAATTTTAGTCAAAAAGAAAGATGGATCATGGAGATTATGCATAGATTATAGAAAATTAAATGCACTGACCATTAAGAATAAGTACCCAATTCCAGTTGTTGAGGAATTACTTGAAGAACTTAAAGGTGCTGAGGTCTTTTCCAAAATTGACTTACGAGCGGGCTATCATCAAATAAGGGTCAAAGAGGAAGACATACCAAAAACAGCTTTTAGGGTTCATCATGGGCATTTCGAGTTTAAGGTGATGCCTTTCGGACTCACAAATGCTCCAGCTAGCTTTCAAAATTTGATGAATGATGTCTTCAAAGAGGAGTTGAGAAAATCTGTATTAGTATTTTTTGATGATATATTAATCTATAGTAAGAATTTGAAAGAACATTTGCAGCACTTGGAAGTGGTGTTTCATAAATTGAGAGAGCACAAATTGTTTGCAAAGATGTCAAAGTGTGCATTTGGGGTGGACAAAAATAGATTATTTGGGGCATATAATATCAAAAGATGGAGTGGCTACCGATGCACATAAAGTAGAAGTCATGTTGAATTGGCCTACACCACGATCTGTTAAGGAATTGCGGTCATTTTTGGGGCTTACGAGATACTACAGAAGGTTTATTAAGAACTATGGGGTGATTTGCAAACCATTGACTGCATTAAAAGGAAAGTTAGGATTTCATTGGGATGATAAAGCTCAAGAAGCATTCAATGAGTTAAAAAGAGCAATGTCATCAGCCCCTGTTTTAGCATTGCCCGATTTTAGCCAGACCTTTTATGTGGAAACAGATGCGTGTGATGTCGGTTTAGGTGCTGTACTATCACAAAATGGGAGGCCAATAGCTTATATTTCCAAAGCTTTAGGGCCAAGGAATTCAGCTAAGTCTACTTATGAAAAAGAACTCATGGCAGTACTATTGGCAGTAAATAAGTGGAGACATTACCTTCAAGGGAGACCATTTGTCATTAAAACAGACCATGAGAGCTTGAAACACCTACTGGAACAAAAACTTACACATCAAAAACAGCACAAAGCATTAATCAAATTTATAGGACTTGACTACTCAATCCAGTATAAAAAAGGGAAGCATAATATCGTGGCTGATACCTTGTCAAGGAGGCCACATTTTGAACCTGCAAAGAACCAAATTTCTGGTCAGTTTTGGACCATGCAAGTCAGCACGTTGCAACCTATTTGGAAAGAAGAAGTGCAGAAAAGCTACAATGGCGATGCAATAGCTAAAAAATTGGTGAAGGAGTTAGAGGAAATATGTGATGATGATGTGTGGCAATTACAAGATGGAATTGTACTTGAGAAAAACAAGATGTATGTGGGCACTGAAGCGGGTATTCGAAGGAGAATTATAGAAGAATTCCATGCATCTTCTTTGGGAGGGCACTCAGGTATGCAAGCTTCATATCAAAGAGTTAAAAGAAATTTTTATTGGCCAGGATTAAAGAGAGAAGTCTGTGGATTTGTGAGGGAATGTGATGTCTGTCAAAAAAAATAAAGGAGAAAATGTACCATATCCAGGATTGTTACAACCATTGCCAATACCTGATAAAATTTGGAGTTGCATAGCCATGGATTTTATCGAGGGTCTACCAAAATCAGAAGGGAAAAGTGTTATTTATGTGGTGGTAGACAGATTGACTAAATATGCTCATTTTATGGCGTTATCTCACCCATATACTGCTCAATCTGTAGCTAAAGTATTTATGGATAATGTGTTCAAACTCCATGGTATTCCTACATCCATAGTGTCTGACAGAGACAAGGTGTTTACTAGCATTTTTTGGAAGGAATTATTTAAACAAGTCGGAATTACACTGAAATACTCAACCGCTTACCATCCACAAACCGACGGTCAAAGTGAAAGAGTGAACCAATGTCTGGAGACTTATTTAAGGTGCATGGCTAATGAACATCCTAAAAAGTGGCACCATTGGTTAGCATTGGCTGAATATTGGTACAACACTAGTTATCATACTTCATTGAAATGCTCACCTTTTGAAGTCTTATATGGATATGCACCTCCTCACTTGGAACTTGGTAGCCCTCCAACTACCTCGATTGCATCAGTTGATGAGTACTTGAAGGAGAGAGCCGTGTTGTTGCAGAAATTGAAAGAGCAACTTGAGAGAGCCCAAGCTCATATGAAATTTTTTGCCGATAAGAATCGTTCTGAAAGAGAGCTAGAGGTAGGAGACTTGGTGTACCTAAAATTGCAGTCGTATCGTCAGACATCAGTAGCAATCAGGAAATGCTTGAAACTCAGCTCTCGATTTTATGGCCCGTTTCCTATCACTGAAAAGATAGGTTGGTGCTGCATACCGGCTTCAATTGCCTCCAGGGAGTCGAATCCATTCCGTCTTCCATGTATCTCAGCTTAAGAAACGAATTGGTGAGAAGATAGTATCTCCAAGCCTTCCGGTGGTGGGACCCGACGGTAAAATTAAGGCTGAACCGGTGATGGTGCTAGATCGAAAAATAGTGAATCGAGGTGGTTCTCCAATAGCTCAAGTGCTCATTAGATGGTCTAATCTTCCAGACGATGCTGCAACTTGGGAAGATTACTTATTTATAAGAAAGAATTTTCCTAACTTTGAAATGGATCTGACTCCTCGAGGTCAAGGAGGCGCTAAAGGGGGGAGTATTGTCAGAAACGATGAAGCTACTGAAGAAGATAGATTATTGTAATAAGGGCTCTAGCACAAATTCAATTGGGCTGAAAAATATGGGCTTTATTTGGGCTGTACGTATGATTTATAGAAAGTACAAAATATACTCAATATGATTAGGCAAGTTTAATGTTTCTATTTTCCATAGTCGGTTGTAATAGTCATAAATATAAGGATCTGTTGTAAGGAAAAAGACATGAAAAATACAATTGATTGTTTCTTAATTCTTACGTTTCTACTTTCTATTCTTCTTACAATCACTAATATTCACAAAATACCAAAAATACTAGTAAGGGTTGTGACAATAAGTTGATGGAGAGGGCCTGTGCACGAGAGAGACGAAGCCAACGACGGAAACTGGTTACTCAAAAAAAAAAAAAACGACGAAAACTAAAAAATTTAACGAAGAAAATTTTAAAAATCGTCTCTCTCAGCGACTCAATCTTAGCCTCATATCTAAATCGCTTGCACGAATCTCAAATGAATCAAACGGACAGAAAATGGCACAGAGAGGTTGTGCCATCGATGGCACGTTAGCCATCTTCTATATATATATATATCAACTCTCATCATATTTAAAATTTTTTATATATAATATATATATTGCCGTACTCGTACCGGAGAATTTTTAAAATTTTCGAACCACCGTACTCGAATCGTACCAGGTACGGTACCTTAACCCGTACCCGTGCAGCATAGGTCGCAACTGACGGATGAGACTGTCAGTTACAATCAAATTTCAATTTTCGAGATTCTATCATTCGATTCAAACCGTTCAATGTATTCTTCATATTGAAATCTCGTCGAAGACAAAATTTTATATTTTCTGATTTTTTTTATTAGTTTTTTGGTATTTTACAAAATTCTTAATCTAAATAATTCTGAACCCTTCAATAAGTATGATTTTTAAAAATCTAAAAAAAATAGTAAAAAATTTCAGAAAAATATAAAATTTGGTCTCTAATGAGATTTTTAATATGGAGAACACATTGAACGGTTCGAATTAGCCATCAGAACCTGAAAAATTGAGATGTAATCTGATGGATCTATCCGTCAGTCGTGGCTGATTTTAGTCTACCTCATATTTTGTACAACTAATTATGATAAATTGTAAGTAGATATTTATGGATTGTTATTAACTATTGATGTGTGTTTATGTCTACTAAATTTTGTCCAAATCAAACACCATTGATTTAAATTTGACGGCATTATAAGTTTGGAGACAAAATTTGACACCAACTATATTGCCGAACTTATCGCACAATTAATTGGCAAACTACAAACCTAAGTTCTTTGTTAAGACTAATATCGCAAGTACTTTGTTGAGACCACACAATGACCATACCTGTTGAAGTCGTCATATGAGTAATTAAGCTCAGTATCTAAGTTTTTTTTTTAATTTGAAATTTCGGGTGGCGTGAATAATAGATGATGCTGAGGATGCAACCTCTACAAACAGACCAATGCATGCACTAAATACGTAAGTTATCATATATTGGCAACAAACACAGATCAAATTTTATAAAGGTGTTACAAATTACATTGATTTCAACAGAAGGTAAAAGAGAAAGTATCGTTTTGCGTCGTCAATTTGATTCTAGATTTGGGATTCGAAGAATGCAGTGATTGTGTCCCCATGTTGTGTCTGTTTTAAGGTAGACATCAGAGAAATTGAAATGTAAATTCTTGGAAAAACTGACAGTTAAAATGTAAAATCCACTTCTCTTCGGGTGCGTTTGGATCGTTGGAAAAAAAAAGAAGAAGAAGGAAGAAGAAAAAAAAAAATTATAAACAATCCAAACTCTTCACAAAGTTACACACTTCCCAATACTTCTTTCCATTTCTTTCCTTCTTCCCTTCTTCCTACACCTATCCAAACGCACCCTTCGTCTATTCTTCCTCTTCAGTGGAAGAGCTCTCTACCGGTCTTGCATGCCCAGAATTGTGAAGAATGTCTAAAAGGACGTTCTGCTGTGAGAGGGGCCAAGCAGCTGTCACGTGAAAGACGTCACTGCTCCGGTTGCCGCTCCAACTCCACCTCGATCCTTGTAGTTTCCAGCTAGCGTGTTGTCACCGTGGGAACGGGAGCGCCAGGTAAAGCACGAAGCATGGTGATCAAAACGTGATCAACAGGGATCTCTATCGACTTGTCATGACGAAAAGATAGTTCTCTAAGTCGACGCGGGCTGTGACTTGTCTCTCAACACTCGAAAAATGATTCTCTTCTGTGTTCATCTTCCTCTTTTCTATGTCTTAGGAAGATGAAAAAAATTTAGAGAAGGTTGAAAAGAAATTAGAAAGAATGAGCACATAATTAGTTCTTACTAGAGTAATACTAGAATCAAACATATAAAACGTCCAACACGATTCGAAAAGTCGACTGTTAAAATTTCAAACGGCTGATCCAAACCTTCCAATATGATCTCTATATTGAAATATCTTTGAAAATAAAATTTTCTAACTATTTTTTCGAATTTTTAAAATTAGTGGGTTCATAATTTTTTAGATTGAACATTTTCAAAAATAAAAAAAAATAGTACAAGAATTTGGAAAAATATAAAATTTTGTTTTAACAGAGATTTTATTATGGAGAACAATTTGAGTGGTTCGGATCAACTATTTTAATATCAAATTTTAAAATTTTATCATGTTGGATGAGTGTTTGCGTCCAACCTGTTAAACACGAGCCACTCTCTTCTTACCACCGTGACCAAAAACTGTGTAGTTTACAGTATAGTTTGTAGTTAATTTCATGAACCAAGAGCAACCCAACTTTTAACAAACAGACCAACGGTTGAAAACAACCCCATACAAAATTAAATCTATGTAGCGAACTATCATAACACTAAATTTTGACTAACAGTCATTCAGATTGTCACAAATAGAATGGCTACATTAAATCTTTATATCTCAAGATTAAATAAACATGAGCTTGGTTCTATTTATACCACGCATTAGAATTAATGTAGACACCTTTTTTCCTTAGAGTCCCAGTCTATAGACTAAATTCACAAAAACATTAGAGGGGCAAATTATTAAAAAAAATAGAAACTACTTGGACGCATCTTATCTCTTCATACAACAGTCAATATCGGAGCACCATATGAGTCAACTGGACCTGCCACATACATCGACACACAGAAAAGATACACAATAACACCAGCACACACTGTTCATATCGGAGCACCATATTGAACAGTGTGCACTGGTGTTATTGTGTATATTTTCTATATGAACAGTGTGCGCTGGTGTTATTGTGTATCTTTTCTTTGTGTATCCATAATAATAACATCAGCGCACACTGTTCGTACATTCTGCCAACTTGTTTTCAGCAGTAGCCATGTCTACACCAGTTTTCTTGTGAAGCTCTTCTATGTACAAAAACAATTTACTGATATCAAGAATTCAAACATGAAAGTCAATAAAAGGAATTAAAGCACATCTCCTATTTATTTCCATGGAGACAGCTCGATTCTGATCAAATATGAAATGGTCCTAACGGGGACTCAGCAAATTCTGTTTTGTAAGAGTGGCATAGCAGAGATGAACTCTCAGTCAGATGTAGCTTATTGGTTTTGGACAAATGACGGTACCTTTTCAACATCCTCTGTGTATAAGGCTCTGATCACGGCAGGAAAGGTTTCATATCCTTTCGCCTTCTTCTGCAGGATGAAGCTGCCTCCAACGATCAAATTCTTTCTGTTGATTCTGTCACATGATAGGTTGCTTACACAACAGCAGCTGCTCAAAAGGAACCTCTCTCCAACCTTATTATGTCATCTCTGTGGACAAACCTTAATTGAAGATAGTATGCATCTGTTTTTCCAATGTCCTTTTGCATCAAGCACTTGGGGTCTGTTGCAGCTACGTTTTCATCTCCCTCACTTACAGATCTCTTGTTCCTTTCAAGATACCATGCTTCAGTCCTTTTCTTCACTACGAAATGCTTCCAAGCTGTCTGTTTTCCTGGGTACTTAATTTTGGGCCTTATGGTTGGAACGGAACAATCGAGTTTTTCGAAATCAATCTAGAGCCCCTGCAACATTTTGTTGGAACAAGAATAAGGACCCGAATAAGCTATTTTGCTTGTTCTAAATGATGTTTGACAACCTCTAGAATTAGCAATTCCGAATAAGACCTTATTCCAAGAGTTCCAAACATCCCAAGAGCTTCTGGACAAACTGCTAGAAGTCAAGAGTTATTGGAGAAACTGCTAGCTAAGGCTCCGTGTTTTTTCTGCTTTTACTTCGACTTTTGTTCGTTTTTGTTTTTGTTTTTTATTTTATTTTTTATTTTTTTATTTTTTGGTATTGACAGTCGCTGTCAATTAGTTCTAAAAAAAAAAAGAGTGGCATAGCAGAGAAATAATCATCAGCCATAGAACCTACCACAGTGCCAAATAGATATTCATTTTGTTTCCCAAGCTATTCTCATGACTAAAATGTAATTATATTTTCTCAAAAATTCCCATGAAAAATATAAAAAATGAATGAAATTACTATGCTGTATAAATTCTTTACATAGTTTACATACTAATTGCGAGCAAGACGAAAACCGAATTGTTTAACACCAAGCACCAATACAAACATGAAGAGAGGCAATCCAATTTGCATATTTTTTTGTGAGATGGGCTAAAATCAGCCACGACTGACTGATGCAACCGTCAGCTATGATCAAATCTCAATTTTCGTGATTCTAACAGTCAATCCGAACCGTTCAATGTGTTCTCCATATTGAAATCTCTTTGGAGACAAAATTTTATATTTTTCTGAATTTTTTTAGTATTTGTTTGATATTTTACAAAATTCTTAATCTAACCAATCCTGGACCCTTCAATAACTATGATTTTTTAAAATCTCAAAAAAATAGTAAATAAAATAAGAAAAATGTAAAATTTGGTCTCCAATGAGATTTCAATATGGAGAACACATTGAACCGGTTCGGATCGACTGTTAAAATCTCAAAAATTGAGATTTGATCGTAGCTGACAGTTGCATTCGTCAGCCGTGGCTGATTTTAGCCCATCTCTTTTTTTGTTAATGCAAGTACAAATTCTAATGGATTTGGTTCAAAATAGATGTAGGGGGGCTAAAAAACTCCTAGTTTTTGTTCAAAATGATCGATCCAATCCGTCCAATACGATCTCCCTATTTAAATCTCTATGCATACCAAATTTTATTTTTAAATTTTTTTCGGATTTGTAAAAATTATTATTTTAGATTAATGATTTTCTAAAATTTTAAAAAAATACTTAAAAATTTCGAAAAAAATATAAAATTTGATCTTCATGGAAATTTCAATAAGGAGATCATATTAGACGTTTGGATCGGTCATTTTGAACTAGATCTAGGAGTTTTGAGCGCAACTCACCATAAAAAAAGTCTATATATATATATGGAGATTGGCTAAAATGCTTTGCAAAACATAGAGCTCATGTGCTTTGGACTTTTAGACCGTCGGATCGGGTTCAGATTCGAGCTGAGATCGAAATTAACGGCTCAGATGAAGAGCGCTGAGGTATCGTTTCCACTCTCTCCCTCCGTTTCCTCCATTATTTCTCTCCATCTCTTCCGTTCCAGTCTCTCTAGTCTGGAACTACTTCTAATCTAATCCTGCCCTCATTCGAAGCACAACACCTTCGCAACTCCGTCTCTCCTTCGCGTCGTTCGCGACTCCCACTTCACAACCTCATCAGCACCTGGCTCTATCTCTCCTTCGCGACTCCATCTCTATCGCAGCACAGCAGCTTTGCGACTCCTCGATAACTCTCTCCGTCTCCTTTTCATGCGAAACAACACCTGGCTCTCTCCACTTATGACTGGTATTTTTGTCTATTTTTTAAATCTTGAGTGGCCAAACCAAGAAATTCTATTCCAAATTTTGACAATTAACTGTTTTGGCACTGATACGAGTAATTTTTGTTCCTTTTTGTCTATTACTTAACGATTTAGGAGCTTTTACTTGTTATTTAGGTTTTCAACCAAAATCAAGTTGGTAAGTACGCTGGTGAAACCTATTTCTGTAATCAGTTTTCAACCAAAATCAATTTGATAAACCTGGTAAATAGGATGGTTACTCAAGTTGTTACATTTAGGAGCTGGTAAATAGTAAATACCCTAGTAAAACCTATTTCTGAAATCGATTTTCAACCAAAATCAAGTTGTTAAAATAGCCTTAAAATAACTTTAATTCTTTCTCATGCTATGTAGAATAAGTACTCAAAGCTCATGGAATCAACGAACAAACCCGTGCTGGATGGTGCAATTCCTTGAAAAGCCTCTTGCTGTTGAAGGAGATAAAAAGAAAGTTAATAGTATTTGGCTCTATTATTATATTAATAATGCTGATGATGATGTTTAAAGAAAAGTAATTTATATGGATCCATTTTATTTAATTTTAGGGTTATTAGTTGTAATGGACAATGACTATTGCTTTTATTCGATGTACTGTAATGGATGATGACTGTTGCTTAGTTGTAATAGATGATTTATTAACTTTTGCAATGGATGATTTATTAACTGTAATGAATGATGACTGTCACTTTTGCTTTAACACCTCACTGTTAGTTTGAATCTGACAATTTTTTCACTCTTGAAAAAATATGAATACTAAAATCTGTGACAATCAATCTCACTGTTTGGCATTTTATGATTTTTATCTAAGAGAGGTGGGCACTGCATTCATGCCATATATCTAAGAATGGATACGTTTTATATAAGAGAGGTGGCATTTTATCTATGAATATGCTGTTTATACCATATATCTAAGAATGAAAAAATAGCTTGGTTTTGAGACTTTGCTTGGTTTTTATAAGCCATGGCAGTAGTAATTTATGTAAATGAACTTGACACAAAATTAGGCAGTAGTAATTTGATACAAATCATGGCAGTAAGTTTCATACAAAATGTTGTCCATTACATTTTCATACATATGGCAGTAAGTTTCAAAATCAAAACAGCATATTCTGTCCATTACCTGTCTAAAATTCAGTAAGTTTCAAAATCAACACATATGGCACTAAGTTTCATACAGTTTCAAAATGCCTAAACTCAGCCCATACGGCACCAGTAAATCAAAATCAAAATCGAAATCAAAATCAAAATCAAAATGATGTCTATTGCATATCTAAAATTCATTATAGCTGTCCAATTCATCATCTTCAATTGCATTTTGTACGCATATCCATTGTAGAAGTCTTTTGCAAAGCGCCAAATCTGAGGTTCTTCACTGCTGGTGTCAGTTTCATGTGGATTGGGATGTTCAATTAATTTGCCATAAGTTCCACCTAATTTTGATTTTGCAAAGTCAAAAATCACACAAATTTGAGATAGGTTCAGATATGAAGTTACTAGCAATTAAAAGTAGTAGTGACAGTTGGAGAGCCATGAAAAAAACATGATATTGACGAAAAAACATTTACTGGTCAATTCCTGGTATGTGGTTTAGCTCACATTTACTGACATCCAATTTAGCGCACACAATTGGTCAATCACACCAGGTATGAGTTTTAGAACACATTTACCGGCGTCCAATTACTGGTCAATCACATCAGGTACGAGGTTTAGCGCACACAATTTAGCAGGGAGCACATAGGCTGGCAAATGATGCATGGAGGGGGGACATTCGACATCATGATTTTTGCTCACGAATTCTGTCATGCTCCTAGTTGTTTAAGTGGATTCTGGCATAGACTTTTGTACTTTTAATACTTATGTCTTGTGTATAGTTATGTATGTCTAGGAATCAAGGAACCTGGTTGTTTTTGGGGTCGCTTTTGATAACTGTTAGATGTGATCATACGATTGGACAATTGCTCTGTGTAACATTGATGTGTCAAGTAAATGCCTACGGGCTTTAAAAGTTTTCAAAAAGAAAATTATGCAAAAACAAAAAAAGAAAGAGAGCGTCGCCAGTACGGTTTAGCGCACGCCTAATTTTGAGGGCGTAGCAGAAGAAGGTTAGTGCGAGCAATCTCTCTTTCGAAGAATTTAGGGTTTTGGAAAGTAAATGGCGGAAGAGATTTGCTGAAATCGAGCAGTATTTTTTTCTTTTAGCGCACCTCAACTCATCAACACTCTTCATCTGAGCCGTCAATTTTGATCTCAACTCAAATCTGAACCCGATCCAACAGTTTAAAAGTCCAAAGCACAAGGACTCTATATATGCTTTGCAAAGCATGTTAGCCAATCTCTATACATATTATATATGTATATAAAAACTGTTCATGTCATATAATTTGAGAATCCTTTTTGCGCGTGTCATTTTTTTTTTCACTGTAAGTTGTACGAAGGTCTTGTGTTAAAAATGTAAAAAGGAAGAGATAATATCTACCACTATTTTTACAAAAGAAATTTGTCAGGTGTTTGCAAATTAATGAATTATTGGTAAAGGAAAACAAAAGGATGAATTAGAAAGAGGTGATGTAATTTGAATGATTTATTTGGGGGCGTTTCCGTTCGCACGGTTATTTGGTTGATTGTGGACGTTTTTTTTTTTTTTTTTATTAATTAGTGAGGAATCGTATATTAGAGCTTTATATGGAAAGGAAAAAACTATAATAAGATATGAAGTAGAAAGTAGAAAGTATAAAGTACAAAGTATAAAGAAGGGAGGACTTAGACTTTCCAGCGTATTGGGTGGGTGCCAATGGAGACTGGGGATTATAAATTTATAACCAATAGCGCCGTCGGATGGATGTCTTTTTTTTTTTTTTTGGGGGGCGGGGGGGGGCGGGGGGGGGGGGGGGTGGGTGTTTATAGCAGTTTATTAAATTGGTTTTGATTAAACAAACAGCAACCAGAAATAAATAAATGAATGTATGAATAAGAATTAGATTAAAGGCGCTCTGCTCTTTAGTCTTTACAGACAGAGCTAGCCAGATGGGGGGCGGGGTCCTATTAATTAATTAATTAATTTTAAGAAAAAGGAAGAAAGGTAGATGCATGAATTGCATGGTATAAAAATAAAAATAGGATGGCATTTGCATTTTATGTACGTACTAGTACTACGTAGAGTTAGAAAGAAAGGGAGGAGCACTGGAGCAGGAACAGGAAATTGAATTCATGCGTGAATTGGATTGTGAGGACTGAGGTGATTCTCAATTGTAAGTTTGTAACGGTAAATGGTCAAAGAGGAGAAGAGAAGAGCGGCCCCACCTAGTCATGGGCCTGGGCCTGGATCCCTGGACTGGACTGGTCAAAGCAAAGACTAGCAAGTAGCAACACTGCGACTACTACAGTAAAGGAAAAAGAAATTAAGAAAGGGCAGTTCAATTATTAACTTAATTAATTTAATTGGCAGTGTTAGACTGTTAGTTGGTTTGTATGTGGGACTTTTTTCTAAAAGGGCGGAAATTTCGCTTGTAATATCCAAAAGGGCTATGAACTTCTAAAAATTTCAAAAAGGACCAAATTTTAAATATTGCCTATATTTTTTTTACCCCAAATTAAAACAGCAATCAATATATACCTTTCGTTTGCAAAAAAATAATAAAATTAGTATGCATCTTGTATAGTTTCATACAATCTGTTTCTTTAACGATAATAAACTAATGGGATATAATTATGAATGGAGTATAATATTTTAAATACAAATACAATTTGTGTGCACTAATTAAAGTAGGACAACATTCTATTAAAAATTTATTTATTTTTTATAAACTGGGAAACTAAATAACAACCGTTTGGTGTAATAGAGTTATTTATTATTTTATTTTATTATTGGTGAGTGGGAGGGGGTACATAATGCAAAAAACATTAATTGCTGTCTTAATTTGAAAAAAAAAACATAGGGGCCGTTTGGATCGCTTAGGAATTTGGGGAATTTGTAATTTTTAGGAATAAATTTATTGGGAAGTGTGTAATTTTGTGAAGAGTTTGGATTGTTTATAATAAATTTATGATAGGAAGATGAAATTCTCCAAATTCCTTGGGGAATCCAAACAGCCCCATAGGTGGCATACTGGCATCTATGCGTTGGTCCTTTTGGAATTTTTTAAAATTTCATAGGGGCTATTTGGATTCCCTAAGAAATTTGAAAAATTTCATCTTCCTACCATAAATTTATTATAAACAATCCAAATTCTTCATAAAGTTACACACTTCCTAATAAATTTATTTCTAGAAATTGCAACTTTCTTAAATTCTCTAAATTCCTAAGCGATCCAAACGGCCAATAGTCCTTTTGATATTTCAAGAGAGATTTACGCCCTTCCAGAAAAAAACCCTGTATGTGTTGGTGGTCAATGATTAAAGATGGGTGTGGTCTGGTCAAAGTGGTCAGAGCACCGTTACAACAAATAATTACATCTATTACATATAAATATACATACAAATACAAAGAAACAACAAAACCAACACCAACAAACATCACGTTACGTTCCGTTACGCACAAACGCAACACGACAAGACTGTCCACACACCCATTTTAACTTCATTATCACTAAAATTAAAAATTTATAGTAATAATAATAATAATAAGCTTTGTTTAATATCATGCCATGCAGCACTTTAATTTCATCTTCTGCCCTTCTCTTTTCTTCTCCGCACTTAATTTCATCTTTATATATAAATAATGTCATGCATGCCCATTAATTTAATGACTATTATCATATGATTGATATGTTATGCGAATGTGACATGAACATGACCTTCTTTAGTTAAAATTAACGCACTATCTTATGCGACATTTATCTTTATTAACCCAACATCTATCTTACTCTCACGCCATGCGATATGCAATATGGTATCTAATAATACAATACCGATCATCACCAGCTGATTACATCACACCTACTTTCTATTTTTTTGTTTCACAAATTTAAAAATTTTAGCTATTTTCTTTTAAAATTTTTTTTTTCATCAGTTGTAACAAAAAAGGGGAAAAAAGTGGATTTCTATAAACTCGTATTAGTATAAAGACAAAATATCACAAAAATTCAATAGTAGAATTTTTTTCTTCTTTTTAACAATTTATAGTTGTATAACTTTTGGTTTCAATTACGAATTTATATTTATAACATCTCCTAATTGAACAGTATATTCTAATAATAAGGTAATATCATAAAAGGCATTTTTATTTTACAAATATTGTTTTGAATAGCCATAAAGTGCATTCTGCAGATGCAGATACATAGTATTAGTAGGTTAGCTTACAGTGGTGAGTCGGAGAGAGTAAAGACACGGACTGGACTCTTTCTTTCTTGCTTGATAGCCTCCATCAAGTTTCCTCTAAAAAATATAATATAATATAATATAATATATATAATAAATTATTGAGAAACGAAAGAAAGAAATGATATTGAAATGTAAAGGCCAGGCAACTAGCCAAGCCAACCTTGGATCTACAAACAAACAACACTTTTGCTCTCTCTCTCTCTCTCTCTTCTCGTCTTTCCCGTTCCATTGAAATGTAAAGGCCAGGCAACTAGCCAAGCCAACCTTGGATCTACAAACAAACAACACTTTTGCTCTCTCTCTCTCTCTCTCTCTTCTCGTCTTTCCCGTTCCCAAGTCCCAAGTCCCAAGTCCCAAGTCCCAAGTCCCAACCCAACTTAAACTCAACTCAACTTGCTGGTATGAATGGTGTAATGCTACCTAGTAGCACCGGCATTAATTGTTTGTTACCAGCACCAACTCCTCTTAATTACTTAAGTCTCTGACTTTACTGATCTTGCTCTTGCTCTTGCAAGCAAGCAAGGCATATTAATATTCATATTCATATTGAATTGAATCAATCTATAAGCGAATAGAATGGGGGTGAGGTGCTCCAAATTGGGTCTGTGCTCTTCATGGTTTAGGTCCTCCAAATACCCTCCTCCTCACAAACCTCTCCCTGGTAACTACACCACTGCTATCTTAGTATCTTCACCTTCCTTTTCCTTTTTTTTTATTTTCTCTTCTCTTTTCTTACTAATTTGCATCAATAAGTTGAAATTGGGGCTTAATGTAACTAATTTCCCAAGCAGAGAGCCGCGATGGTGATTCCGGGGACGGCGTGCCCTCATTCTGCCAGTACAGCCTCGACGAGCTCAAGGCCGCCACTGACGGCTTCTCCCCTGACCGAATCGTCTCCGAGCACGGCGAGAAGGCCCCCAATGTTGTCTACCGCGGCACCCTTTTTGAGACTGGCCGCATCGTCGCTGTTAAGCGCTTCAGCCGCTCTGCCTGGCCTGATGCGCGCCAGTTCCTCGTAACATCCCATTCTAAAATTTCTTTCTTTTCCCCTCAATTAACACATGTCGCATTATGCATGATAATTAATCGAGAAGATAGCTACTGAGGACATATGATTTGGTATTATTCAATTGTAGGAGGAGGCACGCGCAGTGGGTCAGCTGAGGAGCGAATGCCTCGCCAACTTGATCGGCTGCTGCTGCGAGGGCAGCGAGAGATTGCTCGTGGCAGAGTTCATGCCACATGAAACCCTGGCCAAACATCTTTTCCACTGTATATTACTTTTTTATTTAATCCTAATTTTTTTTTAAATATTCATATGATCATTATTATTAATACTGTTGTTGTTGTTGTTGTTGTTGTTGTTGTTATCATAGTTGGAATTGATAGGATAGTGAGGTCCACTGCATTAGACATAGATGCTATTTAATTAATACGAAAAAGCAAAGTGAAAGTATGGATGGGAAATATTACTAATACAACAGAGGGACCATATCTTATAATTCAATGTACAAATTTTAAAAGGGAACTAACTAGTTGTAAATGGATGGGATGATGGGCAGGGGACACCCAGCCTCTGCGGTGGGGGATGAGGATCCGGGTGGCGCTCTTCTTGGGGCAGGCATTGGATTACTGCAGCTCCCGTGGTCGTGCCCTCTATCACGACCTCAATGCATACCGTGTGCTCTTTGATCAGGTATGTATCACATCTTTTCTGTTTCTTGAAATAAAAAAAATATGATTAATTAACTAGTCTTGCAATTTCAAATGGCAACTCAATTATATACTCAATGTAATTATAATTATGTGTAAGTGTATCAATTATTTGGTTTGGGGGCAGGATGCTAATCCGCGGCTGTCGTGCTTTGGGCTGATGAAGAATAGCAGAGATGGGAAGAGCTACAGCACCAACCTTGCCTTCACTCCTCCAGAGTACCTCAGAACAGGTAGTTAACTAGATGCATGTTAATTTAATGGGACTTGAAATAAGTTGCTAATTAAAAAGTGAATTGTGGTTATATCTAGGGAGGGTGATACCAGAGAGTGTGGTGTATAGCTTTGGAACACTTCTCCTTGATCTCTTAAGCGGCAAGCACATCCCCCCCAGTCATGTCAGTTCCCTCTAATTATTTCACCTTTACTAATTAATACACCTATCCATCTATCTCTAATGTATTGCTGATTATTGGTCTTACTAACTATTCGCTGATTGTTGGTGCAGGCACTGGACTTGATAAGAGCAAAGAACTTTCAGGTGCTCATAGATTCATGCTTGGAGGGACATTTCTCAAATTCGGACGGCACCGAGTTGGTGCGGTTGGCGTCGCGCTGCTTGCAGTACGAGCCCCGCGAGAGGCCCAGCATCAAGTCCCTGCTCTCCGCCCTCACTTCTCTCCAACGAGACTCCAATGTCATTATTATTAATATCAATAGCTCTTATTTAACATCCTCTCAACATGTATTACCGATATTGCAGTTGCAGCTGTCTCTTTTGCCTTGAATTGATTCTGACGAGGCTTTTTAAACAGGTGCCGTCTTATGAATTGATGGGGATATCTCGTAACCCCACCTCCTCAGAGCAAAAGCTCGACATGTCCCCTTTGGGGGAGGCATGCGCTAGAACGGACCTTACTGCTATCCATGAGATACTGGAAAATACTGGATATAAGGATGATGAGGGAATTTCCAATGAGGTTAGTCGCCTTATCTCTTTGTGCCAGCGCGTATGTGTGTGTTTCTGCATCTCTTGTTTGTTTCAAGAAATTAATCAACTGATGAAACATGAAAGATGCAGCTGTCATTCCAGCTATGGACAAACCAAATAGAGGAGACATTGGAGTGCAAGAAGCAGGGTGATACCGCATTTCATGCCAAGGATTTCAGTGTTGCTATTGATCACTATTCCCAGGTATCACTTTTATAGCTCACTTTCTCCCAAACAAGGTTTACTTTAGGGCCACATCTATTTGCTCATGCCCCTTATTGCTATTGTTTTAAGACACAAATTGTGGGTTGTTTTGAAGGCCTGTTTGATTTGTTCATTATCAATTATCCATGTGATATATGTAATCATGACAAATCAACCTGAAAGAGATGATATCTACAATATGCTGTAGCTACATCAGGCTCTTATAAAAATGTAGTTTCCTTAATAGTGGATCTTACAATCTTGATGGCCTTTGTTAATATTTTTCTTATAAATATCACATTGTTTTATTGGTAAGCCACAGAAATACCTTTTTTCCATGTAAAGAAGATCAACAGAAATACAGTATCAGCTTAACAAACTAAATGGTACTAAGGAAAACATTGAACTCTTCTGTTGGACATTTGCTTGTGCAGTTCATTGACAACGGTACAATGATCTCTCCAACTGTGTTTGCACGCCGGTGCCTGTCGTACCTAATGAGCAACATGCTACAAGAAGCTTTGGGAGATGCTTTGCAAGCACAGGTGGTATCTCCTGATTGGCCAACATCATATTACCTCCAAGCAGCTGCGTTGCTCAGTCTTGGTAAGGAGACTGAAGCACAGGAATCACTGAAAGATGGGGCCATTCTTGAGGCCAAATCAAAAACTCAATGACAAATTTAGTGATGTATAGATAGCTTCTGGAATTGTTGGTTTGTTGCCTCAATTTGTATTTATATTCATCCCTCCTTTTTTGGGTTGTTATGATTTGGGTTTTCAGGGGTTGAGGTTAGATATGGTTTCTCTTCTTTCCCGTGTCTAAAGGTGGTCGAATGAAATGTAGTAGGCAAACTAGAATTTGTAAGACATTATTATACTGCCTTCAAAATTGCTGCAGTCATTGTCAACTTTTGTTTTCCTTGATATTTTATCTTACTCCATTGGTCCATTACTGGCAAATGTGTCGACTTTTGTCTTATCACGAAAAAAAATTTAGTTGTGAGAGAGATTAGACTTGGAGTTAACATGTTGGCTTGAGATAATGACTTTAGTTCAACCTATAGAAGCTTTCCGCTGGTTTTCCGTGCAAAGATATGGTCACGCATACAAATTCTAACGAGCAGCAAGATGTAGCAAACACATGCATTACTTAAAACAGCAAGCAGCTTCTGCTCAACCAAAACTGAAATTAATGTTCTGTGCTGTTTCACAGCTCATTAACAAAATGTTGTGGCATCTTGAGCCACAGCACAGCATACACGAGTTTGCCATTATTTTGAAGAAGATCATATCATGTCATATAACTATCAATAATAAACTCCAAAACAAAATCCTCATATTCCATGAAGCAACCTGCCAACTAACTACCACCAAATAAGCTTACAATGGCGCAAAAAAAAAGAAAAAAAGGACCAATGGAAATGAGGAAAGAAACTGTGACATTATTGTCTCTATTCTTGTCACAACAGAAAAATGCACTTCCTAAAACTTCTCTTACATCGGAGGCCGATTGGATCCAAGCAACTGTCCTACCAAACTTGTCACCTGCATATTCAGATTAACAAATAACAGCTGGTAAAATACAATAACATAAGCCATCCAAACCAAATAATATCAAATAAAATGAAACTGAATGAACTTTTGTTGTTTAAATTGCATCTGACATGGACCCAAATCTGGATGGGCCCTATGATGTCCTCTAATTTGATACTTCGAAGGCTTCAAACAACATAATTCTCAATGACTAATATTCTTATCTATAAATAATAAAGGAACCTGTGAACAATATGTTTTACTGTAAGGTTCCCGAACTTGGAATTGTGAGTTCTTGATCACTTGAACATTGTTAGGAACAAAAATAAAGAATGGAAACAGCAGAGCTGTCAAGATATACAACAAGAGGCAAGAACACGTAGGTAAAATTAATTAGGGATGCATGTAAACAAATAAATTTGAAAGCAAGTAGTTAATGCATCAATCTTAAGAAGAGAATTAAAAAAACCTGATTTAGGCAAAGTGCGGGGACATATGGAAAATTTAGCCTGCTTTTTATGACCAAACTGAAAAGACAAAATCATTTCGTTAGTGGAGAAGTACTAAAAAGAAAAGAAAGAAAGAAAGAAAGAGCACCTGCCAATACTTGGAGACGCAACGATCAATGCAGCTGTTTTCGCCCATGTTCAATTCAGATTCCTTGTACCTGATGAAGTAAACTTTTGGTTGAAGCTGGTATATGTAAGTGCATTCTTATTTATTTATTTTTTTTTGTTTAATTTTGCCTTATAGCTATTAATTGTTTCTGTATTATTAAAGATTAATTGAACTTGAAGGCAAGAGAGACAGAGAGAAGGGAAGACATTCGCTCTCTCTACTCGTCTAGTAGTCGTCTAGAGTTTTTGTTTTGCTTAATTATAAATTTATAATTGCTTTGCTCTTGGGTACAGGGGAAGGAAGGAAGGACGGACCGACTATGGAGGATGGCTTCATTTCATCTCAATTATTTAGGTTTGTCATTATTGATAAGCAACTTTGTAGAGCTGACTATGACTCTCTACTTGCTAGATTTCAATCCAAGCTGGAGGGCTGGTCTTCTTCGCTATTGTCAATTGCAGGAAGACTGGTTCTCATTAACTCTTGCTTATCCTCATTGCCTGTCTATTTCATGTCCCTTTTTAAATTGCCTACTTGGGTCATAAAGAAAATTGACTCTCATAGAAGAAATTTTCTTTGGCATGGTGCAAAACAAGATGGTAAGAAGCCAGTGATGGTCAAGTGGGATACTGTTACCAAACCTAAAGTAGTAGGAGGTTTAGGTATCGTTGATTTAAAAACTTTCAACATGTCTCTTCTTACTAAATGGTTGTGGAGATGGTCACGAAATCATCCCTCTCTTTGGAGGAAACTTGCTGCAACTTTGCAAGGCAATTGTCTTTCTCTTGGGCACTTAAACAGTAAGTTGTCTCCTTTACTGAAAAGTTCTGAACATCTACTTCAGGTTGGTTTGGTTTTTGATGTAACCAATGGAAGTTCTGTTTTATTTTGGCATCACAATTGGTTCTGTGGAATTGAAGTTCACCTATCAAGAGCTCTTCTCCCATGCTCTTGACCCTTTCCTTTATGTTGCAGCCTTTGCTGCTCAACTCTCTAATCCTTTCTTGCTCTTCTCACCGCTGTTGCATAATTCTCAAATTGCGATTTCTCAGCTCCACTCTCTAATCATGGATGTTTCTTCTTTGCTCCAACAGCTAAGCCCTCTTGCTATAGATTCTAATTCTTGAAAACTACCAGGGGCAAAAGGGTACTTCTCTACTAACTTTGTGTACCATTTCATCAAGACTTTACCTGCTCCAAGATCTTCACTAAACCTGATCTGGAAATTCAGAATTTCCATAAGATTTAAAATTTTTTTTTGTGGCAAATGCTCCAAAATAAAATTGCCACGCTTGACAATCTTCAGAGAAGGGGTTGGTCCCTACCTAATAGATGCTCTCTATGTTTGGTTGACTGTGAAACAGTTCAACATCTCTTCAACCAGTGCCCTTTTTCACTAGATTTCTTTCATTGCCTCTCATCTACACCTACCTTCATGTCTCTGGAAAACTCTGCGGCTCTCTTCAAGGATCATCTGGCTTTGTTGAATGGTATTTTTGAGGACGCTGAAAAGGACATAGTGGCAATTTCATACTTCATTATTTGGAGGGAGAGGTGCAACAGGATTTTCAAGGATATTTCTAAAATTCCTTCGGATCTCATTCCTGAAGTTCTTGTCGAATGGACTGCGCTGAAGAACCTATAGTCTACTTTTATCTTATTTTTATTTATTTTATTTTATTTTGTTTTAGTCTTTTCTTTAAGTTTCTTTTAATGGTTCTTTAGCCTCTGATTAATTTTGTAAATGTAACTTTCTTTTATTTTAATATAAAGATAAGGGCTGGACCCTTGTTTTTCTTCAAAAAAAAAAAACTATGGAGGCGAGGGTACTTTAGTCAATACGTACACCAATTGCTTTACTTCAAGTCTTCAACCATTTATTCTAAATTAGGCCGCAGCCCGCAGATTTGTTTATCCAAACAAAAAAAAGAAGTAGCTTCCAAGCCCACTCTTTCCCCTTCCCAACCCAATTACAAAACAAATAATTATACTATAATGATGATGATGATGATGATGATGATAGACTAACCAACCCAATTATGATTGTATCATTCAATAAGTATTACGCAACAGGCTTCTCAAAACAATTACAATAAGTTTATGCCTAATTCTGGGAGTAAACTATGTTTTTTTTTTTATATATGAGTTGAAGTACGGATTCTTCATTCAAAATTATAAGCAGTGTTTTGATTGTTTTGATTGATCAGAGCTCAAATTACATTTTAAAATTTGCTCCACCGGAGAACCACTACGAGAAAAAGGACCTTCTGTAATGGCACTTCTGTAACGGTTTTTGAAATAACCGTTACAGAATAGTGAGGCATTAGGCGGGAAAATTGGCGCCACAAATCTGTAACGGTTATTATGAAACAACCGTAATAACATTTTCCGTCATGGTCAGGAAAAAAATGCATCAACCTTCTGTAACGGTTGTTGGATAATAACCGTTACAGATTTATTATATTCTGTAACGGTTATTATCCAACAACCGTTACAGATATGAAAAAAGAAATATATAAATATCAACCATCTTCTGTAACGGTTATTAGTAAATAACCGTTACAGAAGGTTAACGTTTTTTTTTTATTGATTCTATAACGGTTATTTACTAAAAACCGTTACTGATATGAGACGAATTTTATTAATTATTTTATGATTCTGTAACGGCATTTTTTTTATTTTTTTATGATTCTGTAACGGTTATTTTGTAATAACCGTTACAGAAAAGTTCTGTATTTAATTAGGTCTTCTTCCCCATCCCAACAAACTCACAGCTAGCGCCGCACTTAACTCTTTTCTGATCTTCTCATTTATTGCGATTTGTGGTGTCCACTTCACTCCAAAAAAATAGCAAAAATTTTCTAAAAATTCTGAAAAAATAATAATTAGAAAGAGAATAAGAAGGAGAGCAGATTTAAGGTAAAAAAATTAATTTTGAACCGTATTTTTTATTTTTACATTTTTTTCTTATTTATTTCGATTTTTTCATTAATTTATGATTATTTTTGTTTTTTTATATATTTTAAGATCTCATTGAATAGGAGAAGATCTTACATCGGCCGGATAAGTCGCACGATTCAACGGATCGGAAGGCACACAATTGAAAGTATATTTTCATGAACTTCTCTTTTTTTAAATTATTTGCATTTCGTTAATAATTTGCATATATATATAGGCATGGATTTTGTATTGTCATATAGGAACCAAATACCGGAACTCAACTGAATTTAGGTCATTGCCCGTCCGAGATTAATCCATTAGGGATTAATCTCGGATAGTACTCCCGGTCGGGAGTCCTGCTCTTTGGATACGATCTGTCTCATTTAGGACAGCGAGTTGTACGTTAGATGCAATGTGTTGTCTGAGAAAAATTCGGCGGCATTTCCCTTGTGTTCCCACGGATACGTACGCACGAGCAATCGTGTGTTGGCGTATTCAGGGAACATAAGGGGAAATGCTGCCGAATTTTTCTCAGATAACACATTGCATCTAACGTACGCTCGCTAATGAGACAGAGTATCCAAAGAGCGGGCTAGGATGGTGACCGGTCCGAAAACCTAATATGACAAATTGGTCCGAAACCCTAATAATTTGCATAAATTTTATTGTTCAGATGAATCGGACGTGGATGTACTCAAGTAATCGATGCTCGTCTACATTTTTGAGAGGACTTGAAGAATTTATGGTTTGTGCTAAAGAGAATTTGAAAATGAAAGAAGATGATAAAATGTATTGTCCTTGTCGTGTTTGTCAGAATTTGTTGAAGTGGTCTAATTTTGAAGAAGTGAAGGCTCATTTGATTATAAATGGATTTCAACCGGATTATAGTTGGTGGACACTCCATGGAGAGAATGGGGGGGATAGTACTAGCACAAATGTATTGGATTCTGTGTATAGGAAGAAAATGTATCATTGGATGATGAAATTGATGATGTCAATGTATTTGATTATGAGAATGTAGATGATGATAGAAATGTAGATAACTCAGAATTTAATGCCGATTTAGATGAAATTGTGAACAATGTGGATGAAAATTTTGTTGATAATGTTGAAATTTTTGGTATGTTACGTGAAGAAGATAAAATAGCTTTATATCCTGGTTGTGAATTGTCAAAACTTAATGCTGTTTTCAAACTGTTCAATCTTAAAGCCAAAAATGGATGGAGTGATGCAAGTTTCACATCTTTGCTCAAACTATTACATAAAGAATTTCTTCCAAAAGATAACCAGTTGCCAGATTCAATTTATAAGGCTAAAAAGATGTTATGTCCTTTAAAAATTGGAGTTGAGAGAATTCATGCATGTCCAAATGACTGCATATTATTCCGGAATGAGTACGGAGACTTGCATAAATGTCCAAAGTGTAATGCGTCACGGTATAAACCGAGGGACGATCAAATTGAAGATGAAGGTAGTAAGGGACCAGCTGCAAAAGTGGTGTTTTATCTACCAATAATACCAAGATTCCAGCGGTTTTTCTCTAACGCGAAGGATGCCAAATTGTTAAGATGGCACGCAGACTGCAGGAAAAAAGGCGATGGCATGCTCAGACACCCAGCAGACTCTCCAGATTGGATAAATATAGATAGGGAATTTGAAGATTTCGGCAGTGAACCTAGAAATTTGAGATTGGGTTTATGTACAGACGGGATGAATCCTTACGGCAACATGAGTAGCCGGCAGACTACGTGGCCGGTCTTGTTGTGTATTTACAATCTTCCTCCCTGGCTATGCATGAAAAGGAGATACATGATGATGCCCTTGTTCATTTCTGGTCCCAAGCAACCAGGTAATGATATAGATGTGTACTTGGCTCCATTAATAGATGACCTTGGTGAATTGTGGCAGAATGGAGTGAAAATATATGATACACACTCTAGAAGTGAGTTTAACCTCCGTGCCATGATATTTTGCACAATCAATGATTTTCCTGCATACGGAAACCTGTCAGGGTATAGGAATAAAGGAGCGAAAGCGTGTCCTATTTGCATGGAAAACACCCATTCTATGTACCTGAAAAACTCCAGAAAAAATGTTTACTTGGGACACCGGAGGTTTATTAAGAACCGCAATCACCCTTACCGTCGAGACAAGGAAAGGTTTGACGGTACTGTAGAAAAAGACAAGGCCCCAATACCTTTATCCGGTTCAGGGGTGTATCGACAGGTGAAGGACATTAATGTAAAATTTGGTAAGAAATTTGCAAATGAGATACCCAAGGGGATATGGAAGAAGAAGTCTATATTCTGGAATCTTGAATATTGGCAGAGTTTGGAGATTAGGCATTGTTTAGATGCGATGCACATAATAAAGAACATATGTGAAGCTTTGATCGGTTGCATGTTGGAAATTCAAGGAAAAACTAAAGATGGCGTAAATGCGAGGAAGGACATGGTTGAAATGGGGATCCGGCAAGAACTAGCGGCACAAGATAAGGGAAAAAGCCGAACTTGGCTGCCTGCAGCACAATTTAATTTATCAAAGCAAGAGAAAAAAAGCTTATTAGAATGCCTGAAATCTATTAAGGTTTCTACTGGTTATTCCTCGAATATATCAAGAAAGGTTTCTATTAAGGACAACAAATTACTTGGTATGAAGTCACATGATTATCACGTCCTACTGACCCAGTTACTTCCGGTCGCAATTCGAGAAATTCTAAGGGAAGAAGTGAGGAAAACCATCACTAAGTTGTGTTTTTTCTTTAATTCCATTTGCTCTAAAGTGATTGATCCGAATAGTTTGGACAAGTTACAAGAAGGTGTTGTACTAACCCTATGTGAGCTGGAAATGTACTTTCCGCCATCGTTTTTTGACTCCATGGTGCATTTGACCATTCATTTAGTTAGAGAGATAAAAATGTGTGGTCCTGTATTTCTACGATACATGTATCCTTTCGAAAGAGCCATGGGTCAATTGAAGGGGCTTGTTCGTAGCCGATCTAAACCAGAAGGAAGCATAGTGGAAGGATATGTGGCCGAGGAGGTTATTGAGTACTACACCGATTATTTGCAGGATGTACAACCAATCGTTCTTCCAAAGTCTCGACATGAGGGTAGACTTGAAGGAAAAGGTTATATATTAACTTCCAATGTTCACCTTATTTAGCACAAATGTTCACTTAAAGCACAATATTTGTTCACCTTATTTAGCACAAATGTTCACTTAAAGCACAATATTTGTTCACCTTATTTAGCACAAATGTTCACTTAAAGCACAATATTTGTTCACCTTATTTAGCACAAATGTTCGCCTAATTTAGCACATTTGTTCACCTTATTTAGCACAAATGTTCACCTAATTTAGCACATTTGTTCACCTTATTTAGCACAAATGTTCACTTAAAGCACAATATTTGTTCACCTTATTTAGCACAAATGTTCACCTTTCAGGTACAATTGGAGCTAGTACTCATATACCGGATCTTGCAATGAGAACCAAAGCACATATGAAAGTTCTCCAACATCTTGCTATTGTGGCGCCTTACATCAATGAACATCTAATCGAGTTACGTGAACAATACCCTTCTTACACCGAAAACTTGATTACCATAGAGCATGAAATAAAATTTGTCCAATGGCTAGAAGATAAAGTACAGTCCCAGTTGAAAGAAGGAACAGAGGTCGATGAAACCGTGAAATGGTTATCAAGACGTCCTGATGCCGTGGTCGAGACATACCAAGGGTATGACTTGAATGGATTTACCTGGTACACAAGGAAACAGGATGGTAAAAGTGCCGTGCAAAATAGTGGAGTCACTGTTGTAGCTTTATCTAGTGATAATGTTAGGCCGGCTACTTATTATGGGTGAATCGAGGAGATTTGGGAACTAGATTACTTAAAATTTAAGATACCCTTATTCAAGTGTGCATGGATCGACAACGGTCACGGTGGAGTTAAAAAAGACAAGATGGGGTTTATAACTGTTGACTTCATTAAAAGGGCTTATCGAGACGATCCCTTTATACTTGCAAATAAGCAAGCAATGCAAGTTTTTTACATTCAAGATCCGGCGGATAAGAAAAGACATGTTGTGCTTCAAGGTAAATGTTCATCTTATTTAAGTACAAATGTTCACCTTATTGAGTACAAATGTTCATCTTATTTATTACTTGCCACTTTCAGGAAAAAGACGTATTGTCGGCGTTGGTGATGTCATAGATGAAGAAGCATACGACCACTTCGAGGAAATACCTCCTTTTTCTATCGGTATCGACGATACATCACAGCCAGTATCGATCAGTTGTAGGCGTACAGATAACACCGAAGGCGTGTGGGTCGACATGCGAAGGAAAAAAAAAAGAAAGTAGCTACATAATAACATGTGAGTTAAAAAAACTAATATAAATTATTCTTAACATATATGTGCTAAATTGTTATATATATTAATAGTTTTATTTTTATTTTTATTTTTTCCAGGTCATTAATTGGTGAAATTTAACATATATGTGCTAATTTATGTGCTAATTTATGAGCTAATTTATTTTTAATTTTTGTTTAACATTCTAAATTGTTGAACTTATTATTTAAACTTAAAATTGTTCTAAATTAAACTTAAAATTGTTCTAAATTAAAGTTTAAAATTGTTGAACAGAAGGCTTACGAAAACAAACAAAAAGCAAAAAAAAAAATTAAACTAATCTGTAACGGTTATTAGCTAATAACCGTTACAGAAGAGTTTAATATGTAACGGTTATTAGCTAATAACCGTTACAGAATGTTATATATATTAAAAACGTTTGATCTTCTGTAACGGTTATTAGCTAATAACCGTTACAGAATGTCATATATATTAAAAACATTTGATCTTCTGTAACGGTTATTAGCTAATAACCGTTACAGAATGTCATATATATTAAAAACGTTTGATCTTCTGTAACGGTTATTAGCTAATAACCGTTACAGAATATCAAACGTTTTTTTAATATACACTATCTAGCCGCTGTTTCGTCACTTCTTTCCAAACTCGAAAACACTCTCAAGCTTAAAACCCTGAGCTCTATCTCCAAACCCTAGATCTCTCCCTCGCTGTCTGTCAAGCACTCGCGGCCTCTCTCAAGCACTCGCTGTCTCTCAAGCACTCGCGGCCTCTTCCTCTCTGAAGCGCTCTCGCCTCTTCCTCTCCCTCTCAGGTAATCCCTCTTCCCTCTCCCTCTCTGTCCCCTCTTCCTCTCTCCCTCACTGACTCCCCTCTTCCTCTCTCCCTCACTGACTCACTGACTCGCCTCTCCCTCTCTGTCCCCTCTCTCTGTTCCCTTACAGATCTCTGCTCTCTCAACTCCGACAGCCACCTTTCCCTCTCTGCCCCCGACAGCACTCTCTCGAAGGTAAACCCTCTTTCTCTGAAATTTTAAATTAGGGGTTGTTTTGCTTAATTAGGAACTGTTTTGCTTAATTTGGGGCTGTTTTGTTTAATTTGGGGCTGTTTTGCTTAATTAGGGACTGTTTTGCTTAATTTGGGGCTGTTTTGCTTAATTTGGGGCTGTTTTGCTTAATTAGGGACTGAAATGTTTAATTTGGGGCTGTTTTGCTTAATTTGGGGCTGTTTTGCTTAATTAGGGACTGAAATGCTTAATTTGGGGCTGTTTTAGGGACTGTTTTGCATAATTTTAATTGTTTTAGGGACTATTTTGCAAATAATAGGGACAGAATTGTGAATATGCAAAATGTTGGGGAAATACTTAATTTTAGGGACTGTTTTGCATAATTTTAGGGTTTAATAGGGACTGTTTTGCTTAATTTGGGGCTATTTTAGGGACTGTTTTGCATAATTTTAATTGTTTTAGGGACTATTTTGCAAATAATAGGGACAGAATTGTGAATATGCAAAATGCTTAATAGGGACAGAAATGTTTATTAGAAATGTTTATTAGAATTTATTATTAGAAATGTTTAATAAAATTGATTAATGGAATTGATTATTAGAATTGATTAATTATGATTAAATTAATTATTAGAATTGAATCAAATTATTAGAATAAATGGACAAAGCCGAAGGTAGCAATCCTAAGGTGAATAAGGGAAAAACTGTGACAAAGGACAAGAAAAATACAGATGTGACCAAGAAGGAGACGGAGACAAAGCCGGATACCAAGCGGGAGTTCGATGTCACTCGTCAGAGATATGTGCCTCAGTGGATGCGAGATAACCCTCTACCTAGGCGGTCTGTATCTGCTGTGAGGCGCTATCCAGTTGGTTGCGGACGAACAACTGCAGATGGGGAGGAGGGACCAGAGGAGGTGCCAGAGGAGGTGCCAGAGGAGATAGTGGAGGAAGAGAAGGAGTGAAATTAGGGTTCAATAATTATCTATGCTATTTTGTATGAACATTGCTAAATGTGTAATTTTTGAACCTTAGGCTATTATCTATTTATCTAAATTATTGTCTATGATGTGTGAACCTTAATTTGTGTAAGAATTGATGTTTTATCTATGTTTCAATATATTAATTAGGTACTATGAATTATTTTGCGCCAACATTAATATATTTTGTTAATGTTTATGTTTATGTTTGTTTATGTTTGTTTTTTTTTATGTTTATGTTTGTTAATGTTTAATGTTTAATGTTTAATGTTTATGTTTATGTTAATGTATTTTGCTTTCATTGTTGTTAATTATTTGTTAATAGAAATGTCTGGAGATCAAGATAGAGATTTACAGGGTGAACAGGCTGGTACAGAATCCGGCGATGAGGAGGTCACAACGTTCGAATTAAAGAAAAGGAGCAGGACGACAATGGAAGAGTTTAGGAGAAAAAAAGCTGCTGGGGAAAAGTATGAGATTAAATTTGACAAAGAAGGAGTGCCAATTGGTACTGAAGAGGCGGTGAACAAATTTGCATCATATTGCGGGTATCTGGCTAGAGCAAGAGTGCCAATCACAATTAATGATTGGCGGAAGGACGTTTCAAAGGAAACCAGACTTGAGTTGTGGTTGGACATCAAGGTGAATAAATTTTCACTTAAATCATCTAATTTAAATTTCTATGCTACCAATTAACTAACGTTTCGTTATGTTTCAGAAAATGTTCAACATCGAAGATGATAAAGCCATGAACAATACTCTCAAAGCGATGGGAATAAGTCACAGGGCTTATAGAAGTAGGATTGCTGACAAGTACATCACAAATGCCGATCCAAACAATCCCCAAAATCCATGCGATAAACACCCAATCTCACAAAAAGAATGGGAAGAATTTTTCATGAAAAGGACGGGTGCAGATTTTGTACAAAAGAGCAACAAAGCGAAGGAGTTGAGAAAGAAATGGAAAGAGCCTCATAGGATGGGTTCCACTGGCTATAGAGGAAAAAAAGGTTCATGGAAACCTACAGACAAGATTGTCATACCCGGGGATTCTGAAGGGGCCGGTTCCACGAGCATTACAATCGGCGATTTGGAACCGAGAAGTCAAAGGTATTTCATGGGAAGGACTGTGGCTACGAAGGATAAAGGTACTTACACATGTAAAGACTTGTTATATATGCTAACTTCAAATTCTGTTTTGTGATTATTAATAAGATTTGTTTGTTGCTTGTTAGATACTTACACGTTCCATAGCTCTGATTCGTCGACTATTGAGGCATTCAGTCTGTTGAGTGCCATGTCTGGTGAAATCAATTCCGGGTCAATACCGGAACAAGAAGTCTTAAATCGGGCGGTTGACAGGCCGGAACATCCAGGAAGAATCAGGGGATATCCTTTATGGACCAAGAAGGAAGATGTGTATAAAAGAAAATCTAGAAAGGATGCGCATGAAGGATGGATGGCACCAGACCAGATTGAAGAATTGATGAGCAGGATCGCAGCTGAAGCCGCTGAGAAAACCAAAAGGGACTTAATTCACTCTGAGGAGATAATGAATGCGGCGAGACAACAAGCTTTTCAGGTAATCCTTTTTGACAATCAAAATGTAATCAAAATGAATGAAAACTATTCTTCATCATCCAGTTGCTTCATAATTTTCAGGACGTGAAACAATGGTTGGCCAGTAGCGGATTGCAGATTCAAGCACCACAGCAATTTGTGACGCCGTATCAGCCATTCGTTGAAGCTGAGGTAGACTCAGGAATGCCAAACGAAGAGTTATTCCGAACGGTTGCCTCAAGCTATATGCCTCCGGATCCGAGAAGCGTTGTTCAGGTTCATATTGATCATTTTTTTCTTTTTTAATTATTTTAGATTTATTTTTGGCAGCATTAGGGTTTCTGATTGAACTGAATTTCAGGAATAAATGCCGTGCGATCTCTTTTCTCTTGATCACAACAACCAGAGGATTAAGGTGGCCGAAGGAAATATTATTCCGAGTGTTGTTGGTCAGATCGTACACGGCGTACCTCTAACTGATCAACAATTGTATGTCCATCTTCTCCGAGTAGGCGATGAATTTCGTGAATGGCAAGTCCCTGGTAGGTCAGATGAGCTATTGGGAAATAATATAGGGGGCCGATTCCCATGGCCGTCATTTTTGGTGGAGATAGGCCACAAGGTATCGTTTTATTTAATTATGACAATCTGTTTCATACATTTCTCCTAATGACTTATTAATATGATGGCATTGAATGCAGAGTTTGACCAAAAAGAAGCCGGCCAAAAAGAAGCCAAAGGCGAAGGAGGCGGCGAAGAATGTGGAGGAGAGTCCAAAGGTTCCAAGTGCGGGGTCGTTTGTTACTTGTGATCCACTCCTCCCAAAGGATATTATTGACAGGCTGAGCCCATCCGAACAAGCAGTATACAGACTGTTGATGCTCCAACCAGAAGAAGAGAAGAACTTTGAGCTGCCTAATTGCAATCCTTGGGGTACGCACGATGGCGATGTTAAGTTCAACGTTAATGTCGACGATATTGTCGAATGTTTTAAAAGGGAGGAGCTATCTCAATCGATTGTGAAATTTTACTGCTGGTTTGATTTTTTCAACTTTAATGTTTATTTTTTTCTTCATTCAATTCATTCAAAATTGAAATTGTTGAACTTTGATATTCATGTTTGCAGGTTTTGGATGGAAGAACTTTCAACAGGTCAAGAAGAGAATGAGTTCTCCAAGAGCATCACCGTACTGGATCCAGAGTTATTGGCTGAGTGGAAATTCAAACACGAAGAACTCGGTGCGGTGAATTACCTAACGAGAGCATTCATGGAGAATCCATCCTCCTATCTTGTTTTGCCGTATAATCAGCAGTAAGAAATATAACCAATATGGCTACTAATGAAAGAATTTTGTAGTTTCTTTTAATTCCACCAAAATAATAAATCTCTATTAATTACAGGTTTCATTGGGTTGTCCTTGTTATTAATGTCGAGAAGCGCACCGTTCACTTTGTTGATTCTCTGGAACGCAAGAATCCAAAGTTATATATTAAGCCATTCATATCTTCGTAAGTTTCCATTTCTGAATTAAGTTAAAGCATGATGAGATTTTTCAAATTAAAAAATATTAGATTTTGTTGTTTTAAATGATATTGCATGCAGGGTATACAAGCGGTATTTAGTGGAAGCCGGAAGATATAGCCAAAAGAGCAGAACAGGATTTGATTGGTACCGAATTAAGGTACAGAACTTATCAGTTTAAGATATTATTTGTTTGTGAAATTGAAATTAACTAAAAAAGATTGTGTTTCTTTTGTTGGAATCTTAATTAGGGACCGATACAAAGGGGCGGCACAGAGTGTGGATATTTCACAATGCTCAACATGAGGGCAATATTAAGTAGTTGGACTACGGTCGGAGAATTCCCTGAGGTAATGTTAAGCCGATTTATTATTTTAGAATTTCATATTTTTATTGGTTTAGGGCTTAGGGTTTACAAAATTATTTGACTTTATCAATTGTTAATGATCAAATTGCAGTATATCGAGCCGGTTGGACAACCATATAAAAACGAAGACGTTGATGCAGTCGTTTCGGAGGTTATGGACTTCATGTATGGAGTATTATTTTAGGAGAATTTTGACTTGATTTGGTGTTAACTCTATGTATAGTTACTTTGTTAATTTTTGCTACATATTGATATATGTTTTGTGCTTGGTATATATATGTGACATCTGATATATGCATGATATATGTTTGTCTGCTACATGTTGGATTGTATGATGTAAATTGGGTACCAATTTGGTACCAATTCGGCTAGCAAAATTGGGCTAGCCAATCAACAATATCTGTAACGGTTATTCCTTAATAACCGTTACAGAAGACTGGATTCTGTAACGGTTATTAGGTTATAACCGTTACACTGGATCTAAAAAAATAGTAAATGTAATTTCCGTCAATAATAGAATAACGGTTATTATTTAACAACCATTATAGAAGCCAGTCTTCTGTAACGGTTATTATCTATTAACCGTTACAGAAGCCAGTCTTCTGTAACGGTTATTATCTATTAACCGTTACAAATGTTCTCCATAAAACCGTAACCACATTTCCGTCCACAATACCATAACGGTTATTAGATAATAACCGTTACAGAAGACTGGCGTTTGTAACGGTTATTAGATAATAACCATTATAGATCTGTAACGGTTATTAGACATTCTGTAACGGGGGCTACTGTAACGTTACGTGTACCGTTACAAATGCCTTTTATTAACCGTTACAGAAGTCGAAATTTCGCGTAGTGAACGTTCGTCATCTCTGAGTTGACGTGTGAATAAGACTAGACTAAATGTTAGTGCCCTTAAAAAGGGGAAAAAAGCATATACAATAAATACATAATTTTAATTTTTTGTACGGTTTTAACGGGGGTAATCTTGCTTTAGTTTTTCCTATCAGAATGAAAGAAAAAATTCTTTTCTTATCTTGTAATATCTATATCTATTAACAAAAAGAATTCTTCAATTGAAATTTAATATCGTGCTTAGCACTAGTTGTAATTAAATCAATAGAACTAATTTAATTGGGAGCTTTTGAACTATCAAATCACAAATTGATTGAGAATTGAGAGAGTGATGCATCTTGTTGAGCCGTGCAAGCCAAGACAACCTGCCTATTATTTACTTGCTATCTACTAATAGTAGTAGGCATGTATATATGTATGCGTGTTAGTTAGTAGCCAGCCTTCTCAGTCCTTAATTTTTTTTTTTATATAATTAGCATTTTAGCATATAATGAAAGCCGAGTAGTAAACGGACAGAAATAGAGTCAGAGAAGAGAGATGGACAAGTGAAATGTAAGCTGAGTAGTAAAACCCCAATGATTGTTGCAATTAATGTTAAACGCACCATCTATATGTATATCTATTATCTATTATTATTATAAATTTATAATATCGTACTCTCTCTCCCTACTTATGTATAGTTGACCAGACCGATGTTAAAGGTACGGGTGTGTCGGAACACCAAATTAATTATGTTTAAAAATCCGATTAATCGCTTGTTTGTTATATTAAAATCTCTCTCTAGGAGAGACAGCGATTAAATAAAAAACAAAGAAAAATAATTAGGAGCGTGCATGGAAGGATCGATCCAGTAAAAATTGAAGACAAATTAATCAGCAACAAAAAAAAAGGTATAATAAAATAATAATGGGGTGAAGTGGGTAGGCAGACGGTTGGAGAACTAACTTAACAGCTTCCATCCATGAACGGATTATGGATCGATGCATATCTAATCTAATCTAATATTAATCTACAAATTTATATGTCCACATCGGAACACATATCAGATGGAGATAGATATATGTGCAGCTAGCTAGCAGGTTGCAGCGTCGACTAATTAAAGAGAACGCCACTGATGAAATACAATTTATTTATATAATTTTCATTTTCAAATTTCAACCATAATGATCTTAATTTACATAAAGTCACATAAAGTCATTCTAACTACTCCAACCATAACGATCCATCTCTTGAAAGCTAGCAACATAAGCACTCAATATATATATATGTGTGTGTGTTTCTTATAATTAGGGAATAGGGATCGTCGCGACTGACCCATGCATAATTAAACATCAAAATATTACATACGCCAAAACCGATCGAGACTGTATTCCAGAGTTGCCTAAACGATCGACAAACACTTTGAGGTGATATTTATTATTACTTAGCCAGTGAGTAGTAAGGGATGGAGCACTCAAATCGATCAATGCAGCCAGTACCGATTCTGTGCTTGTCTGTGCTTCTTTTTGTAGCTACACAACAGCAGTTTGCCATTGCTGACGCGAAGATCATCCTCCGTACTTTTCATGTAACCCCTTGTCCTATATACATACACAAACCCTTATCACTTCGCTGTTTCTTATTTTGAACAAATTTATAAGAAGCATATAGCTTATTGATGTAAATGCTAGCTCATTTATATATATATATATATATATATATATATATATATATATTGCCTGCCTGTTATAATTTCTTTGCGCAATTCCTTTTCCTGTTTTATTGAATCACAGATGGTCAGCTTCCATTATTTTTTCCATTTATATTCTCCTCATTCATATCCGTGTACGTATAGGTCGGAAACCTGACAATAAGCCGACTATGTCAAAGCACTGTTATCACTGCAGTAAATGGAAAATTACCAGGTCCAACAATTGATGTGCATGAAGGTGACACTCTTCTTGTCCATGTCATCAATGAATCGCCTTATGACCTTACTATCCACTGGTAATTTGTAGTCAAATAGTTACAAAAATTCTGGAACCCATTGAAGATAATCAACGGAATAAAATCAATTTTTTACTATCTTTTCATTAATTAATTCCTTAATTTCCTTTTCTGGTGGGACTTGGACTGCGAAGCGCAGGCACGGTATTTTTCAGAAATTAAGTGCATGGGCAGACGGTCCAAATATGATCACACAGTGCCCGATCCAATCAGGTGGCAGCTACGTGTACAGGTTTAATGTGATGGGCCAAGAAGGCACCCTTTGGTGGCACGCACATGTGTCATATCTTCGTGCCACCGTGCATGGCCCCTTGATCATACGACCTAGAGAAGCATACCCCTTTCCAAAACCTGACAAGGAGGTCACCATTATCCTAGGTGATCCTTTAATCAGTAATAATTGTTTGCCAGTATATGTTCATTACACACCAAAACAATGAAATCAAGCTCTCTACTCTAGTATGTATAGCAATCATCAAGGTTATTGGTGCAGGGGAATGGTGGAAGGATAATGTGGTTGATGTGGATACCCAGGCGCTACTGACAGGCGGGGTCCCAAATATCTCTGATGCATTTACAATCAATGGAAAACCCGGTGACCAGTACGAGTGCTCAAAGGGTGATGTTTAATTTGAAATTCTTATATATTGTTAATATATATATATACTGCGTAAACATGCTATACAATATATATACGTCCCAAAGAGCAATGCATCTCAAGTGAGAGGTAGAAGGTTCGAAACCCGGGGGGGGGGGGGGGGGGGGAGAGGAATCTTTTATAGACATTTAATTTAAAAATAAGTTGGGAGGTTTGACCCCCAATTTATCTTCAAAAAACAATATATGTACATCCCAAATTAATTACTTTAATTAGGTGAATGCCGTCGTGCCTTGTTTTGATTGATTTTTGCCTTTTTCAGATATGTACCGGCTAACAGTGTACAGTGGAAAAACCTACCTTCTGCGAATCATAAATGCTGCACTGGATCACCAACTGTTCTTCAAAGTTGCTGGTCACTCATTCACAGTCGTGGCCATTGATGCGACTTATACCAATCCTTACACTACTGATGTAATTGTAACTGCACCCGGACAAACAGTCGATGCACTAATGATCGCCGATGCATCCCCATCCCTATATTACATGTCAGCTCGAGCATATGCGAGCTCCAAGGGCGCATACAACAACTCCACTGCAACCGCCATTCTCCAATACAATTACAACACATCATTGTCATCTTCATCCCAGCCATTAAAACCAAAAGCATCAATGCCAGCAGCAACTGACACAGACACAGCGCACCGATTCTACACTGGCCCAACCAGCCTGGTCAGGCCTGGAAATCCTACTACTGTACCTTTGGAAGTTAGCACACGCATGTTTGTTGCCTTTGGGCTCGGCCTGGCTACATGCCAGCCACAACAGTTGCTTTGCAACCAGACCAGAGGTGCACTGGCAGCTAGCATGAATAATGTATCTTTCCAATTCCCGACCAGTATATCTCTTTTAGAGGCGCATTACAGGGGTGCGAATGGGGTTTACACCACTGATTTTCCCAATAAGCCAGCAGTATTATATGATTTCACTAGTAATAAGATAGGGATGGCTCCATTTACAGAGAAGGCTACCAAGGTGAAAAGACTGAGATACAATGAGACAGTTGAACTGGTGCTACAAAATACTGCAATTCTTGGAACGGAGAGCCACCCAATACATTTGCACGGATTCAACTTCTTTGTGTTGGCCCAAGATTTTGGGAATTATGAGGAGTCCAAAGCAAGAGCAATGTACAATTTGGTGGACCCGCAAGTAAGAAACACTGTAGCGGTGCCAGCTGGTGGATGGGCTGTCATCAGATTTGTTGCAAATAACCCGGGTACATATTAATACCTTTCTAATTCAAGGGCTTGTAGCTATTACATGCAGAAAGAGTTTAGTGAAATTTTTATTATTGTAATTTTATTGCAGGAGTATGGATTATGCACTGCCACCTGGATATGCATTTGCCAATGGGATTGGCAACGGTCTTTGAGGTGGAAGATGGGCCCACTTCTGATGCCATTCTGCCGCCGCCACCATCAGATTTTCCTATTTGCTAATTAATTAATTAATTACATTTCAAGTATTAATTAATATATTATTAGATTATAATTCTTAGCTGCCACCATTAATTCATTATTTAATTTATTGCATTTGAAAAGTTTCATATATAACAGATGAAATGTCCCTTCTTACTTCAATACAGAGATGAGAGTTCAGACCTTGCCATCCCTTTGTAGGTGTTGTGCAAGTGCAACTGGTCAGTCGGTCTGAGGAGTTGAGATCTAATTAGCTTATGTTTATGTGGCGGGTGGCTGACATTAATATATGAAATATCCAATCCAATGAGCAATGAAAATAATAATAATAATAATAATAATAATAATAATAATAATAATAATAATAACATTAAGGTAGTAGCTTATTTTATGATTGATTAATGTAATGTAATGGCTTGCTGCATTCAATAGTCAATATATACAATACAATAAAACTGGCATGGCCTGTCCACCTGGGAACTGCATCATCTGGATGGCCATCCATGGATGATTTTCGATCTCAGCCGTCTGATTTAATCTCAACGGCTATAGATGCCCCGTGCATAATACCAAGATTGATAGGCCCAAAAAAATCTAACCGTTAAGATTAAATCGGACGGCACGGATCAAAAGACGTCCAACCATCCAGAGAATACTTGCCCACTGTCCACCTGTCCTGCCTTTTAAATTTTATAATAGTGATAATGAGAGAAAGAGGAAGAGGAAGAGAGGACCACCAGCACTCCAGCAGCAGCACTTTACTTTTTAAAAATTTTACAGCAGAAGCACCAGCAGCCGGCCATGCTATTAACATTAACTGATTACCAATTAGCAATTAACAATTACCAATTTACCATTACACACTGCCGGTGCGCCGTGCATGTGACAGAGCTGAGCGTCTCACATTTGCAGTAGCAGTAGCACTGAATAATAACATAACATAACATAACAACAATTAAAATATATAATAATCTCATTCAGTCAGTCACGGCCTCACGGGGGGCAGGGCACGGAGGAAGTACCACCTAACCTTTTTCAATTAATTTTCCTAATCCATATAAGGGCTGGACCGTTGTTTTTCTTCAAAAAAAAAAAAATAATCCTAATCCATGCTGTCTGGCGGTCCCAACTCGTTGGCTTGCTTCGGCTTGGTTTGGGTTTGGTTGCACGGAACAAAATCCTCTGCATGTCTTTGATTTCTGACTGTCAGATCAATGACGAATGCTCCGTGATTAATATCAGGCCCATCAAGATTTGTGCGGCCCGTGAAAATCTGCCCGTAGAGATTAAATTGGACGTCCAGGATGAAAAAACACGAAGCTGCGTGTGTAAAAAAAAAACACGCAAAGGATACTGATTAAAGGTTGCACACATGATATAATATATAACAAATTAACAAGGCAGCACAGCTTGTTTCCTTCTTTTCACAGAGTCATATACGCAAAAAAGCAAAAGCTAAAGCACAGCCAAAAAGCACAAGAAAGAAAAACAACAACCAAAGCACATTTTTCTGTTTCCAATTTAATTTAATTTAATTTAATCTCCCATCCCTTCCCAATCCCTGATCTAAAACCAAAGGGAATCCCTTCTCCATCCCTAATTTCCTTCCTTTCTCTTGGCCTCCTTCCCTTACTCAGTCACTTATCACTGATCACTCGCCACTCCCCTTGATTGATGATTGATGAACAGAATTAAGCCATTCCCCTTACTCAGTCTTAATTAATACCAACATACTAGCCTAGCCTAGCCATGGCCAATAATAAGCCATTCCACCTCCTCATTGTCATTCAGCTCATTCAGCTTATTCTCAATATTCTAACTTTTCAAACCTCCTCCTCTGCTGCTGTTGCTGCTGCTGCAGCTGGCACGGTCGACGCTAGTACTTCTTCTTCTTTCTCCTTCTCCTTTGAGACATTCAATAACGTCACAGATGATGAGCGCCAGCTCCTGTTGCTCCGAGGTGCACACATCACCAATTCTAGCCTCACCCTCCTGCTTCCCTTCGCCCTCGCCCTCCTCCCCGAGCCCATTCTATTCCTTCCCCGAAGCCACCCGGCCTTCTCCACCTACTTCTCTTTCTCCCTTTCCCTTTCCCCCTCCTCAATCAATGCAGCAACTGACTTCACCTTCTTCCTCACTCTCAGTACCCTCCGAATGGATCGCTTTCTCAACGCGCTCGATGGCCCTCCCCCCTCTGTTATTTCTGTCAGCTTTATCGCCTCAACTTCTCATCATCATACCCTGCCCCAGCTCAACAACAACACCCAGCTCACGAATCGCTTGGAGATTCGCGTCGGCGGCTTCATTGTGCCTCTCCAAATCAAAACTCACCGCAAAGATCTCACCTTCCGCAATGGCGACAAGCTGCATTCCTGGATCGACTATGACGCAACTCTGAATCGACTTGATCTGAGGCTCGGCACATCCAGGGCTGCTAGGCCAGAGAGCCCCACCATGTCCTACCCAATGGACCTGTCCAATGCGCTCTGGAGAGAGAAAATGGTGGTGGGTTTTACTTTCACCGACCTCAACACCACCCAGCAACTACCTATAAACAGCCTCCATAACTGTACCTTGTACCGGTGGAGCTTTACAGCCCGCTACGGAGCTCCTTACCTGATGCATTCTGAGCCGCTCGATCCGAGCAGGTTCTCGGCTCGACCGGCCAATAAAAATCCCTCGGCTCGGGTGATGAGACAAATCAGTCGTCCATGGGCCGTGGTGCTGGCTCTGATATTTGCAGCTGCCTGCGGGGCCATGGTCACTTTCTTTGCTCTGTTTCTGTGGTTCTCAGTTTGCGCTCACCGGCCCGTCGCACCAGTTGAGTACCCGGTGCACCCAGCTGAGGTGATCTATGAAAAGATTGTGCTGGTTGGGCTAACAAATGTGCCCAACAGCAGCAGCATCAGCAAGTGATGGATACGTCTCTTTCTAATCTCCTAGTTCTAGCTATACCCTCCTGTTGCATGTATAAACTAGGACTGAACTGTATGTATCTATGACTTCTTTTTCCCCCTTTCTTTCTGGATTTGTTTATTTTAATTTCCTAGGTCTACACTATTTTTGTTTTCTTTTGTCACCTGACACCTCTAACTGTGGACTGGCGTAGGTGATTAATTAACAATTAATGAGGGGTGGAAACTGTAATTTTTGTGGGATCGGAAGGGATGGGAAATTGCCACAAAAGTTCCGGTTTCCATTCAATCAAAAATCAGATACAGGCGATGAATCTTTCTAATTCTAATTGATCTTGATCATTTTAATGTTTCTACCAGTAAAGTATTCTTTTCTTTTTTTTATTTTGGTGATATCGTAATTTTGTAATTAGAATTGCAGAATGGAGAGGGCTAACATGCCTATTGTATATTTTCATGAAAGAAATTCGGCAAGTAGTCAGATTTTGTAAGTGCATGCATGTATGTATGCATATCACTAATCACTTCCTCTTCTCTGCCTGGTACTGGTAGATGGTAAATCGTACTGGACTAGTAGTAGAACGGCAGCAGCCACCAGCCAGGTTCTCTTCTAGTTCTGTCTGTTCTTGTATTGGATCTGTGCTGATGCCGGAACCTTACCAAGCTCCGTTTTGTTGTTATTGGCATTTAAAGAAAGGATTATCAGTAGGAGCAACTGGAACCCTAATTTTGAGCTGTCATATACTGTTAGAGCCCAAAAAAGGTTAGTTGTCCAATCCAATCTAACCGATCCAATGCCAATATGCCATGAATCTAAAATTAACACGACCATCGAGGCATCGATGATGGTCGACCGAAAGAGGATGGGGTTATCAATTTATCATACTATATGTCTATATCCAGGTATCCTGCATGCAGGCAGGAAGTGTAGTGTTGCAATTTCAGTTTTAAATTAGGTTTTTATGATTTGTTTGTGCCTATCCAGATATATTGCCTGGCTGAAGCATATAACAATATAACGAACGATGCGAGAGTGCCCGACCCAATAGCCTGAAAACTATCTGCTTTATTAATTTATGTAAATACTTATATAGACATTAATTGTTTCTACAAACATATATAATTGTTATTATATTTATAATTACATACATATATATACACAGCATTAGTTATTATTTTAATAGCAAAGACTTTTCAAAATAAAAAATATATACATATGGATTGTCCTCAAATATCCCCTACCCTGTTAATAAAGATTTTTCTTAAAAAAATTTCAGCATTTTGGAGAGTAAAAGGGAAGTTAGGCAATGGTTAATTATTCTTGTTCTAGGATTAGGAATAAGTGGAGGTGACATAATTGTTCTCCTCAGCTAATGGGTTGCTGCTGCTGTACCATTCTTATTCTTTTCTTTTAATTTTATGTTCTTTGTTCTTGTTGTGATTTCTATTCTTCAACAGAAAAGGAAGCAACGATGTATGGTGTAGTATAAAAATATAAATGTTATGGGCTAATGGGCAAGCAAAATAGAGGAGTTTCAGTGGCAGCCAACTCTCTCTCTCTCGCCCACTGCTCGATCAAATTGACGTGACCATGATGCCACTTCCCAAAACATAAGAATATATTCTTTTTCAGATGGAAGTATGTAAATGAACTCATTTTATTCCATTTGATTCGTTACTAAACCTCTTGTCACAGAGCATTATGCATATATTATTGCGATAATATTGACAGTACTCGTGCAATATAATTTTGGAACCCTGCTTGGGGCTCTTAATTAGTTTCAAAAAAGACGGTCTTGTGCGACTTTAAAAAAAAACAATTTCTTCAAGACTCGTCCATTTAATTTAAAAAGTTTCATGGCTAAACAAAAATTTCACTAAGATGTGCTTAATAACATACATGGATGCAAGGATCCATATGAAAGATCTCAACAGTGAGAAATGAGAAGTAGAGCCATGCCTTCATGCCTTTTTCATATTAATCAGGTAAATAATGTCTCGTCTTCCATTTTCAAATAGAGTGATGTTATTTTTTTTGAGGGCTAGAGTGATGTTATTTTAATTTCTTTATTATTTGTCACAATATAGAGGTCAGATGGCAGGTTTGTTTTGTTTTTTTTTTTTTTAGAAGCAACGTTTTGGTTTATTTATTATTATTATTATTATTTTAAAATGCAAGATTGGTATGGTTAGTGGAAGCGCTCCTAGCCTTAGTAGGATAATCTGCTGAAGGATGAAGTTAATTAGTAACATAAATATATTTTTACTTGTTTGGCTGAAGGGTCAGTTGTTTGTTATTGTTTATTAAATAAAAAATATTGGACGGGGTATTGGAGGAATTTTTCTTTAATGAAAATAAAGAAGTCAAATATTTAGAATCCCAATGAAGTGAATTAAAGATAGTAACAAAACGTAAAAAACAAAAAAAAAAAAGAAAGAAATGAGGGGACAAGTGGACAGGTAGGTGGGTAAGGGAACCTAAAAATGCAACTGGAGGAATTTTGTTTCAATCTCACACGAGTTTTTGTGTAGTGTGATGTAGTTAGTGTAGACACGCATTTAATTGCTTTCTAGAATCCATTTCATTAGGCCTAAATAAGCTAATATCTATTGGAAGGTGGGGCAGTTGGATTTTATTATTATTATTATTATTATTATTATTGAAGTTGGAGCGCCGTTCAATTATGAAATTTTTTTTCCCATTTGTTAAAATTTTTATAATATAGTATAATAAAAAAATCAATAAAGGAAAAGGCATTAGGCTGGCCCATAATGGGACCCGTTGTGGCGTTGTCGTAAGTATCAACGAATCGATATAGTTGAAACTTGAAAGTGAGTGAGTATCAAATATCAAATTGTCTTCTATCTTGCTTTGCTTTTATTTGTTTATTCTCTTCTTTTGTTTCTGGTCCTATTTTGATCTTCCGATTGGTTTTATTTACATAAAAATGTAGATTGATATATGTGTCATAATGTTGTTTTTGAGGGCCCAAATGACAATTTAAACTTCGACTTGGGTGATATATATGCTTATTGCTTGCAGTAAATATAAAAAAGGGGAGAAAATAGCAGTGTTTTTAATACCGGACCGGGTACCGGAAAAACCGGAAAAAATCGGGAATCGGACCTTGGTCCGGTAAGAAAAGACCATAATACCGGACTGGTTGTGAACCGGAAAAAACCGGAAAAATCGGAAAATATAATGTACCGGGAAGCGGATTTTTATGATTACATTCAAACGGTTCACAAAATTTGTCTTGGTTTGTTTCATGGGTCCTTCCCAAGGCAATTTGCATTTTCGAGGTATTGTGACCTATAGCTAATAGTCCCTGTGACCTACATAGCTAATAGCCCCTATAGCTGTTAAAAAAAAAATTATAGTAAATTTTCAAGATATTCCCAACTCCAAGGGACCCACGGACCATGTGATTGTGATGTAGAAAAATAAAAACTATATTCTAACAAGGTACAGAGTTTTTGTATGCATACTTATTTTTTTAATGTTCGAAATAAAATTTAAGGCAAAGTAATGAAGATTAGACGGAGATAAAATAAAATGGGGAGGTACGCAAAGTGATAAAAAAAATGCAATTTATAATTATAGTCCCAAATTGTAGGAGGTTTTATTTAATGTTAAATAATTATGGTAATATTCACTTAGTGACTTCACTATTATCGTTAATGGGATGCTATTAAGAAAAAGCAAAAAAAAAAAGTACTTAGATATCTAATGTTTTATCTTAATTTCATAGAGCCTTAGATCGTTTGTATGATGATTAATTTTTATTTTATTATGCTTTAGTTATTTGTTACTAATGTTCTATTTATTTTATATTATTATCAGTATATATATGATTACGACATAATTCGGTTTTTAGAACTGGTTTAACCGGTAAACCGGTAAAACCCCATACCAGTTGTTTGGCCGGTTCGACCTCCGGTACGGTATTGAAAACATTGGAAAATAGAGAAAAAAGTAAATGCTATGCTAATAATAAAGAGAGAGAGAGATGGGAAGTGGGAAGGTCTTCAAGTCATTCATTCAAGGGAAGGCGCCGCGCCATTGAGTTGAGTAGGAGTTGAGTTGGAGATCTCTCTCTCTTGGAACTCATAAATCATAATAAAATAGAATAGTAGAATAGAAAAAAGGATGAAGCAGGAAGGAGGCGGCAAGACCCAAATCTCCTTCGCTGGCCGCTTCACCAGCAGCGCCATCGCCGCCTGCTTCGCCGAGGTAGCTAGCTATTCTCTCTCTCTCTCTTTTTAATATAATAATTCAATTGGATCACAGCTAGCAAATTGCTAACAGCAACTCATCATCAACTATTCTAATGCTTGCTGCAGGTATGCACAATCCCTCTCGACACCGCCAAGGTGCGCCTCCAGCTCCAGAAGTCCACCGCCTCTGCCGCTGCTGACCAGCTGCCCAAGTACCGCGGCATGCTCGGCACCGTCACCACCATCGCCCGCGAGGAGGGCGCCGCTGCTCTCTGGAAGGGCATCGTCCCCGGCTTGCAGCGCCAGTGCATCTACGGCGGCCTCCGCATTGGCTTATATGAACCCGTACCTTGTCTACCTTCTTTCTTCTTCTATTCTATTTTATGTTCCAATTCATGCTTTCCCTTACCAATTAATTTCACAGATTAAATCCTTCTTTGTCGGTCCCGACCACGTCGGAGACATTCCTCTCTCCAAGAAGATTCTCGCCGGCCTCGCTAGTGGTACACACACCATCATTCCTCCCACTTTCATATCTATCTTCTTTTCTTATTATTCTTATTATCTTAATACTTAAATACATCCCTTTGCTCTAATCCTCATCTTCAGCCTGGCCCAATCTTTCAATTCCAACTCTGACATGCTTTTCTTAATTTAATTCAAACCATTGTCATCATCTCAACTAATATTATTTAGAATTTTAGATTCCATCATTGCAAAGTCTTCATCTGTTATGCTGATTAATCAGGATAATTAAATTTTATTAAGGTGCAATTGCAATAACTGTGGCCAATCCGACTGATCTTGTGAAAGTGAGGCTTCAGGCAGAGGGCAAGTTGCTGCCTGGTGTTCCCAGGCGATACTCCGGTTCCATTAATGCCTACTCAACAATTATCAAGCAGGTCCTCTTGCTCCCTGTGTTTTTTTTTTTTACCTTTTTGTTCACCATAATTGAGCTTTACTGGTATCAACTGTAACTTCTTGAGTTGACACACCGTTTCTTTTTTTTTTCCCCTTTCTCTTTCGAAAACTAGGAAGGGGTAGGGGCTTTGTGGACTGGGCTTGGACCTAATGTTATGCGAAATGCAATCATCAATGCTGCTGAGCTAGCTAGCTATGATCAAGTGAAGCAGGTATATGTTATCCTGATTAAACAAAAAGTGTAAAGAACCTTTGTTATTTTTCTCTGATGATGATGCATTATGAGGTTTGTTTATATCTCGGTGTAGACAATATTGAAAATACCAGGGTTTAAGGATGATGTGATCACACACCTCTTATCTGGACTCGGGGCTGGCTTCTTTGCTGTTTGTATTGGTTCTCCTGTTGATGTTGTAAGTTCAGATCCTTGACTGTTTCTGTTTATTTTATTATTTTTGTTTTCAATTTGTGATGTGCTGCTTGTTCTGAGTTGTTTTACATTCGGTTAATTTGATTTTGTGTTTTCTCTCCCAGGTGAAGTCAAGAATGATGGGAGACTCATCATACAAAGGCACACTTGATTGCTTTGTTAAAACACTCAGGAATGATGTATGTTAAAATCTAAACCCCCTTCACTTAATTTACCATTGGTTTCCACTTTCCAACCAGTTTATTATGATTTTAGTTGGCATTCTCTAGTTTGTAATGGTGGCAGTATTGGTTGGTTTATATACTTTTCTAAAAGGAAACCAACATGGAAACAATAAGGATCCCATCTAAAGAGGTTGCTTGGTATTGTTGGGTTACAGGGACCCCTGGCTTTCTACAAGGGCTTTCTTCCAAACTTTGCTCGACTCGGATCATGGAATGTTATTATGTTCTTGACTTTAGAGCAGGTCCCACTCTTTTATGCTAATCATTAGACATTTCTATTTTTGTTGGTTTAAAACAATCCATCTTTACTGATAAACGTACATTGTTATTTTTCTCTGTTTCATTGGGTTTTTTTTTTATCTTTGGGGGTGTTATTAAAATAATTAACAGGTTCAAAAGGTGTTTGCTAAGAAGCCAGTGCCGAGCTTGCAGAATTGATGATCTCTTAGAAGGGAAATAATGATTGATATAGAATTTTAGAAAGTTGAAAGGATGAAATTGTTGTTTTTTTCCCTGATTTAATAAATGGGAGCTGGCCTCAAATAATATAACAGCAGGATTCTTCAGAAATGGACTGTAGAAGAATAAGCAATGAATATGAAAATTTTTCATATTTTGTAATTGTGGTTTGTGGAGGATGGAAATGAAGTTTTGTAGTGGACGAGCAATCGGCAAAGCACTTGGTTTTTTCACATGGGGTTAATTAAATAAAAAGATACACGGTGCCCAGTGACACATTCTTTTATTTGATTAATAATATTTTTATTGTTGGTTTTTTTTTTTTTTAAGTGAATGTTGTTCTTGTTCGGTGTTGGTGAAGTCAGGTGAAAACGGCGACTGTTTTAACCGTCATTTCAAAATGGGTAAAGATTTCGGTTGCTTTTTAAAAATGAAATAGTTAACGAAACAATAAAGGGGTCGTTTGGATAGCTTAGGAATTTGAAAAATTTAATAATTTTTTATTCCTAAGCATAAATTTATTAGGAAGTGTGTAACTTTGTAAAGAGTTTGGATTGTTTATAATAAATTTTAGCCTAGAATTTGCTATTCTTGTAAATTCCGGACACATCCAAACGGCCTCAAAATGATTTTGTCCATGTGTATTTGGATGAAACGGTTAACGAAATTGATAGTCAGTTTCATTATCGTTTTAGACGTTATGCAGGTGAAGTCTAGAGCTTCCTAAAATAAAGGGAAGAAGAATAGGTGGGTAGTGGGTGGTATCACGGACCGTAATACCACCCACTACTAGAAATGAAAATGGATCGGATATGTATCGGATAGTGGTCAAATCATATCTCCATTCATATTTTTTATCAGATACAGAAATGTTCGGATACAGATACAATTTGAAAGTTAAGCGAATACGAATACGGTTCAGATATCGTCAGATATGAAAACGAATACGAATATATTTTTGTCGGATATGGGTCACGTTTCGTTTGCTCATTTTTTTATTCATACGGATCACTTTCTGTATATTTCATGGTTACACATTGCTACTATACTCTATATAAATTATTATTATTATTATTATTATTATTATTATTATTATCATAATCAATATTAATAACTATTTATAATTTTATAAATTATTCTATGTTATTTATACATATTATAATGTATTATTTTTATAAATTATATTGTAATAATAATTATTATTATTATTACTTCTAATATACAAAAATTATACTATATTATTTATATACACTAAGTAATATTTAATAAAGTTCCAGAAATTATGCTATTAGATAATTATCCTTTTTTAAAAATATAAATATTAATTTGTAATATTAAAAAATTTTGGTATAGTGATTTATTTAAAATTTGTGGTCTACATTTCATAACAGAAAACGAAATTAGAAAGACAAAAAAAAAAATGAAAAAAGAGTTGACAAAGGTCCAGCTGTGACGCCTATCCCATCCATTATTTTTCTTCGTACAATTAATAAATGTGTCCCACAGGTCAGATTCATCCCTTTCGATTTGCGCTAACATAGGTCGCGAACAAAAGGGGAGACATATAGTTTAGTTGGAAATTGAATCTGACGGAGGCACGAGTTTGATTGGATATAAAACAAATCATATATATTCGTTGGTATCAGAACAATTCGGATGCTTTGACACACCTGCATATGGACATCACAACATTGGATGCGGATATCCATTCTGTATCCGAACCAATAAACATTCCTACATCTGCATCCTTATCCGTTATTTTTTTGATCCGATTTCATCCCTAATTACGGATCACAGTCATACTGATGAGTTTAAACCGAAAAAATAAAAAATAATAAAATAATATTAAAATATTCACGAATTGCGAAAATATTACTACAGCAATCAAAATTACATAAATAGTATCACAATATTGTTCTTTAAAGAACGAGACCAGAACAATACTAGCTTGTATCGATTTTTAGGTACTTTTCAATTATAATATTGATTATTTTAATTAATTTTAAATAAATATTAATATATTTCATTGATGAAAAAAATAATATATATATGACAATAATTATTTTTATTCATGTTTTTATTAATACTAGGTGGGGAAACGCGGCTTTGCCGCGCCTTAGCGGATTGTTTATATTTCAATTTTAAGAATCACTAATAATTAGTCATTAAGTCTAAATCGCGTGCGACATGCTTATAAGTGCAAAGGCAAAATCCCATAATTTTTATTTTCACATGAGCTGTAAAACATTAAGGGGACGTTTGGATTGAAGTGGGAATTTAGAAAATTTCCTATTCCTAGGCATAAATTTATTATAAACAATCTAAACTCTTCACAAATTTACACACTTTCCAATAAATTTATGCCTAGGAATTTGAAATTCTCCAAATTCTCTAAATACCTAAGCGATCCAAATGACCCCCTGAGTGCATAAGCATCATACATAAGTTGCTTTAGCATCCATATACATTGAATTTTAAAAAAAACATATAAACAATTGAAGAAATTCAAATAGAGCCATCATACATTTGATCAGTATTATTAAACCTAGCCATTCCCCTTCAGGCAAAAAGCGAGGAAAAATTTTCACTTTTTGAATAAATCAAGCTTATATGAAGTATAAAACATTCAATTCAGCATTATTAGAGAGATTCTAGCCCCATGCTCCAGTGCATATTCCACTATGTCATCATCAAAGATACTGGTACTGGATATCAAAACAGACCTGAGAGGAGTGTGGACAGGTCTTCTAACCAAATCCATCTTACCCGAAATGATGGTGGTTTTGTCGAAGACTGCAGCCATATAGTGCCACTTCACTGCATCATAACATAAATTTTCATAAAAATTAGGTCACCTCAAGCATTTGATGTTTATTGCCAATGATAAAAAATAAATACTACGTGCACAGAGGGATAACAAATTGGTTTTTCTAATCGATTTTCATCTAAATATGTCTGTGTTCTATTTAATTGCAAATTCCAAGCATCTTAATGCTAAAAGTTTGTATGTTATATATATATAGAGAAAGTTTAATATGCACTATAGTGCATAGGGCATTCCGTGCACCACGGACTTTTTCAGGGATATTATTTTTGGAATGTTGTACTATTTACAATTTTCCAACAATGGCATGTTTTAAAAAATTCGAAAAATATAGTAATAAAATCTAAAAATTGTAAAATTTGATTTTCTATGAGATTTCAATATATATATTAAATTGGTTAAATTAGATTTGTCAATTTATAAAAATATTTTCGAAAAAGTCCGTGGTGCACGGAATGCCCTATGCACTATGGTGCATATTAAACTTTTTCTATATATATAATACATGAATAAGCCCTGATTGGGGATGACTTGGATCCAGCAAAACAATATATCAGTCCTAATCTGGTCCACTGTACCAGATATATTAACAAACAAATATATTATGGTAACTATCCAAAACTCACGTAGAAATCTCGATGGAAATCAAATTTTAACTTTTAAAAATTATTTTTTACTACAAGTTGTCAGTACCATGTCCGAGTTGCACATATTGGCAGTCCTTTTGTACCTATAAATTCTAACAAAAATTATATGAATTCATACTAATACATTTCTGTCATTTCTACTGGAATGACTTGTGGCAGCTAATGCAAATAAACCAAAAATATAGACAGAAAATTTAACAATGAAAAGACATTATCGTTTGGCATAACAAAATTTTAAATGTATCACAGGTCATCGTATTAAGAATAAAGTTGGTATCAGTACATTGAATCAAAATTGTGTAAGTTTTTCAGTGGGAGTCATACAGTATGGAGGAGACTTCAACGACTATAGCCAAACATTAAAATCAGCGCATTAATGGCGTCATCAACCAAACAAAATAAATGGAGATGTCTCAATTTCTGCACAGTATTAAGTTTGTCAATTTGACTTAAACCTTTTTGTTTCTCTTCTACCAGAACATGTGTATAATGATCAGTTGGAGGTGCCAAAAATGAAAACAACACAAAGAGAGGTATTCCATGCAGAATCGCTAGCAAGATGCCTTTATTTCTTGTAGTCTTCTGGCATGGCAGTTAAGAAATGATTAAACAATATATTGTACTGTTATTAAAATATTTGTATATTTTTCTTCCAAATACATTGTTTAGTTCATATCATGATGTAAAGAAATGAACCATGTCTTTTTCTGACTGGAATCAAACCATTGATAAAGTAAACAAATAGAGCAATAAAAACAGTACTATTTTTCTCCAGTACATTTTCAATTAAGAGATAATACTACGCATGAAGGGCAAAATTGTATTTTCTCAAATCTAATAGTGATGTCAAAATGTACTGAAAAGCTTTACTCATTGACAGTGTGCACTCAAAAACTTACATATCAATAAAATTTAGTATCAAACATGAACAAAAATCCTAAATAGATAACTTATTAATATATTAAAGAGGTATATGAAACAGTGAAAAAAATATAAATATGTAACGTAATAACTAATCAGATGGCCATCTTTATATGCAAATGACATTGTACAATACATGTGGATCCTCAAGTATTCATTGTATCAGTGAAATCACCAAAATAATCCAAATATGTACTACTAATGAAGCAAGGATTTGGTATACTCTTTCTAGAAATATGTATTCCCCGACTTCCTTTATATCAATTGCCTCTTTTTGAAGCCAATAGTAGAACCCATTGAGTTGAAATCAGAATCTAACAATTTTCCAAATAAAAATTCTAATATTTTATTTTGAAAATAGAATTAATAGGTTACGCGAAAAAACAGGAATTCAATTATCAACTATTGGAAGATTGAAAATTTCTTACTAATCACACCAGCAATTTGGTACCAAGGTCGACCTGTACCTTCAAAATTTTATGATATCTACTCTACATGAAAGGAATTTTATCATCAAATAATTAGGCGCAGGGTAACTAAAAAATTGGCAGAAAATATTTCCAACGTGATCATAAAAAGAAACAGTACAAAAAATACCGCAATCACTTTCGAGGAGTAGCCAGCGATCTATGAGGGGATCAAGGACAGATTTGTCGGAGGACCAGCAGAGGATTGGTTGTGGGCAGCACCGACAAGGGCAGATTTGGCGAAGGATTTGGCAAGGGTTTTGAGGTACCGTAAATTCGCAAATGAAGAGGGGTACCGTCGGGAGGAGGTGGGCTGCGGTTGGCAGAGAGGAGGAGGAGGCGGAGAGACAGCGGGAATTCGGCAGAGAAGAGGACGTGCAGGATTCGGAAAGAGGCGGTGCGCCGTGCGCGAGATCGACGGAGGAGGTAGAGAGAGAGAGAGAGAGAGAGAGAGAAGGGAGATGAGTAGCGAGAAAGAGAAACAGACATTGCTAGGTTTAAAATTGAGGAAAAATTCGACGATCAGATTTTAGCGAAAAGAAACAACGGCTTAGATGTTGTGTCGCTGACGGAAAAAAAAAACGGTCCACGACACTCACAAGATTTAATTAATACTATAGATTATAGATATAGATATATTTGTTTTTCAGAATTGATTTGTTAGGTATTTTATCGGTTTTTCGTTTTTTGCTTGCTGTGCATCACGAATTGTCCCGCCTCTTCGCTGATAAGATCACTCGAAAGATTGGACTAGTGAGCTTGCAGTTAGGACTTTGTCTCTGCTCTCCTTTGTGATTGCAACGGTCTATTCGGAAATAAGACAGTCCGTTCTAGGCACAAAGAATTTGGCCTGAGAGATACTCTCTTCTCCTCGCCTTGGGTTTCGAAAGTTGTATTCGCATGGGCTCTATTCTACTGTCTTCTTCTTCTTTCCTGCCTGCTCGCATGCTCTTGCAAGGATTCAAAAATCAAAACCAAGTGAAAAAAAGGAGAAAATAAAAGGTTTAATCAAACTAAATAAAATAAACTTAGAAAAAGTCAGTCCTTGACAACAGCACAAATTTTGATCGGTTCCAAACTGCTAGATCAAAATTAAAACCTTATATACCTATTGTTGTACTAAACGTCTCTAGGTTTGTCGATTACAAAACAATATCATTTGGCATTTAACAATCTTCTTTGAGTTTTATAGGAAGAAGATACAATTTATGAGGACTTGGATAAAAGCTTTAAGAAAGATCAAGATCAAGTCTTTAGAGAGCTTGTAGGCTAGTTTAGACTAGGATAGAAGGTATACTTTAGTCTTTGTTTATCCTTGAAATGGTCTAGATAGCGAAAAGCTCAATAAACCAGCAAAATCCTGTTTTCAGTGACCTAGCGTCGTACAACGCTAGATAGTGGCACACAACGCTAGAACAGCTAAATTCATACTTTTGTGAATTAACGTTGCACAACGCTATATAGAGTTACGCAACGCTGATTCACAACGTTGTACAACGCTCAGTAGTGTTGTACAACGCTGCAGTTAAAAAACTTAGAAAATTTCCTGAGTACCATCGTGCAACGCCATATAGCGTTGCACAACGCCACAAAAATCCCAAGTTAGCTGGCTGTTCAGACAGCGCTCTGTTAACGTTAGCCAACGTCTTTCAGCGTTGGGTAACGTTAGCGTTGTGTAACGGTATATAGAGTTGTACAACGCTCTGTTGAATCTGTCAGAGTTGTTCCTTTTGTCTCCCTTTAACGTTGTGTAACGCCATTCAGTGGCAAGCAACGCTCTGACAATTTCCAACGGAATTGTCGGAGCTTTCCTTTGGTTATACACTCCTTCGTTGTGCGACGGCAAATAGCGTTGCACAACGCTCTGACAGACCAACGGCTATATTAAAGAGCCGTTAGAATTTACAACGGTCATATTCCAGCGTTGTATAATGCTATTCAGAGTTGTACAACGATGTGGCCTGTTTTTGCTGGGGAACTGCTCATTTCGAGCCCTATATATATCCACCCCTTGTTCTCTCTCCAACCAACGAGTTAGAGAGCTTCACTTTGCAAAATTAGACCAGAATTGAGCCTTTGAGCACAGGGATACTCTCCCACTTGAGCTTTTCATAGCTAAACCATCTTGAGAGATTTAGTAGCCTCAAACACCACCGCCCCGACATTGTCGCTAGGTGTAGGTTGGAATAGGTTGAGAGCTCTTCTCCTTTGAGGCCGTTGTGCCATTCGAGTTAGGCCGATCCGCCTCGAGTGTCCTTGTGACGAGGTGATTCGGTTCGAAGTTGTAGTCCCGTTCTTGTTGGAATTGAACGGAGCGCGCCCTTTCGTGGTAGCGGAACTCCCGGAGACGTACGACTAAGGCTAGCTTCTTCTAGCGGGTCGGAACTCCGTAATCACATCGCGTGTTCAATTTCTCTCTCTCTTTCTCTCTTTATTATCTTGCATTGTGAATTGCTTGTGTGCTTGCTTGTATTGGGTACCAATTGAATTGTGTTAGGATAGTTCATACCAAACCGGTCCAAAACCTCAATCGCTTCCGCTAAACCTTGACTAAGCCGCCTTTAAATCAGGGACAACATCTATGTTAATTCGTTTGCAGTATGACCTAAGGATCGAATCACAAGGACGAAACTATTACTTTCTAACTTTATCTTAAACAATTCAATTAAAATCTAAGATTAAGAACAATTTAAGGTGAGGTACTTGGTATTTTTGATTAATTCAGTGCTAATAAGTAAAGATACACAGTACCACAAATTCGGGAGATCAAATAAATCCAAACTAACACAAAAAAATTTAAATCAATACAATCCAAATTAGGGCAAAAGTTTCAAACTCTCTTTATTTCCATCAAGAGTAGAATGGTCCGTTCTAGCTATGGAACGACCCAGACGAACTCCGATTAACCTTTGGAACAACATATAAAATGATACTTCAAATTTGCAATTTCACCATCGCTTGAACAATGTAAACATATAAAATGGACAAAGTGAGCACATATAAACAAATAAGTTCAACAAAAATAAATTGAATATACATATGAAAATTTGAACAACAATACAAAAAAATAAAGTCTAACTCAAAATTGAATTAGCTGAACACATAGATAAATAAACTGGATATTAAATAAATAAAGTTAACAAATACAAACGCAATGACACAAGATAACATGTGAGGTGATAGTAGATAGTAATTTCCAAATACAACAATAGGCTGATGTGTTTCAAAGTTTTTTTTTTCATCCCAGCCCAACAAGCCTTTGTACGTAGACTAGTTCTGTTGACACTTTTGTTCAAATCAGAGCTGATAAGTGCAATCAATCTTTCAGGCAATCAAGCAATCAGACTTCAAAAATAAAAAAAAATTTTCCGATCCCTGCCAAATACGGAAATCGCATCTACCTTCCACCTCACCCGCGTCTCCCTTCTCCATCACTCCGCTTCAACCCTCTATTCTGTCTCTCCTCTCTCACCGCACGCTGTCGCGCAGCCTTGTTGTCGCCGGCGCGCAGCCCTGCCGTCGCCGTCGAACAGCACTGCCCTGCCGTCGTGCAGCCCAGTCCAACCCAGCCCTGCAGTCGCCGTCGCGCAGCCCTCCCGTCACAGCCCTGCCGTTATCAGAATCATAAATTAAATATTATTTACTCCCTCACTTGTATTAAATACTTCCTTACTATTAATTATTTACTCCCTTATAGCTACTAGGTGGGAAACTGCAGCTTCGCTGCGCCTTAGCGGATTTTTTGTATTTCAATTTTAAGAACTACTAATAATTTATCGTTAAGTCTAAATTGTGTGCGATAGGCAACTGCTAAGGCAAAATGCCATCATTTTTCTTTTCAAATGAGATGTAAACTGTAAAAAAATTAAGTGCAAAAGCATCATACATGAGCTGCTTTAGCAACAATATATATTGAATTAAAAAAAATATATATAAACAATTGAAGAGACCCATATAGAACCATCACACATTTGATCGGTATTCATAAACCTAACCATTCCTTCAGGAATAAAGCAAGGAAAGAAAATTTTTATAGATAGAGTTATGAATAATATATTTGACATTAGATGGAACATTACACAACAAAAGAATACAAAAGTTGATTAGAAAATTACTTTTGGGAGAGTAATTGAAAAGAGAACTACAAAGAATGACCAAACTAATAAGCTCTCATAAAGAAAACAATTTTCAAAGAAAAGTGGAAAATTATTGTTGATATTAATGAGACATAACAAACCATTACAAAGAGTCGTTACAGCTAGATAATCTTTATCAGTGATTTATTTTGTTTCGTATTAATTTGTATATGTGATAAAATTTTCTTATGCTGCAATTTATGTGGGTTTAGGATTGTTACAGTTTGTATACATGACAACAGTAAAGATATATATAATCGTAAATAGAAGTACACATACAACACTTAATATTAGTTCTCTTTCATGATACGAAAGTTAACAGTAGAAAACCCAAATAAAAATAGGTTGTTTAATTTATCGATGCAGAGAAATTTAGTATTATATATTTAAGTCATAAAAATTATCAATGGATTCTATTGAAAAAAATTAAACGATTCAAAATGTATTTGAAATGCCCTTTATCTAGACCAAATTATACTTAAAACCACCAAATGAATAACTGTGTTTCAGTTGAAATTGCAACAGCGGAGTACCTTTCTGTTGTGCTTCATTTGCAAGTTCGTGGGACCCTAAATATCATCCTTTGGGCAAATCTAACCTGAGTTTTTCCGTGTTGTCAAGGTCCGCAATACATTAATGGATCGATATACCAGCATCATTCTATTGTTAATAGCCTGCATCGGTATTAAAGAGTCATAAAAATGATGAAATCCATCAAATAAATTTATTATTGGTTTTAAGGAAAAATATGGCTTTGTACAACATTTGCACTTCAGCAATGAAAGCATCCACAATCCTTTGTCGTCTCGCTATATGCTGATACATCCTCCTTATGCGTGGATTATAAAGTATTGAAGATGTTCCTATTGTACCAATTTGGTCCCATGAGCCAGCAATTAAACTATAGCTTTGTGTTTCACTATTAGGTAAACCATGAGATTTTTATTTTTGGTTAAGTCTCAACACTTGCCAGTGTTCCCGTTCATGGCTTATGCTCAGCTTTCTGAATTATTTCCTGACATCAAAAATAGAATTTCTAAAAACACAAAATGTCCCTAATCTAAAGTCCAGAGGAGTACAAACCAATCACTTAAGGAAATACAATATGTCGGCCCAAAGGACTATATTGAGTTCACTTTGTGCACTGAATGAATAGATCAGTATAACATGAATAGTCAGTTATAAAATTGTTTGAACACTAAATGATATGTCCCCATTGTCATTTCATCAAACAGGTATTGAGAATCAGTTATATTAATGCACAATCAAGTCATAGCTTGGTCATCATGAGTACAGGTAAATCAGTTAAACATGTAAATCACACATTCAAAACTGGAAAAAGCCCTCAATTTACTCGTTGGAGAGAGAGAAAATTAATAGTTCAAAAACGTGCAGGGATGTTTTAAATATCAGAAAATCTGAAAATAAAAAAAAAATACCTTCTCCAAGAGACCAAGAACAATGCTAGACACTTTTTATCTTGGGCATTGTATCAAACACCTCATATGCACTCCCAACTGCTCATCTCACTTTCATATTTAGAATCTGATAACACCAATCTCATATTAACAAAGAGAATATTGTGAGCGAGAACAAAATAAAATTGCAAAAATTTATCCTATCAGCACTGTCTTAACAATGTTAATCTATAAGAACTGTTCGGAAGATCAGCAAGATGACCATTAACTGCATCGATGACATGTATATAATCAGTATCTGGAAAAAGATAATAATAATTTAAATTCAAGGGTTGCACATCTAAAGAAAATCATTTAATAATTGATTTAATTTAATATATATTTATATTTAATAGTATAGATGATTCGAAATTAATTCCAGCATCCTTACAACTATGACCTATCTAAATTTTTGGGGGGGGGAACACAAATTAACATGTTGGTGAATAATTTATTGAACTAATGACTCAATCAAAGGATCCAATGAAAGAATAGTGAAAATTTTCAAGGACTCGATGAAAGAGTCAAGAATCATAACACAAAAAAAATAAACCATATACATCAGGAAAAAAAATAGAAAATATTTAAACCAAAAAAACTTTCACGTACATACATGGGATATGTCCATCTCGCCTTCGTTTTAGAGTAAAGCAACAAAAACAAACTTAGAAGGCAATGACCATTGTGTTCGTTTTCCATCTGGAAGCCATGGAGGGAGAAGCAACGGACAAAGGGCGAAAAAGTGGCGACGGTGAGGAGCTCAGGAGAACCTCGTCTTTCTTACTCGTTTTCCAGGTGGATTCGATATTCAGGAGACAGGACTGATAGAAAATGAGAGTTAGGGGTTGAGGTGGTGTTGGCGGAGAAGAAGGCGACAGAAAGAGGGATGAGGGGCTGGTGGAGGAGGAAACGGAGAGAGTGAGAGGAGGAGGATCTGGCGACCGCCAAAGCGACGGAGAGGAGTGAGGAGTTGCCGGGGTAAGGTGAGGTTTGCGGAGGAGGAGGAGAAGAGAAGGAGAGGTGGGAGGGCGCCGACGGAGAGGCATTAGAAGAGATCAAGAGAGAAACCGGATGAAGAGACAGATCGATTACGGACATTAAAATGAATGGTCAGATTGCCGTGTTGCTGACAGAAAATAAAAACGGTCCCCGACACCACGGGATTTAATTAATACTTTAGATTTAGTTACTCCCGAATAACAACAGAATCAGATATGAATATTATTTACTCCCTTACTTGTATTAACAACTCCTTTACTATTACTTATTTACTCCCTTAGAGTTATTTAGTTACTCCCAAACAACAATAGAATCAGTTCTGAATATTATTTACTCTCTCATACATATTAGATACTTCTTTTATACTAGTTATTTACTCCCTAATAGCTATTTAATTACTCCCAAACAACAACAGAATCAAATATGAATATTATTTACTCCCTTAGAGTTATTTAGCTACTCCCAAACAACAGTAGAATCAGTTCTGAATATTATTTACTCCCTCATACATATTAGATACTCCTATTATACTAGTTATTTACTCCCTTATAGCTATTTAGTTACTCCCAAACAACAGCAGAATCATATATGAATATTATTTACTCTGTTGTTTATATTATTTACTCCCTTATACTGATCAATTTTCTCCCTTACAGTAATTTAGTTACTCCCAAAAAAACAGTAGAATCAGGCATGAATGTTATTTACTTCCTTATACATATTAGATACTCCCATATATGATTAATATCATCTCTTATAGCAATTTAGTTACTCTCAAGTTATAACAGAACTAGATCTAAATCTCTTTTCTCTTCTTATCATTCTTGATTTCTACTTCTTTCTTCCTCAACCAGATCTGATTGGTATAGGAGAGGGAGCAGTGAGGGGAGGCAGAGGTGGAGGTGAGGCGGAGGAGACAAGAGGCGGAGGAGAAGAGAGACTGAGGTGAGGCGGAGGCGGATGCGAGGCGGAGGAGAGGTGAGGCTGAGGCGGAGGAGAGGAGAAGCAAAGGAGAGGCTGAGATGAGGCGAAGGCGGAGGCGGAGGCGAGACGGAGGAGAGAAGAGGGGAGCGAAGGAGGTGGTGGAGATCTGAATCGGATTTTGTGATTGTGATTGTGATTGTGAGGAGATCTGAATCGGAGGGAGAGAGGAGACGGAGAGGGTAAAAGAAGGGAAAGGTGAGACGAGGAGAGCGACTCACTCTGATTGCGTGATTGCATAAAATGTTGATTACTGTAAATAATTTCCTGTTCAAATACGCACATAAGGAAAAAACAATTGATCAGTTGACACTTTTGGGGGCGTGCTTGGATAAACTCGGAAAAATCTAGAAAGAACTCTTCTTAGAAGAATTTTTTTCTGAGCTTATTCTAGCTAGGAGTTGGAAGAACAAATCCAAGAAGGAGACCTTTCGGGCTTCTTCCGACTTGCTATGCAGGTGCGGATCCCAAAATATTTTCAGCCCAGGCACAAGACAAACACACAAAAACTCAAGACAAACGTCCGGGCACCAGATAAAAGTACATATATCAGGTCCTTATTTTTTTACCCAGACACTCGCGGCACCCAGACCACCCAGTATATTGGATCCCCTTCCATTAGATGGTATATTGAGAAATGCTAGTATCTAATATATAAGACGGATAAGTCCGTTCAATATGATCGTTTTCAAGTTTTTTAAATTTCAAATGACCGATTCGAACCATTCAATATATTTTCCATATTGAAAACTTACAAGAAACCAATTTTTACATTTTTCGCAATTTTTTTACTTATTTTTTGGTATTTTTGAAAATTCATGATATAAACATTATGGATCGTCCAACAACAATGACTTTCTAAAATACCAAGGGTGTGTTTGGATGAGCCATGAATAAGGAATAAGAATAAGAAATTTCGGTATGCGTGCTTATCCAAATTCTTTATTCTTATACCATGGTTTTGTTAGTATAAGAATAAGAGCCCAAATTCCTTATTCTTGTGTTGTTTGGGTTACACAAGAATAAGAATAAGCACGCATACCGAAATTTCTTATTCTTATTCCTTATTCTAAGCTTATCCAAACACACCCCAAAAGAATAATAAAAAATTTCGAAAAAATGTAAAAATTGGTTTCTTATAAGTTTTCAATAGGGAGAATATATTAAACTGTTCGGATCGATTATTTGAAATTTAAAGACGTGAAAACGATCGTATTGGACGGAGTCCATCCGTCCAATATATTGAGATTTGAGATGTACTCCTACTTGCTTTTTCTTATTTAATTTATACATGAAAATAACATATATATTTAGTTTTGTACATAGTAATAAATTAATAATCAGCAAAATGACATAGTACGTACATCTTTTATGACAAAAAAAATCAATCAAAGTGTACCAGAAAAGGCCATCCTCTACAAAATTAATTAAAGCAAGCTATAAAAGCAAAAAAAAAAAAAAAAAAAAAAGGGACATGAGAGGATGTATTAGGAGCGAACGAGGTGGTAGCGTCTAGCATGACGTATGGAGATCACTTGCTTACAGTAGAGCCGGAAGGAGTGGGAGCATCGGTGGCGCCAGCGTGACGCGGGGGGTCGATGGTAGGGAGGTGGCCACTGGTGCCGTAGCCCTTGGTCTTGTAGTCCTCCAGATTTTCATATTGCACATATGGACTGCTGTCGCTGGGAATCTTCACTTCTTTCCCTTGGCTGTCGGCCTTGGCCAAGCATTGCCCCTGCGCCGGTGCACAATTATTGCCCTCTTTTGATGCTTCCATGTTGCTCGATCAGATTAATATTTTTGGATTTGGATGTGGAGTGCTAGTTAGCTAGCTGTAATATAATATATATAGAGAGAGCGCGCGCGCGCGCGAGAGCTCTCTATATAAAACGGACGGACGGCGCTTTCTCTATTCTAAAAATTAAAAACACGGCAAATAGATATTGAGGCTATTATTTGATTGACAGATCGGATTACACATACAATACATACTGTCATAGACAATGATCAAAATCAAATGCGCGCGCGCAGGTACGTATTTGATCCATCTAACACCAAACTGAATTCTAACCGTCCATGTATTCACGGCTTGAATCTATCGGAGATCAAACACTATATAGCTTAATTAGCTAAACACACAACCTCCCAAAGTTCAAAATTATTTTATGATTCACGACTTTGTTAGATTGTTTATTTAGGTTCATCAGGAATCGACTCGTGCAGAAAATTTTGTAGGACGAATATTGATTATTTATTTATTTATTTTTGGATGATAGTTGGGGGCCGGAATGGTGATAATGGGACCTTGCAAAACGATTAATATTTTACTATTTCTGGAAAAGATGGACAAGTTTAAGAACGACGATGAAAGAGAATATGCCTTTTGAACTTATATAAATATATATACATTTATATTATTTATATTTTGCCTTAATTCTTCGTAGTTTCACTAGAATTAGTGCCCATAACCTTCCAATCGAGCGTTGGACTTTTTGCTTAAAATCACACACTTGGTGAGGGAGATAGCTACATATGAATAATATGAAAGTTTTCTTATGTGATAAGACAAAAAACACAATTTGATCTTGAGATACCACACGACGTACAGATACATGCACCACACACACGGAAACAACAGCGATTAGTAGGAATGTAAAAAAGAGCATTGATTAATTAAGTAGAATGATCATGAATTAAGTAAACACACTGCTAGTGCTGACTCAACGCGTTCATCAACATCATCATCAGGAATTCAGGATTTGGATTGTTGGGGTGATTGGGGTGGGTGGTTGGGGATAGGGGTGAGAAAAAAGCTCGTAACTCATGAGTTACTCGAACTCGACTCGTGAAAAACTCACTTATAACTCGAGCTAAAAGAACTCGAGTTGGCATAACTCGAGTTAAACCAACTCGGTTAATCGACGAGTCGAGTTTGAGTTAGTCTCAACTCAGCTCGTTGACTCGTGAGCTGACTCGTGACGTAATAAATTTTAAATTTTTAAAATTTATCAACATGATCTATGAGTAATAATATTGAGTTTCAAGAAATATTTTGTTCAAATCAATGAAAAAGAATAAAATAGATAATAAATTTTATTTTTTATATTATTGTATATATCAATTATTTTAATTTTGAAATAATGTATCAATTTAAAAATGAAAATTTAAAATAGATATAGTCATGTCAAGTTGGCTCGTGAGTCATGAGCCAACTCGAGTTAGAGACGAGTTGAGTTTGAGTTAACTTAAACAACTCGAAAGTATTTTCAACTCGAGTTAAGCTAACTCGAGTTATAGCCGAGTTGAGTTTGAGTTGGTCCCAACTCGCTCGAACTCGGCTCGTATACAGCCCTAGTTGGGGAGGGCATTGATGGTGGTAGCATTGCCGGATAGAGTGGGTGCGTCGGTGGCGCCGCCATGGTGAGGGCGGTCAATGACGGGGAGGTGGCCGGGGGAGCCGTAGGCCTTGGTCTTGTATTCCTCGAGATCGGTGTAGCGGACGTAGGGGCTGCTCTCGGTAGGAATCGTCTCCTCATCTTTGTTAATCATGTTGTCATCTTTCTGCTTCTTCTCTGTGCCTGCAGTTGCTGCTGCTTCCATCGCTAGCTATTATCTGCCGATCGATGTTGTCGTCAAAGTTGAACTGCTTTTAGCCGTACATATGTACACTTATAAAAAATATATAGTTCAGTTGCATGGAATGGATTGGCCACGTGAGTAACACGTGGCAGGTGATTGTTACGCGTGGCAGTGCTGCATGCCCGGCAGTCCGTCACTGCATCATCGCAGACAAGATTATATGAATGAATTGGATAATAATAATATATATAATTGAAACCCAAATTCAGCACAATTCATAGATACACATCATTCCTTTCCAGGCCCATTTTAATCCAATCCGATCAACTGCTCTTGCATATCATTTCATTGGGCCTCAATAGGATCCAATTTATCTAAGTAGTAATTATTCAGAAATGATAAGTTTCATTGCTAAAAATACCATCGCACGTCATCATTAGTTTTTCGTCCCTCTCCTGATACGCTCTCCTTCCCTTGGCGCATTTTCTACCCAAAACAAATAGAACAAACAAATTAACACATAATAAAATAAAGTGAATATATTGAACAAATGAAGATTGCACAAATAAACTGAGCACATAATATATCAAAATTGAACATATATAACAAATAATATGAACACTTATAATAATAGAGAGAGCAGATACAATAAACAACAAAGTGAATACTTATAACAAAAAAAATGAACACTCCGACCAAAATAATTGAACATTTATATGAAAATAAAATTAACAGACATAAAATATTAATTGAATAAAAAAAATAAAATAAAATGAACAAACTGAACACATTAGTGAACAATTATAACAAAATAAATGAATATTTAAAAAAATAAAATGAACACTTATGACAACTGAGTGAACAAAAACAATAGTTGAGAAAAAAACAAATAGAGAGAAAATAGGTTGGAGCACGAAAGAGAGAGAAAAAGAGAAAGAGAAAGAAAAAGGGAAGAAAAAACACGCGAGAAACGCACAAGAGAGAAAAAGTAGGGAGGAAAGGATACTCATCGTTGGAGGGATGAACAGAAATAGCATGTTACATGAGGGGATGACAGGGGAGAAAAATAGTGTTGGGTAAGAGATCTAGCGTCTCTGCGACGACGGGCGATGGTAGATACTAGTTTACGTAATTATTCATTTACCGACTTTTTGCTTTCATGTTCGGCTTTTTATCATTTTTCTCGCTTGGCTTATGTACAAATTTTCATTGGGGTTTTGTTTTATCTTCTTCATTCGGAATGTATTTGTTTTTTTTAAAGATAAATTGAAAGTCTAAGTCACCAAAATTATTTTTAAATTAAATGTCTATGAAAGACTCCCGTCGATTTCAAACCTGCGACATTTCATTCAAAATGTATTTGTTATTTTTCCTCCCTAACTGAAAATTTCTTTCCCATTAAAATTTTGTTAAAAGTAGAAGCATCAGTTTAATTAAAATCTACCTACGGCCGGGACATGAACATTTACTATTTACATGGCTCAAAAGTGAAAACGATATACATAAAATACAATTATTTCTTTCTAGTACGAGCGCTGAACTGCTTCTCTGGATCAAAAAGTAAAGTGGAAACTGCGCAACAGAATTTTATCTTGACATGGAACATCACATTTGTTTGCATCTTATATATATAAATTAGATAAATAATTAATATGATGAGTGACTGAGAGAGCGGAGAAAGGAAGCGAGAAAGAGAGATATCAATCAGAAGCCACACAAACCAATGAATGAATGAATGATGGGCACTGCCTCACCCTCCCATATCTCCTTTTTCTTCTTGCCACGTGGCTTCACCACGTCAGCTGCTAACTTATCCCCCTCCCTCTCTCTCCCTCTCTCTCTCTCTCTCTCTCTCTCTGCTATCACTTGAAACAAATTTTCTTGTTTTTGCTGCCACTAAAAAAGCCGCCAAACTGCTGCTGCTGCTGCTTGAGCTAATTACCTCGCTATCGCCATTTAAAACTTCTGTTTAATAAATATACAAAAAATTAGTAAATACATATTCAGTTTCTGTAAAAATGGAGACAGGTGTGGCGAGTTACACTCGCAGCGCGGTGCCAAAGAATGCTCTTGCTCGGCCTCGCATGGTGGCTCAATGCTCTGCGGTACAACCTAAAACCAGACGAAGCCAGCTGGTAACCAGATTATTATACTCGTCATTTCTTAACTTAACTTCTAGCTGCATTTGTTCATCTCTTCATTTGCACGCCTTCCCTTCCAAATTTGGCGGATGCTAGCTGATTTAATAAATTTACTTCTGAATTATGTATTAGGGGATTAACTGGAGCTCATTTGGTGGAGATTCATTGCGTGTGAAAGCGATCAGATCATCCTCGCCCAGAATTTCTAAGGCCATGGGCAGATCTGCACTTGTCACCAAGTGTGAGATCGGCGATAGCCTGGTAAGTAGTTAATTAATTATACATATTTTATCTGTCATACATACATACATATAGTTTAAATGAATGAAATGAATGACAGGAAGAGTTTCTGACTAAAGCGACATCGGACAAGAACTTGATACGGTTGATGATGTGCATGGGGGAGGCGCTGCGGACCATCTCTTTCAAGGTTCGCACGGCATCATGTGGGGGCACAGCGTGTGTGAACTCTTTCGGGGACGAGCAGCTGGCCGTGGACCTCCTCGCTAACAAGCTCCTCTTCGAGGCCCTGCAGTACTCCCATGTCTGCAAGTACGCCTGCTCCGAGGAGGTGCCCGAGCTGCAGGACATGGGTGGCCCCGTCGAAGGTAACTTAAGTTAATTCATTCATTCAATTCATCATTAATCATCTCTCTCAAGCTCTCTACTGCACCTCCTGTCACTAATTGAGTTACAATCGAGTACAGGGGGGTTCAGTGTGGCATTTGACCCATTGGATGGGTCGAGCATTGTTGACACCAACTTCACCGTGGGGACGATTTTTGGTGTCTGGCCTGGCGACAAGCTCACTGGCGTCACCGGTGCAGATCAGGTCGCTTCTGCCATGGGCATTTACGGGCCCCGCACCACCTATGTTCTCGCCCTTAAGGATTGCCCTGGGACCCATGAGTTCCTCCTACTTGATGAAGGTCGGGTCACTAGTTGCTTCTCTTCCATAATTAGTTAATTAGTGTATCAGATATGTATTAGTTAAGAAATTAAGAAGTTATTGATTATTATTAGGCAAGTGGCAACATGTGAAAGACACGACATCTATAGAGGAAGGGAAGATGTTCTCCCCTGGAAACCTCAGAGCCACTTTCGACAACCCTGATTACGACAAGGTACAACTCATTTTTATACATAGACACATGTACCTGTTGCTGTTGTTGTTACTGTGATGTTAGTTTTTTGAGTTCTGACTAATGAGCTACTATACTTCGTTTTGTTTTCTTAGTTAGGCGGCCTCTGTTCTGCTTTGCACACCAGTGATATATACTTGTATATTATTGTATCAACAACAACAATAATACAGAGATCAAATATAGATATAGCTAGCTCCAACTAATGCCAATAGATCGGTGGCATACATACGTGTCTCTGCATTTAATTTAATTTTGTTTGCTGCACTAAATGCAGTTGATCAATTATTATGTAAAAGAGAAGTACACGCTGCGCTACACGGGAGGAATGGTTCCTGATGTCAACCAGGTAATTAGCTAATTATATAATAATCCAATTCTCTCTCTCTCTCTCTCTCTCTATATATATATATATATATATATATATAAGCTTACTTTGATCTCTTCTAATAATCCTGTATTCCTGTTGGATTTGCAAGTGAAATAACATATTCATGACCAATTTAATTAATCACAAGACTGAAATAGGCGACAGTCTTATCTGATGACCAAAAGTAATCACCGTCATAGTTGCTTGTTTTAAAAAAAAAAATTCCAACTGAAAAATATTGTATGTCCAATAGTTCAAGGTACATGTGATATAATCTGGGCTTCAGGAAAGGGCAAAATAAGAATGGTACGTAGCTTCTCCCTGGTACCTATGATGTAATAAATACATGAATTTCCAATGCTGCGCCCTAATTAAATAGGTGGAGCATCTTTTAATTGATTCAGCAAAAATGAAATTCACATGTTTAATAAAAAATTAATGAAACATAAATGCTGCATGCAGATCATAGTAAAGGAGAAGGGAATATTCACCAACGTGACATCTCCGACCTCCAAAGCAAAGTTGAGGCTCCTATTCGAAGTGGCGCCGCTTGGTTTGTTGATTGAGAAGGCAGGAGGTTATAGCAGCGACGGCACAAAATCAGTGTTGGACAAAGTTATCAACAACCTCGATGAGCGTACTCAGGTTGCCTATGGTTCCAAGAACGAGATTATACGTTTTGAAGAAACCCTTTATGGCTCGTCCAGGCTTAAGGCTGAGACCCCCGTCGGCGCTGCTGCTTAGACTTAATGAGCCCGCGTTAAAAATGCTCCTCCATTTTGTCAGAGCTCAACATGCATAATTAATCCTTGTATAATTTGTGATGTGATTTCTATGCCCAAACCATTTTTGAGGCACATATGCCATCATTTTGAGTATCAAAAGAAAAAAGAATGATGAAATGAAATGACTAACTATTTTCTGGCTCCTCTTTTACTCTCTTTTTTTTTATTTAATTGAAGTCCGGCTACTTAAAATAAGAAACAGAAATCATGATTTGAAAGGTTAATTGGTTGGCGAGAAAAAGAAATGAAATCTGAGGTGATATGGAGAAATTTAATTAATCTATGATTCAACTCCTCTAAGGTTACTGAAAGACTTCGTATGTAATTTGAAAAGAAAGTATGTAAGAAGAAGAAGAGAGAAAGTAAGCTGTTGTTTATTGATTGTAATTGTGTCTCTGGAAAAGACAGTACAAGGCTATATATAGGAAATAGTTAGTTACCAGAGAACTAATGCTATTCTTGATGACTGTTCCCCTAATTACAACGTTCTTATCGCTATATTAATAGCTGAACTGGGTGTACCAGCATACTGGCAAACTGATAGCTATAATCCTCTTATAGTTACTGTCAAGCATATGGGTAATATATGTCATTTAACTTGCTAAAAATAAATTTTGTTGTCATCTCACCAGAGTATTCTTCATAATAAATAAACACCTAAGGCATCATCCCCGTACTTAAAAAAGATGTTTATTTTCTATGTCACTCAATTTCATTATGCATGCATACAAAAGAACCAGCCATAAGTCTGAGAGCAATGCATTATGCTGTGTCTGTCTCAAAAGTATACCAGTATTCCGGTTGAATCAAATTACACTTGAAGGGTCACTGGTAAACAACATGACAGGAAGCGCATGGAGATGATGATGATGATGATGATGATGTGTCAGAGGAGGTTTCACATTACAAGCAGGCCAAGAGAAAGTGCATGCATGGAGAAGCCAATCACCAGATAACGCCTAATGCAGCATATGTGTTGGGTTTTGGCTGATCATCAAGTCCGTAATGTCAGCATTAATTTGATGAAGTAAATTCGTTACTTCAATGGAACGCACGCCCTTTAGACTACATGGGCTTTTCAGGCCTCTAGAAAATTGATTGATGCTCTTCTGCTTGCTTCTTTTCTAGATTTAATGTTTTGATTTGCAGGTGGCTGCTTCTGCCTTGACTTGTTATCTCATTTACATTTATTACGCCTTATATAACGAGTGGCAAACACAACCAAGTGCAAAGTTCAGAAATCAGATGCATTTTTGTTAGAATATGATGCCGCATAAGATGGTATCCGGATCAAATGCATGGCATGGATAGACACGGGTTGTGCCGCATAAGATCATGTCGTGGATCAAATGCATGGCACTGACATAAAAAAGCAATTTCTGACCTTATTTCTTATTTGGAAGCATCAGAGTAGAAAATAATCCTTGGAGATATTTCAGAAAAAGAAAGAATATGCACAAAAAAGATTATGACTGATTGTTGAGAATCTGATTAGATTATATGAAGGTGTGTTTAGATATTCTTCTATTTCTTACTCGTTTGTGTCTTGGGAAAAAAGTTATTATTTTTCTATTTATTCATCTTCTCTTCTTGTGTTATATCAACTCAGTTTATTTTTCAGAAAATGATAAAAATAGTGCGCTTGTGTGTGGAAGACGTAGGCACCGAGTTGGTGTTGAAACCTCATTGAATCTCGTGTATATTTTTATTTGTGTGCTTTATTGACTGCTGAGTTCACTGTATCGACACTTTTAAAGACACGGTTCGTGTATCGACACTTTTAGAGGCACAGTTCGTGTGCAGATGGCACTCGGATCGTGCCTCCCTCGACCAACCGGTTAAAGAAATTTTTCTGTTGTGCGACGACCGATGAATTCTTAACAGTTTTAGCTAAAGAATGCAATGCCCCGAACAGAGACCAGGGAGTCTAAACATATAGCTAGCCTAGCTAGGTAAAAGGATTATTCCTTTTTTGCTGCAACTGTTAGGCATGAATTAGTTAGTTAAGATCGAAAACTGAAGGCTCCCACGGTCAGAAATGCATTCTGGTATAAATTTGGAATGCAAAGATTAATTGTATACTAGATGGAAAAATCGAGCTTCGCTCGATATATGAAAATAAAATTTATTAAAAGTATATAATAAATGATAAATTTGTGAAGCTTAATGCGTGTAAATCTATTACAGCAGTAAAGAAATTAATATTAGTTGTATAGGCGACGATAGTGAGATAAAGTTATAAGAGGTGAAAGTAGGAAATTAGAAATTAAAAAAATACGGTATAGATAACTAATGATGTGGACGAAGAAATACACTATGTTATTAATATACGTAGTAATATAAATATTTTGGAGCATGCCGTATTATGAAAATAAATAATTATGGAAAACAAAATGTCAACGGTTAATATGAAGAAATAAAAAAAAACTCCAAAAAAAAGTAAAGACAAAACGAAATATTTTATTGAAAATGAGTAAACATGACACATCAATCTTCTTTTTCTATCTACCACATTGGGCCTTCGCAACTTTCCAAGCTCTCTCTCTCTCTCTCAACAAAAGTGAAGAAAATCAGTACTCTACCTACCTACCCCTTCCAAGTTCCATCTGATCTCCCCACTCCACTCCTATTAGTCTTTCTTCCCTCAATTCCCATGCGCCATCGTCCCGTTTCAAGCCCTGAATTTGACTTTGTAACATATATAAGATATTATTTCACTTTTATAATTTGTAAAAAATATTTAAAAAAAAGAAAATTCTGGTCTTGGCCAAATGAGCATGCATACCCAGTAGATTCAAATTCGTGACATTATTTTTTGTAAATTAAACTTATGTTCCCAGAATCAAATAACTCATCTGAAATTATGCAACATAAGATGCATCAGGAATATATTACTATATAAAAACGTATATAGTATTATAGTTATAACATTTTACATCTTTCGCTTATCTTTGCAACATTCTACAAATGACAATTGCTTAATTACATCAATTCTTTTTCAGTCCTGAATAATAGAACCATTTAATTCAAAAATGGAATCAATAAAAAATAAAGGATGAATCGTTGCTCCAACAGATAGTATCATTCTTCCAAAAATCACGATCAAGATTGTTCATACGTTTCAGCTTTGTCCAAAAATCAGTATTTGCCGTAGCACAAAACTCAGCGTGTGCAGCATCTTCACTTCAAGCAGCAGCCTATAACTAAACAAAATAAATGTAATTTAATAAATCATAACATATTTTTCCATTGAGTTAAAGTAATAAACTACATAAATGTTTATATGTTTATTACATAGTTGTCTCTTCCTTCCGTCCTTTACAACCTCCGCGGTAATCGTCCTTAATCTTGGTATGACATTTTGAGCATCCTTTGAAATACCAGTAAAAAAGATTGTTGATACCGACAATCTCTGCCTCACAGATGTAGTTTCCACCCTGAAATGATTGATTATATCAACAACGACATTCTAATATCGATAATCTTATATATTTCAAATAACTTCTTACAACATATATTGTAGTTATAAAGAATTTCATGTTTCAAATATTACAAAACATAGATCATTTGGTTAACAGGGACTAAAGAGTTACCCTTCATTTATTTTATTAATTTTTAATACAATAATTAACTCACAGTGGAAGTGTCTAGAAGCAACATGGAGAGATCAAGTAAAGATATAATGTTTAGTTCCGAATTATTAGACTGTTGTGCTGATGGCGAAGAGTTAAACCCTACGCTGTCCATCCGGTCTTTCTTCAGGACTTTTCCAGTTAATTGCAATCTTGTGTCAATAACAGTAAGTAAAATGTATGACCCATATCAAACAAAATTTAAGCACACGAATTAGAGTAAAACTGTAAAATATATAACCAAGGATACTATTTTTATATACAAACATACCTTCATAATAATCACTGATTTTGTTTAATGGAAGGATCTGTGAAATATAGTGTGCCAGTATAAGCAGTATAAGCCCTTTAATATACTATATTTTCCTGTGAAAGTTTTACACAATTGTACAACTTTAATAAAAACCAACTATATTAAAAGATGTATAATTTATTCAATGAAGTTGTATTTTCGCACCTTTTCACTCTTTTATCAGAACCGAGCTGCATGCTAACATAATTGGATCATACACCGTTGATATCCACCTTCTTTATGTAGTTGGCTCAGAGGGTCAGTATGACCCCTATATTAAATAAAGTTTCAAAGCTTCAAATTTAAACACTTGTTCTAACCAATAAATGAGTGGACGGAGTAATAAGATGTGGAATTTAAGGAAAATAATAGCTATGAATTATTACTTCTCATTCATTATGTACAGCAGGTTAATAAGATATAAAATCAAAGGAAATGAATAAGTTAAAAAAATTATTACGTCTCATTGCTTATGTAGAGCACTTGCATGTTTGTAGGACGACCATTTGCCATCCTTTCCTCTATCCTTGAAAAATCGGTAACAACGCCGATAATGTCTGTTCAAATGAAAATTAAAATAATATAGGTGGTCACATGAAATTTGATCAAATAAAGAAGTCAGGAAAGAAACAAAAAACTAAGTTGTGTACTTTTTGCAAAGATGCCCTTATGCATGTTATGTACAACTAAAGTTCTAATTAGTAGGTAAATAATAAGAAGGATCTAAAAATTAAAGGAAAAATAAAATAGAATTTAATCGATCATTTCTCAGATTTTATCCAAAATTTACACAACATATTTAACAATATAAAATTAATAGAGAGAAGCAATTCTGAAAAATTATCTTTAATAATAGTATTTTGTGCTACAAAAGTTGCATATTTTACAATAAACTGCAATATTATATATACATACCTATTGATTCTTTGTCATATGTTATTTATGTGCCGATGTCTTCCAACGGCTTGAACACAAAGAAAGATAAAGGCATGTCGACCGATTTGGAGGACATCCGCTTTACGCATGTTTGTCTCGACAACGTTAGTGTAAATTCATGAGGTACTGTCAAGAAACCATTCTCTCTTATGTGTTCGGCCTTGAACCTTCCGATCTCACAGACATATCCTTCCTTAAAATCACCGTCGATACGCCGATAGATATTAACAGGGACAATTCCCTGGATTGCACCTCCCTACTTTCAAAATTTTCAATAGTCAAATTGGTTGTAGAATACAATTAAATAACACATTGCATTGTAAGGAACAACTAGACAAATGAACTATATAGCAATTGAATATACCTCTCTGTTGGCAAGTACAAAATTCTTCCCCCATATGTTGTCGTTTTCGGGATCAACAACATCCGCAAATTTAAACACACGACAATGCATAACTCCTTGAATCCTGTTAGTAATTTTCGATATCGGGATGACGGTAGACATTGTCAGCTATACATAAAGAAACAAACAGTGAAATTAGCCCAACCATATTAATTTTGATTAGAATTTTTTGCATTACAAATACAGTACCATCTATAATTGTGATAATAAATAATATAGATAAGACAGGTTCAATTTAAAAGTTATAGAAAACATTTGAGATATACCATCATATCATATATATAGAAGAAACGATAACAGAAAAAAATATTATTGCTTTAATTATGCAGTAAATTAATATATTTAACTGATGTCCTTAGGCCTTGCACAAACTGTCAACCACAACTCACCAATTTTACTGCTCTAAGATATTTCACAATTAATGCATAGCAAAATTTTGTCATTTATGTTTATCAATACATTAATATAAATACGAAATTCAGAATTAAGATTTCCATTTATGAAGAGGAATTCTAATTTGAAAAACATAATTACTTACTACAATTAATGAAAGATCTAACATTTCAATATCTATACACATATGTTGCGCCAATAAAACCCCAAATCTATAAACATCAAAATTTTAAAAATTACATTCATATTTGCGCTATTAAATTAGCAGATACACACATATCTGTGTGAAAAAAATTCCACAATTGTAATGCTAAATTCTTGACACTTATTAAAATAACCAACGTAGGAGATTCAATAATAAAAACAACATATCTGTGGAACTTGTGGATTATAAATCCAGTATAAAAATAAATTTTTAATCTGAAATTGCTAATCAAGAAAATCTAAAAAAAAAAAATCTTCCGTCAGCACCATCCAAAATCAAAGAAATTTATATACTATGTAAATAAAAAAGTTCAAAACTTTTTCTAACTAAACAATCAAATAAAAAAATTCAACTTTTTTTTTTTTAAAGAAGACTGAATCCCCATGGCTAAGATTGTTGTCCATCGGAGAGGCAACCGTGCGGCGGAGGCCGTTTGTTCATCGGCAAGCAAGTGTACTCATGATTTCCTTCTCCATTGTACCAACTGTGCGAGGTAAAGATAATTGTACGGCATCGATCTAGCCTCAAGCTTAATCCACGAAGAGGTAAAGATCTGCTTAATCCACCAAAAACAAAGAGGAATCTAGAAGGTCCAACGGAGGAGGGAAGTTGAGAAAGCAGAATAGGATTTATTGGAGAAGAGAGAAAGGGAGGCGGAGGGAGATTTAGATCCGAGCAAGCGAAGGGAGCGTTCTGTCACCACACATTTGTTTTACCATAGGGCCTAGGCGAAGGGAGGGCTTGCACGCGAGTGAAGAAATTCAATAAGGAAGAATAAAAGATAGTCTTGTATGGGGCGACTGTGAAAGAAGAAGTGACTGAGAGAGGCGATCGGAAGGAGAAAGGGCTAAGAAAGAGAGAGAGAAAGAGAGAAAGAGAGAAGAGAGTGAACGACGCACATTGTCCAGTGGTTTATTTGCGTAGAGACCAAAAAAATATTTTTTTCCACCAAATTTGATTTTACGCATTGATTTTATAATGGCGCTTGTTGTAACGGGTCATTATAACCACTTTTACCGTCAGCATCGTATTTGGTTACAGAGTTTATGTATCAAGGAGAATAAAATGATTAACCCCATATAATATAAGTAGATGCCGTGTCGACTGATTTATTCGGAGAGGACTCCCACGGTTTTTATTTATAATACTGATGACGCGCAATTTGATTTGTTTAACCTGGATTTTGATATAATTTTTAAGGAAACTGTTTTATAGATTCATGCCAAATCTGAAACCGACATTTATATTATATAATTACCTGTATCTTTTTCCACTGTTTTGAACGTCCGTGCATTGCCGCCAACAAAATTAGATCTATTACTTTTATTTTTTTCCCAATTCCATTTCAACCTCTTTAGATATTGAAAAATAAAAGCAAAATGATTCGGCAGAATTAGACGTGTTTTTTCAATTTTTGTGGGGAGATTGGGACGGATTGAGGAATGTGCAATCCTAATTTACGAGCCGTCTGATCTTGATCGGACGTTTCATTTTTTACGGACCTATCAATCTAGGTTACATGTACGGGGCTCTCTTATCCATGTGATCTTGATCAGACGGCCAGAAGCTACGCTACATCATGTGTCGCGCAATACTTGATTTGATTTCAGGAATGTGGTGGACTGGTGGTTTGATTAAAGGGTCCAAAAAAGAACCTTAGCTAATGATAAGTGGTTAGTGTGCACCTCATTTCTGTCCTCACTGGACCCCATGGCTGTCTCTACTCTGCTACTGTACCTGTGGCATGCCTCTCTCTCTCTCTCTCTGGGGGAAATGGAAGAAATGGAGATTGAGACATGACATGATCTAGAAATTGGCATTCCTTCCCCTAAAAAAAAAATTTTAAAAAAACAAAGAGAGAGAAGGGCCGAATGAACGAATGGACATATCTCAGAATGGACGAATGAAGAGATTGGAAGAGGTTTGAAAATTGAAACAAAAAGTCAGTTATTAGTAATTCAATTGGCATGAAATGAAGCACCAAACAAAATAAGAATGTCGGCAAGAAGCGGATTTGTAATTAATCAAATTAAATGGGCTCCACATGTAATAATTATGTAACCAGAGCGAGCAGACAAATTTGGCACTATGCAAATTGTGGAAGGATGGAGAAATTTTTGCTGAGGTTGACATTTACCAATTACATCTCTTCCAACCCTCCATCCATCAATCTATATCCCTACTTGTCAAACATAATTTCTCTATAGATTTAATTAATTAGGAATTGTATATCACGTCTCACCATTTAAATCCTCCTTCCCTATTCTGCTCAATTCAACAAAATGAAAAAAAAAATACTTAAAAGATGAAAAACTACAACTTACATATAACAGCATTTAACTAGCTAATTATACTTGTACGCCAAGAATTGATGAAAGGAAGGAGAGCTGCACCCATAGGCATGTATCATTACAGCGGCGACCTTCTTTTTCAGTACAATCGGTGCACAGGTCTCGAAGACATTGATTGCGAACCTGTAGTAACGGGTCTAACCCCACTATTCCTCCTGCCACTCTGGTTACCCCTCGTCGGAGTCAGAGTTGGAGTCAAATAGAACCGCAGCATGCCGTTATCGACCTGACTTGGGGAGAAGCGCGCGCTGCGGTTCCTTTCGAGAACAAACTCATCCCTTCTGTTATGGGAGTTAGCATGAGAGTTGATGTTGATTATGTCGACACTCTTTCTCCTGATGCTTCCAGCAGCACTGTAACTGCTGAAAGAACTCCTAGCACTGATGCTGCTGTTGCATCGCAGGAAATGATCGGAGTGGCCGCTTGCCATGGCTGAATTTTTTGCAGGTTGATCCTTGCTGTTTCCCTTTCTTTGTATGAGACCCCACAGGCTCCACCCTTTGCTCCATTTTTTGTTCTTTTTATCAGGGGCAACCTGAGTCTTGCAGGGGTCCTGAAACTGAAAGGCAGAGCTGCAGCTGGCCGACATGGACATGGGAATGTCAATATCCCGGTTTGCAACTGAAGGGTGGTAGTGGTAGAATTCGGCATTTCCTGCAGGGGAAACCTTGGAGTTGAAAGCTGGCTGCACGGACCAGTGGTCGGTGTCCAATTTACGCAAGGAGGCAGAGCTCTCAAAACTCCGGCGGTGGCGATTGGAGCGGGAGCTGGAGGAGTGAAGGTAGTAATCCCTGGTCTGAGACTGAGAGCCGGGGATGGCAGTGTCGTCATGTTCGAGTTGTAGAGGGATGTGATTCTGATTCTGATTCTGATGGTCATTTAATAAGTGGGGTGTAGGTGCAGAAAGCAAAGGGTGGAAGCGGTGGTGGGAAGAAATGAGGGGTCGGGTGGAAGCAGAGTGAGCATCAAAGGAAAAGCGAGGGGGGCAGTCGAAGGAGGCGCGGGCGGGAGCGTCAGAATTGGTGGGTTGGGGTTGGGAGCGGGGGTGGCGCCAGTCATGCCAGTACTTGGTTATGGAGAAACTGGATTTGGATTTGGATTTGGAGGAGTTGGTTTTGGACTTGGACTGGGACTGGAGATGGAGATCTAGAATGTGCATCTTCATAGTGGGAGTGGAGTGGGGGTGGAGGTGGGGGCGGGCGGAGAAGGAAAAGGAGCTGCAGCGGCGGAGGTGGGACTGGGACTGGTGGTGGGACTGGGACTGGTAGTCGCAGTCACTGTCACTGCCGAGGTCAAGGCCCGAGAGGCGGTCGCGGAGGCAGGAGGGGCAGAAGCTCCCTCCTCTGCCTTCATGAGACTGAGGGTGGAGCTCGCAGCGGCTGCCAGGTCCAGGTCCAGGTCCAGGGTGAGGGTGAGGGTTAGCCTCTTCCATTAATTGATCATAAGATCGGTGCATCATTTTCGGTTTCGGTCAAGTAACTCTTACGGGCTCGGTTTGGATCAAATGAGATCTAGTCCCGCGCGGGACCGTCCGGCCCATAAATCACAGCCGTGTGATTTAATTTTAATGGCAAAGGGAGCTCCGTACATGTAACCTGATCGATAGGCCCGAACCGTCCAGATCAGATCGGACGGTTCGTAGGCTGCGCTGGACGGTCCCGCGCGGGAGCAAATTCGGATCCCGGTTTGGATGGCGTGTAAAACAAGAGGAATAAGGAAAGGAGCGGCAATAAGCATTGGGAAGTGTGTAAATTTATAAAAAATTTAAATTATTTATAATAAATTTATTTTCTTATTTTTTATTTTTTTATTTCCACATCTCATTCAAACACAGCCATGATGGGATGGTGTATCCATGACTCTCTTACTGTCTTATTCTCACGAGAAATTTTCTATTTTTAGAAATGAAGTATTGAAAGTATGTAATTTTATAAAAAATTTGAATTATTTATAATAATTTTATATTTAAAAATAAAAAAATTTCTAAATTTCCACCTGATTCAAACGGCCCCATCAATAATAATTAGTCTCTCAAGTTTCCACCTTATCCTCCTCCACAAAACATCAAATTAAATTCACAATACTTGCAACTCAAAACACAAATACCTGTCCGTTCGGGAGTCCACACAAGTTTTGTTTTTTCTTTTAAAATAATAATCATAGGAAAATTTTTTTATTTCAAATAAAAGCAAAAGGTTCGAATAAAAGCTACTACAAAAAATAAGAAAGAGAAAAATAGATTACAAAAAAGACAAAAGTGAAAGGAAACGGAGACAGATAAAATAGATGTTTTCTCCTTCTTCCCCCCCCCCCCCCCCTCCTCTGATCCTCTCCTCTCCTCTCCGTTTACTTTTGTGGCCCAACATTCAGTCTTTTTATACAATTACAACATTACAATATCATATCACATCACTGGAATTAACTACATCACGCATCTACCTAGACTAGACTGCCTTTCATTATATTCATTATTATTATTACATTCATTCTTAATTTAATTAGTCCTTCCTATTGACTATAGACAAAAGTCTGTCCAATAAATAACAACAATATATAATATAATTAGAGAAAATTAGGCATTAGTTCTCAAATTGACCAACTCCCTCATTTTTTAATACGGACACATATCCTCTACGGTACTACTGCACTTCATTGGTTCTCAAGAGCCGTCCAACCGAATTTAAATTTCGACGCTTAAAATTTTAAGCCGTACAGATTCAATATTATTCGCAGGGCCTCCATCGATCATTGGTCAGATGGTTCTAATGAACCAAGGATATGATTTCTTGTTAATACACTCTTTTATCATTTACAAATATAACCCTACAAAAATATAAGAATTATTCAACAATATGTATAATAATGATATATCCAGGGGCCGAAATTATTTTAACGGAAATTTGTACCTTTAAAATTTTAATAGAAAGAATGATTTATTTTTTGTTTTAATAACAAGCAAGTAATTACTCGTTCATAAAACACGTTACTCTCTCCTTTCCAATGCGTTTTATGAACAGATAAGAGACTTCCAACGCATTTTAGAAACGAGTAAAAAGCCTGAACTCATTTTCACTTTTCAGACGTAATTGATGATAAAGATTAATGTACTAACGCATTTATAAAACAGGTAATAAGGCTGATTATCTTTTTTATAAACGGATTATTACCCCTGTTTTACACACTTCTCCTTTTTGGATCAAATTTGTGTCATTTCAATCAAACGCTTGTCATTTCAATGTAATTTTTGTCATTTAAAATAAATTGTCGGTAATTTTGTGAATTTATAACCGCGTTAATACAAGTTATATAGCACTAACCCTTCCCGCAGAATTGAAATCGTCCAAATCAGATTGTTTCTTCCCTTTTAACCAAACGTATAAATCAAATAAAAAAAATGTCTACAATTACCATATATGTCAACTAATCTCCAACTTTTGGTGATTTTTATTTCCACATTGGTTGTAGTATGCAAAGCACATTTGCTGATATTCGAAATGAACTGTACAGCCGGCTGCAGATTTTGGAAACCCAATACACTTTCAATATCAATGGGCGTTACAGTGATATAGTCAATGTGAGATATGAATCTCTATTTTTACCTGTCAATTTTGAAGATCAATGGCGACTTTTTTATCACGAGACAAGAGGATAAACCCATTATTGTATTGTATGTTGATTTCATTTCCGTATACGGCACGAGACTAGATCTGAATCTAACACTCCTTGATGAGCCCAGCAGCAATGAGTCAAACACTACATTGAATCTTGTGTGTGGTCAGAGAATAACACATCAAGAGATGATGTCGAGGTGGTCGATGATGATGAAGAAGAAGGTCTAGCGAGTTACTCTGAACTTCCTACTAGAGAAGAATATACTGATGTCGAAGACTTATCCGAGAGAGAATTGCATTTCTATGCAAACTGTGACCAGTCGTACATTTCAGGAAGGACAACCTTGCACCATCATGCAAGTGCATTGTGTGATATTTCGGTGTTTGAGTATGTTGGTATGTCGGAATCTAGTTTAGAGTCGGTAGGCGAACTTGCTCCTGGTAAAAGATTATGTTCAAAAAATAATTAATTCTAACTGTTTGTAATGTTGCTTGCCAAAAAAATATTGAAGTCAGAACTAAAATTAGCAATAAACAAAAAAATTATAATGATTTGCATGCAAAAACCGAATTATAAGTGGTGATTGTATGATATACGTGAAAGTTATAATACCAATTAGAAGATTTCTACCAATCCAAATGAGCATACTTGTTCGAGACCGCCAATCCAAAGACGAAAACCTTACGGCTAGTCTCATTTCTAAACATGTCAGAGATGAATTGAGAAAAAAATCTAGCTAAAAGTGTAGACGATATAGGAGGCCCTATAAGGGCTAAATATCCACGTATTTAACCCACTTATAATAAACTATGGCGTGGGAGGGAACCAGCACTCAAGCAATTGTTTGGGTCTTGGGAAGGGGCCTACAATAAGCTTCCATGGCTTCTCGAGGCAATCAAGGCGACGATCCCAGGGACGAAGTACACGATAATTTCTTGGTCTACGGACGTTCCCAACATTAACCTCTTCAAGAAGGCAGCCTAGGCTTATGGTCCGTACATAGAAGCGATGAAATATGCTAGACCCGTTATCTCAATTGATGCTAGTTTTTTATTGGGCCGATACAAAGGTAGATTGTTTACGGTGTGTAGTTATGATCTAGAGAACCGATTAATTATGGTTGCATTCGGATTAGACGAGAAAGAAGATAAGGATTGTTAGGGATGGTTCATGTCTTGGGTTAGATGGGAAGTTCTAGGACCGAACGCCAGATATTATGTTATATTTGACCGTCACAAGGCAATAAAAGCAGTATTTGCTTCCACAGAGTACGGTTAGAAGGCACAAGATCCGCATGCAGTGGCAATTCATCGGTACTGCATGCAACACGTTACCGAAAACTTATGGAAAGAGACTGGCGGGTTAGAAAATAAGAATTTGAAAAAAATTCAAGTGCAAACTTGTAAAAAAAAATCCTAGGCGTTTCAGAGAGAAGTAGGAAGACTTGAAGGGCACCAACCAGAGGGCACATCGGTACCTACGAAATTGTGGAAAAATAATGAAGCTGACCAAAACGAGCGGTCAAAACTATTTAAATGGGATCAGAGCTTTGACAAAGGGCATCGGTGAGGTATAATGACGAGTAATGGATTAGAGAGTCTTTTTTTAGAATAGAGAGAAGATTACTGGTGACAGAAATTATTGAAGACACGTGGTATAAATGTGCCAATTGGATGAACAAGAGAACACAAGAAGCACTTCAAAGTTTGAGTTTACGAGAAAGATGACCAGAAACAATAAAGAATAAATTGATCAAGCATGATACAAAATCACGTAAGTATTTAAAATCAACAATTTCATTTATTCATACGTTTTAATATAACATTGTAGTAACTTCATATATTTGTTGCATTGACAGAGTTGATAAGCACTTTCGTGATAAGATTGGACCGTGGATAATTTCGAGTGAAAGTTCGCGAGAAGTACCGTGATGGTGTAGGGTACGATTATTCCCATTACACGGTCCTAATTCCACCGGAGATGGAGCCGACCGATGTACAGTTGCCTTATACTCGTAGCACATGCGATTGCCAAAAACCAGAACTGACAAGTATACCTTGCGGACACCTCATTGCTATTTGTAGGGAGACAAATTACAATGTAGATCAATTTGTGGATCCTCGCTACAGCCTTCAGAACCATCACATGATATGGTCGGCAGGTCGATTTCATTATTATAAAGATGAGGATGAATGACCAGTTTATAATGGTCCGTCAATTGTCCCAAACAAGAGTTTGATCAATCGAGGAAGGCGCAAAATAATTCGTGTTGAGATGTGGATGGACATAATGGATGGAAGGAAAGTTTCATGTTCGAAAAGAAAAGAAACCAAGATAAAATAACCGTCAAGTTTCAACAAGTCAACAGCAACAACCGCAATGGCAACCACCATATCTGATGGACTTATTGCAATACGATCGACACATTAGCAGACCACCTACAAGGGCCAACAGTCTAAGTAGGAAATCAACCATTCAACCTACGGTTCCCGACTGGTGGAACGTCCATTCATCCAGGACATAGATCATTGCATGTTGATCCATGGAACATTAGCAATTGGAAGGACCAAAGATTTGTGCCACCACAGAAAAATTCAATCAGCATTGATCCACATGTGAGTCATGTCACATCTGGAAGTATGAAAACTGAATCAGCCAGATTTTTCTACCAGCGCAACAAGCAGAGCTACTACGTCTGAAAATAAAGGAGGAAAAGAATTTGGGGTGAAATTTCGCAATGCATTTTCTAAGTCATTAAACAAACGCCCCTACTTGTTTTAAGATATTAACCAACATTAACAAACATGTTTGAGCTTCCACATTCTATCATTGCCCAACATCATTCTATCATTCTTCATCACATTTTATTCTAAGCTCTCACAATCTTGAGCGGCCATATAGAATAATGTGATGAATGCAGGACTGAAAAATCAGCGCTTTTAAATTTATATCCAAATAAGTTCGATTTTGATTGCAAGCGTATAATCTACTTTGAGTATTCGGGATCGATCCACGAAAATAATTATTCAAATTATTTAATCTAGATCTTACTGTTGAATCAAGTAAAGGGTGAAGAATAATAGAATTTGAGAATTAATCAAACTAAAGATATAAAATAAAAACTAAATGGTTCAAACTAAAGAGAATTGAGCTTGAATGATATAAAATAAGGGTGTTGGTTGATAATTCTTCTACTTCATTCATGTTCACAAGATGTCCGCTTACTTTCGAAGTAGTCCGCTTGTGAATCTAGATAATTAGTCTGAAATCAAACTACTTGTTTCTAGGGCGGCACATACAACCCACCTATAATCCAAACGACTTGTCTCAACAAACTATAGTTACACATAACAGATAGTTTTCATCTATTTAATTGAGTTGTTTAATGACTTAACTAACTTTCCTAAACGGAATTGCTTTCTGTCATCCCCTCTTCTATCATCCCCCGTCCAAACGTGTTAATAACTGAATGTCATCCTCATCCCATTGCATCCTATCTCCTCTGGCGGTAATCTCCGCTTACTCAGATGGGAGGAGGAAGGGTGAGGGGGGAAGGAGTGAAACAGAGAGGCGTTGGGAGGATGAGCGTTGCAAATCAGAGAGGATGGAAAGGGATGGGGAGGGGGAAGGAGTTATCGCTGATATTAATTAACTAGAACAGTTATATATAAATTAGAACATTTATATGTTTTAAGTACAACAGTTATGCTTTTAAGTAGAACACTTATATGTTTTAAGTAGAAGAGTTATGTTTTTAACTAGAACAGTTATATTTTTAAGTAGAACAGATCTGTTTTTAAGTAAAACAGTTATGTTTTTAAGTATAACAGTTATATTTTTAAGTAGAACAGTTATGTTTTTATTAAATAGAACTTTTTTATGTATTAACTAGAACAGTTAAGGATTGTTATAATTACAGAGAGAGAGTGAGCAAATCAGATGAGGAGGAGGGGGAGAGGGAGTGAAACAAAGAGGGAGAAAGAGATGAGCGAAACAGAAGGGATGGAGAGGGAGCGAAACAGATAGGAGGGAGGGATGAACGCATGGTTTCCAAAAACAGAAATGACATTTACGATAAATTTTCAAAAATGAAAACGCATTTTTAGGGATGATGGGATCTGGGGATGATTCTTATCAACCCTGTTTCCTAAAATCATTCTTTCGACATGTCAAATTATTTCAATAGAAAATTTTTTCTGTACCCCTCAAAACTGAGGAATTGGTGGATTTGCCCCTCAAAATTTATTTATTCTCTTTTTGCCTCCCTAAAACAGAGATTTTTTCTCTAAATGCCACTTTGTCCTATTTAATAATATAAATAACATATAAATAATAAAGGTAAAAATTTATGACCATTATACCCAAAGCGAGTAGAACCCAGTCGCTGAGCAACCAATCGAACCCAGTTTGGACTAAGCCCATTCGATCTCCTATCATCTTCTTCTCCCTCTTTGATGCTCTATGATAATGAATCCTAGATACCTCGAACCGCATCCTCAGCAGTCCAAAAAAGGACTGCTCCAAGTAGTCTTTTTCATTTTTTTTAATTTTTAAAAATTATAAAACTCAAATGGAGAATCCAAAGCGTTGATCTTGGTAAGTTTTATCGGCGATATATTTTCATATAAGTTTTATAAAATTTGAAGTTCATTTGATACTTCATTAAGTGACCAAATTATGAACGGATTAGAATTAATCAAACCAGGTTCGTTCATTTGTTGACCACTTGATCTAGTATCAAATTAACTTCAAATTTTATAAAACTTATATAGAAACGCATAGCCGATAAAACTTAACAAGATCAACGGTTTGAATTCTCCATTTGAATTTTACAATTTTTAAAAATTAAAGAAAATGAAAAGGACTGCTTGGAGCAGTCCTTTTTTCGGCTGCTGAGGATGCGATTCCCTAAATACCTCGATCAAGCTCTTCAATGCTAATTCCCTCCGTCTCCGCCCCCATAAATAGATTGACGAGTGCACCGATGTCCTCTCTCGCACGGCCTTTGTCTCCACCCCATATCCTATCAGCCTCGACCTCGACATTAGATACTGTTGCAACTCTATCCTCCAGATGCAGTTCCGACGGAATTGTTGCAACTGTTGTTTATTCTCGTAAACAACCAATTCAGAGCTGTAGAAAGATCATCCTCAAAACAAGACGATGCTTCAAGTAAGTCCCTCGTAACTGACAAACTGAAATTCATCGAAGCACGACCTAGAAACAACATTTTATTTTTCAAAGTAGAATCGTACAAACTTTTTCTTCTCTATGTGCTGTCGATTTCAATTTGAAACAATATCTCTTTTTTATGGAGCATATATGAGAAGTACCATTCCTCTTACCATTTTCATGCACTGTATGGTAATTTACACAATAAAAAAATTTTGTGGTTAAACATTTGAATTTTGAAGTTAAAATATTTGGACCATATGGCACTTTTTGTATCTTTAAAAGTGGTTGAGTTTCAATTTTGATTCCAAGTTGCATTAGTAGACTACTAGACTGGTATTAGCAATTTATTTGATTGATTTTTGTGCGATGGTGTGTATTTAGTAATAGTAGGCCAATGAGAAACAAATTAGGTAAATTGAGCTTAAATTGTAATTTTATTTTAATTAGCTAGCAAATGTGCTTTATGCTTCTTGTTGACTAATTTATTCTTTCTATTTTTGCATTGAGTCAAGATAAGGGGTATCTTCACCTATGAGGTAGTCGTTCAATCGGAACCACAATCAGGTCTCATCTATTTTTGGATAATTTCCTTCCATACTAATCTTTTACCAAATGTTGTCCCTGATAAATTTTAGTTCAAAATGCGTAATGTTGTTTATTACTTTGGGTTCATCTGCAAATACTGACGTATTTCTATTTTTCCTTTTAATGTTGTTCAGAGTTCAAACTTGTTGATGACTGTGAAGTACTGATGCTTGTAAAGTAGTTCTAAAGAGTTCTTCTGCACTCAGTAGTTCTAAAGAGTTCAAATATTTCATTGTTTAGAATTTTATACTTTTTCAATTTGTTGATACTTGTGAACTATTGAAGTATTGATGTATGTTTAGAATTTGCACTTAAAATTTAGGAAAGTTAATTATGTTTCGAAATCGATGATGCTTGTTTGCTTGTCATATTTGGTTTTTATGTACTGTATAATGATTCTAAAATTGCACTTTATTTATGTATGTTTCTAATTTGTTTTCAAGTACTTTGAATGTCAGTATGTACTTGCAATGCTTTCACTGAAATTAATTTAGACTAATCAGTATTATCAGTATTATTATAAATAAAAACCCGTGGGTGTCAAGAATTACTTTTTTCAATCTGGTTCGACACGCCAACCATTTTCCCTCTCTGTGTTGTGTGATTAAATTTTTTTTGCATTTATGTAACCTTAAACTCTATAAATATTTGTGTGACGGGTTTTATTAGTAATTAAATTGACCCGATTCAGCAGTAACAAATATTTGGCAACGCAATGTTCTGGCTTTCATTTTTTCGACCCCTTCCTATTTTGGTATCCAGACCATGTCCATAGCGTTTCCGCTATATTTTGTGCAGATCGGAGATCTTATTCTGCCTTTCGTTCTCTTCTGTAATATTAGTAATCTGTTAGAGTGTTAGCCTAATTTTTTTTTTGTACTTTCTTAGGTTTTGTTTTTCTCTGTAGCCTCCACAAGACCACCACCTCTCCCCATTTCCTCTTTCTCCAATCTGCATCGCTTCTATGGCCCTCATGTACATCGCCTTTTGATAGAGAAGATCAGAAGGTCCTGAGTTGCGGTGTCTCTCTATCTCAAGTTTAATTGGGAAGTTTCATTGGCCAATTCATCAAGTTTAAAACTGCGCTTGCACGCATCCACCACTTCAACTTTGGTCGACTGCAAATCATCACTTACATACGTTGCAAGAGTTCACCTCCCTCTCTCAACTTGACATTTGCAACCCCCGTAAGTCTTTCCTTTTCTTGATAAATTTTGGTTCTTATGCTACATCTTCTCTCTTCCTTTCAAATTCTTAATCTGGAAATTTTCTAGGGTTTGCTTTGCCTCTCTATTTCGTATTTCTCAAGAATTATTAGATGGCATTTGAAATTTTTATTGTAGATAAACCATGGTCATATACATCTTCTATAAAATTTTCAGAATTTTTGGACTTACGGATTAATTATAACAAATTTTTGTAGTCAAGCGAATTAAATTCAGGAATCCGTACCAGCAAATGTGTCTGAAGTCTTATGGCCTAAATCTCTAAGAAAGAGACGGCTAAGCTTTCTCCAAAAATTACAATAACTGTATCTTGATGTCTATTTTTAGATCTAAAAATTTCAAAACCAAATTCCAAACAACGAATAAATGAAAATTCGGAAATCGAAGTGAGGTCTGATTGTACTGGAAAAGAGATACCAGTAAACTGGTCTGATTTCAATGTTGTAGATAAACCAAATCCCAGCTTTTTGTTACTCCATTCACCTTGCACTAAAATTTGTAATTGAAATGATGATCCATCAAGAATGGACAAAAAAATTCATAAAAATGGTGATTTGAATCTCAATTCTTAATTACACTTTAATTTCAACTGTTTTATCATTAATGTGCCTATCCAATTATGTCCAACTATTTTTAATTATATTATGATATCCTAAATTCTAATTCTTTTTCCAAGAACCAATTAGCGTGATTTGCTGGATATTAAAGGAAAAAAAATAGAAATGCACAATTTAGTGTGTCTCATTGGCTATTTGGTGTTCTTGCCTTAGAAATTGCAAGAAACATTATGGATAAGTAGGTCTCTCCCTATCAGTGCTTTTCATTTACATCCATTTGTTCAATTTTAAAATTGGAACTTGATTGCACTGTGTAAAATTTGACAAATAATAATAATCTTTGTGTAATATTAATGTATCATTAGCTGATATCCTTCTGGTAATTTTTTTAGACTATTAAAGTACGGAATGCAAACAGAATACCCTTTTTCATATGATCATGCATGTGTTAACTGTGTAAATTAGAATTAATGATGATATATGCTCTTTTTCTGTTTGAATGAAAAATACTGATTTCATTGTTGCATGTTGAAATCCTTATTAGCACATGCATGCCTTAGTTTACAATGGTGAATTGCTGGATATTTAATAAGTGGTGTGGGCATGAGGAACCAAAAGTTTCAGAAACTGATTTAGTGATTATACCAGGTTTAACAACTAATGATGGTAGAACTTGATGACTGTCGTGATGCATTTTCTACAAAATTAAACTCCTATTTTTCAAATGTTATTTATTTTTCTTATGTTCAGTGAATAACTGAATATATTTACAAATAATTTAAAATATATATTTATAAACTAACATTATGTTTTAGATAATATAAAAATATATTATTTGTATAAATAATATAAAACAATTATTTAATTATTTAAATATTTAAATAATTACGATAAAATATATTTTAAAAAAAAACTTATGTACTTATGTTTATATCAAACTTTATTGCAAGAAAATCGTTAAATAATTTCAAAATGTGGAATGATAAACGAAAACAACAGAAAAATATGGATACCTACTCAAATGAAATGAGATTCAAGCTAAGTTTTTATGCCTTGGTAGATATTTAAATGTGGAATGATTAACGTAAACAACAAGAGAACAACAGAAAAATATAGATACCTACTAAAAAAAAATGAGATTCATGCTAAGTTTTTTATGTTTTGATAGATATATTAAAAGTTTAAAACAAACACATAATTTGGTACTTCAAATTACAGTAGACATCAAAACAAGAGCTTTCTTATCTTCATAAAAATTGTTTTGTTTGTCCCATCACAGAAGTGTTGCATCAAGTATTGCATAATTGTTCTGTTTTATGCCTTCATAAAACAAGAGCTTTCTTACATCAAGTATTACATACATAATCCTCATCCTATAAATACATTTTGCATCCACTATGTTTGTTCGCATATATGTTGATCTTTTCCTTTTAATTGAGCTATTGCATTTACAACGTATTTTTGGTTTTCTTCCAAGGTAATTACGTTTCCTCCTTATTAGCCATGTTTCTTTTTCTTCCAATTCTCTTACCTTTTTCTATACACCACATTTGCAGCGTTATAACCTTTCACATCTTCCTCCATCCAACAACATTTCAATGACTACACCCGATATAGATATCGAAGACAATGGCTATTTTAGGGATGACGATGACAACTTTTCTGACAATGCGTCCATTCATAGCTTTGAATAACTACAAATATAATTTTTATTTTTAAACTTTCTTGCCCAGTAATATCTCCCTTATCTTATTCTCTATCATTTTCTAATTCAGTTTGTTTTATTGTCCTGTTTACTCATGTTCAATTTAATTGTACATTTTGCCATTATTTTTTTTCCTTCAAATTAACCGTTCACATTTTTTTTCAAATATTTTTTTTATATTTCCGTAATAAAATATGCTCCTAAGTAATTATATTATTACATTTAACAAAATAAGTATTTTTTTGTCCTTTTAATTGGTCGTATGTATGGCATATATCGAGCGAAGCTCGATTTCCCCACCTAGTTATTATAAATAAAGATGCGTGGGTGTCATAGTTGTTTCGGTAAAATGCTGCCCGACACGGCAAATCATTGCGTTGAATTTTTCATCGATTTTTGAAATGGTAACTCTATAGGCAATTGTGTGTTTACTCTTATAGTCCTATGATTGACCCGGCTCACCAGTTAGTGTTCAGCCAGCTCAATTTTCCCTTTCCACACATCCCTATCAAATTTCATCTTCTCCTTCTCCTCCTCCTTAGAACTTGCTCAACCACAAAACCTCTGCTCCGTCAATCTGGTCTCACCTCCTCCCTCCGTTTGTCCTTCTCTTCTCCGACAGATCGGTGGACCCACAAAATCCGAAACCCTAGAAATCGGTAAGCTCCGTTTAAAAATTAGTTATCTATTTATCGCGTCCAAATCGAGTCTCATTATTTACTTTGCTGCTAATTTTTCATATTTTTGTTCAAATTAAAGGATTTTTTTCCCGTTTCTCTTCTCTCTTGGAGTCGATCTTCCTTCGTCGTCTCCTGATGAAAATTATCAAGTCAAGAAGGCTCCCTTTTTAGGATCCATGCAGAAAAAATGAAATATCAGTCGCCTCTCTGTCTCTCTCGCTCCTCTTCTCTTCTATGAACGAAACAACAAAGAAAAAGGTTGTATTTGTTGTGCTCTTCTTGGTTCTTTGATTTTTCAAAGGTTAGTGCCACATTGCTTTTCTTCGATGGTGCTAGGTTTTGGGGAGTGAAGGTCAGATAGCTGCTTGATTTTATTTTTTTATAAATCCAGTTAACATATCTACTTGATACATGAAATAAAATAAGTTATCAAGGGCTTTACTGCAATTTTTTTGACATGTTTTTGCTGTCTTATCTGCACAAATTTAAAGGTATAAAAGGAAAAAAAAAATGGGCTTTTGTTGTTTTTAACTACGTTAACTTCTCTTTGACTTTCTCTTATTTAACTATTTTAATGTCTTTCGTAATTAAGTATGAAAATTAGGGAGAGCAATACTTAACTATGGATTCTTCCCAATTTACTTATCATCTAATTAATCTCTAATTGTAGGATCTGTTACAGCTCAGTTGATACAGTGATTTATTATAGTGGTAAGTGAAAATCATGTGTGTTATATGAATCTCTCGGCATCCCCACAGGCCTCTTCGGTGGCTACTACCGAGTCGTCTTCACCGGACTTCCACCATAATACAAATGGCACTCTTCATGGTGAATCCACACCTCCACTTTGGCTACACCAACCGCACTCGGGCCCGTACCCTCACCCTCAACAACGCTCCTTTTCACCTCAACGCAGGTGTTTTGACTCTACCAATGGCATCAACTACACGAGCATGTTCAAGGCCCAGCTTGATGCCGTTTGCACTGCCATGAAGAGAATTGACTACGACTACAGGTATATCACCCGGGGGAGACGAGGTGGCCCACAACGGTAGAGCACTGAACTTAAAGAAATTTTATGATTTTCTCGAGAAAGAAACAGTTATGGTCAAGGTGCCTTTGGTGTTATGTTTAGTGCATTGAAGAGTTATGTTCTTCAAAAGTTCAGGTAATTTCTGGAAGTTAGTTCTTTAGTTTGGGCCAATTTTACAAAAAAGTTCATATAGTTTAATTTGTTCTCCCAGTTTCAATTTTTTATTTTTTATTTTTATGTGAGGAGCTTATATCTGATAATGAATACTTTCTTTCAAAGAAAATAGTCAATGGGTTATCCTCTTTTATTCCATGGTCTGTTTACTTGAACAAATGAAGAAATTTGTAAAAAAAAAAAAAAAAAAAAAAATTCAGCAACTTTTCTAACTAAAGAATCCAATCAAATTCTTGAATAAACATTAAAACCTTATTTTCTGAGATTTGACTTTCTGGTTGTGCACGCCTTAAGGTCATTTGAAATGTTTTAAATACATTTGAAATTGTAATTATTGCATAATGAATGCAATTAACTTGGGTTCTGTTACTATTATGTAATTACTGCATAATGAATGCAATTAATCTGGGTTCTGTTACTATTATGTCTATATATATATATAGAGAAAGCCTTCAATCAAAGCGCTTTGACCGGAGTCCCAGTTAAACCCCGTCAGATCTCAATTTTGAAAGTTCAAACGACCGATCCGAACCGTCAAATATGATCTCCATATTGAAATCTCCTTGCCGACCAAAATTTTCATTTTTTTGAATTTTTTAAGTATTTTTTTCGGATTTTCAAAAACAGCAATTTTTGTAGGGTTCAGAACAAATTAGATTAACGATTTTTGAAAATCCGAAAAAAATACTCAAAAAATTCAAAAAAATGAAAATTTTGGTCAGTAAGGAGATTTCAATATGGAGATCATATTTGACGGTTCGGATCGGTCGTTTGAACTTTCAAAATTGAGAACCGACGGGGTTTAACTGAGACTCCGGTCAAAGCGCTTTGATTGAATCCATTCTCTATATATATATGATGGTATGTGAGAAAATACTGTGTGTACCTTTCCAATTGAGGCTTTGTTCTCTATATTATTTATTTTCAGACGTATTATTGTTGTTGTTTTTGTTATCTATATATATTCTTTACTTTTAGAGGTATTATTGCTGCTGTTTTTGTAACGCGAAAATTCGTAATGAAAATTAGGTTGTTGAGCTAAAATTATGTTTTCTTCTTTTATGTATAGGTGAGAGGTGTCAATGTCTACTTTGACTACACTGCCGTGAAGAGACTTGACTACGACAACAGTTATATCACCTTGGGGAGAATAGGTGGCCCACAACAGCAGAGCACTGAACTTCAAGGTGAAAGTACCATATAGGACTCCTCTGAGCACTGAACTTAAAGAAATTTTATGATTTGCTCGAGAAAGAATCGGTTACTGTCAAGGTGCCTTCAGTGTTATGTTTAGTGCATTGAAGAGTTATGTTCTTCAAAAGTTCAGGTAATTCCTGGTAGTTCTTTAGTTTAGGCCATTTTTACAAAAAATTTCATATAGTTTAATTTGCTCTCCCAGTTTCAATTATTTATTTATTTAGTTATTGTGAGGAGCTTATATCTGATAATGAATCTTTTCTTTTAAAGAAAATAGTCAATGGACTATCCTCTTTTATTCCATGGTCTGTTTTACTCAAAATTTCTTGAGAAATTGAGTTATGAAAATATGAGATATGAATATATGATTGATATAATATTCAAATGCTACAAAAATATCCGGTCTAATTTGCAACTGAAACTTACTTTGATAACATGTTTATTGCCTAATATAATATTCTGAAATTAATAATTCGGTAAATATGATTTGCTGCTGTTATGTTGGAGCAACTAGATGGTGTCTTTTATCAAGGAAAGTTTACCCAAAAGAAAATAGGATTGTATATATCTTGGTCCCAGTTTTAATCAAACTGAATAAGATACATTGTAAAAGGGATATGCAATTTAAGAAGAGTGATAGGTGTTGAACCAAAATTCTTTAACTAGAATGGTCAAATGGATCACTGATAATGGTGGCACTTGCCTGATTCGATCCTTCTCTTTGTATTGAAGTCCATTGATTTGTCCACTTTCTATTCATATTTTTTTACTTTGCAAAAATGTACTAACCTTTGGATTTTTACGAACAGAAATGTCAACTGCAAGATGTTAACCAAAGAAACTTAATTGATGTCTTAAGGACTTTTAATACAATGAGGTAATTATATTTTACTATACATACACTTTTCTTAATATAATAATAATAATAATTATAAAACATATATAGTAGTCTTTTATTATATATAAACATCTAGAAATACACTACCACGTCAAAAGAAAAGAAAAGAAAAAAAAGTAATTTCCCAATAAAAAATCCTTTCCAATTATAAGAAGAATGATGATTGGATAATATGTTGATAAATAAAAAATGCCGGATGAATGTAGATATCAAGATTTATGGAAGTGCAAAAAGACAGTTGCTGACCTTTATGGCTTCATGTAAGATTGTAGCCTTTTATGTATGATTGCAGTGTTTGTTTAATTTTAGCGCACCTTGAATTAGCTTAATATATTTATATAATTCTTTTCAATGGTTTAGCAACTTAGCATGCCAGTATGAATCGTGTTGGTTTATTGACTGAATGATAAACTTTACTTGGATTATGGAAGATAAATACATTTATAATTATACTACATTTTCAGTGCCAAATAGAAGCCAAGAGTCAAGACTGTCAACTGTCAAGAGTGACAATGGTCCATCTCTGGAAGGCGTTGTACAAGGCTTGAAAAAGTAATAATTTTAATATTTTCTTTTAATATGTTTCTAGCAAATAAATTCTAATTTCTTCAAATTTCAGATTGTTTATGATGGAAGCCTAGATGGAACTCAGGATCCTGTTTACTAGCTGTTACAAGTTTATGCAGGAGCATATTATAAGCAACACTTTATTATACCACAATAAGTTAGATATGTGGACCAACTTGGGTTAATATTTGACTGAGCCGTTAAAAAAAAGGGAATAACAATTATTGCTCTATCAACATATTTAGACCTTTATATGTCTTTAACTAACTCTATCCATTTAAAATATTAAATTCTCATGACAAATTAGAGACTTCTCATGAAAAACTTCCACGCCAAGCGAATCAAATTACAATATGATCAGACTATATAATAAATAATCAATGCATACAATACTGAAATTTGAACAAAATTTTTTATAGAATAAAGATCAATTTGTTGCAGGGAATCGATAATAAATAGTTAGTAAAAATTTCTGTATCGAGCGAGCTCGATGTGGCCCTCTATAATTATTGCAGTTATAATGTGCAGTTTAACTCTGAATAACCTTCAGGTAGAATTTGAAAGATAGCTCTATCATTTTGTTATCTATTTTCCAGTTACCAATTTATTTTTATTTATAATGTAACTGCTATAAAATGTAAAGAACTGTTTTTCGTTTATTTTAATTAGGCATTAATATACAAAGTTCACCTCTTATCCCCCCCCCCTCTCCCTCTCTTTTTAAAGTTCGATTTGTTGCTCTATTAACAATTAGAATTTAGAAGAGTAACTGATACAAGTAATTAATGATATTGAATTAATTTAAATTAAATCTTTAACATCATATATCAATTACTCGATACATTGAATTATTTAACGTAATTTTCTCATTTTAAATTTCCATCAATGGTAATCGCTGGTAATTTTAATTATTACACAAGAATCATTTCTAATAATTTTAATTAAAACAATGTTATAAGTCATCATTTTAGCTAGATAAGCTATCACTTATTTCCAATAGTTTTTTTATACGGTTTATGTTTTGATTCTATTTGTTAATGCTTTGTCCAAAAAAAAAAAAGAAGCGATTTGTTCGATATGCAAAGACCAAAAAAAATTAATATGCAATTCTTTTGTTTCAGTTGATGAATTAATGATCAATTTTTGATGTGGCAATTTATTCAAACACATATAATCATCAAAGATACAATTTTCTCGAATTAAATTAAAAGTTAGAAAAATTTTCCATATGAACAAAGGCTAATTAACTTTAATAAACTTGAACTTACAAAAAGTTTTGTCAATTAACGTTAATAAATCTTAATATTAACTTAAAACAAAGTCCAAATAAATAAAAACGCAGTGAAATAATTTCAACACAAAACCATATGATCACACTGTATAATATATAAAATTATCATTACAAATGATAATCAGTAATTGAATATGAAAAATTCCGATAGAACAAATAATATCTGTTGCAACCAACTGATAATAAAGAAAATAATAAAATTTTCTGTATTTATTTTTTCATAATTTATCTATTTGCACTATAGTTAATAGATGTAATAAACTGCATTGCAATAAAATATATTGTAATAGTAAAATTCAATAAAAAAATGAGTGGAAACATAGGTCGCGCAACGCGCGACAGCCCCACTAGTGCAAATAAAGGCATCAAAATACTAAATTTGTCCAATACATATAAGCTTCTACTAGTGCAGATTACAAGTATTGTACTGATATATCTTACAATTGGTACATCCAGCACACCTTACAAGTTCAGCTTATATTTGCAAAATAAAGCCACTTACAAATGTAATTAAAGACAATAAATGGTTATATTCAACCTTAAAAAAAATACAATAAAATCCACACCAATAAACTAACAATAAACATATAATTAAATAAAAAATGCTACAATCAACACTGAATACAAATATCTCCTCTTTGATAGTCTCTTCACCATCAACTTGCTCGATGTCCTCTTCATTTTGCTACAATCAACCTAATCAAAAGTTCACCACTTGTTTGTTCAAATTAAGCAATGTGACCAATGATATATGTGTACAGTACTTGTTTTTGTCGATGCTTATATTTGAGAAAATTGATAATGTAGCACAAGTAACCTAGAAGGAAGTTGCTAGTACAATTGAAATCCCATGTTTCAGTCTACCAGTAGATAAATTTTGGAGAAAAGTATCAGTCAGGGAGTCACTGATGATACATGGGGCAACCAAATTACCCAAATCGAAGCATTGTAAATTGAGGAAATAATGAAACTCCACCTGTGGTCCAATTCTAGCGCCTTACATCTAGCACTGGGTCTGTCGTGCATGGCAGAGGAGAAGTGTTAGGGTTTAGAGAGAGGAGCAAGGCGACGTAGGCGGTCGAGATCTATCTAGGGTTCTTTCGCCACGTGGTCGCTTGATCGTTGTTGGTGTGGAACGGGAACCGCCTGATGAAACAGGCACATACAATTTCTCCTGGTTTTATCGAGAGGAGAGAAGAGGAGAAAGTTTCTACGTTTCTGGTTTGTGCACGAGAGAGAGGAGTTTCAATTCGATTTGGGTTAGAATCATTAGGGGTATAATAGTCACATATTTATTATTTTTTTATTTAATAATATTTTAAGACATGAAATATGTTAGAAGGGTAAATGGAGGAGGGGTTCGAATTTTTGGAGGGTAAAATCAGGAATTTTGATTTTCGAGAGGCAAATCCACCATTTCCTCAGTTTTGAGGAGTACAGAAAAAATTTTTCCTATTTGGCAATTAAACCATTAAAACTCTTATGTCTTATCTAACCTAAGATTCAACTTTAGTTCCTTGGCTTAAGGTAAACTAGTCTATCTCCTAGATCTAAAATATCCCTTAGCTTTCGTCTGTTGGGAATAGATCTTCATTTTTGGCTTATGATCTTGATCTCATCTTTCGAACTGTTGATCATCTATGAGTATTGATATAATTGAATTAATCTAAGTTTCATTAGATTTAACTTCATAAAATTCAAGGTTGGCATAATATTGACAGAAAAATACCAAATCTACTCAAACAATTCAAGTATAACAAATAAATAAGTAAAGCATAAGAAACAAAACTCAATAAACAGAGTATTAAACTAACTAATCATGCAAACTAAAGTAAGTATATATTTCTCAACCATAGCCCCTAATCAAACTACTCAAGTATGATAATCATGACAACATAAATCAAGATATCAATCAAGAATTAATGAGAGATTATAACAAATCAGAGTCAAAATCATAATATGAAAACGTCCTATCATATCATAGAAACCATCTTGAATGTCTGGTGCACTAACTTCTCTTGTTAGATCATAACCACTTAAAAATGTTAATAATTAGAATAAAAAACATGAGACCCTACTTGAACTACCCTAATCGTAAACCCCCACCTGAACCAGAACCCTAACCCTAACCCCAAAAGCATCCATGTTATGGCTAGATTTTACAACACTCCGTGACTGAAGAAAATAATATTTTAGTAATATTTTCGAAAATCAATACTAGGCAATATCAATTTTTCAAAAACCGATATTATTATCGGATTTTCAAAATAGAATATTGTGATATTATTTATATAATTCGAATTATTTCAGTAATATTTTTGAAATTTAATAATCTTTTAATATTATTGTTTTATTTTTTCAGGACACGACCAGATCCAGGGCACACTTTTGGGCCTAACTAGGAATCAATGTCCACTGTTGGGTCCTTTGCAGCCTAAAATTTGTCACTCAGTCCAATAATTGTCAACTGTGTCTCTACTTGCCACCAATGCACTAACCCAAAATTTTAAAAAATAATATTAAAATAATATAATCCAATAAAATTAATATCAATTTAATCAGTTTAATATAAATAGTATCGCAAGATCGGAATCCTGGATTCCGAACAGTGCAGTAAAAGGAAATTTTGTCGTTTTTCATGGTTTTATTGTACTTCTATCATAAACATTAATTAAATATATAAAATTTTAATATTAAATTAATATATTATGAAATTTTAGTAATATATTTTGAAGATAAAATATTAAATTAATATATTTTATTTTACTTCTATATATAAAATATAATTATTAATTTATTTTATTTTACTTTACTTCTATTTACAAAACAATATAAATTATTAATTTAATTTTACAATTTTAATTAAAATATGATTATTAACTAATATAATTTAACTAATATAATTTAACTAATTTAATTTAATTAATGCATATGATAAAATTAAAATTAATTTTAATTACAAAAAATATAATATATATATTTAAATTTTAATTTATTAATTAATATAATTAAAATATTTATAATAAATATTATTAATTTAATAAAATAAATAAAGTAAAAGGGAAAAGACTAAAAACTGATTTGATTGGGCGGTGGATTCCTGATATGCTTAGATCGGAATCCTGGATTCCGATCTAATGTTAGATCGGATTCCTGGATTCCGATCTAAGCTTAGATCGGAATCTGAGAATCTGATCTAAGCTTAGATCGGAATCCAGGATTCCGATCTAAGCAATAAGTTCGCCACACAACGGCACATTATTTGATTTGATAGGGAATTGACGTGAAGTTTTAAATCTGTTTGCTAATATCGGAATCTCAAATTCCGATCTTATCACTATAAATAGTTGGTCGTTATCACAATCTTAATATCATCTATCTTTTCCAATTAATTCTTAGTCATATAGAAATGTATTCAATTAGTGTTTTTGTCAATCAATCTCCCTTTAATCCAGCAAATAATTTTCGTTTTGATGTTTTTCCACAAACTGATTATGAATCTATTAAACAAATAATTTTGTCCTCATTAGGAATTTATCAAGGTGAGTTCAATTTGAGAATTGTTTCGCGTTTCAACGTAATTATGGACGGAAGGTTTCAACAAATTATTTTGCCGGTGAACTCTCAAAATGAATGGCGATACGTTCAACACGAGTGCTTTGAGGCAAGGCGACTTGATGGTCTAGAAATGCATGTCGATTTACTTCCGGCACAAGGTAAATTTAATTTTGAATTTAATTATGTGACATTTAATTTTGAATAATAGAATTATGTGCTTAAATATATATATATTTATATTAATATTAACTATGAAAATAATAATTATAGAATAATAATTAAAATCATATTAAAATCATATTAAAATCATATTAACTATAGAATAATAATAACTATGAAAATGCGATTTATAAATAATAATTAAAATCATATTGAAAATCATATTTTATTAATATTAACTATGCATAAAAACATAAATAAGAACAATTTCTAGAAATGACTTTTAATAAGTAATATTTAATATCGTTATTAACTACGTTTTTGTATGTGATTACTACAATATTAACTACGTTATTATTTAACTACAATTTTTTTATGTGATTGTAACACATTTTTTTTATTATAATTAGGTGGTTATTATAATTATAATTATAATGAACAACAAAATTATGAGGAAGAAGAAAACCAACAACCAAATGCAACCAATCAAGAAGAAGATAATGAAACCATTACATTAGATTGGGATCCTTGGGACCCTAACAGTATAGATCCTCGTGATAGTACACTTCAGGAAGAAGAAGGTACATACTACGAGTCTTACACCGGTCAAGGCACTTGGGAACATGGTGGTAGTAGTAGGCAAGAACATGGTGGTAGTAGTAGTAGTAGGCACGGCCGGCCACAAGAAGAAGAAGATGTCGTTCAAGTAAACGAAGAAAACGAAGAAGAAACACGTCGACTCGATGATTTATACGACCGAGGTCCCGGTTTTCAGTCAGACTATGCAACAGGTGAGGATTTTAGTGATGAAGAAGTGGACTTATTTGAGTCAGAGGGAATCGATGGTGGACCCCAATCAAACGTGAACCCCAATCACCAGTATTACCTTACAGGAAGGACAGAAACATACCATCCCGTAGGGCAATTTCTAGATATTTCTGAGTATAGAAATTCCGTACCTCAACCGTCTCACCCTCATGGATCAGGGCCATTAGCAGAAGGGACAATTTTTTTCTCGAAAGAGCAACTCATAGGAGAGTGTCAAAAATACTGATTACGTTTAAATGTACAACATAAAACCACTGCTAGTTCTCCGAAAAAATTAATATTGAACTGTAAGGAATATGGTTGTAAGTGGCGTATGTATGCCCGTACAGAAAGAGAAGGCAAATTTTGGAAGATAATAACGAATGAACACGAGCATACATGCGTGAGGAGGGCCGGAGACTTCACACATGATAATTTAACGGCTGAGGTTATTGCCAACTGTATTACAAATGCAGTAAAGAGAGATGTCGGTATTTCCTTACCCGACGTTAAATCTCTACTGGAGAAAGAATACCCGAATGTGGTGCCCACTTATAACAAGATTTGGCGGGGACGAGAAAGAGCAATCGAACATCTTTTTGGTCCATGGGAAGATTCGTACAACAAACTACCGAGTCTTTTATTGGCTATACAGAGGACGACACCCGGCACGCAGATAAAGTGGTTGTTTAAAAGCGTAGGTGATCCGAACAGAGCTATGTTCGAAGCAGCAGCATGGGCATTCGGGCCTTGTATCGCGGCGGTTCCGTATATTAGGCCCGTGATTAGCATTGATGCCTCTTTCTTATCAGGTCGCTATAAGGGTAAATTCTTAGCGGCTTGCGGTTACGATCCTGAGCAACGGCTTGTTCCGTTAGCATTTGCTTTAGTGAGAACGGAGGATGAAACTTGCTAGTGTTGGTTCATGAAATTTCTAAGGGAACAAGTGGTGGGACCAAAAAAATTTTGTGTTGTCTCAGACCGTCATTGGGGAATAAGGAACATGTTTAAAAGACCACAGTACGGATGGCAAGAAAGTGCGGAGCCTGCATTGGCCGTACATCAGTATTGTATGCAACATTTATGTGAAAATGTGTACAAGGTTTCTGGTAAAGACAAAGGTATACCACACAAATTTAGAAATAAGTTGGCTAACAAGAAAAAGAAACGGCCATTCATGAAAATGTGGGAAGAACTCCGAGTGACAAACCCTGAAGTTATCGATTATCTTAAGAAGTGTGGTAAAGAAAACGAGACAGATACCAATGAGCGAATGAGACCAGAGAGGTGGGCACAAACTTTTGACACTGGTGCACGTTGGGGTCTTATGACTAGTAACGGATCTGAAAGTCTAAATAGCCGGTACAAGGTTGAGAGAAGACTCCCAGTTGTTGGACTCGTAGAAGGCACTTGGTATAAGACTGTGCAGTGGTTTAATGAAAGGAAGCAAATAGCATTGGGAAGACAGGCAGATGGAGAACGGTGGCCAAAAGAGGTGCAATTAAAAGTCATGAAGCATACTCTTAAAGCGGGTAAGGATTACCGTTGTATACTTTACCTAAAATTAACATTCATTTATATTTACATGTTTTTTTTATATATTTTAATATTTACAGCGCTGATGACTGTGGTAACAATTGATGTTGAACGTGGAGAGTTCGAAGTACAGGTGCCCAACGAGAAAGATTTCCCTGGAAGAACGTGGAAGTACAAAGTTCTCATCAACCGAAATTATCAACCGGAAGATCCTCAACTACCGACTAGGCGTGTGACGTGCAAATGTCAAAAACCTCAACTGACCGGAATACCATGTGCTCATGTTGTTGCCATATGCGGTACATATAGATGGAAAGTAGATGAATTTATAGACCCACTATATAGTACAGAGAACATGGTTAAAATATGGTCATCAAGTGACTTCCACTGCTATGAAGACGAAGAGAACTGGCCTCGCTACGATGGACCTGTGGTGTTCCCTGATAAGAATATGATTAATCGGGGGCGGCGAAAGAAGGACCGTGATTGGATGTGGATGGATGCAATGCGAAATAATAAAAATAAAAAAAGAAGAACCACAGAGGACAACAACCCACAACCACCTATCTCTTTGGAGGAACTTCAATCTGGTAGGCGTGCCAACACGCATAGACGAACAAGTACAAGGAATAGAGCTCCGCCTTCAACAGGTAACCGAGGTGAAAGTTCTTTTTCCAGGGAGCCAGTTCAACCTGGCCGAAGTTCTGTTAGCGTAGATCCACGAACTCAAAGTCGTATTAGTCTTGGTATAGGAGGAAATGAACCACGCCGAAATTCCATTAGCGTGGATCCACGCTCAAGTTCTGCTAGATATGTCACAAGTCAGGGGACATCAATTACAAGGGACAGTCAAGGAGCATCGAGTAGCAGAGCACAAACCGGAATACGTGGTGGAATTTTACGTCTTGGCGCAAGAATAACTAATTTTGCAAGAGGAGGAAAAAAATAATTGTAATTTTTGTGGTGATAATGTATTATTTAGTTGAATTGTTCTTTTATGTGATGTGAAAAATAATTTTAATATTCGTAATACTAAGTTGAATCGAGAGCTGTTTTTTTCAGTTGAAAGTGTGACTATCTTGGTCCTTTGTCATTTTTGTTTTCAACAAATGGTACGCCTAAAAATTTTGAAATTTAATTTTAGGAAAATTGGTCCACCAATTAATATCTTAGTATTTTTGTTAGAATTTTTCAGAGCGTATTTCCCATTTTTCTAGCGCCAAACTTTTCGAATTCAGAGCTGTTTTTTCAGTTCTAATTTTTCTCATATTTAATTATCAAAATCTTAATTATTAAAAGCAAAAAAAAAATAAATTAATTAATTACACATAAATTTTCATATGAATTTTTCTTATTTTTCCGTATTTTTAAAATAATTTTACAATTTATTATCTATTTTTCTAATTAATTAAGTAGTGAATAAACAAATAAAAAGACAAAAAAAAATCTAATATAATTAATAAATTACATATAAATTTAAATTTTATTTTTTCTCATTTTTTCCGATTTTTTTAAATATTTTTTCAATATTTTCTCTATTTTTTTATTTAATTAACTAAATTAAAAACTAATAAACTAAATAAATAAATAATAAAATAAATAAATAAAAAATTAAACTTACTGTGCTCGCGCGCGGAAAGGAGGTCCGGAGCAGAATTAGATCGTAAACGTTTGATCGGAATCTGGGATTCCGATCTAACGTTAGATCGGAATCCCAGAATCCGATCTAACGTTAGATCGGAATCCGAGAATCCGATCTAACGTTCGGAATCCCAGATTCCGATCTTGCGATACTACTTATATTAAACTGATTAAATTGATATTAATTTTAATGGATTATATTATTTTAATATTATTTTACAAAATTTCGGTGCACTAACCCATACATAACTGTCCAGTTTAGCCCACAAAATTATAAATAATATTATAATCTGAATTGTACAAATATGTTTATGGTATTAAATTTTGAAAGTCCGATACTAATATCCTTCTTTCAAAAATCAATATTATACTAGCCACGCTTATAAAAGAATGATACCTTTCTTCTCCTCTCACTATCCTTCTTCTTCGCGTGAGAGCTCCAACTTCCTCTGAGTTAAGTTCTCGTTTTTTTTTTATTTAGTTAATATTTATTTGATTTATTTATTTATTTATTTATTTTACTTAGTTTAATTAGGTAAATAATTAAAAATTTAGAAAAATTATTGTAAACTTAGAAAAAAATAGTAAAAATTACATAATAAATAGGAATAATTATTGTAACTAACATTATACTTTTTGAAATTATATTTATATTTAAAAATTAGTAAAATTTAGAAAATATTTAAAAAAAAATTAATAGAAAATTTTCAAAAATATCGACAAAATTAGTAAAAATAATTTGAGATAGGCTAAAATCAGCCACGACTGACGGATAGACTCGTCAGCTACGATTATATCTCAACTTTTGAGGTTCTAATGGCTAATCTGGAACCGTTCAATGTGTTCTCCACATTGAAATCTCATTGGAGAACAAATTTTACATTTTTCTAATTTTATTTACTATTTTTTTTTTTGAGATTTTTAAAAATCATAGCTATTGAAAGGTCCAGAATTGTTTAGATTAAGAATTTTGTAAAATACCAAACAAATACTAAAAAATTTCAGAAAAATATAAAATTTTGTCTCCAACGAGATTTCAATATGGAGAATACATTGAACGGTTTAGATCGACTGTTAGAGAAAATTGAGATTTGATCGTAGCTGACGGTCTCCTCCGTCAGTCGCGACTGACTTTAGCCTATCTCAAATAATTTAGGGTAATTTTTAAATATTCAGATTAATTTAAGCAATGTTAGTATAGTTAATCCAAGTAATCTTGTTTTATTTTGTGTCGAATTAGTAAAAATAATGTAGGTAAGCCAATTACAATGGTATTAATTTATGCAAAAATAATGTTGCTAAGCCAATGTGATGGATCAATTAGTGTAGTTAAGCCAAAATGCCACTTTGACGACGAGCACCACAGGGATCAGACATACAGTAGAGTTATCGGTTTGATGCATATTGTCTTCTATCTAATGCTAGAGATTCCACGTCTCGTCGGTCTAATATTGTCGACCCTCGTCTATCTAATGCTCGAGCTTCCATGACTTGTTGGTCCGATGCTGACGCCTCTACATCTACTTCCAATGTCCTTTTACCTCTGCTGCAGCTCCTTCTGCATCTACTTCCAGTGATGTCGGTCGTCTATTTATTGCATTTGTGACCGGCACAACTACTAATTATCATTGTTTGAACATATTCAGACATGGAAGCCACTTGTGCACAAGGCGAAAATGTAGCGAAACAATGAGGTGGACACTCGTTTGTTGGGACTTGGACCGATCCAGATGACGATCACTTAGAGGTACGGATCCTTAACTGTTTTTTTTTTTTTTGCGATTTATATATATCAAATTTGAACTATCATACAAGACGTGGCCTTTCTTCTTGGTAACCGGATGGACGGATTACGATGATATAGCGTATGCCATGGAGCTTGCATTGTCGGAGGATATGGAGGTGGAAGCTCAAGCGTGCTTTCGAAAATGCGACAACAAGTAAAACGATTTTAAAACTTAAGTTTTTGGTTATTTTTTATGTTTTAGGTTGTATTTTGCAATAAAACTACAATCCTAATGTATTATAGGAAAACACATTGTATCTTGTCGACTGCACTGTGTGACAAGTGAACGACGGCGATATGAGAAGGATCACTAGATGATGAGATGATTTTATATACATATTTTGGTAGGATTTTGACTCCAAACTAAACCATTTGACTCGAGTTAGATTAATTAGGGTCATTTTAATTAGATTTTTGTGTCAAGAATGAGTTACTACCATAATTCCTACTTTAATGCAGATTTTGGACAAAAACATTGTCTGGATAAATCAATGATGATGTAGAGCTTCTCGTAAGCTTTCCACTGGTTTTTGAATCGCCTCAAACGGAGTCCGGATGAAGGAGATATGGACAAAACAGTAACAGGGCGCAGTGCTGAATTTTCCAAACGGACCATCTGAAAAGTCAGACGGACCGTTTGACTTTCGCAGGAAAAACTGCTATTTTCAGCCAGATTTCAGTCAGTCCGTCTGGAGGCTCAAACGGTCCGTCTGGAAACTTCCAGAAATAGCAGAAGTGTCCGTTTTAGAGGTTATTCTTGGTGGGATGGTTATTTTCAACTCCCAACACGTCCAGAACAATCCTCATGCGTCTCTAAACAATTCTAATGCCTATTTAAGAGGACTTTGAGGAGATTTTGAGCATACAAGCCCATACAAGTCCATACGAAGGGCATACAAGAGCATTACAAGGTGGTGTTTGAGATCCAAGGTCAAAGTTTAGGGTTAGCCATAGAAAAATCCGAGAGATTAGTCTCAAGATCAGATCGTGGCAGCGTTAGACGGGTTGTTTGCAACAAATTTGTTTAAACAAATAAGTTTACAACCATAACCCTAGAACAACAAATCAACAACTCAAAAATATCGAACAAACAAGAGAAAATGAGAAATAAGAGAAGTAACAACCAATTGCCCTTACTTTCCCTTGAACTTGTCGAAATCCCCTTATAAACGACTCGTTGCTGTTGCAAACGACCCGTCTAACGCTGCCACGATCTGATCTTGAGACTAATCTCTCGGATTTTTCTATGGCTAATCCTAAATTTTGACCTTGGATCTCAAACACCACCTTGTAATGCTCTTGTATGCCCTTCGTATGGACTTGTATGGGCTTGTATGCTCAAAATCTCCTCAAAGTCCTCTTAAATAGGCATTGGAATTGGTTAGAGACGCAGGAGGATTGTTCTGGACGTGTTGGGAGTTGAAAATAACCACCCCATCAAGAATAACCTCTAAAATGGACACTTTCTGCTATTGAAGGTTCCAGACGGATCGTTTGAGCCTCCAGATGGACCGACTGAAATCTGGCTAAAAATAGCAGTTTTTCCTGCGAAAGTCAAACGGTCCGTCTGACTTTTCAGACGGTCCGTTTGGAAAATTCAGCACTGCGCACTGTTACTATTTTGTCCATATCTCCTTCATCCGGATTCCGTTTGAGGCGATTCAAAAACCAGTGAAAAGCTTACGAGGAGCTCTACATCATCATTGATTTATCCAGACCATGTTTTTGTCCAAAATCTGCATTAAAGTAGGAATTATGGTAGTAACTCATTCTTGACACAAAAACCTAATTAAAATGACCCTAATTAATCTAACTCAAGTCAAATGGTTATAGTCACTACAACAACTATGGTCTTTTGCTAGATTTTTGTAGCTAGACTTTTACATTTATGTAGCAGCATGATCTAATGCTTGATTTGTTTGCTAGACTTTTCTAGTTTTGGTGTATCTTGTTTTATTGCATGATTTTCTTGATAGATTTTTTATTGTGTGGTTGTAATAAAAACAATTTGAGTGTTATTGCTAGATTATTTTAGTCTAGCAAAAAAAGATATTGAAATTTAATTTTTAGTTTGTTAACCTTCCACGAAAATTTTTGGCACCAATAATTTTATACTCTCTATTCTCAAACAGTAGTCGAAAGTATATAGCTAATTTTTTTTTCCATGTTATAAATTTGAGAAATTCTGCTAATGTTAAAATAAATACATATATGCCCAAAATTTTAACTCTAGCAATAAAAAAAATTTTGACGATCCAAATGTTCTATGATATGCTCTAATACATCTTTTTACATATATTGCTAAGTACATTATGGCCCAATAAAAACTAGTTGGCCCAAAGTCCAAAAGTATGGATATTCAACACCTTTCTCTCTCTCGCAGTTTATTGAAGCCATTTTTTCCGATCACCTCTCTTTTTCGAGAATTTCCATAAACGAGATGTTAGAAGAGAAGGCATTTACGAGGGTTCAGTCCGATCCGATCACATTTTCTCAGGGGTCGATCAAGGCTGAGATTGAGAATCACCTATTTGTCTCTCTCATTCCAATCCGATTCCAATCCAATCACATTTTCTCAAGGGTCGAGCAAGGCTGAGACTGAGAATCGCCTATTTTTCTCCCTCACTCGTCGCCTCGTCACGGTAACCTCTCTCTCTCACTATCTCTCGTTGTTTTCTAGATTTGGATTGATTTGAGATCTGATTGTTTGAAAAGATATGATAGATGAGAAATTTAAGTTAAGGTCAATTGATTATATTGAAAAAAGATTACTGGAACTAAAGTTAATTACAGTGTTGAATATTGCAAACTTTCAAATTTAAAGTTCATCAGAAAATTTTTGAGGTGCAATTGAAGGTTGCAGAGCTTAAGTTCATATCTTATTTAGCATTTTGTAACTCATTTACTGAGCTTAAGTTGTTATTGTTGTAATAATTTACTCATGTAAATCTCACTACATAAATGAGTTACTCGAGGTCAAGACTGGATCATATTTACCTCTTCAAATTCCATCAACACTGGTGTTGTTTTGACTGTTGTTATATGAATAATGCTGGTAAGAGAGTGGGGTTTGTGGTTGGGATGTAGTATACTGATTAGAGATTGATTCTTTGGTTTCTTTGGTTTTTCAGTTTGATAGATTGGTATCAGGTTTAGGGATTAGAAGAGGGACGAGTGATTTAGAATGATGTTTGATATCTTGTATGGAGGCTTGTTTTACTTTTGTTTAATGAAAAACATATACAGTATGTGGTTTCTGACCCCATATCTAGACACTTATAAGGTACTAAGACTAAAAGTAAAGGCAAAATTGGTGAGGAAATGTTTGCAATATCATAGAAGATGTTTATACATTATCATTTGTATAATGCAACAAATAGATATAATAATAACAATAACAATAACAAATGCAATTTCTTTCTGGTAATAGATTAACTGACAAAACTCTATATGATCAGTATTTTATTGTTTGACTTTTGAGGGGTATATAGACGGATGAAGAAGATTTGAGGGTTATACAGACAATTTTGCCAAAAGTAAAAAATATTAAGTGTCTCTCTAAATCAAAACGCTAATGATTTTTCTCCTTCCATTGATTGGTGCAAAGAAGCCAACAATGGCGACCACCCCCTCTCTCTCTCCCTCCCTCTCACCATTCTTCCTCCCAAGCCGCAAAAAGGAACTGAGATTTGAGACTATCCCCTCAACTCTTTGTCGATCTGCGACTATCCTCTCTGATTTAGGTAAGTTCTTCGATATCAATTTTGATCATATTGAAAATAAGTAGAATCATGAATTCAGGATCTACGATATGTCTTTTGTTGCCATCCTCTCTGATTTATTGTATTCAAATTAGTAGAATCGACTAGGTTTTGTTGCTTAAGTCAGATTGTTCAGTTTTGCTTCACAAATCTGAGCTAGGTTTTGTTGGTCCAATTGGGATTCTTATTAGAAAAACATTGTATTTCATTGCTTTAATTGCAATCGAGAAAACTTATGGTACTCCAATTGCTGAAGTAGCTAGCTCTAAAATTTTAGAAAATTTCTAAGTAATTCGGTAATTAACTTTACTCTCTTATTTTAGCTTGTAGTACCTCATTGACAAGTACCAGAAACAAGTGTGTGTGCAGGGTGAAAGTTTTAGTTCCCGTCAAGTACCAGAAGCTTGTAGTACCTTATTGTTTGATTAATTTGTAAGTTGTTCCCCATTGCATAAGCAATGTACATCATTGGAATTTTGATGAGACACAAATCTATTATCATTATCTATTAATTGTGTTGCATTTGCAGTTTGCACCACAAGCGAATTGTGTTGCAGCTCTTGATGTCATTGATGATTTGCAGCATTTGCTGGTAAGTTCTTGTTCCACATTTTTTTAGCGACTCAATAAGGAAACTGGTAGCGATTAATGCTGGTACCAGAACTTAAAATTAGTCCCCTTGAGTAGCTTTGTACATAATCGTGTTCATAGTATACTTTTTGGAGCTTCAGAATATTTTGCATACAAAATGTTGCATATGGTGTCTTTGATAAAGCCAGGAGTGCACTCTCTCTCTGTTTTTTTTTTCTCTCTCTCTCTCTCCAAATATGTTGTGCACTTTGTGCAGGATACATATGAGTTAGCAGGTCTTCACTGTTTCTGGCATATTAGGGATCAATTAGCTACATCACTGGCATTAGTGGACAGGTAAATCTATCTTGCTTGTTGTTTTCTCTTATTTCTAAATCGAGGTTAAATATTGAAATAGATTGTAATGTGATTAATGGAATACATGGCACTAATGCTATCTCGTGATTTTGACTACAGTACTGGCCAGACTTATGAACTTTTGCTTGGTATGTCAAGGTTTAAGTTGATTTATGGAGTTAAGATTATTTTTTTCTAATCTTGTTTACTATTTGTGTTTAATTGGGCTACTAAGGGTATATTAACTGAGGATAATTATATCTATGAAGTTTAAATTACGTGAAGTTTGATTATGTTCAGAATTGAAGCTTATGGTTTTGAAACCCATCTCTATGTTGAAAATGAAATCTAAGACCCTTTTCATACAGTAGCCCCACTCTTATATTGAAGCTTGAAGATATACTAATTTAATTTCCTCATCTTGAAAGAAAAATATAATTTAAGTTATCATACATTAATAAGATATTTTGAACCAACGAAAGCACTGACCAAGGCATGTGTTATTGCTACCCACTTAAAATACCTCTCTGCACGTTACTATCTTTTTAACTAAGTATGTGCTCAGAACCTAACCATTTGATATGCTGATTCTAATTTCTTCATTTCTATATATCTACAGGTTCATGGAATTCTGAATGCAGTAAGTATTGGGATTGCCATTTTTGCCCTTGCTACTTTGCAGGTTAGAGTTGCTTCCATATGAACAATACTTACAATTAATTTTGTCCTGCATCTGGTGACGCAGCACAAATCTTTTTGGAAGATGAACTTAAAACTTTTGGTTGTTCATGAATTTGGTTTGTTGCTATAGTGTTCTGGTACCTGTGGTTTTATTCTTGGAATGTTGCTGGTGCCTGATTTTAAATATTAGATTATGGTAAATTATCAAATTTTGTATATACATAATGAACGTTTTAATTAACAAAGTACTCCTATTTGATCAAGGTCAGCGTTTTTTTTCAACTTTTTATTTGACCAACATAGTACAAAGAACACATTTTCTCTCTAGATAATTCAGTAACATTGAAGTTACTTGATCTTTTTTGGAGTAATGGTACTTTTTGATTAATGGTAGGAATAATTATACAAAATTTTATTGCTTGATTTTTATGCAGAGGAATATAATTGGAAGCTTGTTGGCCTGGTGCTTGTGTCTCAAGGGCATTATCTAAAAGACATGGCTTTACTGGTTTAATGAATAGAAGGAACAATTGAGGAATATTTGTAGTTTTACCAGTAATTTATGTTGTCAATCAAAATGTACTGTGTGAGGAATATTTCAAATACCACAAGAAAATTATGTAATGTTATACTTGGATACTAATCATAATTTTTTTGTAATAACATAAACTAGGTGCTACATCGCGCTTCGCGCGATGAAAGTTGAGCCACAGTTTGTGTTATTATTGTACTTTCGTTTTATTTTTTTTTTGGTTATGAGCTATGTTACCCAGATACTTCCAAAAATATTCGTATCCCGCACCCGACGCGGATTCGCATACGATTCGCACCCAAAGCTCCACGTGGCGTATCCAATTATTTTAATGCGTTTGACCAAAAAATTCGGTCAGGATACGGCTGAATACGCGTTAGATACGTTTAGAATTCGATCAGGATTCGTTTTAGATATGTTTAGGATACGGACACCCAATGTTTTCTGAAATTTCCAAAAAAAAAAAAACCCCGATTGCTAAACCTTATCGCCTCCTCACTGTCCCAAAATCATAACCATGACCACACCAGCTCACCTCTCTCCGTCGCCTGATCGCTTCTCACCTCGGTGACTCGGTGGCATCGCCTCTCTCTCTCAATCTCCTCTCCGACTCTCCGTCGCCTCTAACATCTCTCTCTCACCTGAGCAGCGGAGACCAATCGGTTCACCTCTCCTGTCACAATCTCACCTCAGCGGCTCAGGCTCAGACGCAATCGCCTCACCATGCCTCTCACATATCTCTTCTCACCGAGCCTAATCGCTTCTCAACTCAGCTACATCGCTTCTCACCTCGGTGGCATTGCATCTCTCCTCTTACCTCACCCCAATCAGCTCTCACCTGAGCCAAATCGCCTCTCACCTCAACTGCATCGACTCTCACCTCTTACCTCTATCAGGCTCTCACCTCTATACTTCTATTTTCGATTGTACCTCAATGAATTGGTAATTTGACTAATTTTTTTTTCTATAAATGAATCAATTTTTTTTTTGTATGAACTCACAGTTTATTTGTTTGCAATTGTGATGTCTAAAACTCACTGTTTATTTTGCTGGCTTAATCGTTAGTGTTGATTTGTTATGTTTTAGTTTGTAACTTTGCATTGCATGTGCTATTGTAATGTTAATGTAATGCTACTGATCCTATGTTGTTAATTTGTTATGTTTTATCTTTAATTCTTTATTAAGTCAGTACTGATCCTATTAGTGGTGTAGTGGTACAGGTTTGTTAAGTCATTACAGATTAATCACCATGAGCAATATAAACTGGTGGAGATTAATCAGTTAATTACCATGATCATCAAGTTAATACAGCTTGTCTGGTTTTACTGGGTTTTGGATTTCAATCTCTCTATTTTTCAATTTACATTGCATTAGAAGTGTCTCTGGTGGAGATAAGTAATGGGTTAATTTACTGGTCTTTGCAATATAGACTTGCATTGTGGTAGTAATTTAGACTATGGAGTGTTTCTGGATGATTATTAACATAATTAAAGGGTGAATATTCGATTTCATTGTACAGTGGACAGTTAGTGGTACCTTGGTAGTTTTAAAACTCAGTAGGGTAAATATTAAAGGAAGTGGTACAGTGGTACTAGTCTTAAAGAGTTGTTGAATATTCAATTTCTAATAGTTGGTGACTTGGTGTGAAATGTAAAATATGATTAAAAGTCATTCAACTACCATGTCGAAGAATGAAGATTAAAGGAAATAGGTTTAAAGCAATTTTTACATAGTAGTTAACTGGTATTTGAATGTAAATATATATATATATATATATATTGATATATAATGTGATTTTTTTATTTTATATATAGTGCCGTATCCTAGTTTTTTGAAAAATATCGAATTCCCGCACCCGTATCGAATCGGATACGACACCCGCACCCGCACCCGTGCAACATAGGTTATGAGCAGTTGTGTGCTGGGTTAGTTCGATATCTAGAATTGTTCTGTAAGCAGGTTATATTTTATCACCATCTAAGCCCTCCTAGTCTGCAATTTCAGATTGTGACAAATGTCCTCCGTTGGATCTTGCTAGTGATCCCTTAACTTTGGACGTATTTTTACAGAATAATTGTGTTGCAAGAAAAAATTGACCTAACTCAATATGTAGACACATCAAATAAAAACATGGTATTGTTTCATTCGTCACTATTTTTTCCTTTTTATTTCATAAAGTAGAAGTATATATGCATGAGTGTATAGAAGGGTGAGAAATATAATTTGAAAGAGCAAGCTAATCAACGAGAAGGAGAAGCATGAACATCGGCTGTATTGATCCTATCTCAAGATTACCATTATGGCCGTTGGTGCTTTATTTGGACTAATGCCAACAATTAGAAATTAAACTTTATTTTTTGTGTATACCTGAATTTTGAATTGTATTATCCAGGGCATAGAAACCTTTGTGTTTAGCTATTGGTTACAATTTGATTTAATTTACCAGTATATTTTGTTGTTTTTTTGTGAAAAGGGTAAATACCAGTATTTTCATGTCGGAATTAGGATAGTAATATAGTAAGGAGTTCATGAATGCTAAGTTGCAACCGAATACTATTTGCTTTATTTAATATCAACCTAAAGGCATTTGAATTTCCAAAAAAAAAAAAAAAATAACAACAACAACCCTGATTCTAAGTTCAATATTCTAATGCAGGCTCTATTCTCAATAAAAAGTATGCAACCTTTATGAGAGGCATCATACTACAAAGTCAAATAAGAATAATCACAAAATGGTCCTTTTGAAAATGTAATTGAACATAACCTAGCTTTAAAATTTGCAAAAGTGCTGAAGATTAGTAACAAAGAAGGAAAATTTAAGGATGTTGTAGCCTTGTGCCTGGAGGTCATCTTCATGACACAATTCAACTTGGTAATTAAGCAGCTTTTGCCAACACATGGACTACAACTTCAAAGAAAATAACAAAAGAATTATTAAAATGAAAATAAATAACCGTAGCAAATAATAAACCTAAGCTCAACAAAAAAAAGGGTTAGTGTAGTGGCCTTGGCAGTCTTCAGTCCTTTCCTCTACACAAACCACGCCAACTATTTGCTGGCTTCTTTATTGATATCCTTGAACATGGAAAGCAAATAATCTAAAACCCACAAAAATAAATGTTTCTTAAGCTCTGCAAGGTTATTGGAAACAATATTTAAAGAATATCTAGATTCAATGCCACCTGCATTTGGAGAATATGAACCGTTTCTTTTATAAATTGGAAATCGAGCGTTAATAAAAGGCCAATGACATTTTTATCATTTTCAAAAGTAAGCTACACTCAGACCATGCATCTTCAATTTTAATCTAAGATGATACCTTTGACAGAATTCAATTTTTTTTTAAATCAAATACCTCTTGTAATCAGAATCAGAATGAACTGTCAGAGCTATGACATTGCCATCTTTGATCATTTGTAATTGTAACTGTTGACATAAGCTTTTTAATAAGTGCAGAAAGTTTCTTTGCAGGTCCCTACAAAAAAATTGCATACTAAATCAACAAAATAGGGAAAAAAAGACATATAATAATACTGAAAAAGTTTCTATACTATTCGATTACCAGCGAAAAGATATTGTCACCTTTCAAGCTAGCATAGAAATGTTTGTCACTCTAGCATAAATGTATTTTGACAATCTGAAATGAAAGAGCAATGGGACGTCATAATATCGAATCAGGTTATAAATCCAACAATCACCTAAAACATCCTCTCACCAAAGCAAGACCAGTTATTATGATTCCAACAACAAACTAATAAGTTGCAAATAGCATAAAGTAAACAGTAAAGAGAAAAAAAAAAATTACATGGATTTTGAGGTCTTCCTTTGCTCTTACTATTTTGCAAGAATGCCATCAGACCATCTCCTTTTTTATTATACACAGAAGACTTCACATATTGAAGTATTGTTTGATAAAATGAGGAAAAATAACACCAACAAGAGATGATAAATCTACCAAATCGAAAAAGTTTTTGAACTGATACAGATTCTTGATTCAATGGTGTATAAGCGATGCTAGGAGAGAAGTATGTAGGATTTTTTATTTATTTCAATGAGTGGAATAATAAATTAAGTATTATTAAGAAAAAAGCACGTGGCATACCTTAAGCTTGAAAGGAGCATTCATTTGTAAACTAACAATTTGCCAATGTGTAAATAATTTCTGTTGGAAAAAAAATGCATAAGCCGAAATTAATGAACCTTGAAGAACAAAAAAATCAAGATAATTATGACGATATTGTTAAACTCACGTATTAAGAAGAGAAATATAAGTTCAAGTTCAACATATGACCATTTTATTTTTTTTTTTACTCCAAATTTTGCTAAATAGCATAACATACCTCAGAAGCATGGATTTTATGACTAAATCAAGACAGAATCGGTGCCAACAGTCGAAAGAAGTTGAGTTTTTCCAGACTACCCTTGAAAATAATTAGAAATTAAACTTTGATCTGTACCACTTCTGAAAAAAATTAAATGTCTATATTAGCAGTTTAGATGCATAATAAAGGTTTCTAAACCAACAATTTAGCAGAACAGTCAACGCAGAAATAGAGAAAAAAAAAAGAAAGAAGCGCATCACACCTATGCAGAAGATCCACCAGAAAAGACTCTGCAAACCAACAGCAATCACTAGAAATCAGAAACTAGTAGCCCCACAACCTACACAGGCGGTACAAAGAGAAGAAATCAGCGAACAAATGGATTATGAGAAGGGATTTCTTGACAAAATCAGAAAAAAGAAAGGAATAGAAAAGGTACAACTCTGCAGAAATTGAGGAGACAGTGCACAAATGAGGCGTCTTCCATCGCTACCCAGGCAAAGCTTATGGGGGCCGAAGAAAATCGGAAGGATACCAGCAACAATCGCTATTTCTTCCACCGTCGTTCGCTTTTTCTCCCTCCAGTACCTTTTTCTTCTCCTCCTTTGTTTTGCTGGGGAAAGGTTTTTTTTCTGAAGAACGTGGAAAAAGTAGAAGAGGCATCGAGAAGGCTCCATAAAGCAACCAATAGAAAGTAAGCAACGTGGGGGGAGGGATCCCATGTGGCGAGAGAGGACCCAGCGACGATCGAGCCGGAAAAAGGCAAGGAATGAATGAGCGATGGCAGTAAAGAACACCATCAAAGCAACAAAGACAATTAGGCATGAAATCTAACACGACACAGGAACAGAGGTCTGAGTGGAGAGGAAGGGTGCCGATTGAATCCATCGCGCGGAGGAAAAAGATGGACGATTGGGATAATTGAACAGTAGAATCCCGGATTGGAATTGAAGTATTTTAGATTTATGTTGTTTCATTATGTTTCTACTATCATTTATTATTTAGAAATGAGAATAAATACAAAATTTGCTAGATTTTTTTTATCATGCAATAATTAAATCAAAGGTGTAGTTAGGAATTGGTGCTTGATAGACTTTTTTGATCATGCAATAAATAAATCTAATGTGTAGCTAGGAATTGGTGCTTGTTAGATTTTTTTGATCATGCAATAAATAAATCAAGGTGTAGCTAGGAATTGGTGTGCTTGCTAGATTTTTTTGATCATGCAATAATTAAATCAAAGGTGTAGCTAGGAATTGGTGCTTGCTAGACTTTTTTGATCATGCAATAATTAAATCAAAAGTGTAGCTAGGAATTGGTGTTTGCTAGACTTTTTGTTACATTTACCTACATAGTTAGAAAATCTATGTATAGGCCTTGCTACACTAAACATAGCATGATTTAAACAAGTCTAGCAAAACAAAATTGTTAGACTTTTTATATTCATAGATAATTATGTCTTGCTAAAGACCATCGTTGTTGTAGTGAGTTTGGAGTCAAAATCTTACCAAAATATGTATATAAAATCATCTCATCACTAGACAAGATCGATAGATACCCATGTGCCTTTGTGCTGGAGCTTTTTGGATGCGAGTTGTTTTCGGATAGTATCGGGGACTCAGTTCCCTGTATCTATTTGAAGTTGTGTTAGTACAATTTTTTTTTTCACAAATAATTTTTTGAATGAATGAACGTTTTAACTGAAAATTCGATATTGCATTTTGAAAAATCAATATGAGCTAATATCGGTATTTGAAAAACCGATATTAGTATCTGTTGATATCGATTTTTCAAAAGACGATATTGCAAATTTATTATTAAAAGTCTGATTATTTTAGTAATATAATCATAATTTAATAATATTATAATAATATTTTTAATTTTTCGGTCACTTTTGGGACTCCACCATCTTTTACCCAAGGAACTACCCACTTCTTAACTGATAAGGCCCAAACTCGCTCAGTTGTCCTCAATATTTATTTCTGCGTTAAAGAATTAGGCCATTAATTGCCATCAGCAGTGTCGCATAAACTTTTCAGATTAAAATAATCCTTTTCTTTCTTTATGTCAGATTAATCCCTCAATAAATGCAACTATACATATCTATGGTTTTGACTTTCCTGGACAAACTTTTGCCTTTAATTGAAAGAACAATAAACTGACATCACTTGTACAGTTGTACTTGTACTTGCAAAAAGGAAAGGAAAAGGAAAACAACCCATTATCAAATTAACAAGACAGTGATCAGTGATGTGATGGCTCTGAGGTCTGAGCTGCAAAAGGCACGACAAAATTTATGCTAGCTTACACTGTATAGGTGGGATGATCGATGCACGTCTATCTATCAACATAACCCGAAGATTTTATGGTGATACGAGTCCTTAATTCAATTGATTAAGTTGCTCTACATGATTATCTACGATGCAAGCGCAGTTTAATTAAATTATTTGCTGATTAGGTTGATGAAATGAACGCGCTGCTTCTTTGTACTGAAGGCAAGAAATAAGGTTATATAAAAAAAGAAATGGTACTTATAAATAAACGTGACATCCCCTTCAGCTCTTAGTAGGCTGTTCAAATCCATTAACAATATCAGAAAGTGACATTGTGAGCTGAATGGAAGCAGCTGGTTCCAGAATTAATTTGTTTTTAGTTTAATTTGGTCGGGGGGAGAGAGAGAGAGAGCTTGGATGGATGGATAATATGATACGTATAGATGGAGCGAGAAGAGAGGACTTTATGTGAAATCCAAGTAATGATTTGCAAGTAAGAGAGAGTAATATATATATTAATTCTACCAAATTAATAAAACCTTGTATTTCAAGGCTCACCCACCTACAATTAAAAACGACCCCGGAGCTAAAACCCCAACTCGAACCTCTCTCGATCAGTACTCACTCCATCACTCTTCAAATAATATAAAAAGGCCTCCGCTCATTCCTTTGGCATGCACTCGCCTTAATCAACTAATTCTGGCTACCTAGCTAAATACATAAATAAAACATATATGTATGTATTAATTGCATACTATATAACACTTTGATCCATTCGATCTATCCATCCATCCACTAATATATACCTACATCATATACTGTTATATATATACATATATACACTGGTCGCCAAAATTAAGATGGTGCAAATTAGTTGGCCACGAGCCGCAGTGTTGGTGCTTTTCATTCTTCCAGTCCTCGTTGATGCAAGAGTTCGTCATTACAAATTCAATGTAAGTACGTACTGCTTACTGCATGCACGCATCATTACTGCTACGAATAAAATTAGATTAGTTATTTGGAGTAAAAAATATTATTCTTAAACAATTAAGAATAAGTTTTTTGAAATCTAGAGTATTATTTTTAAGTAGTCCAATATCTAGATTAAATTTTTATTTCCAGAGTGTTTGAATAATCTTGTTAATGTGAATTAAGAAATGGTTGAAACCACTTTTTAATCCGGATTAAATAGATGATCCATACATCTTAGAAATAAAATTTTAATTTGGATGTTGTATCACTTAAAATCAACACTCAATATCTCAAAAAAAAATTATTCTCAATCGTTTAGAAATAATATTTTTTACTCCTAATAACTAATTTTAATTTTATTCTTAGATGATCCAAACCCTCATGAGGTTTTTGCACTTTTCTCATGTAATGCACATCTTAATTTAAGAGTCAAGCGACAAGCTCCTTTTCTTGATGTTCATTTACGTATGACATTTTTTGGGTGCCTCCACACCGGCTGCAGGATATATATCCGAACCTATCTATAAAAGTTTCGTACATAACTAAGTAATTAACTATACATATTGTCTCACATAAATAAGAAAAAGGAAAAGTACAGTTGATAATTTGGTAATATTGTACTTCTTTGTACTGGCGTTTTTCTGTAAAGTCCATTTAACTAGCTAACTAATTTTAATTCAAAATTAACAAAAGCAAAAACAAAATAGCTAACTAATTGAACTAATTACAAAGGGTGATTTAGATTTATGCCATTGTCAAAATTTTAAATTAGAGATATGCCATCACTAAATGACAAATTATTTTTATGTCATCATTAAATGGCAAAATTGTATTTATGCCATTCCTTAATTGATATGACCATGATATCCTTTTAAATATGCCATCATAAAACATTAAAATTAGAAATATGCCACTATAAAATATTAGAATTAAAAATATATTATCGCAACAGAAATTATTAATTTTATGGTACTATGCAACAATTACAATTGTTTTATGCCACTATAAAATTACAAAATTGATTTATATCATTAGAATCTTCAATTTTGTTTTAAACCAGCTTGATTTCTAGTGAAAAACAGAACAAACAATAATCGTGCCTCAAATGGAGACTCATAAAAATGACTAAATTGTGCCTCATAAAAATCCAATTGGAGAGTTGGAGACTCAAATGGACACAAATAGGCCATTTAACTAGATCGTGCCTCGTAAATCTTGGTTTTTTGTAAAAATGAAAATTATGTTCGTGGCGTGCAGAGGAACAACGCTTGCGTACAGGGGCAGGGGAGAGCAACTGTATAATTTTTGTTCGTCAAGTTTTTTTTCGTTTTCTTAATGACCTAATCTACCGAGGGATAATTTGGGTATTTCTACAAAATTAGAGTGGCATATTTCTAAGTAAAGTGGCTTATTTCTGATTTTAGAAGAAATTGATGGCATAAAACTAATTTTAACCTTTTATAGTGGCATAAAACTAATTTGTAATTTAAAAATGACATTTCCCTAATTGTCAATTTTCATAATGACATAAAACTAATTATTCCAATTACAAAAGCCGTACCGCTATGTTTGGTTTGAATTTTAACGGATCTGGTATGTATACATGCACATATATAGATTGTGGCAACAAATGTGACTAAGCTATGCTCAACAAAGCCAATTGTGACGGTTAATGGACAGTTCCCCGGCCCGACACTCTATGCAAGAGAAGGAGATACCGTTCTTGTCAAGGTCGTCAACCATGTTAAGTACAATGTCACCATCCACTGGTAAGTTGAGTTGTCATTGTATTTTTCCTTGATTTGGCACTAAAAAAATAGAAAACACCTCTTTGTTTTCCTTTAATTAATTAACAGACATAAGGCATGATCCGGATACAGGGTTAAAAGCTGTTCAGAAATTAATTAGTGCCCTTGTGTATAGCTGCTTTTAATTTTTTGATTGTGCATAGGCATGGGGTGAGGCAGCTCAGGACAGGATGGAACGACGGTCCTGCATACATCACTCAATGCCCAATCCAACCACGGCAAAGCTTTGTATACAACTTTACCCTAACTGGGCAGCGCGGCACCCTCCTCTGGCATGCACACATACTGTGGCTGCGTGCGACTGTCCATGGTGCAATAGTTATTTTGCCCAAGCTCGGTGTTTCCTATCCCTTCCCTAAACCTGACAAGGAAGAGGTCATCGTCCTAGGTGAGATCACTCTTGGCCAGCAAGTCATTATATACATATTTGCCTTCAGATAATTACATAATTATAAGTTCAATCCTTTTAATTTGTATTTATATTCGTTTTCACTAAAAAAAATACGTAGGTGAGTGGTGGAAGTCTGATGTGGAGGCTATGGTCGACCAGTCAACGAAGGTCGGCCTTCCACCGAATATCTCTGATTCACACACTATCAACGGTCACACAGGGCCTCTTGCATCATGTCCTTCCTTACAAGGTCTGATATATATACAAAATCCATCATTGTTATTTACTGTTAAATTTTTTTTGTGACACATACATACGTACACTTTTAATTTGATGCAGCCAAAAGCCCAAAACTACCAATTATTAACGGATGCACAAATTACCAATTAATTAGTTGATACAAGCACAATGGACGTGCATATACATATATAATTATATACAATGTAAATATATACAGGGGGCGCAGACGGGTACAGGTTACAAGTGGATACCGGGAAAAGGTACCTACTGCGCATAATCAATGCTGCACTCAACGAAGATCTGTTCGTGAAGGTAGCGGGCCACCCGCTGACTGTCGTTGAGGTTGATGCCGTGTACACAAAGCCCTTCAAGACGGACACAATCTTCATTGCCCCGGGCCAGACAACCAACGTTCTGCTCACCACCGACAAGCGCGCCGGTACCTACCTTATCACCGTCTCCCCCTTCATGGACGTGCCCATCCCGGTCGACAACAGGACGACCACTGCCACCTTGCACTACAACAACTCCCTCGCCGCCACTGCTCTGACCACCACCAAGCCACCAGCACAAAATGCCACCCCAATCGCCACCTCCTACCTCGACTCTCTCCGCAGCCTCAACTCCAAGGAGTACCCTGCACTTGTCCCCCAGAATGTCGACCACTCGCTCTTTTTCACAATCGGTGTCGGTGTTAACCCGTGCCCGTCCTGCCTCAATGGGAGCCGTGTCGTGGGTGTTATGAACAACATCAGCTTCGTCATGCCCACAGTCGCGCTGCTCCAAGCGCATTACTATAACATTAGCGGCATCTACACGGCTGACTTCCCAGGAAGGCCGATTTTTGCATACAACTACTCAGGCCCCGGCCCCAAAAACTTACAGACCATGAACGGCACAAGGCTATACCAATTGCCCTACAACTCGTCAGTGCAGATAGTTCTACAAGATACTGGGGTCATCTCGCCAGAGAGTCACCCGATTCATCTGCACGGCTTCAATTTTTTTGCAGTGGGAAAGGGCCTCGGCAACTACAACCCTGCATCTGATCCCGCAAATTTCAATTTGGTAGACCCGGTTGAGAGAAATACAATGAGTGTACCGACCGGCGGATGGACAGCTATACGATTCAAAGCTGACAACCCAGGTACATAGTAATTAACTTAAATAACTACTAGTTTAGTTAAGAAGTAAAAAAAAACTACTAATATAAAGAAGACTATAGCTATGATATGAAATTCGGAATTGACTGAAGCCGAGGTGTTGCGTACATATAATACAGTTGCAATTTGGATGCATTCTTATGAATGAATATGGATTGACATGTGAAAGCAAATGCAGGTGTTTGGTTCTTGCACTGTCATTTTGAGGTGCACACAACATGGGGTCTGAAGATGGCGTTCATAGTGGAAAATGGGAAAGGCCCCGAGGAGTCCATTCTACCTCCCCCAAAGGACCTGCCCAAGTGTTAAAAAACCCAAGCAATTCATTTTCCAATAGCAATAATTTATGCATGTATCATATGGAGGGAATTAAAAAGTGAACGAGCTAATGCCCCCAAAGGAAGCAATTGGCTTCTTCTTAAAAAAAGAGGAAGGTTATTGCTTTTTTTCTTTTTCTTTATTCTTTTCTGTGGGAAAGCGGTGATCAGCTAATTATATTTTGGTTACTGGGGATGGCTTTTTTTTTCTTTCTTTCTTTTGCTTCTTTTCTTTTTCTTTTTCTTTTTATTCAATTCTTGGATCATTTGATTTGTGTAACAAGTTTAATACTGAAATTTGGCTTCTTTTGGGGTTCTCTCTTTTGTTTGTTTTTCTTGTAATTACAGAAGTGCGAATGAGACAATTTAAATTTAGTTGTGTTGCAATTTGCCCAGAAAATTATAAACCCTCTTGCTAATTAATAAAATTAAGTAAAGATAATTGGCGTACAATTAAAGCATGAAAATCTGTTTGGTTTGAGTCGACAACTTTTAGATGCAAACGGCGTTGAAAATATACAATGTATTTGGAACTAGTACTAGTAGTTGTTGACAGGAGATTTATTTGGGAAGTTAATTAAAAGGGAATACACTAAAAATAACTTTTCTTTTTTTTTTAAAAAAAAAAAAACAAGTAGTACTTAGTCCGACCACTTCCATTTACCAGGAGCAAACGAGACGCTAAAATAACTAATTAGTATAATTTTAAAAAATGAAGGCTACCTATTATATTTATATTATTTATATATAGACGGTGTATGTGAGCCGCCTCATGAAAGTGGAGGTCCGGTCACCATTCACCGCCAAACCATTTCAACGACACTTTGAAAGTTGAAAGAGAGTGAAATATACCTACAACCGGCTGGGCATTTCAAATAATTTCAGACATCTTTATTTAAAATACATTTGTCAAGTCGCATGTCAACTCAATTTTTTTTATATATATATATATATATATATATATATATATATATATATATATATATACACATATATATTATATTGAAATAATGGATGTTCTCATTTCCCAGCACCAACAAAATCCTCTGCAGAGGTGTACCGTCTTCCCAATTTTATTAAAAATTTTAAAATTCAAATGCTAAATCAAAATCATTAATCTTGTTTAATTTTATAGACTATGTGTTTTCATATAATTTTTATAAAATTTGGAGTCGATTTGGTACTCAATTAAATAACTAAATTATGAACGTATTAGAATTAATCAAACCAGGTTCGTTCATTTGTTGAAAACTTGATTTAGTATCAAATCAACATCAAAATTTATAAAACTTATATAAAAACGCATCGCTCGTAAAATTGAACAAGATCAACAGTTTGGATTTAGCATTTAATTTTTTAATTTTTTAATTTTAATAAAATATGTCACGACAGCATACCGTTGTCCTTTACGACAGTTACGACAGCACAGCAGAGGATTTTGATCCTTCGCAGCAGCTAGTGAATTGCAATCTTGCCATATCGTGGCATGTCGTGGCAAATACGGTCGTGTTTGGCACCATGTCGTGTCGTGTTGACACAAGTCGGATTTGAAATCGTGTTGTGTCGTGTCGTGCTAAGTAGAGGAAAAGGTCGATACACCACGGAAATTGACACGCCACGGTTGACACGCCGTGTTGACACGACACAACACACCCGTGTCAATCGTGTCGAACCGTGTCAACATTTTCTTTTTCTTTTTTTCTAAAAATAGTTAAATATATTTTAAAATTAGAGAAAAAACGAGAAAAAATTATATTAAATTTTATAAATCGGTTATATATTTGAAAAAATAATATAATAATAATTCATGATGATAATACAATATAATAATTAATTGACAGCATAATAAAATACGAATTACATAATAATATTAATTAGTTGAAAATTTTTAATTATAGTTTTTTATGATATTGTTTTCTTAAAATTCAAATCATCCTTAGTTTTTATAATATATTAATATTTTTATGTTATTTTTAAAATTTTAAATTTTAAAATAAAATAAAATCGTGTTGTGTCGTGTTGTAACTGTGTCGTGCCAAATCGTGTCGTGTTGAATCGTGTCGTGTTAAACCTTGTCAGTTTTCTGAAAATGCTAACACAACACAGTTTTAAGACGACACACCAACACAGTCGTGTCGTGTTGAATCCGTACATGTGACGTGTCGTGTCGTGGAAATACGAATATATACCGTGTCAACACACCTAACACGCCACAATTTATAATTCACTACCAGCAGCTCTGCTGTGGATGAATGCAGAGTGTAGGTTGGTTGATGGCTATAGGAGGGAAAGAGCCCAAAACACTCTATTAATTAATTAAATAGAATTGAGGGAAAAAGAACTAGGATAGGATGTTGATGGATGCCTTAAATTAAAAGCAAACTAATTGGTCGCCCCTGTCAGGGTCCCTGTGTGCGCGTGCGTGTGTGTATGCCTCCGCGCGTGTCATCTTCAGACTTAAAAGTTGCACTGATTTATCAATCAAAGTTCTTATTTTCAATTGAACGGTTCCTTAATTAGCAAGCCCAACCTATCCTTAATTTCTCATGTGATTCTCATCAAAAGGACCACTAATTCTTCACACTATTCATGTTGGTCCTTTTATTTGGCAAGCTTGACTAGCCGGTCTATCCTGTTCTTATATAGCAATATTATATGTTGATGAATTTTGTTATGCTAGGGTCAAGTGTCACGTCCCGTACCGACGGGTTGCAGGACGTGAGATGAAACGGTATTTTTTGCAACCATCCGACGATCCGTTAATCTAAGTCGCAGCAGAAAAACAAATAAAGCCATGTACAAACCTCAATAACAGATTATTTAATGACGGATCTTCTCTATAATTAATTATTATAAAATAAAATTGAATGCAATCAATCAATCAGAAATACGAATCACTTTCTCTGAGAATTATCAACGGTTGATAGCACAATTCAGATAATCAAATTACCAATCCAATAAATAGATTCAACCAAAACCAAATGATAATATTAAATTAATCAATGAATCAATACAAATTATAGAAAAATCCGATAACCTTAGTAACTGGGTGGTTTCGAAATCACACAAATCAAAACGAATGTCCAGCTGCAAAGTAGACTCGAATTCTAGTCAGTCAATCAATCAAACTTTTTCAGTTGGCTTTTAAAATTTTTTATTTGGTCTCTGACCTGATGGATTTAGATCATTGAAATCAAATCAAATGATACTATAAAGAAAAAATGGGAAGCTTCAAATATTTTTCGATTTGGCGATGGAGAAGATTAAATGTCGGTGAGTATATTTGATTGATGAAAAATATTATATATATTTATTTTGAACATATTTATAACATAGATAAAATATATTATTGATGACAATGATTATTTTTATTTATGATTTTATTTAAATGAATAGTTTATCAGAATTGATTTCTTAGATACTTTGGTGATTTTTCATTTTTTTTTTCTCTGTTTGGAGTCAAGTTATCAAACTTGTAAGCATGAAAGTAGAGTCGTTAATTTACAAAACGAGATTTTTTTGGATATTTTCGAACTATTTTTCATGTAGTTTTTCAATCCCGAAAACTAAAGAAATTACAAGAACAGTTTTTCAAAATTGATTTCTTAGGTATTTTGGCGATTTCTTAGTGGGTTTTTGACAATCGTAGATATGAAAGTAGAGTCGCTTGATACATGATTTGATTTTTTTAGTTTATTTGAAACTATTTTTCACGTAGTTTTTCAATCTCAAAAACTGAAAAAATTACAATAACAGTTTCTCGTAATTGATTTCTTGGGATTTTGGCGATTTTTCATTTTTTTCCCCTATTTGGAGTCAGGTTGTGAAAATTATAGATATGAAATTAAGGTCGCTCGTTTACATAATGTCATTTTTTATGAATTTTTTTAGAATTATTTTTAGCGTAGTTTTTAAATCCTGAAAACTAAAGAATGAAAGTCAAAATACCAAATATAAATATTCAAGTCAGAATACCAAATAAAATATCATAACAGTGTCATAAAAAGTTCAAATATAAATATCACAATACTCCTAACAAAATGTAAGTCATAATATTGTCCATCACGACAGAACCATTGCATCCTAATTGGGGAATAATCAAATAGAACAACTGGTCGCTGTTGGGATCTCGGTCGGGAGTAAGTACGGGTAGGGGGACGAGTCATAGGTGGAGCTGGAGTGGGGATAACGAGGCGGTCTAGTAAATGAGCTCTCACCATAGGATTTCTAAAAAAAATAGCTAGATTGTGGAGCATAACTCTTACCGAACGGAAAAATGCCTACATGAGTCATCTGTGGCGGCTAAGAGATAGGTGTTAGTGGGTCCTCTAGGTGAACGTCGTATGCCTATAAATACAGGTTAGTGGCTATCCCCATTACCTGACTCAATATAGGTGTAGGTGCCTAGAGCTGGCTATACCCCTCCAACTATGCATGAGGCTGACTATACCCCTCTTCTTACCTGAGTCTGGTAATGGGGATACTAGGTCTTGTACTCCTGGTGGGAGATATTATGTAGTATGGGACAGAGAATAGGGTGGAGATTACGACAATATAGAAGGCCCGATGGGTCCGGACTGTGTCTGTCTATGCTGAAGCAGTAGCTGGCTGGGTTGAGACTGGTCAAAAAATGTATCCCAGTCATGCAGACTAAAATCATGCTATTGGGAATAATAATACTACGAAAGTAATTTTTTTAGTTTTTTAAACATAACAACAACAACAACAACAACAATAACAATAACAATAATAATAATAATAATGATAATGATAATAATATATTAAATAAACTACCATAGGTCGAGGCCGTGTAACTATCTAGTACAGTATGAACTGGTGCATGACACAATTTACGTGGTGCCAATAATATAAATTTTGAGTATCAATTGAACATTTCAAATGATTTTGTACTCATTTTAAGTCATTCGATAGCATAATCTATATTTAACCTTTTTATATAGTCGAGAATATGTTTATGATCTTTCTTCTTTAAAATGATGGATCTCATATAGTAATTACATATATAATGTGCAAATAATACAAATTCTTACAATCATTTGAACATTTTAAGCGATTTTGCATATAATGAATATTCCAAGCATCATTTCATCATTTCAAGTGATTTTGTAATCATTTTAAGTCATTTGATCACAATAATCTACATTTAAGCTCTTTATATAGTCTAGAATGTGTGTTATGATCTTACTTATTCAAAATGATTGGATTATACACAGTAATTAGAAATTACGTATATAATATGCAAACAATACAAATTCTAAGTATCATTTGAACATTTCACTCGATTATACATTCATTTTAGGCCATTTGATCACGATAATCTATCTTTAAGCTCTTTATATAGTCTAAAATATGTTTCAAATCTTATTATAAATGATAGGTTATAGATAATAATTTTGCATATCCTGAGCAAGTAATGCAAATTCTGAGTATCATTTGAAAATTTAAAGGGATTTTGCATTCATATTAAGTCAATAACACAATAATATATCTTTAAGCTCTTTATACAAATTAGAATATTTTTTATTTTACTTATTCAAAATGATTGGATTATAAATTTAATTACGCATATAATGTGCAAATAATGAATAGTCTGGGCATCATTTTATTATTTTGAGTGATTTTGCATTCATTTTATGTCATTTGATGACAATAATCTAGATGTAAGATCTTTATATAGTCTAGTGTTGTCCCTAAGGAGGCAGCTTAATTAAGGTTCAGCTGAAGCAATTATGATTTTTGATCGATTTGGATAAACTACCCTAACACAATTCAATTGGTACCCAACAATTGACAAGCACACACAAGCAATTCAAGTATAGTAAGAAAGTGAAGAGAGAAAGAGAGAGAAATTGAATACGCGATATGATTATTGAGTTTCGACCCGCTAGGAAAAGACTAGCCTTAGTCGTACGTCTCCAGGAGTTTCGCTACCACGAAAGGGCGCGCTCCGTTCAATTCCAATAAGAACGGGACTACAATTTCGAACCAAATCACCTCGTCACAAGGACACTCGAGGCGGATCGGCCTAACTCGAACGGCACAACGACCTCAAAGGAGTAGAGCTCTCAACCTATTCCAACCTACACCTGACGACAATGTCGGGGCGGTGGTGTTTGAGGCTACTAAATCTCTCAAAATGGTCTAGCTATGAAAAGCTCAAGTGGGAGAGTATCCATGTGCTCAAAGGCTCTATTCTGGTCAAATTTTGCAAGGCAAAGCTCTCTGAAGAGAGAGAACAAGGGGTGGATATATATAGAGCTCGTCAAAAGCTGCAAGACAACTCAACTTGTTGTTGTGCGTTACACAACACAATATTGCGTTACACAACGCACAGATAGCCGTTATAATAAAACAAAGAAAAACAAGTTATCCGTTGCTAGTACGTTACACGACCCAATATTGCGTTGTACAATGCACTGGACGACCGTTATAAAAAAACAAAATGTTTGAACTATCCGTTTGAGTTGTCAGGTGCGTTATACAACCCAAACCACCCGTTGTACAACGTAACATTAAATGACATTAAATGATCAGAATTTTACTTCAAAAACGAGTGAAAAAATGCCAGAGAGAAACCAAAGGAAGGTTGTACAATGTTTCAATGCGTTATAGAACGTTCTGGCTTGACTTGAGAAAATTACTTTGCACGACGGGTAAATTACGTTGTATGATGCAGCTAGTGCGTTACACGACCTTCTGTTGCGTTGTGTGATGCACTGTTTCTGTTAATTTAAGAAACGGAGAAATTCTGCACAATACTGGTGCGTTGTATAATCCAATATCGCGTTACACAACTCACTGGTGCGTTGTATAACCCAATATTTCTACACAACGCACTGGTCCTGAGACTGAGAAAAATACTGAGTTTTTGAGCTTTTCTGCTATCTAGACCATTTCAAGGATAAAATGACTAAAGTAAACCTTCTATTTAAGTCAAAGCTAGCCTACAAACTCTCTAAAGACTTGATCTTGATCTTGCTCATAGTTTTTATCCAAGTCTTCAAACTTTGCATCTTCTTCCTATAAAACTCAAAGAAGATTGTTAAATGTGATATGATATTGTTTTGTAATCGACAAACCTAGAGACGTTTAGTACAACATCTAGAATATATTTTTTATCTTACATATTCAAAATGATTGGATTACACATAGTAATTACGCATATCATGTGCAAATAACGCAAAATAATTCTTACCATTTAAACATTTCAAGTGAATTTGCAATAAATTGTTTGATCACAATAATCTATATTTAAGCTCGTTAAATAGTCTAGAATGTTCTTATGATCTATCTTATTCAAAATTATAGGATTAAACATAGTAATTACGCATATAATGTGGAAATAATGTAAATTCTAAGTATCATTTCAACATTTCAAGTGATTTTGCATTCGTTTTAAATCATTTCATAGCGATAATCTATATTTAAGTATTTTATATAGTCAAGAATGTGTTTAATTATCTTACTTATTCAAAATTATTGGATTATACATAGAAATTACGCAAATAATGAGCAAATAATTCAAATTCTGAGTATTATTTGAACATTTCACGCGATTTTCCATTCATTTTAGGTCATTTGATCACAATAATCTATATTTATGCTCTTTATATAGCCTAAAATATATTTCTAATCATTCTTATTATAAATATATAGGATTATACAAAGTAATTAAGCATATAATATGCAAATAATGTAGATTCTGAGTATCATTTGAACATTACAAGCGATTTTGCATTTCTTTTAAATCATTTGATCACAATAATCTATATTTAACTTCTTTATATAGTCTAGAATGTGTTTATATTCTTACTTATTCAAAATGATTGGATTATACATAGTAATTACGCATATAATGTGCAAATAATTCATATTTTAAATATTATTTGAACATTTCACGTGATTTTGCATTCATTTAAATCATTTGATCACAATAATCAAAATTTAAGTTCTTTATATAGTTTAGAATGTGTTTATGATCTTAATTTTTCAAAATGATTGGATTATACAAAATAATTAAGCATATAAAGTGTAAATAATGCAAATTCATAGTATTATTTGACATTTCACGTGATTTAGCATTCATTTTAAGTCATTTGACCACAATAATCTACATTTGAACTCTTTATATAGCCTAAAATATGTTTCTAATCTTACTTATTATAAATGATACGATTATACAAAGTAATTATGTGATGAGCAGATTTTATACATATATTTTGGTAGGATTTTGTCTCCAAACTAAATCAATTTGACTTGAGTTAGGTTAATTAGGGTTATTTTAATTAGGATTTTCTATCAAAAATGAGTTACTACCATAATTCCTACTTTAATGCAAATTTTGGAGAAAAACATGTCTTGGATGAATCAATAATAATGTAAAGCTCGTTGTAAGCATTTCAACGGTTCTTGAATCACCTCAATCGGAGTCCAAATGAAGGAGATATGGACAAAATACTGACAGGACGCAGTACTAAAATTTCTGGAACAGACCGTTCCAAATCAGAACGGTCCGCCCCAGCCGAAACTGCCAGAAACAATAGGATTGTCCGTTTTAGATGATTAGGATGACCCGTCCCAGATTAGAACGGTCCGCCCCAACAGAAACCGCCAGAATTTCTAGAAATAGTCCAGAGTTGCCAAATTTAGAGTTCTATTATGTCATGGCGGTACTAATCTATCTCTGGCACTTCCAGAACGTGTTTTCTGCTATTTTCATCATCTCTACACATTTCTAATGCCTATTTAAACATAGTTTGAGGAAATTTTTGAGATATACAAGAGATGAGTTCAATTCCAGATCCAAGTTAGGGTTAGATATAGTTCTATTTGAGAGAATAGTCTCAGGTCAAGATCGTGGCAGCGCCGAATCGACTGGTTTGTGGCAGAAACAAGGCGTTTCGATAGGAGGCTTCGACATACAAGGGGAAGTAAGGACATATTGGATTTTATTCTTTCTTTATTTTCTATTTCTCTTTGTTTTGCATGATGTCTTTTAGTTGTTGAGTTGATTGTTCTAGGGCTATGGTTATAAACCTTTCTACTTAGTTGTTTGTTTTGATATGAATATTTAGTTCATTAATTAAGTTAAGTTATGTTTTATCTCTTGTGATTTGATTGCTTTATTCTATTGCTATGCTTGATTTGAATTGTTAATTGATATACCTGTTAAGCGATGGTCACGTTTGATAGTAGAAAGCAATGTTGATTAACTTGAATTATAGCGTGGTATTGAATCTATTTGGTAGGTGAGATTCGGAAGGATGAACCAGACCTTAACAAATTAGGATTTTACTTGAGATCGGAAGATTAAAAGTGTACCAAGACCCAAGAGATAGTCTAGAACACCTAAACCAAGAAACAGAAGTTGAAATTTAGGAGTTTTAAGAATTAAACAATTAAACCTAGTAGTTTGACCTGAACGGAAGTTAGAGTACAAGTCTATAGGTTAAGTATTGTTTAAACAAAACAAGTATCAACCATTGGAACGGACCGTTCCAAGGTCAGAACGGACCGCCTGGAAGGGGGAGACTGACCTAGAACGACCGGTTCCAATCGTTGACAGAGGCTGAAACGGACCGTTCCAACCATTAGAATGGATCGTTCCAACTTTGATAGAGGTAGAATTGTTTGGAACCAAAAAACCTAGAATTATTTGACCTGTTGATTTTCTCTTGTTTATTTTGATTTTAGCTTTAATACTAGATTTAGGATTTGTATTCACCTTCAACCTTTACTTTACAAAAGAAAGTTGAACTCGTCTAGCTAGTTTAGTAAAGTACATGAACGATATTCCAACACCATCCCTGTGGATTCAACCCTCAAGCTGATTCTACAAACGATTAGATCGATAAACGAGGTTTATTTTGAGACTTGATTTGACAGCCGATCATTATGCATATAATGTGCAAATATTGCAAATTCTGAGTATCCTTTGAACATTTTTAGCAATTTTGCATTCATTTTAAATCATTATATCACAATAATCTATATTTAATTTCTTTATATAGTCTTGAATGTGTTTATGATCTTACATATTCAAAATGATTGGATTATACATAGTAATTACACATATAATGTGCAAATAAACTAAATTTTAAATATCATTTGAACATTTCACGGGATTTTACTTTCATTTTAAGTCATTTGATCACAATAATCTATATTTAAGATCTTCATATTGTCTAGAATATGTTTATGATCTTACTTATTGATGAAGGCTTAGAACCTAACGATATCAAATAACCTAGAGCTAACCTCACAGTCGTTTTAGTTAAGCTTTAGGGTCGAACCCAAGGGACGGTACAATTGATTACCAGACTTTACTTCCTCATGAAAACTAGACAAATAATTTTTATGTGATTTTGATTGAGAAAATCAAAGAGTGCAATAAAGTAGATATTTTTGGATATTTTAATTATCTAAAATAATCAACATGCTTAAAGAGTTGTGTTTGGTGTTTTTAATATGAAAATGAGCGTCCTAGGGTCAGTTTTCACTTCGGTTTAGTTTCTGGATCGCCGGTTAGCTCGCTTTCGCGTTAAATGTCGGGTTACCAGAATTCCTACCGTCAGTTCTGTCCGAACCAGACCAGTTTGGTCCGAACTGAGGGCATGGAATTGAGTTATGACGGTTTAAACTTGGCTTTGACGTTGTAAGGGCTATGGCTAGGGTTCCTATTCCCCAACTGTCGTCTTTTGGACTAGAAGCACAGGACTCTACGTCACCCACATAGCTCAATTAAATCTAAACTTTTGTGTCCGTATTTTAATTAACCTAAGTCTAATCTATTGGTTTTCTTAGGAAAATCTAAATGTCTTTTAGTCAATTTAGAAGTTACACCTTTAAGTGCAAACTAGTCTCCTTTTTCGAATCTTAAACTTATCCAAAACACTTTATTTAATTCTAATTGATTAATTATAATTTTATAACTTAACTAAATATTGTCATTCATCTAGAAGTAAACTAGTCCAAACAATAGAATCAAACCCTAATTTTGTAACATAACTAAATGTTGGCATTCATCTAGAAGTAAACTAGTGCAAACAATAGTTACAAACAAGCATGCAAATAATACTCAATAGATAGCTAGATCACATGTCAAAGTATCAAGCCAAACATATCATAATATCAAATCTTCCTTAACATGACAAACAAACATCCTTACCCTAAGACATAACAAATCTTACTTAACATGCTAATAAAACAAACTATAATTGCAAATAAAGAAGATATAAACTCAATCAAATAAAAAATATCAAGAGAAAGGAAGGAATAAACCAAATATCGCCTCCAACTTGAGATACCGAACGTCGAGAGCTATGATTGGATCGCTTCTACTATGGTAGCATCTAGAATTGCTCCAAGGTCGCTGCAATTGTTGTGCTTTGCTGCGAGAGGTGGAATCCCATGCCTTTCAGCATGAGAACAGTTGTGAAAAGGTGCCAAAACATGATAGAAGGTGGAATTTCACAGTATGGTGGCTTCCCCCTTCACCTAAGGTAGGAGGAGACACTTATAGAAGTCCTAGGTTGCTTGGAAGAGAGGCTAGGACATCCAGGTAGCCAAACCTTGCCGAATATGCAATTTCCTTCATCAAAAACTTGCCAAAACAGCTAATCAACTCTCAGTTCGGGTCGAACTGGATCAGTCTGGATCGAACTAAAACTCCAGCATTCAGTAGGGATAGTATTTCGATTATAATTTCATCATCCGAACTCCGATTGAGGTGATTCAAAAATTGTTGGAAAGCTTAGGATGAGGTTTACAATGCTATTGCTTCTATTTAGCTATTTTCTTCTCTTAAATCTACCCTTCTACGCAATAATTATGCGTGATCCACCGACTTCCAGCAATTCCATATAAAAACCACAATAGTACCCAAATCTAGACAAATATGGCACAAAAGTACAATGAATGTAAGAATTTGAGTTACCATTTAAGTGTAAAGTCCGACCAAAATACACATAAATACGAGAAATCACTTATTGAAAATTGTGCAAATATTGCAAATTTTGAGTATCATTTGAACATTACAAGCAATTTTGCATTCGCCTTAAATCATTTGATCACAATAATCTATATTTAAGTTCTTTATATAGTGTAGAATGCATTTATGATCTTACTTATACAAAATGATTGGATTATACATAGTAATCACGCATATAATGTGCAAATAATTCAAACTCTAAGTATTATTTGAACATTTCATGCGATTTTGCATTCATTTTAAGTCATTTGATCACAATAATAAAAATTTAAGCTCTTTATATAGTCTAGAGTTTGTTTATGATCTTTCGTATTCAAAATGATTGGATTATACATAGTAATTAGGCATATAAATTGCAAATAATACAAATTCATAGTATTATTTGAACATTTCACGCGATTTAGCATTCATTTTAAATCTTTTGAGCACAATAATCTATATTTAAACTCTTTATATAGCCTAAAATATGTTTCCAATCTTACTTATTATAAATGATACAATTATACATAGTAATTATGCATATAATGTGCAAATATTGTAAATTCTGTGTATCTTTTGAACATTTCAAGCGCTTTTCCATTCATTTTAAATCATTCTACGACAATAATCTATATTTAAGTTCTTTGATATATTCTTGAATGTGTTTATGATCTTACTTATTCAAAATGATAGGATTATACATTGTATTAAGCATATAATGTGCAAATAAAGTAAATTTTGAGTATCATTTGAACATTTCACGTGATTTGGCATTCATTTTAAGTCATTTGATCACAATAATTTCGATATAAACTCTTTATATAGTGTATAATATGTTTCTTATCTTACATATTCAAAATGATTAGATTATACATAGTAATTACGCATATAATGTGCGAATATGCAAATTCTGAGTATTATTTGAAATTTCCAAGCGATTTTGCATTCATTTTAAGTCATTTGATCACAATAATCTATATTTAAGATCTTCGTACTGTCTAGAATATGTTTTTGATCTTACTTATTGAAAATGATTGGATTATACATAGTAATTATGCATATAATGTGCAAATATTGCAAATTCTGAGTATCATTTGAACATTTCAAGCGATTTTGCATTTATTTTAAATCATTTGATCACAATAATCTGTATTTAAGTTCTTTATATAATTTATAATGTGGTTATGATCTTACTTATTCAAAATGATATGATTGTACATAGTAATTACGCATATAATGCGCAAATAATGCAAATTCTGAGTATTATTTGAATATTTCATGCGATTTTGCATTCATTTTTAAGTCATTTGATCACAATAATCTATATTTAAACTCTTTATATAGCCTAAAATATATTTCCAATATTACTTATTAATGATACGATTATAAATAGTAATTATGTATATAATGTGCAAATAATGCAAATTTTGAGTATCATTTGAACATTTCAAGCGATTTTGCATTCATTTTAAGTCATTTGATCACAATAATCTATATTTAAGCTCTTATATAGACCAAAATATGTATCTAATGTTACTTCTTATAAATGATATGATTATACATAGTATTTATGTATATAATATGCAAATATTGCAAATTATAAGTATCGTTTGAACATTTCAAGGTATTTTGTATTCGTTTTATCTCATTTGATCATAATAATCTATATTAAATTTTTTATATAGTCCAGAATATATTTATGATCTTACTTCTTCAAAATGATTGGATTAGACATAGTATTTACATGTATAATATGCAAATAATGCAAATTTTTTATATCATTTGTACATTTCAAGCGATTTTTCTTATAATGAATATTCTGAGCAACATTTCATTATTTTGAGTGATTTTGTAATCATTTTATATTATTTGATCACAATAATCTATATTTAAGAACTTTATATAGTCTAGAATGTGCTTATGATCTTACTTATTCAAAGTAATTGTCAATAATGTGAAGATAACACAATTTCTGAGTATCATTTGAACATTTCAAGTAATTTTGCATTCATTTTAAGTTATTTGATCACAATAATCTATATGTATGCTCTTTATATAGCCTAAAATATATTTCTAATATTTCTTATTATAAATATATAGGATTATACAAAGTAATTATGCGAATAATGTAGATTCTGAATAATATTTGAATATTTCAACCGATTTTGCATTCATTTTAACTTATTTGATCACAATAATATATGCATGGCATACGAAGAAGGAACATTCTCTACTCAACTTAGGTAAAAGTGTTGGAGTTATATCCTAGAAGTAAATATTTTAATGACTTAATATTAGTTTGTGTTATTGATGATATTTGATCATTTGTTCCTTGAGTTTATTATTGACAGATCATTTAGGTTGAGGATCTGAATTATAGATCTTTGTGTTTCATTTTGATTAAATGACAATAATAAATCTAAAGCATCCTTAATCTTGATAATCAATACGGAACATCAATTATCATAAAAGATTAGTATAAAAGTTAAGTGATGATTAAGTTCTACAAATCATTGGTAAGGAGTTACCAAATTAATTTCATATGTGTATTTTATTGAAACATAGCACAAGATTTGACTCAATAAAATAAATATATAGATTGTGTTATGTGTCGTTATTTATTTCATAAGAGTTTGATTCTAGTTTGTGATGGTTCAGCTTTTTCACATGAGGATAGGTTCGATAAATATTGTCTAACGCTAATTCCTGACAAAAAACTGCTATATGAATTTTATTTAAATTCTCTTGAATTGTGCAGAAAAAAGTTGTTCATCAAGACAACCGTATGTCACTCATTAGTAGACCTAATGAGTGATGATATATATTGGGCCCCTTGATGGAGTTGGATTGTTTGTCGGCAACTTGTACAATCAACTCTAGATCAAGAAATGTATAAATTGCAAGAATAACACATTCCAATCTTGATTTATACAGTGATATCATATAACATAAGGATCAAAATAAGGAAATTATCTATTTCTTATGCAAGAGTGAAATACTATAACAATATAGTATTTATTTATGTTAATTAGGAATCATAATGTGTTGCTAGATACCGCTTATGATTATTGAAAATAAATAACGATTTATTTTTCATGGCCAACATAACATAAATCATCCGATGGTCACACGAAAACAAAGCTCTTAAACAATGTACATTATATTTAATTTATTTGTATTGGAGAATACAAAATATGATAAGTTGAATAATAAATCGTATACCGTTATAAACTGTTATGATTAATTACTTCAAAGGGATCATATGAAACTAAATTAATGTAAAGTCTAAACTAAATAATAATTATCAAATAGTTGATATTTATTTTTGTTTCAACTCAATTGATATAATTGTGTGAATTATATCAATTAGTCATGCTATCATTTAATATGTCGGTTTGGGCCAACTTCAAATGCAATTAAAAGAAAGAATTAAGAGAAAGTAAAGATCCAACTTTATGGGCTTCCAAATCCACTAAATGGTCATCCAAGGAAGGAGAGAGTGGTCCCCTTTAGGATTGACGGAAAGGTTTATATAAAGACTACTAATTTGTAAATTATGGCATCCTTCTTTCACTTTCTTTCTCTTCCTCCATTTTGGAGGAAATTTCAAGAGTGAAAAAAAATTTCAGATCTAAAATTTTGTGCCTCTCATTTGTATTTGGTTAGGTGTTCATGAGTTGAACAATACTTTCCATATTAAATAGGGATTTAATAGAAGAAAGAAAATTAAAAATTAAGCGTTCAAGGAGAAGAAGGAGAAGAAGCACGTCACCGCCTTCTACGCCATGGTCGAGTCCTTGCATGAATAATTGTTAAATTCACTAGCTTTGTGTTTGTTTCTTGCAAATAAATGGGATTTAAATGCATAAAATTACTTAAAAAAAGATTTCTGTAATAAGAAGGCATGCAAGTCTTGACGTGATCGTAAGGCTCCATACAATGTTCTTAGGTCTCATCTTCATGAAAACGTTTCGAGCATAACCTATGCCGCTGCGACGAGAAACCCTATAACTCCTCATTCCAAGTCTTGTCGACCTCCTGGAAAATTACATGCGCATTTGTTGTATTTTAAGTCAAATGGAACATAAGTTAATATTTATTTAAAGTTAAATCAACATACCTCCGGTAAGACGGACATGCAACAAGAGTCAGAAGGCCCCAATTAATCCTCAAACTCCTCCGTCATCTCCGGCCGGCACGCTAACAATCTAGAATACAACCACAGTTGGACCAACCTGAGCAGAACCTCTTGCCATCGCTGTGTTGTCCAAATCCCAGTATGACATGGCAAGAGTCGCCGCACTACAGTTGTACTTAACCCCGCCGCTAGAAGGATGATCCTACAAATCAGTATTATAAAAAAAAAGGCGTGGGTTTCCTGTTTGTTTTGTTAAAATAGAGTCCGACACGTCAAACATTTTATCTCTGTGCGTTCATTTTTAAAAAAAAATTTACAACGTGAACTTTGTAGCTATGTGTGTGTTGAATATTATCGCTCATAAAATTGACCCAGTGCATCATTGGACATTTATCTGGCAACGTATTTTTTTTCCCATACTAGCGTCCCCTACCTAATTTCATCCCTTCCTCTTCTGCACTGGTCCGAGCCCCTATTTTGCATTTCTTTTCCTCCTCCTACCTCCCCTAGAACTGCCTCGCCTCATGTCCCTCCTTTCTCGTCAATCTGGCCCAATCTCCTCCCTTCGTTACTCATTTTCTTATCCGACTGATAGGTGCCACTGCAAAGTCTACCAACCCATTATTTTTGACGATCTAGCTAGGGTTCAAATAAGGTGTAGAAATTGAAAGAACAAGAAATGATTTCAAAGGTCTAGCACGCTGAAGAAAAAACCCATTATTCGAGTAAGTGCGTACTTTACTAGAATTTCAAATTTTCTATTAAAGTTTTATTTATTATTATTATTTTGAGCTAACTAAGCTCTCAATTAGTACTGATGGCTCTCAGAATCATTCAATTTTGAATTAGTGCTGATGGATCTTAGAACATTATCTGGTGATCCATTTTTTTTATTTTTTAAAGAAATTTCTCTTTGTACAAGAAACCTATCCTCCTTTATTAGATAAATAACATTTTTGTTACATCGGCTCAAAAAGGTAATTCGTACAAATGTTATGGAGCAGAAATTAAAGAGGTGCATGGTAATTGGTAAAGAGAATTTCAATGGAATAACTGAATAAGTAAATTCATCATTCATTTGACATGCGTGATGGAGAAATAGAAAATATTTAATTAATAATTTATTTCCAACAGAAGTTACAACAGAAATTGGAAATATTTAATACGCCATTTATTTGCAATTAATACAATGAAGAGAGCCGTGTAGAGAAACGAACATGTGCCAGATAATCTTTAATTTCCTTCTTTAACCGATTTAATAAGTAAAATTTAATTACCATTTAGTGCATAACGCACAAAAATTAAATTGATGTTTTTTTGCTCATTACATAATGGTCCTGGAAAGAATAAGTTCAGAGATTGAAAATTCCTCTGTCAGGCAAAAATGCTTATTGTTTCACCAGGTTAATTGAATTGATAGAGAGGTTTCTTCGGCATCGAAAGTTGAATGAAGTGGTGTCTTGAAGAAATAGATGCACAGAGGGTACTAGGTTATACGTTGTTCAAGGATGGGAAGACCACAAAGCTTCCATACCCACTCGAAAAGTTTGCAGATATTTCAAGAAGGAGCTTTAATAATCGATGCTTCATTTGATTTAGGCCCGAGAAAGTTTCCTCTCTCCTCAAGTATACTCTTTGTTTCTTTTCCTCCTTTTATCGATATTTGTCTTTATTTTTGTTATTTTCTTATTTTCTACACGTCTAATTGCTCAACTTAGTACTTTTATAATTTATTGGGTCAATTTACTATCTTTTATTATATAATTGCAGTTATTAATTTTATGCGCCTTGAATTTATTGATGCTTAAATAAGGAAACAACTATGTTTTTTAGTATTGTTTTATTTGACATCTTTTTTTAAGTTGTTTTGGTTTAACAACTGAGAGGACACATTCTTATTGGGCAATTGGTTCAAATCTGAGGTCAAAATTGTATTACAGAGTCGAATTGAAACATCAATGCCTAATCTCCTCTTTCATGCTTAGGTTGTATGGAGATTGTTTTAGAGCTGTAGTAAGTTCAAAATGATTCACTAATCTATTTTTTCGTTTATTGCTTCTACAAAGAAGAAATGCAATATGTTCTCGGTTTATCAGTTTAGAGTATATTTTGGCTTCCTTGATCAGGTCAGGTTTTGGTTGGTCACTGCTTTCTCATTGCTTGAACCTAGATGTATTATTGTGAAACTTAGCTTCAACCTTCCATTAGTTCAAATTGAGGATTGAAGTTCAAGCCTGATTTCCAAAATCAGGGTTTTATTTTTGACAAAAATTAAAGCTGAATTGGATCCTTTTGTCGGATCATTTTGAGAAATTTTGACAAGAGAAGGATAATTGTTAAGTTGTTTTTTCATATGACTTTTTTTCAATGTACAAAACCATTAGTCAAAGGTACTACAATATGTCACAAAAGCTAAATTAAGGGTCCAAGTTGATCAAAGCATGTAAAGAGATCTAAAATATGAACTTTAGCAGCCAAGTTATTTGTTATTATACCCTTGGAGCATTTTGGAAAATTCCATGCTATCATAAAAAATTATTTTTTGCATAGTCTGTCAATTTTATGTTGCTCGATACACCTAGATTAATGTACTCATTCTAGCTTTAGTAACTATAAAAATTTGGATGTTTGGTTGATATTTGGTGCCGCCAGTAAACTGAAACTTGCTGGTATATGCTTAATTCGCTTCTCCAACTACATTATCAACAAATACATATGTGGTATTTCAATTTTACATTTAAAATTAGACCTAATTCTGAAATATAAGGAAGCAAATATGGAGAGGAGATTCTAATAGCAAACAACAGTCCAGTTTTGGTTGTATGCAAACACATGTAAGAAGAAAATCAGTTTATAAAACAAAATTTATTTTTTAACCTTCTCTCGAGTTTTAAATTTTACTGCCTTTGTTTGTGGTTTACATGCTTACGCAAGAGTGTTGGATCTCAAAAGATCAATACGAAGATTAGATCGGAATAGCTACTGAAGTGGAAGTATTTTTTTTCTTTTATTTTTTTTAACATTGTTATTATATGAAGCTGTATACAAACCTTATTGGTTTGGAAGTACTGCAATAAATGCTTCTTTTCTCTTATACGAGCTTATTTATATATTACTGATTGTGAATATTTGTATGATGTTTCTGCAATAAATAAAATTTTCCTAATTTATGCTTGACACAGGAAATGTACCATCTAAATTAGGGACAAAATGATTAGCAAAAATAAGAATTTAGTAAATATTAAATTAATTGGGAAATGACAGGTTACCATAGAGGGATTAGTCATTTAAGGATTTCGGCATAATATAAATAATAAATCAACATGTTCTCACAAAAAAAAATCTAGGCAAACACAAATGAATACAATTTTTTAAGTTTACTATATTTCGTTTATTTTAATTAGGCATTAATATACATAGTTCACCTCTTATTCTCTCTGTCCCTCTCTCCTTTTTTTTTTTTTGAAGAAGAAGAGAGACTTTTTAAGTTCGATTTGTTGCTCTATTAACAATTAGAATAGTAACTTTTATGAGTAATTAATGATATTGAATTAATTTAAATTAAATCTTTAACGTCATATATCAATTACTCGATATGTTGAATCTTTAACTTAATTTTCTCATTTTAAACTTTCATCAGTGACAACTGCTGGTAAATATAGAATGTGTAATATATCCATATTTCTAATTGTCATTATTACATGAGAATCGTTTCTAATAATTTTAATTAAAACAATGTTATAAGTCATCATTTTACCTAGATAAGCTATAACTTATTTCTAATAGTTTTATTTTGATACGATTTATGTTTTGATTCTATTTGTTAATGCTTTGCCCAAAAAAAAATTAATATGCAATTCTTTTATTTCTATTGATGAATGATGATTTTTGGTGAAGCAATTTATTCAAACACATATTAATCACCATTGACACATGATTAGTTAAGGTGTTTTACATAAATGTCTCAACATTTCTTGAATTAAAATAAAAAGTTAGAAATTTTTTCCATATGAACGAAGTCTAATTTTTTAATAACCTGAACTTACAAAAAAAATTTGTCAATTCACGTCAATAAATCTTAACCTAAACCAAAGCCCAAATAAATAAAAATGTAGTAAAAAAATTCCAACACAAAGCCATATGATCACACTGTATAATAATAAATTTATCATTTCAAATGATAATCAGTTAATGAGATTTGAATATTTGAATTGTTGCAACCAACTGATAATATAAAAATAATATAATTTTTTATTTGTTTTTTCTCATAATTTACATATTTTGCACTGTGCTTAAAGATGTAATAAACTAATAAAATATATTGTAATAATAGTAAAAATCAACAAAAAAACGAGTGAAAACATAGGTCGCGCAACGCGCGACAGCCCCACTAGTATTTATAAATGTATGTGCATCTAATGCATCTAATCCGAATTAATTGAAACTTTCCTTAATTCGAAAGACGATCAGCATCATTAGGGCCGGGGGGCGACACCGCCGGCTGAGGTAGAAGGACTGTGCCGGCATCAGACCAACGAAGATGGACGACATTGGACCTTTCAGACCAGTGGCGATTCCAGACTTATTTTAAGCATGGGCACACAAGAAAATGAGTTTGATTTCGTTCAAAGCAATTAGACTAAGCAAATTAGATATCAATTTCAAAGTATTTAAGTGACCGATTTAAACCGCTCAATATGTTCTTCATATCTAAATCTCCTTGCCGACTATATTTTATATTTTTAAAAATTTTTAAGTATTTTTTCATATATTTTTTCATGGTTAGTCATTTCAACTTCTGAATTTGAGATAAGGTCAGATTGATAGAACCATGTCCATATTGCTTATATTTTAATATTTCTAATAAAATATTAAATATAGCATTAAAAAATAAATTTATAGAAACGTGTAATTTTAATTAAAAATTATTTTAAAAACTATTTAAATAAGTTCTATTACAAAATGTAATTTTTTTATCCAACCAACAAAAATATAATAATTATAAAATTTTTTCCAAACGTTATTCAACACAAGCAATGATTATTGCAACAAATGTATAGTTCAAATGTTATATAGTTTTCTCATTGTATATCTTTGAAAACAATATGTAATATGGAGATCATTATAGTTTATAGATTAATTTATTGATTAATTATCACAGTACAAGCTAACAACATAGAAAAAATTGTAGACAATCCAAACCCCATTATTCTAATACCATGCATATTTTTTTACAATTAAATCGAACACAGCTGCTAAGCAAAACAAGAAATACATGTAGGTCCCATCACGTGAGTATTACATCTTTTATAGATGGTAATGAGTTCATATTTTATACAGTTTGTATATATTAAATCAATGTATAATTATCATTTGAATCACTATAAAAATTTAAACAAGCCTGGGCACCCGAAAATATCAAGCCTAGGCACCTTCAATAATCCATAACACTTGATATTTGATTTCTAAAAATCAAGCCTGGGCCTTAACTTAGGCTCGCCACTGTTTCAGACGGAGAATCTCCAGCATCAGATAGACGAGGATCGACACCTCGTCTGTCTGCATAGTCCTTGTGGTGCTCGTTTAGGTGACATTTTGGCTTTACTACACTAAAAAATTTCAATATCAAAGATCTAGCAAAATTCCGGCAGCATCTCCCTGTACGGGAGAGTTTCTGAAAAAAAAAAATCTAACAAGCAAAAAGACATAGTTTTTCTAAAGTGATTCCCACTCATACATCACACACAAGCGTATTATATTAATCATCTTCACAATTATTACACGAAGTTGACACATAATAACACTAGATTACTTACTTAACTATAACAATATTGTTTAAATTAATCTATATAGACATAAATTACCAAAAAAAAAATTACAAATTTTTCCTACATTTTAAAAAATTTTCTATTAATGTTTTAAATGTTCTTATAATTTTCTTATATTTTAAAATTTTTATTTAATTTATTAGGAATTGTTAAATGTAAGAAAAATACAAACAAAATTTAATATCAATTGTAGTAATTATTTCTATTTTCTGTATTGTTTACTATTTTAAATTATTTTTACAATAATTATTCTAATTTTTCTATTATTTATCTAATTAAACTAAATAAATTAAATAAATAAGTATTAAAAAAAAAAACTCACCTGAAGAGTTGTCTCTTTCTCTCGCGCGAGGGAGAAGGAAAAATGAGGGTCAGAGGAGAAGATCGCTCTTTTATAGAGGCGTGAGGGGATGTACCTTTCTTTAAAAGAACGATACTGGGCTGTACGTTCTTTCAAAAAATGATACTAAGCAATATGAGTTTTTGAAAAATCGATATTCGTATCGGATTTTGGAAAAACAATATCGCGATACCATTTATATAATTCGGATTATTTAAGTAATATTTTTCAAAAATCCTAAATATTTTAATATTATTTTTTATTTTTTCGGAACCATATGGATGGGCTTAAAGTGTCAAAGGCTTTGCTCCACAAAAATTGAGAGGAGATGAAGGGAAGTAAAGAGAAGGGAGTCAAAAGGATGTTTTGAATATATGTTACCTGCTCAAAATTCTAAAACGTTTTTTCACCTTGTGATTAATCGAAGAGTACTGCTCTCCTTTCCCTTCGTCTTGATTCCCTGCTTTGGAGCGGAGCCTAACTATACATGTATAATATTACTATATCTGACAAATTCTGTAAACTTAAAGCGCCTAACTCTGTGCACTCGTACATGTATAATATTACTACCAGACAATTTCTGTAAACTTAGCTTCTGTAGGGATGATCGTTTCAAGCTCGGTTTAAAATTTCCGTCCATACAGAGTCAGAATTAACCTTGTCCTTTACTAAGAGCGGAGCCATTTCACTTTCACTTTCACTCGACACAAGTAATTAATTAATTGGTCTGTAAATAAATTTATTAAGCTCCTAAAATTTCCACGAGAGCCAGGCTAAGGCACGCACAACTAACTCTCCAATTCCAAACGATCTCCTACTAGCGAGATGACATTCACTGCTTCAAAATTTTGAATTTACTTGACCAGTCTGGAACCCAGCCACATTACTTACATCTTTGCACCAAAAACTAATATTAAGCCCTTAATCAGGCCTAAAATAAGAAACAGAAACGAAAAAAATCCAAAAGGAAAAAAAATGCACAGCATACACATCCCATTTCCTATAAAATATACCTATCGAATATTGATTGGCATGTACACTGTACACCAACAAAAAGATCATCAATATCATTATCTGATTCATCATCCTTTACCATAAAGCAAAAAAGCACCATCATATTTTCATGCCCATCTCATTTTCTCCATCTAATTGTCGATTTGTTGCTCTTGTTCTTGTTCATTCTCCCCTTGCTCCTCAGCCTGACTCGACATGTCATCCTCCAAAGAAGGGTCTAACTCCATTGAAGAGATGGCGCTCGAGATCGCACCCACACCAAAGGCGACAGCATGTACCGGGTTGGGCATGGGAGCAGACTCCAAGAGCCGCATCAAAGTCTCCCTCGCATTCTTTTCGATCACCGACTCCATAGTCGGCACAAGAGGCTTCACCACCAGAGGAGGGATGGCTGTCGACATGGCAGGCCCCGCACTGACCAAGTAAGCTTGCCCTGATGAACGGATGTCCATTACGGGCAAGTGCACAATAGGGTCTGACATGAGGCCTGTGAAGGCAGGGAACTGTGAACTGCCAGGCAGTGGTGGGATGACGAGGGACGAGATGGGGAGAGGAAGGTGGACAAGAGGATCATGTAGTACTTTGGGAAGTTCAGAAGAGGCAGCAGAACCCAGAGAGAGCGAGTTGGGAGCCGAAACCTGAGGGGAGACAGCAACTGGGGGCAGAGCAGATGGTACACGGGACGGGCCCATCGGGCACCAGCAGTACTGGGGCTTGAAGAGGGGCTGCTTGCCTATGGAGGAAGCATGGTCAGGAGGAGGGAGAGGAAACTGAAACGTGAGAGGATTGAAAGGAGCAAAGTCAGGAGGCAGGTCAGCAGAGAGGCCAGCTACCACACTCGATGGTGGTGGTGATCCTGTGGCAGCGGGATGGTTGAAGGGCAGCGACGGGATGGCAAGCAGGCTTCCGTGGCGCTTTTTAAGCTTGCTATCTCGGATGTCTCTGCCAATCCTTAGGGAAGACAGGGACGAGGAGTGATCCTTGAAACAAGTTTTGCCTCTAGGGCTAAGACTTCCACCTCCTTCCGATGACGGTGAAGATGATGATATGGAAGATGCTTGGCCCAATATGGAGGTACGGTGGTTCTGGGGGTAGGGAAACCTTGCATTTTCTGATGAGGGGCAGGTGGAGATGGCACTTTCTGAGTGGATGGATTGGGCCTCTGCTAGGTTTGGACTGACAAGGCAGGCTTGCAGATGAGTGCCCAGTAAATCCAGACACGAGCTTGAGATTCCTGTCAGGTCTGATAAAGTGGGCCTCCTTCTCAGTAGATCATTCATCTGCACATGTATGATAAAAGTAAAACAAATTAACAAAAAATTTCTCCAACAATAATATAACCAAAGCATCCTGATATCATTAGAAATAAAATGGACCTGCCTATAATGAGAGATAAGTGAGTACCTTGTCAAGCAAGTGGAGGCCATGGGACAAGGACTTCTCAGACAACCAGTAGTAGAACACCTGAGAATCTGATAGCTTCACTAGAAAAGAGTGTCCGGATGTATCTGCCGCTATCTGTTCAATTATGACCCTGTCAACCTCACAACTGTTACAACTGATTGAATAAAGCTGCTCGGTGCCAAAGTCATCTCCAACAAATGATATCTGCAACCATGACGAGGGCGCCATATTCAAATTCAATCGACCTCTGCCCAGCAACAAATATAATTATATGTTATAAACCCAAAATACATATGCATCGTCTAACAATCTTCACAAATAACAAGCCTAAGTGACCTCAAATAGAGTTTTTTTTTTTTCTCATACTTGTAAACTAAAAAGGTTAGTTGAGTTGTGCTCACAACACAGCAGAATGGAATTGATTACAGGGCATGAGAACACAGAAATATGTTCACGAGCGAGCCACTCAAAACTATGATGGAATTGCTAAAGGAGAGGAGAGGGTACCTAGAAGGAATGGGGCAGAGAAGATTGGGGAGGCGATTGATTTTGCCGACACGGATGGAGACGAGAGGGGCGCAGAGGCATCTGAGCAGCAACCCAATTTGGGAAAGGTCGAGAAGCTGAGTAAGGTGGGCGAGGAGGCGATTCTGTGCGGCGGGGCTGGGGTTGCAAAGGCGGAGGAGGAGGAGAGGAAGGGAAGGAGGAGAAAGGAGGCAGCAGGAGGAGGGAAGGGGAAAGGAGAGGTCGTCCGAGCGGCAAGCCCCCATGGAGTGCACCTGCAGGGCCCGAAGCCACTGCAGGGCTGAAGGTCCCTCGTCTTCTTCTTGATGGTCATGCTCCTCCTCCTCCTCCTCGTTTCCCCATGATCGCCTAGAATCCATCAATCAATCAATCAATCAATCAATCCAACCAGATCCACATCCAATCAAATCATTGCGTCTGCTCCCCCCCCCTCCTCCTCCTCCTCCTCAAGTCATTCGGCTGCCAGAGCCCAGCCCAGCCCAGATAATTATAATTTAATAATAATAATAATAATAATAATAATAATAATAATAATAATAATAATATCTTCTCAAATCTCAATCAATCAATCTGCCATCTATAATCTTCTATAAATACTCCAATTCTGAGAGCCTTATCGACAGTAACTCTTCTGCTGACGTCATCAGAGCGAATCGAAAACTTGGATGGATTTATACAGTTCCTTTCAAGGATTTTTTGTGATTAATTAGAAAGCTTTTAGCGTACCGACTCAGCTTTTAATGTATATGTACATATATTTCAATTTGCAACATAAAATTTATATGGGATCTGATGCAAAAAAAAAAAGAATAGTCAAATGACATCCCATGTGCACAGTGTTAGGATCCGGTGTGGAAACTCCTCATATAATTATATGTGGCAGTTATCCTCCAAATATCTTTTTTATTAAACAACATAAAAATCTATACAACGCACATGCAGAAAATCAATAAAAAAAAAAAACCCAGAGCCATTGCTCGTCAGGAAGAAGTATCGGATTTTTTTGTTATCGCCCCTAAATATTTTATAGTTCCATCCGATTCTTGTTTTACTTTTTAGATCATTTGTTATCTTTTATTACATAGTCAATAATCTTCAGAAATTTCAGTTTCTTTTTAATTGTTCACAATCTTTCCAAATCATTTTTGCATGATTTTTTTTTTGAATATTTTCAAGTTTATTCCAAACTTTTTAAATTTATGACGTTTCTTTATATTTTGGGATTAAAAAACTTTTATTACGAGCTTTTCTTACTACATCTTCATACTACTATTATTGATTATGCTTATCTTTTGTGAATATATTTGCCTATACAATTTGGACGAGCCATGAATAAGGAATAAGAATAAGGAATTTCGGTATGCGTGCTTATCCAAATTCCTTATTCTTATACCATGGTTTTGTTAGTATAAGAATAAGGGCCCAAATTCCTTATTCTTGTGTTGTTTGGGTTGTACAAGAATAAGAATAAGCACGCATACCGAAATTTTTTATTCTTATTCCTTATCCAAGGCTCATTCAAACACACCCTATAATAATTGGTATAAACTTTAAAAATCAAGTGATACAAAATTTTCTTTTTCAATTTTCTTTTTTTACTTTTGTTTTGTTGTTTGCAAATTAAAATTGTGAGACAAGGGGGGAGTCATTGAGTTTTTGCTTTGGTAGCCCTTCCAATTTTCCATAATTTGAAACAGTTTGTTCTTCATTCTTTTAGCCCCATATGTTTTTTTACTTCAAAAATTATAGCTCTTTTATTTTAAATGTTTACAAGCCTTTTCAAATTACTTTTGCATGAGATTTAAAGAATGTTCTGAAAAAGTTGCAATAAATTTAGTGATATTTATGCTACTTTAGATTTTTTTTTTTTTATGTTTTCCTAATTTTCTTAAATTGAAATGAATTTTTTTTATATTTCGGGACCTACAAAATTTTATTACAAGCTTCGCTTGATATTGTTTAAAATTCATAATTATGTTATGATAAGAATATATTATATTTTTTTTAAAAAAATATGCAGTATAGATGATAGCGTAATGTTTATATCCACAGAATTTGATTGAAAATATTATGAAAAAGGCTTTCAAACAACCAAAATGAAGTAAAATAAATGACCAAAATCTTAAAAAGTAAAAAGAAAAACATCTCTTAATTTATTGTAGAAAAAATCGAACTTTTGTTGTACTTTAATAGTATATGAAGTATGTATGTGTGTGTGTATAGAGGATTGCTAAAATGCTATGCATAGCACGGATGACTTTCGTGCTATTGATTCGTTCTTGAATTTCATGCTTCAAACTATCGATCCAAACCGTCCTTTATCTTTCTCATATTGATAGCTCATTAGAAACCAAATTTTATATTTTTTTGAATTTTTTATTACTATTTTCTCATATTTTTTAAAATCCTCAATCTAATAAATTCTATACCCTTCAATAATAGCGATTTCAAAAATCTGAAAAAAAAAATAGTACAAAATAAAAAAAATGTAAAATTTGATTTCTAATGAGATTTCAATATGAAAAAGATAATGAATGGTTTGGATCGATTGTTTGAAACATTATATTTAAGAACGAATACGTAGCACGAAGGTCATCCGTGATATACATAGTATTTTAGCAATTTGTGCTATATATATATATAATAAATTAAATTGATATTGATGGTCATTAATTTAATTTATTTTTTTTCATTTTAATGGTTTAAATTAATAAAATATTTTCAATAATTTACTTATTACATTTTTTATTTGTAATATTATTTTATTTTAGAATAATAAATCGAATTTAACAAAAAAACACTCAAAATATATTAAAAAATTTGTAAGAAATAATTTTTACATTTTAACCAACCTATCAGATTTTAGTCTAATAAAATTGTTTACAAGCCTTTTCAAATCATTTTTTGCTTGAAATTTAATAGATGCTCTTAAAAAATATTAAAAAAACAATGATATATTTTTATTTTATATTTTTTGTTTGAAAAAATATAAAAAAATAAAACTTAATCGTGCGAAGCACGATGCTTCTGCTAGTTTCCTCCAACTCGGCATGTTTTTAAATTTAATCTATATAATATTTAATTTAAATATAATATTTAAAACATATTAAATTATAAAAAATGATTAAATTAAAATATAATCTATAAATATTTAAACATATTAAAATAGTATTGAAAGTCTGATATTAGCCATTTCCTCCAATTCGGCATGTTTTTAAATTTTTATATATTTTTTTAGAGAAATAAAGTATTATTTTTGAAATAAAATTGCATTGTTTTTTATTCATTACTATCTTATTTTGTTAAAATATTATTTATTTATGTTTCATTAATTTTATTTGTTTCTTTTAGTTTGATATTTAGTTGTTTAATTCTTTGTCATATTTCGTTATTGTAGAAACTTTTGTCATACATATGTGTATTATTTTTTTAAAAAAACTATCTATTAAAAAATTGATCGATTTTTTGGCTAACCAATTTTACTAGCCATATAAATATCACATATATATCATATAAAAGAATCAGAGAAAATAATAGAAAAATTACAAAAAAGAAGTATTTTAGTACGTTAGAACTTCCAACAGACATAACATTTGATAGAAACATCCGTTTCGGACATATGACCACAATCGAAAATCTTGCGACGAGACCCACTTTCAAAGCTTACCCCGTAACGACCATTTTAGGAGCTAAAAAACGTTGTATGAACCTTTGAAATTCACTTTGAAAATTTTCAAATCTAAAAATAACAAAACTACTATAATTAGATTTTAATCAACACAGAAAGTAGTTAATAGACAAGAAAAAGAGTAGAGATGCAGAGATGATTGTTAAAATTTGAAAAAAAAAATTAAGCATAGTAAAGAGGATACAAAGATTGGCTAGTATATAAATAGATATAAGAGAAAAAAAAACAGAGAGAGATTAATCGAAGAGTGGAGATGAGAGGAGAGGAGGATATTTAGTATTTTTCTATAATATTCCAAATTCAATAATTATAAAAATTTTAAAAATAAGAAATATTCATAACATATAAATATGTATAACATATAAATATTTTAATATATTTAAATATTATATAGATTATATTTTAATTTATTTTTTATAATCATTATTTATATATTATTTTTACTTTTTTTTAATATCGGATTGCAAATCTATTTTTAAAATTGTGATTATTTTAGTAATATTTTCGAAATTTAATAATATTTTAATTTTTTTTGACACAAGAAATTATCGCAATTTTTTTCATGTGCCGCATCATCTAATATAAAAGAATAATTAAATATATCACCATGAAAAATTAATAATTGAAGATATGCCACTCTTAAATTGTAAAATAATTTTATGCCACTATTAAATGGCTAAATTTAGTTCAATGTAATTACTTTCTATCAAAATTAGAGATATAGCACTCAAATTACAAAAATATCATTCTAACTTTTCAAAAATATCCAAAATGCTCTCATTAGGTTAAGGGAAAAATTAGATTCATGTCACTTCAAACTTACGAAATTAGAAAAATATCACCCTAAAGCAGGGACTTTGAAAAATGCCATCCCAAGTACAGTTAAATTAGAAATATGCCACTATTGGTGAAGAAATCACTCATCTCTATTCCTTACTTTTGGTATTGACAAATTTACCCTTCATTTCCTCTCTAGACGATCTCTTCTAGTTTAATGTTCCTTTCTTATTCGCTAATCTCTGTGTCGATCTTACATAAATAAATTGCCACATGGTCAAAATCAAGTACAAACTTACTTACCCTTGCGCGCTTTTTCTCTAGGCTCTAGCCCTCTCATCTCCGGCGCCGTCCCTGTCACTACCTCACGCCACCATTGTCGTCGCAACCTCTAAGACCTGTGCACTCAGCTTATGCCTCTAGACCTAATCTCGATTCTGGCATTCTCCCTTTCTATCTCTCTCTCTCAAAATCGGTCTGCATATTTTCTGTTGGAATTGTGAATTAGGTGATGTCCTTGTTGGAGTTATGTCCTAGAAGTCAATAATTTAATGACTTAAATATTAGTTTATGTTATGGAGATATATTATCATTTGTTCCTAGGTTTATTATTGACAGATTATTCAGGTTGAGGATATGAATTGTAGATCTCTGTGGATCATTCTTTAGAATAACAATAATAAATCTAAACGGTCCATGATCTTGATAATTAACAAGAAACATTAATTATCATATAAGATTAGTATGCAAGTTAAGTGATGATTAAGTTTTACAAATCATAGGTAAAGAGTTACCAACTTAATTGCATATGTGTATGTTATGGAACACAGTACAGGACTTGACCCAACGAAATAAACATATGGATTGTGTTATGTGTCATTCTTTATTTCGTTATGATTTTGGTTCTAAGTTTGAGATATTTATCTTTTCCACATGAGGATAGGTTCAATAAATATTGTCTACCGCTGATTCCCGATAAGGGCTGCTATACGGACTTTATTTATGTTCTCTTGAATTGTGCGGGAAAAAACTAATCATCAAGAAAACCGTATGTCCCTCGTTAATTCACTTAGTGAGTGACGATATCAGTTTGAACCCCTTGATGGAGTTGGATCGTATGTGCGCAACGAGGCTATCAACTCTAGATCAAGAAACGTATAATCTGCAAGAATGACACTTTCCTATCTTGGATTATACGATGATATCGTGTGACATAAGAATCAAAATAGAGAAATATTTTTATTCTCTTATGCATGATTTGAATACTGTAGCAGTACATTATTTATGCGAATTGGGAATCATAACGTGTTGCTAGATACCGCTTATGATTATTGGAAATTAAATAACGATTTAATTCCATGTCCAACATAGCATAAATCCTCAAAGGGTCACACATAATAAGGTGTTTAACCATACATGCATTATTTATTTATTTGCAACATTGAGTATTGCAAAATATAATAAGTTGATTAATTAATTAAATAACGTTATGGACCGTTATAATTAATTAAATCAAATGGATCATATAAAAATAAATTAATGCATTGTCTAATTTCTAAATAATTATTATTAAGTTAATAATTATTTATAAACAACACACTTAATTTAAATTAAGTTAATTGGGCTTTAATTTATTGGTAAATTAAATGTCCAATTTAAGTAGCAATTGAATGGGTCTTTAATTAATTTAAGTAGCAACTAAGAGGCCAGCCCTGTTATGGTGGTAGGTGGGGTGGCACACTTGTAATTAGTGTGAACTTTGTGCTAGGGTTTGGAGGCTATATAAGGACCTATATGGAGGCTCCTTTGAGAGGTTCTCTCTTCCCTTCCCTAGCCGCCCCTCTTCTCCCCTCATAGGCGCCACCTCCCTCTCTCTTCTCTCCATTCAATGGCTCATGTGTTGAGCAATCCCTTCCATAAATTAATTGGTGAATTAATTGAAGAAAGGAAAAGGTTTGGGATTAGACTTGTTCTTCTCATCGCTAGCACAATTTGAGAAGAACTTGGTTAATACCTTAGTGGACTCGAGGCGTTTCGATTTGGAGGAGGCGCGGAGAGCACGCCATCGATTTCTAAGCCGTAGGATCGAGCCTCTTGATTACGATATCAAGAGAGGTACAAATTTTCCACCTATCTCTTGTGTCAATTGAACTTAGCACTAGATCTACTTTGCTCTTTGTGTTTTAATTGGATTAATTAAGTATAATTGGTTACAAAATTAAAATTGAGCAATTTTCTAACAGTCCTAACCTTTTTAACCTAGAGATTTTATATCATCTTTTATATAAAATGTCGTAAGGGAGGGAGAATGCTAGAATCGAGGTTGGGTGTAGAGACGTAAGCTGAATGTACAGGTCTTAAAGGTTGTGACTGCGATGGTGGCGCGAGGTGGTTACAGGGACGGTGGCGGAGCTAAGAGGGCTAGAGAGGGAGCAAGGGGTGAGTAGGTTTGCACTTGATTTCGCTGGTGGCAATTTAATTCTCTGAGATCGACACAGAGATTAGAGAAGAATACGGGAACATTAAACCACAAGAGAGCGTATGAAGAGAGCAAATTAAGGGTAAAATTTTTATAATTTATAATTTTTTATTTTTAAATTTCAAACTTTTGTATTTTTGAAATTTCAAATAATAAAATTCTAATTTTTGTTTCATTTGTTAATGGCTTGAAATCGAAAAACCAAAGTGATTCAAAATTAAACAAAATACTAACTACAAAGTACTCAAATATAAAAATAGATAGGTTGTATGTACTCTCCTTGCCTTACTTTTTTTTATTTCTAATTTTCAGGATTTTTTGAGAATTTTTCTGATTTTATTTGAATGGTGTTTGTAGGGCTTGAGTTTAGAGAGAAGAAAGGTTCAGTAAAGAAAATGAGAGGGAGAAAGGGAGAGAGTTTTGCTCGGGGATTTGAGTAAAAATGAGTGGGATTGATTTTGCAAAGGAGTCTCTAACTTTGGTCAAAGTAATTGTACCACTAACTTTGAGATTTTGAGTCTTAGGGTGTGTTTGGTATGAGGTTTGAATATTATTGGTATTAGAATAAGGAGTTGAATAAGTTCTTATTCGGAATAAGGCTTATTCAAAACGTGTTTGATTTCATCCCGAATAAGGCTTATTCGGAATAAGGCTTATTCAAAACGTGTTTGGTTTCATCCCGAATAAGCCTTATTCGGAATAAGGCTTATTCAACATTTTGTCAAACACACCCTTAAAATTTTAAAAATTCAACAGCTAATTAAAAAAATTCTTTTTACCATAAATTAGTGTGTAAAATAATATTTATACGAAACTAATATAGTTCAATAAAATCATACAATTAAGCATGTGATTATGATCATAAATTTGAAAAATCCAAAACAAACATAAAATTAAGACACTAATACTAAGTACTCAAAAAATTAAAAGGTTAGATATTACATAATCCCCGTTATTGATAAATTTGTAGCAAGATTTAACTATGTAAAAGCCAAGTTACACATTAGAAAAGGGAGTGGTGTTATAACTATATAAATGTAAGAAGACATTTGTTTCTACCTGACTAAATTGAATATTCCCCTTGTTTTATTTATTTATTTATTTGTGTGTATTTTTATTTTTATTTTATGGGTCGACTCAACTTCTCCTCTCTCTCTCTCTGAGTTCCAGCTGCGGACGAGAGAGATTTGACTGCGTCGGCGGCGGCGCTGAGCGTCTCCGGAGTCGGGCAACAGCAACAGCAAGGCGACGCCTACTCCGACTCCGACTCCGACTCCGATCCGGTATTTTCCAGCTCCTTCTCTCCTCCTCTCCTGTTCTTCTTCTCTTCTTCTCTCCTTCTCTCCTTCTCTCCTCTTGCATCGCACACGCTCGCTACGCTATTTATCGCCATATGATTGATTGATTGATTAATTTTCCCTAATTTTTTAATTCATTTGGAGTATATAATAATAGTAATTAAATTGATGATGATGTAATTCAACTTCTCGACTCACTCACTGGAGACAGACAGACATTTATTGATTTGATTTGATTTCGGAGTTGTTTCCTTCTGATTGATTCTTGTTTCAATTCCATGCATTACATTCTAATGTAATTTCACCCTCTAATTAAACTAAACTAAACTCCCAAAATCAGTATACATAAATTGCCTCAGGTCTAGTTTGTTAGGATTCAATTGGTTCAACCCCTTGGAAAATATCACTCAAAAGTTATCAAAATACATTTAACCTCACCCTGAAGCCAAATACTTAACAATTCTGGATTGGATTGTAGTTTCGATTTATTTCTTGACCTGTGGATTAAGAAAAAAATATATCCCAACAGTTTAATGATCTAAACTAAGGTTCTGTTTTATCATTCCTTTTAATTTCTGGCACAAAATAATGTTTTTTTTCCCCTCCTTTGCTTTGCCATTCCCAATTAATGGACTTTACCATTTGCCAATGCGTACTTGTTTAGCGTTCCAAGCATTAACATTTACCAATGCGTACGTGTTTCCCTCCTGCTGTGTATGTTTAGAGTTCCAAGCATTAACATTTACCAATGTGTTCTTGTTTGGCTCAGCTTAATATTACTAACTAATTACTGTGCCCAGGTTTAATTCAATCCTGTACCCACCATTGTGGTTGTGGTGGGTGCTGCTTTTTCAAAAGGAGAGTGGAGAGGTGGCGCGCTCAAGAGGGTCAGCCAGGTGATTGATCTACCCTTCCCTCCCTCTCCTTCTCACATCAGCTGTCTCAGTCTTTCTCTGCTTCAGGCAACCAGGCATCCGTGATGATGAAGAAAGAAAAATATTGAAAGCCTCCATCTATTCAAAAGGTAGGTCTGCTCCATTTTTTTAAAATTTGATTTGTCGATTGATTCACTCTCTGTCTGGTAACAGACGATGCTTGAATGCTAATGCTTTCTAACTTCTAATTTATTGTGACAGATGAAATTTCTCTGCTCGAGCTCTTTTTGTTAATGTTGATGCTATGACTTTAACAAAACATGATTTCTTTCCATCAATTTTGAACCAAGTTGAATTGTTTCCCTAGAGACCATTGATGGCAGATGAGGCAAATGATTCAAACAGACCCAATAGGAGAACCAGCATGGATCTGAATCTTTATCTAGGGTTGCCCCATTCACCACGCCGCGCTCGACCTGATTTTGGCTCAGACTTGGCACTCAGCTCTATCCCCATGAACTCCTCTTCCAGCTCGGTTGCCTCAATTGAAGACAGTAACACCCCTGCTAACAGGTCTAGTTCCATCCCTATTGAAACTGCCGAGTCACAGCCACACCCACCTTACTCACCCACGTCACCAGCCATGGATACAAACCCACAAATAGATCGGATGCCATCAAGCCCTGAATACACCCCTTACTTCCCCTCTTATGAGTCTTTCAACACTTCCTTCCCTCTGGTTGAACCAAACCCATTACCTCCTGTGCATGAGTTAGATGCGGCTACAAACCCTAGTCTTATGATTGTAGATGATCTAACAGCCTTCTCTTCGGAGACCCATGTGCCTTATTCCCCACCGTATGTGGCCCCACCATCTCTTCCTCCAACCCCACCTCCTCAACAAGCTTATATTCCCCAGTCAACTGCAGAGGAGACACCAAATGAGGACATCCCTTTCAGCTTCTACCCTCAACTGCCACCTCCACCTCCTTACATTACAACTAGCCGGGTCGAGCTCCTTCGGCCGGAGATAAGGTTCAGACGCCTAATTGAGACTAGCCACAGGCTAAGGGCTAGGCGGTTTAGGTCATCCTTTTCACATGGAAGTGGAGCTCATAATTCAAATGTAGCCTCAGGATCTACGATCAATGCCACCACCACTGAGCCCCAAGCAGGTGTTGAGACGGTTGCATGTGCTGAAAGAGTAGCAGTGGCAAGTGCCAGAAAGGATAAGGTGAAGTTGGAAACTGGTATAATGGAGTTGTCTGACGAAGAGACAAAAGAAAATGCCCATAACAATACTGCAAATTTTGAGTGCAATATCTGCTTTGACATGGCAAGTGAGCCAGTTGTGACTTCTTGTGGGCACTTGTTCTGCTGGCCATGCTTGTACCAGTGGCTGCATGTGCACTCTGACAACAGGGAGTGCCCCGTCTGCAAAGGGGAAGTCACTGATGCTAATATCACTCCCATCTATGGCCGTGGCAGCACAGATTCCAGTGGGGAGAGGACTAAGAGCACTGTTCCATTTGGAGAGGATGGGGTAAAGATCCCACCCAGGCCCCGGGGTAATCGGGTTGAGAGTTTCAGGCAACAATTCAGACCTGTTTCTAGGCGGTTTGGTGAAGGCATTGCCTCTTCCATGAGACGCTTGTTGGACCAACAAATGCGCCCAAGTGGTTCAGGGTCCCACCGGTTCGACCCAAATGTAGATGCTGCTGTGCAAGAAGTACTTGATGGGGCCCACAGACGGGTCCTCACCAGGATCCGTGCTAGGAGACTCCAGAGAGAAGAGTTTCACATTGGTAATGACAGCAGCAGTGCTGAAGTTATGCCACATGTAATGGTGGATACTCCAATAAACCCAGGACCCCCTTTGATGAACCCTGGTAGTGGTAGTGTAAACCCTAACCCTAATTCCGCTTCACTTTTCAGAGAAGGGATTGATTTATGGCACCGGTTTTCTCTCTATGGTCTCGCTAGCACTGAGAGGCTTGCTGCTATAACAGCTGACTTGGGCCGGGTTGTTGGGCAATTTGCTAGCATAAGTGGTAATAATAACAATGGAGCCTCAACTTCTGCAAACCCTATGGATCCATTGAATTCAGAGAGACCAGCCAGTGGGATCCAGGTTGCTGCAGCGCTTGCAGCTGATCAGGTTTCTGCATCCAGCACAATGGCAGTGATACAAGGTGACCCTGGCGTGGGTACTGGTAATTCAGAGGGACTTGCTTCTGCTTCGAACCGGCCCAATAGTAGCGCTGGTTCATCTAGGGCTCAGAGGAGGCGCATCAGAACTGGAGGTAGTGGTACAGCTGGTGCATCTACCTCCAGTGGAGGTGGCAATGTAGGAGGATCCCTGGATGTAGATGGGGGGCCAGCACATCATTTGCGCAAGAGACGAAGGCTGAACTGAGAATTCTTTTATCTCCAGTTTGTGCTGGAAATGGAGAGATATGCTGCTTCTCAAAACCTGAGTTACTGAGATGCAGTGTTTTGACCGGATCTTACATCAATCTGGTGGGTCTGTTGAACTCTTGCTGAATAAAACTAATTTGGGTTAGTTTTGTTCTTGTTTATTTATTTTCTGTTTTATTAATTTATAGAGTTTATTAGGATTAAAGTACCTTTGTATTTAATTTGTTTGTGCTGAATGAAATTTGGAATTCTGTAGCTTTTAAGATATTTTCATTTCTCTGTTCTTTTTTCTTCCTCGTTATTATCTCCAGCAATGGGGATAACATTTGTGAGGTTGATTTTTATATTCATCAGCCATGCGATAGTAATTTGCATTTACTAATCAATCTACTAATATAATCCGCGTCAATTTTTTTGTCCTTTCCAAAGCTACACGGCATAATATCCGTCGGATATTTCCTATAGATTCAATGCTATCCGTTTATCACTCTCAGTGAACTTAAATATATACGTTATGTCCTTTGCATCTGTGCAATTTTTTATGTACTATAATTTAAGAGTGTGTCCGTATCTGCTCCAAGCAGGACTTCTATGCAGTCCCTTCTTCTGTTTTTATTTTATTTTGTTTTGCCTTCCTGTAAAACTTCATCTGTGCAATTCATGTTGGCATCCCATCTTCGCCAATCAGTTCGACGGATAAATCTTTGTCCTCTCTCTTTTGCCTCAGCACCAAACCCTCTTCACGGGTGGATTAATCACAAACACCATGGACAAAATACGAGACTAGGAGAGGAGAAGAAAATGGGGACACCATGGAAAGCTTGCAAAAAAAAAAAATTACCCGCTGTCTCTTCGCTTCTTAATCCATTGAAATGGTATAACTGAAAAAAAAAGAGCAAAAAAAAAAAAAAAAAAAGATAGCAACAAATACTGGTAACAAATCTGGCCAGTAAAAATGGGACGGCTGCTAAGTGCTAACCTTAAAGAATTACATATCAAGTGAATAATGACAAAGTTAGAAAAAAAGGAGGAAAACAGATGGAGTAGAATAATTAAAAGAAGGAATAAAATATTACTGTCCCATTATCCAGGTGGAGGCATATCGTTATAAAGTGTATCAGTTTGAGCATTAATTTGTGGTCTGTTCGATTTGTCAGGTGGAGGCATGTCGTTATTAAGTGTATCAGTTTGCAAGTACCTTTTATCAGTTTAGTCTTTAGTGCTTCTCCAATTTGGTGCTTTTTTATACAATACTAGATTCCTCATAGTCTCTTTTCGCTGAAAAAATAATCTGTTGGAGATTTTATCAAGAAAAGAAAATATCAAATCAAAATAAGGAAGGTAAATGTAGGTAGTATTTAACATAACTTAGCCATGGTAGTTTACTAGCAGTTAATGAAAAACAACCATTTTATGAAAACTGAATCATTTACTAGCACAATCTAAGTAATTTTACTTTCATTTATTAATTTAGAACAATGAATGTTTTAACTTCCTGGAAAGAACAACATCAACAAACAAGCAACAACTAAGGCATTTGTCCCAAGCAAGTTGGGGTAGGCCTTCCTGGAAAGAAACCAAGTACAAAAAACTCAACTTAGCAAACTGAGAGGCTGGATTAGTGATTTAATTCCAAAAAAGTAACATAATATGTTTCTTTTTGTGTGAGAGTGGATAGGAAACACATGGTGCTAATTTTGCAATTTCTGGTGCAACATCCGTTATATGTTTCTTTTTGTGTGAGAGTTAATATGTTAATGCTTTTCTTTTTTCAATATTATGACGAAATTCTTAGAAAATCACTATATTCTTTTTAACTCGAATCTATTCATCTCGGTGAGCCCCTTTTGTTCATACTGGTAAGCAACCTGTAGAGTTAGATGTGTACCGATAGGTTAAATAACTGAAAAGCAAAACAAAACAATCTTAAAATTGAGTTAACTTATGTTCTTTTCATCTGTTAATTTCTTTGGCGTTAATTTTCCAATCATATTGTATGGTAGTAGTATGATTCATTTTTCCAGTTATACTGTGCAGGTCTTTTGCATTTGTTTATCACGTGCTATGCATGCTTTACATAAATGCTACAGTTAAAATATAATTCTGACCTTCTATGTTATCATTTCTTTTAAGAAATTTCATTTTTCTTTTGTGAAATACAATTTATTTTGTTACTTTCTCTTTCCTCGCTGGGGAAAAAATTATGTATGGTGCTTGCATGAAAAATGGAGTTGCTTGAAATTTTGTTGAAACTATGACTGATTTTGTCTTTTATTAATTTTAAATTGCGATATTGATGTGGAAAATAAGTTTTTGTAATATTACAATATGTGAAGAATTAAAAAAAAAAACACATTTTATGGATCTCAATATTTTGGCATTCTTTTCTGCTACTGTCTCACTAACTATAGTTTGTTTCACTGTTTTAAACAAATTTCTAGATTTCCACAAAAGAGCTTATCATATGGAAATTAGGTGCAACTGTGTTCCTCAAGTAGCTAAGAGATTTCAATTATTGGAGATATACCATGTTTTGAGTGATCTGATAAGAAAAAGAATTATGATGACTTAAGTAAAAATAGATGCCTTTGTAAACATTTTTTTAGATTAATTTAAAACTTCACGGTGGAAATCCTCCACCATTCCTAAAAACCAAAAATTAGATGCCTCACTAATATTTTTTCTTAAGTACAATTATGGAGGTTATCTCGGTTCAAACTAAAGAAACTTTTATTTTGCCTTTTTATGAATTTAAATCTTATTTAATGGCAAAAATAGCAATTAAAGAACACAAAAGTAGAGAAAGTACTGAATTTAACAAATAATCGTGCAAAAGTAGAGAATAATGATTCTACCTCCTTACGGCTTGTAACGAAATGACTCGATCTTTGCTTTGGAGGCGGTGGTGAGCTTCTCCCCTTCTTCTCCTTCTTCTTAGGTTCACAAAAGAATTAACCAAGCTCTCTATTGACTTGTGCTAGCAAATCAAGAGAGAATTACTAATTCAATGTTACCTTTCTTCAATTAAATCACTATTTAATAAAGATAGTTATTGTTCAACACATGAACACCAATTAAATGCAAGAAAAAAGCTCTATAATGGCAGTAAAATTTGCTCCAGGGTGGCCTCAAGTGGAGAAAGAGAGAGGGGGCAAGAATGATGCTCTAATTTGCTGTTATGTGGTCCTTAGATAGACCTCTCAACCTAACCACTTGGGACCACTTCTAGAACCCTATATGGAAGCCATATTATGGGTCTTGAAGTCCACAATACAAGATATTAAATGCTCATTAATTCTATTAATTAATGACCAATTTCAATTGCATTCAAATTGGGTTCAAGTTGGCTAATTAAAAGACGGTCCAATTAATTAATATAATTCATATAATTACATTAATTGTGTTAAATAAAATTAATTATCAACTCCTTAATAATTATTATAGGATTAGTCTTTGCATTAACTTAGTTTCATGTGATCTCTTTGATATAATTAATTATAGCGGTTCATAATGGTATATAATTAATTAATCAATTTATCATATTTTGTATTCTCCAATACAAATAAACTAAATATAATGCAATGTTAGTTAAGAGCTGTTATTCGTGTGACCCTCGAGGATTTATGTTATGTTGACCATGGAAAATAAATTATTATTTATTTATAATAATCATAAGCGGTATCTAGTAACACGTTATTATTCCCAATTAACATAAATAAATAAATACTATACTTTTATAGTATTTCAATCCTACATAAGAAATATATAATTTCCTTATTTTGATTCTTATGTCACATGATATCACTATATAATCCAAGATATGAATGTGACATTCTTGCAAATTATACATTTCCTGATCTAGAGTTGATTGTATAAGTTAATAGCAAAATCCAACTCCATCAAGGGACCCAATAGATATCATCACTCATTAGGTTTACTAATGAGAGACATACGGTTGTCTAGGATATATTTGGATGTGTCAAAAACAAGGAACAAGGAATAAGGACCATATTTCTAGTTCTCACAAATACAAACATGGCAGGAACAAGGAACTGGATCTTGTTTTTAGTTCCCACAAAATCATGGAATTAAAAACAAGAACTAGAATAAGGTTTGTTTTAGTTCTTGTTCTAGTTCACACCTTTGCCAAACACACCGATGAACAACTTTTTTCCGCTAAATACAAGAGAACTTAAATAGAGTTTGTATTGCAGCTCTTTTCGAGAATCAACGTTAGACAATATTTATCGAATCTATACTCATGTGGAAAAACTGAACCATCTTAAATTTAGAATCAAACTCATATGAAATAAATAATGACACATAACACAATTCATATATTTATTTTTATTGGGACAAGTCATGTATTATGTCCTTGTAACATACATATATACAATTAAGTTGGTAATTTCTTACCTATGATTTGTAGAATTTAATCATCATTTAATTTAATTTGAATAGTAATTTTTAAATTTAATTCCTCACACAAGAATCCGAAAAAAGAAAATGTTTCCGGGAATCAAAAACCCAAATCAAACAGGAGATACTATGCTAACACAAACCGAAGGTTGTCAATCGAAAACCTCAACGGCAAGGATATAACAAGCAGACGTTTACCAAGGCAACCCCAAATCTAAAAGCATGAAACCAGCCGTCATGTAACAAAGTCCATCGATATGACCAAAAGTGAAAAAAAAAAATCAAAACAAAAAAAAGGAGAAGAAGTCTCAGACACACCGAAAACACTAATTGTTATTACAATTTTTTTGCTGCCTAAGACATAAAATCTATCGATTTTCAAGTTTTTAGATGTAGAAGTTCCCTTGACTATATTAGAGATAATTAACAGTAGGAGCTTGCGCTTATTGAAAGAAAATAAAGACCCCCTAAATAATAAACTCTCGTGAGAACTTAAGACTTGCAGTTATCTCGTTCAGGAAAGGTAGTTAATCCGCATACTTTTTCCTCTCAATCCGCTGAAAACGGATCCCCCTTTGTTTCGACAATAGAGGGCAGCGAAAAGGTGCAAGACATTTGCCAAATAAAAAAGTACAGTGAATATCATTGATTTGAATAGTATTAGGTGCCACGATCAAAATGCATACATAAATAAGCAATATCATTGATCGATTGGAAATTCGAGTTTACGTTATAGTCGCAATCGTATTGCATGTAGTTCTTTATCTGTTTTTGATATCTTAAGCATTCATTTAGGTAACTGAACTTATTTATATTTAATTTCGTATTGATTGATTGATTGATTTAACATTTTTTTAGTTTTGATTGAATATATTTATTAAAATTGTGACTGGTTTACGATATTTTGGTTTCGAAAATTGAATCCGAATTTGGAGTCCTGATTCTCGTAAATTCGTGAAGAGGTCGGTCATGATTCTTCTAAGTTCAGAGAGGGACCACTCTGACTGATTGAAGTGTCCAAACACCAATCTGAGCTTAGAATTGTCCAGACACGACTATGCTCTTGGTAAGAGGCATACATATGATAAATTGAAAAGCTATAAATTAATTGATGAATATCTGATGAATTTGGTGAATATTTGTGCTTTCTGAACATTATTGTTGACAATCGGGAAGCTTTTAAGTTTTGTTTTATCAATTTGCTCAACATTTGGGATATAACAGAGACAATGAAGGATTTCTTGTAGATATGCAAAGTGGATTTGCACTAAGGTACAGATAATTAATTTAACATTTCATGCCGAAAGAAGGCTTTTCATACAATAATTTAGGAAAAAAGAATACTAATTAAAATAAACAGATTAAATATGTCGAAAAAATAAAACAAGATATCGCTTAAGATAAATTTTGGACTGAATTAATTCCAGAGTGAGTCAGTATGTCGATATATTAACGGGGTAATATTCAACAAATATGATTCTCCATGCAGCGAAGGGAAAAAATTTAGGAAAAAGTAATATAAAAATAAAATGAAATAAGAAACAAATAGCTTGCTTCTATATTGTCATTACACAATGGTACCCAGGGGCGTTGTGCAACTGTAAAGGACGTTGCACAACGCTCAGCCTTAAGTACACAGGAATTTTTCCAAATCTTTAACTGGAGCGTTGTACAACGTTGTGACTCAGCGTTACCTAACGTCATTGAGCGTTGTGTGACGTTGTTTAAAAAATTGTCAGAATTTAGCTGTTTTAGTTTTGAAACCTCAGCGTTGTGTGTTACCATATGGCGTTGTATGACGCTAAGTCACTGAAATCAAGATTTTGCTGGTAAATTGAGCTTTCTGCTATCTAGACCATTTTAAGGATAATTAAGGACTAAGGTATACCTTCTATCCTAGTCTAAACTAGCCTACAAACTCTCTAAAGGCTTGATCTTGATCTTGCTCAAAATTTTTATCTAAGTCTTCATAATTTGCATCTTTAACTCAAAGAAAATTGTTAAATGCCATATAATATTGTTTTGTAATCAACAAACCTAGAGAAGTTTAGTACAATAGGTCAAAACTTTTAGTCTAATGTTAATCAAGCTCAACAGATTCGCAATTAACTAGAAGTCTAGAACTTAATTAAATTCGAAAGTCTAATTAAAAAGCCCATCACAATTTATTATTCAAAGTCCAACACATAATAAAATCTCGGCCTGCAAATAAATAGCCCTACATAATATTAAGAGGGCTCAAAGGAATTAATCTGGCCCAACTCAATTAAAATTTTCTCGGCCCAACACGCATCACTCGGCTGAACCCAATCAGTCGACCTAGCTGACTGAGTCAGTCCGTAACGGGTCTAACACAAAGCCCTGTCGGATCCAAATCATATCTGATAACTTTAGAATCACATCCGATCCGTAATCTGACAGCCTAAATTTTCACAAAGGCCCAGAAACAATTCCAGGCCCCTAAATTTTGCTTAAATATCCAAAAATATTTATGTATCCTTCATATGTTACAATTAAGTCCTTAAAATCTTACCAAAAGGCCCTCAGAATTTATTTTTCTTCACAAACTCATCCCTGTAGGGTGAAAACGGTAGCCGTTTCGACCGTTATTTCGTTTTGTTTCGTCTGAAACGGAATGAAAACGGTTAAAGATTCAGTTTCGTTTATAGAACGGAACGGATAACGCAAATATAAATCCAAATTCGTTTCAGAACGGAACGGTTAACGAAACGGAGCTGTTTCGTGAGCGTTTATTTCGTCTGTTTCATTTTTAAATTATACGAGTGTGCAATTACTGTTGGAATTGTGTTCTAAAAGTTATCCTATGGTGATTACTTTTATATGTTATATTTATGAATTGGATGTTATTACATTTTGTTCCATGAGTTTATTCGTATTTAGAAGTGTTCAAGAACATGCTCTTGGTCTTGAACCGCATAACTCTAAATAAAATGAATATATATCTCTAAAATGTTCACAGGTCTTGGATATTAGCAGTAACACTAATATGTCATACAAGACTGTCGTGTTGATTAAAAGTATGTTGTAGTTATCTAAACGTTGATAAAGAATTATCATTTAATAACACGAGTATATGAATAGTTTCATATATTGAACAGACCTAATTGATAAAAATATTATATGGATTGTGTTTGTGTCATTAATATTTTTATCGTGTCATTAATTCTAAGATTGATATGATATATTTTCAGTTTTTCACATAAGGAATATGCAACGTGATTATTACTTAAAGCCATTTGAAGTTTGTGGTGATAAAAGTAATAGTTCTTTGTATATAACTTGTGTACGAGGAAAATATATATGTCAATAGCTAATTGCCACTCATGAATTGAGGAATGATATTATAAAGGGCCCCTTGGTAAAGTAAGATTATAAATTGATCCAATATAACTGAAGTGCAGTTATAATTATATAATCCTACTTATTGGAGACCAAGAAAAGATTATAATACGAAGATGACACACCCCTACTTTGTATAATAATCATAATATCATATGACAAAGAATAGACACAAGTAATGTTTATAACATTACTATAAGGATCGTGTTTCGTACAAGAATTTGCTAAACATCTATATTATTTGGGTAGCTGTAATGTATGCTAGAGTACCGCTTACAGTTTATGGAATAAAATGTTTTATTCCATTGCCAACATAATATGATTCCTCAATATAGGTCACACCAACTGAATAGGAAACAAGAAATATATTTTCTATGTACAAGATTTCATGTTATATGAAATAAAGTACAAATAGAAAATTATATCACATGACGTGATTAACTAGCAATGAATAAATTTATTGATATGTGCATATTATGAGGATAATATGAATTTCACATATTATAATAATATATGTGCATATTAGAGTACATAAATTTATTTAAAGCCCAAACTCAATTATTTTAACAAATGACGAGCGAAAGAAGACTTTAAATTCGGGTCAGAATTTGAGACAACTTTAAACTGACAATTAGTATAGCAAATGATAACCAAATTGGACAAATAATATATGAAAATTATAGCCCTTGAAGTGTAGAATCCAATGGTTCAAGTTTCATGTCGTTTGGAGTTTGTACAAAGAGTTATCTATGTTTTAGTGCTGCAACGTCAGAAATTAAAGTGTGTTTTAATTTCTAATTAGTGACTTTAAATGCTATACGAATTTGAAACATTTATTCTGATGTTTTAAAGGTAAAACAGATCAGAATAATAAGAATGATCTTAGATGTTATCGGTTAATAAAATTTTTAAAATTATCCGATTCGCATCATGAAATCCTTCAATTACTTGGATTGCAGACAAAAAAATTGGAGAAACGATGAAACCCTAGCCGCTTGATCTTCCCTTGTTCCTCTCTCTTTCTCCACCTCACTTCTCTCCTCTATTTCTTCTCCGATCGGCGATCGCTACTGCTGGCTCGACCTCTTTCTCTGATCGCTACACCTACACTGCTTTCTCCTCCTCACATATCTTCTCTGAGGTACAAAAGAGGGAGATGGGGGTTTAAAATTCGACTCGACCTCTTCACTGCTGCCCATAGCAGCAACTGTCTTTCTCCGACCTCTTCTCCGATCATAAGCATAGTGCACCACCTCTCCCTCTCCTTCACCTCACAAGCCTCACCTCTCTCTCCCCTTTCATCATCTGCCTTTTCCTCTAAGTCGAAACCCCTCTGACCTCCAATTCCCCTCCTCTCTGAACCCCACTGACTCCCACCTCCACCTCAGGTAGAAGACGCTACTGAGATTGATGCTCTGAGGTTGTCTCATCCCATTTATTTCAAGGTATTTTACAGAAATTTTGCTTTTCTTCTGTTTTTTTTTGTCTTTTCTTTTCCGTTTTCTTTGTGACTGTTGCTGATTTTGTTTTCGTTCTTTTTTTCCTTTCAAGTAAACTGCTACAAGTACAAAGGACTTGGAGATTCAACCTCAATTTGCAAACTGGCAAATTCGCTAATCATGGTTTAGGAATTTTTGTTCTTAATTTTTGTATTTGTAATGTTATACTGGCACTTTGCAATTTCTGACATTTTGCAATTTTGCAATTGTAATGTTATTTGGCTACAAGTGATAGTTCTAGCGCCAAATCAGTTATTTCAGACCTTTTACTGTTAAAGAAATTGTATTTGTGTTTTGATGAGATTGTTAATTCATCTCTGTGAATTTGTAGTGCATACTGTTGCTTAGTGTGTTGTGAGATTCCAATCCGATCTCTGTGAAAACGGTTACAACTTTTAACCGTTCAAATCGTTTTTTATCGTTAATTCAATGAAACGGATAACGCAAGGCTTTTCTCTTGCGTTTAGTGCTTAGAACGCAAGATGCAAAGACAGAAAAATTTTTGTCCCTTAACGCAACAGTTAACACAATACTTCACTTTCGTCTTCGTTTTAGATGTTATGCAGGCCTATCCCTGGGTCTGCGATGGTTTACCAGAAAGGTACCGAATGCCTAATAGATGTACCAGTGACTGGTACAAGAGTCGAGTTAGTCTATCCTCACATCACTAAGCATGGATGTGCATCCTAGACACAAAATATAACAAAACTAAGTCATATTTCTCCTAAAAATGTAGTATACTTATTGTATATGCATGAAAATGCATTATAATCAATATATATGCAAAAATGCAATTGAGATGCAATTCCCACCTTCAAACAACTTCTCCAGTCCAAATACACATGTTATACACACTAAACATGAACAACAGGCCTCAAATGCACTGCACATTTCAAACTCAACTAAAAATACTACATTATCTTTAATTTAGCCTGCATTAACTTCTGACATGCTTATTTGAGTATGGAAATACCAATTTTTAGTTCTCAATACAAGTACATTCCCTCTGAAATGTACCATATCCATATGTATAAAGATGCAATTTAACAGAAATTTAAATCATGTCCAACCTCGTTATGCATGAACCCACATATGATATGCATATTAAAATGCACATTAAGCTCCAAATACATTCTATATACTTAATTGCTCAAGAGAATGCAGAGTTAAACTTCACAAAACCCTAAATAACTGTCACATATGCACATGCATTTCAATTGATGATATGCACCTATAAATGCATATTTGACGTAATGTATGTGCTTATACTTAGAATAATCACTACCTAACACATATATATACTCCTAATTGAGTGTATTTTTCTTCAACAGTGCCTAAGCTCGAGCTACTGCATGCTTACATAATACTAACTTCTATAGTGTGAACAACCATCATCATTTCACAGAGTATTCATTCTAAGCATACACATCCTTCACAATCTCAGACACAACAACTCTCAAGGTAACACAAGCAATCACAGAGATGTATACCTACACACGTATATTCTATAACTATCTATCCTTAATTCTAACTTTCAGTTAGCATTCAGAACAACACAGTTAACCATCTAATTTAGCACAAACACTTAAGGCATCCCTAAAGAAAATCATAACGTAACACTGAAAGTATATACCTTCTGAGATGAAGTTAATTTCCTTAAACTTTCAAGGAAAACCAGGGCTAAAATCAAGACTAATCAAATCAGGAACAAGAACAATTCCATACACCTATTCTATTCTATTCATATTAATTCATTGATCATCTTCATCTCTACTTTATTATAGATTTTCGGATCATCTTTCCTCTAACCTCACTCTCTACCATTTTTCTATTTCATCTTCTTTCGTTCCTGTGTCTTTCTCCAAACGAGAAAGGTTGGAGAAAAAAAGCAGCAACATAATTAACTATGACCTCATTTGGATCGTATGGGAATATGAGAAATAGTTTCTTTCTAGATGTAAAGTTACACATTTTTCAATACTTTTCGTTTAAAAATAAACTATTATTCTGGTTCCTAAGCAATCCAAACGGTGTCTATGTAATTTTTTTTTGAAGGTTTGTCTATGTAATTAGATGCTACATAAAAACCCGACTTTAATCGTCCTGTTATTTCCTTTTTCTTTTTATTTTCCCATTTCCTGTTGGGCAACCGGTTCCCTTCTTCGTCCAAACCCTCTTCGTCTCTTTTCTTAGCTTAAGGCGAGTCTCTCTCTCTCTCTCTCGCTCAATATCTAAACCCTTCTTCTCCAAATTCCAATTCCACTCTGATATTCGCCGGAGAGCGAGGGAGAGGGAAGCCGCGATGGTTTCGTCGGAGGAGAATGGGAATGAGAATATGAAATTGACGGCGGAGGCATCGGGGGAGGCGGCGAGGGCGCTGAAGGGTCGGATCTGGGAGAAGCTGAAGGAGATGATTGGGGGGGATTACTTGGACGAGGACGAGACGCTGGTGGAGTACGTGATGGTGCTGTTGCGGAACGGGAGGCGCAAGGCTGATGCCGCCGGAGAGCTGCGCGTCTTCTTAGGAGACGACGACAGCCGTGCATTCGTCGAATGGTACGTACGTTCATTGATTGCTGGTACTGGGTATTTCTATTCTATTCATATTTTAATGATTCATTGATCATCTTCATCTCTCTAGGCTCTGGGATCATCTTTCCTCCAACCTCCCTATCTACTGTCCTCTTCCTCCTCCTCCTTCTGTTCCTCCAACCTCCAAACGAGGAAGAAGGGATCATGACTCTGAGCCTGACGCCAAGGCCAATGACCATGACAAGGAGAAGAAGACCAAGCGCCAGAAAATAGTCTGGGACAAGGACAAGGACAAGGACACCAAGATGAGACCAACTGATGCTCGAGACCCACCAAGAGAAACTGAGAGAGATATGTTCCCTCTCAGAAGTGTCGTCACTAGCGTCCTCAATCCAGCAGCCGCAGCTCACCAATACCAATCAGATAATGCAAAGCAACCACACAGCAGGAGGAGGAAGCCACTCAGACAACACCATCCACAACCATCCAAGGTAAAACCTAACCTAACCTAAACTAATCTAAGCTTCCTAATTCCTCCATTTTAAATCAATTTAAACTCTACACTGACTTGGCTCACATTTCTAATCCCTGACCTACCCCCAGGGCGACCTGGCGTCCAGACCAGCTGTGGATGCCCCGCGCCGCCTCCTCCAGTCTGCTGTAAGGGATGCCGTAAAACCCATGCGCCATCTGTCTTATGCCACTACTCAACCTGAACCCCAACCCCCCTCTATGAATAGGCTCCGATCCGTTCTGTCTGCTCCTTCATCAGAGTTCCTGCAAGGAAGGGATGAATTTAAACAAGATGTCAAGGAGCAAGAAGAAGAACAACAACATATGTATAGCACATCTCCCTCCCCACGTCCTGCACAAGGGCCTCGACCTGTCATTCCAGCTCCACGCAGCAGTGTATTCGACCGGCTTGGCTTGTCAAGGGGTGGAGCGGAAAATTCTCATCCCGAATTCGAGGACAAGTACAGCTCGGATTCGGCATCTGATAAAGATTCTTATGAAATGGTGGAATATAGTGTTGCTCAGGTAGTACATACAGCACCATGTATCATCTTTATTTTCCTTTGTGCTTGTATTATATCTATTCCCTGCTATTTGCTGTTTAAACTCTGCTTGCAGGACAAAGAGACTGAGGTGGTAAGCAAAAAAGTACCAGGGGCTCCAGCAAGTCGATTTGCGAGCAAACCAAGCAAGATTTTGAATATTTCTGTTAACGTAAATACCTGGAAGTCTCCTGATATGGTACAGGAAACTCACAGCTTCTCTCTCCAAAATAACCAGGTGTCCAAAACTGAAAATCCAGAGGTCTGTTTTCTCATTTTGTTTCTTTCATATCTGTTGTTTCTATATCTGTCCGTCAGTCAGTTTCATCAGATTCGAGTTGCTTCACAGTACCAATATGTAGTGTATACTGTTCTTTGTTCCTCTCTTGGTTGCCACTCTGTTCAATCTTACCTTAAACATGAGCAAATCAAGCTGATGGTTTGTGGTTTATATCGGTACCTAATTTTATCAAGCTGATATATGATAGCTACCTGGCATATCGTTTTTTAAAAAATATTTGTGCATGCTAGTGAACGTATGTATTTTTTTTATAGGCTGCTGTCCCCGCAATGGTGCAGAATGTTCCGACAAGGACCCAAACACCTGGTACAGAAATATAAACGTATCGAGTGGCTGTATTTTCTGTTTATGGAATGTGATTTTGCTGTCAATAATAACAAACTTTTTTTCTTATTGCACACAGTTGCTAGTCGATCTCTAGAGGATCCTGATTGCAGAACTCTATTTGTTAGCAATGTAAGCATCTCCCTTTGTTTGGTTAACTATCATTCTCTGGGAAATTTTTGTAGGAAAATATTTGTAAAGCACTTTGTGTTGGAAGGACAAACTAATCTAATAACTGGGACACACTGGTGCTAGATTTAGTTAAAATGATTACAAAATTACTGGTAGAATGACAGCTGTCAATGCTTTGCACCACACGAAGCGTGGCATAAAAAGATCTCACTTTATTTTATATGCCTCTATTTTTATGTTGGATTGTTTGACTATATTTTTATTTCTGTAGGTGCACTTTGGTGCAACAAAAGATGCACTTTCTCGTCATTTCAACAAATTTGGTGCTGTCCTCAAAGTCATTATTTTGACTGATGTCAATACTGGTCAACCCACAGGGTATTTTTCCCCCCTCTTTTTAATTCTTGGAGTTATGATTATCCGTGCCTATGATTACCAAATTTGATATCTAACTCTTTTAAATTATTTATTTCTGAACCCATAAAAATGTCCTTAGATTTGTAGGTGTATGCAGAAATTGGACCATCTAATTTTATACTTTTGTTGTTTTGGTGTACCATTGAATGCAGAAATTGGACCATCTAATTTTGTACTTTTGGTGTACTACTGAATTGATAACAGGTCGGCCTATGTGGAGTTCTTGCAGAAAGAATCAACTGAGGCAGCACTTTCCCTCAATGGAACCTCTTTTATGTCCCGCATTCTTAAGGTACTAATGGTACATACTTAACGGGCAACTAACAGGGCAGCTACTATACCAGTCTGCTTGTATGAGCTGACTTGTTTGGAATTATTTTGAATCTATATGTCGTTGATTATGTGCGTCAATATCTTCAGGTTGTCAGAAAGAATCCACAAGAAGCTGGTCCAATACCGGGGCCTGGCTGGGGCCCTTCTCGTGGTGCTCATATTGGCTCCTTGCCTACCCTGCCAATTGCCAGGCCCCCATACATGATGCGGGGTCGGGCCCCAGTAAGAGGTGGCATAGCCCGCAGCATGCAGTGGAGACGTGGGGGCCAGCCATCAGATGCCTCAACTGCTGCAGTTGCAGTACGCAGTTTTACTTACACACGGGTCCCGTCCAAGGCACCTGGACAGAGCTGAGGGGTATTATGCTGAGTTAACATGATTAGAGAAAGACATGTGTAGACTTTTTAAGTTGCTTGCTGAACCTGAACCTGAATCTGAACTTAGCCTAAACCTTTTTGAAGAAGTGATGTGTAATAGCAACCTTTTTTTCTCTTGCAGAATGTAATTTGTAGATAACTTCAACTTTTTTTTTTTCTCTTATATTTTGGGGAGTCCTTCCTAATTGGTAGGCTAGTGCTAATAAGAGTCGAGATGAGAAATAATGGCATGCATATGTCTGGTCTGTTTCTTGGTGAATTGAAGAGTTATTTGGGTTTAGACTCGTAGACATCTGAAGTGAACACTGTGTGCTCACTCCGAGCTGTTTAGTGAGTTGTTTAACACAATCACATCTGCGGTGCACTAGCGACTAGTGAGAAGAAGAGCAGGTTCCAATGTTTGATCTGAAGGAACAGTTCTGGTACCTTTCATTTTTTTATCACTGAATGAAGATGAGCATCCAAACTTGTTAGCAATGCGAAGAAAAAGTAAGAGATAATTAAAATCGCTTCTTGCTTTGCTTGTTTCAAAGAATTAAAATCTAGTGTGACTCATGGTTCATATAAGTTTTCGTACACCATGACTGTTTTGGTTGGTAGTTTCACAAACTATCAAATCTAATTTAGCTAGCTCAATCTATATATTGAAATCTCATAGCAAACAAAATTTTACAATTTTTGAAAATTTTTTAATATTTCTTTCGGATTTTTTAAAATTTATCATTTTTTTGTTATAAATACACTAATTTGTAAAAAAAAATTGGTAAGTTTTAAAAAGTTTAAAAAATTTCAAAAATTTTAAAATTTTGTTTGCTATGAGATATCAATATATAGATTGAATTGGTTAATTTAGATTTGTCAATTTGCAAAATCACCGATCAAACGGTCATGGTGCACGGAGCCCTCTATGCATCATGGTTCACAATAGATTTACTCCATATATATAATCAAATTAAAGAAAGAATCAACTTAATTTTATAGGATTAAGCATTGCATAAGTTAGTTTCTTTTATTATTGGTATAATAACTAATTCTAATCTCGCACGCTGCACGATTCGTTCCTATCGGAATGTCTGATGAAACAATTTCCTAATGAGCATGAATATGTTATGGAAATTTTAATATCGCGCATTGCACGATCACTTATTCACTTTTTTTTATTTGTGTTGAGCGTCAATGATTTAAAGTTTTTCCAAGCTAGTAACATGTAAGCTAAAGAACAATGTATCACTAGACCTTTCTTATGTTATCGTATATACTTCCAAAAAGGAAGATATTTTTACAATTGTCCATTTTTTTTTGTTTGATAATCTTGATACAGGAGAATCATCTTTCTTTTTAAGGCCCCGTTTGGATGGGGCCGGAATTGCAAATTTCGGACATTTTCTATGCCAAATTTATTATAAATAATTCAAACTCTTCACAAAGTTACACACTTTATGCCTAGGAATTACAAATTTTTCAAATTCCTACAACATCCAAACGGCCCCTAAGGTAAGACAAGAAATTATTTTTAATTAAAAAAGAACTATACAAACAAATTAAGTGGTGAATGGACAAAAGCAACATAATGACAATTCATGGGCATGAATAAGTGTAGCATACATATATTAAAGTGGGTTTTACAGGCTGATTACCTAAAAGATCTATTACCTTCATACAATACAACCTCAAAAGAAAAAAAAAAATTTACCTTCATACAATGCTTTGAAAATGAATCTCTCTAAGATGAAGCTCATTTTAATATTAGATACATTTCTATTTTCTAGTAACCTATTAGGCTATTATGAACACACGGTGCCAGCTCACTTTTCAAATTAGCAAGTAATATATGTTTTTAAGTTGAAAATATCAACTTTTATTATACTGACCTAAGATGTGATTGTGCAAATTACTGTCCTACCCTATTTCATGCTTGGCTGCAGAAAATGATGTAAACTAAAATAATCCAGTAATAAGATCTATAAATTTATAATAAAGAATAATGTAAAGCTCAATCTGAAGTCTCTTTCTGCACTGTCTATAAAAAGAGGAATGATATGGTGAACCATGATGCACTGGGGTCAAAATGAACCATGATCTAGACCCTTGGATGCGCGTCACGATTCGTGTGATGAAAGACGCTGGATGAAAATTTTACACTGCTCCTTCGCGTTTAAGCTGTTCCTCTTTTCTCTTACACTATGTTTGGTTGAGGGGTATGCGGTGGGAAGGGAAGGAAAATATAGAGAGGGAAGGGATGGGAAGGAATGTGAAGGGAAATGTTTTTAATTTTTCTGTTTGGATTGTGTTTGAAGGGGAAAGGAAAATTTAATTTCCTTTCCTTCATTTTTCATGTTTGGTTCAAATAATTTAACAAAGGTAAAATAATATGATTGACTATTTTACCCTTGATACAATAAATTAATAGAATGACTGTGCAAAACACAAAGTGACCCAAAGATGGGCACGTTTCAGACCTTCAGCTCTGACCAGTAGCACTACAAGTGCTCGACTTCTCACCTTGGCACAGGAAATTGAAGCAGACGCAAAATTCACTCAAAAAGGATAGGCCAAAACAAGTTAAGGCAGCAATTTGACACAATACTGGATGCTTGGTAATTATTTTAACAAGAGTTGAGAACCTGAAGAATGAAATAGTGCACTTTTGTAGAAACTCATACCAATTACCAAATAATCAATATTTTCAGAAAACTGACCATTAATTGTAATAACAGGTTCTTATGCTTAATTTATTTGAGGGTTCGCTATTAGGCCTTTTAATTGTGAACTGATAGTCCAGTAAACTTTATAAGTTACAATGAACTCAGTTTAAAGCACTGTCACCAGTTTCAGTCTAAGTTCAATTATGCTGTAGCATCATTATCAGAAACTTGCACTCAAAAACCAGTCTGAAAATGAAATGATTGACATTAGGCCAAGCTACTTGAATCACTCCAAATATTATGATTGACATTAACATCCAAAACTGCAAGGATAAAAGCAACGAAATCAGAAGAAATCATGTAACTGATTTATTATACATTTCTAGAACTACTCAAAATAAACAATTTTACTAAATAATTTCCATCAAAGAGCAACCAGCATAAATACCATTAGATTATAGCATCCAAACTAAACATTAAACATTATTCCTAGCAAGAAATATAAAAACCAAAAAAAAGTATCAAATAACAAATTTATTTAGTCAATTGATCTAAATACTTAAGAATTGAAATCAAACATGAAATTATCAAGCTCTGACAAGCCAAAATAAAACCTTGTTGACAAGCCTAAAGAGCAATTGGACATGGTACTGTACTGGTATTACTAGTACTTGTGATTAGTACTTAAAAACCAAATTAAGGACTCAAATGAATAATTAGTAAGTTTGCAAAGTTTGATTGAAGCAAAAATGAACTTCTTTTCAGGGATAGAGTGTCCTGAATCAAAGAAACAAATACATGGATTGTAAGAAAAAAAGATCATATAGCAAGAGACATCATCAGATTGTCGAAAAATCAATAACAGAAGCCCAATAAAAAGGGAGAAAGTGAAAGAGAAGAACCAAAACAAAGAAGAAACTAGGGTTACCTACGATGGAGAGGAGAGGCAAAAAAAAATCGTGCTTAATTTTGTGCTCAAGCGTGATTACATAGGAAGGTTGCGCAAACAAGGAAAATCGTCTCGTGCGGCAATAATGGACGGTCGCGCAAGCTAGGGGTACAGCAGTAAATCTAGATGTCGACGATAATCCACGATTTTTCTTTCCCTCCTGTCTCCACCGATTCGGGGGGGGGGGGGGGGAAATAATTTGCACAGGAAGGAAAAATTAGAAGGGAATCCATTCCCTCCGCTAAAATTTTCCCATCGCAATTCCCTTCCAACCAAACAGAAATAATTTCCGATTTTTATCTCCATTTCCGTCCCTTCCCACCGCATCCCCCTCAACCAAACACAGTGTTAATCCGTACCCTTCTCTCTCTCTCGTATGAAATCGGTCACCTCTTTTCCCTCTCGTATCTACCTCATTCGAGAAAAGAAATCGACGGGAACTGCTGAAATTCTAGATGTAGCTCTTTCTGCTCACCTCTTTTCCCTCTCGTCTCTCTCTCTCTCTATCTCACTCTAGAAAGCCTAGAGGCCTAGATCGAGCCTCTCTCGATCCTCTCTCCATTGCTCACCTTCGAAAAGAAATCGCTTAAGAAGTGGCTGCTCTGTGAAGAAATTGGGGCTCAATGCCCTAGATCGAGCCTTCATTCGACAAACCCTAGATCGCACGGAATTACTGAAACCTTCTCCATCCATCACATCTGCATCTCTCTGTGCAACTCAGGTTAGGCATTCTCCTCTCTCTCTCACGGTTCTTCAGTTGTCAGTGAAAATGGCCGCCGTTCTCAGAGATGATGGAGATTCTAGGATTTTGGCGGAATAAAGAGATGAGAATAGACTAGTTTCGAGGGGATCCATCGGAGCTACATTTTCTCTGTGATTTTCCTTCGATTTGCTCTTCGATTTTCTTTGATAGCGAGAGAGAGACGAGAGAGAGAGAGGGACGAGAGGGAAGGGACGGGATAAGAATTTAGGCAGAACAGATTAAACGCGAAGGAACAATAGAAATTTCAGATCTAGCGACTTCTATTACACGAATCTTAATGCACATCCAAGGGTCCAGATCATGGTTCATTTTGACCCCAGTGCATCATGGTTCACCATATCATTTCTCCTATAAAAATATGCTGAAGTTAAAAGAAATTAAAGACTCACAATACCAAATGCATTTCTTTCTGCATCACATCTTCCATATTGTGAGCACAAAGCACTGTAAAAAAACAAAGCAAACCTTGTTAGCAAGAATGAAGGAAGAGAAATGAAAGAATGCATCTTTTGCATAAAGGTCCCTGAAAGGATATCATTTGTCAATAAATTTCATACCGTGGTCATGATGATCCTGAAAGCAACCAAAATAAATAAATAAATAAATAACAAAAAACCAACATGCATGAAAAAACATTGCCATACTGACAACTGTGCAACAAACAATATATCAAAGGCACCCCATTATTTATCAAAGATTCATCAATTTAATCATCCAGAAGTACATTAAGCATATGAATAATACAATGTTTCAATTTAAAGAAAAGAACATGAGTTGAGAATGAACACCTTAATAATATCAAAGAGGAAGCTTGCTCCTCTTTGTTTAAACCAGCACGCACACCCTTTTGCTACCAATTAGTCTTGAAATAATAACAGATTTTCTGATTTGGGAAAGATTAACAAAATAATTCAAATTATTCAGTTTATTTTCGCATTTATTGCATAAAATCAGACCATTTTATAATTCTTTGGTTGGGTTTAGGGTTTAGAGTCTGGCTCCTCGTACTCTCATTCACTCTACACATCATCAACTGGGTTTGCACGGTAGTTTGCAATCAAACTCCTCGTACTGCTTTTTGTTTTTTTTGAGCTTCTGCTTCATGGAATTGAGTGCCTTGGCATTGCTGCTGCTCATCTTCTTTTTTTGCCTCCTTATTCACAAATGTTTCAGCAGGCAGTCCTCGAGTAGCATGAGCGCCTTGATGTAGGTTGTTGTTACCTTGTTTGAGTCATTGATGCACGACATCTTCTCGAGCTGCATGCTTGTCGAGCATGTCAAAACAGTCAACAATGTTGGCCCAGTCGTTAATTTTTGTCGCATTGTGGATCTGCTCAAGAGTGGATAGCATCTCCTCATTGCGGCGCTCATGGGTAGATAGATTTCACAGTGCGGTCCTGTGTGTCAGAGTCGTCGCTGTCACTGTTTGAAACGTTCTTGAGGTAGCTTTTGGTTTTATTAGCCCAGCCTGAAGGGGCAGTCGCTGACTCCTCACTTCCCTCATCATCAGATTGAGTGATATCCTCCTTCTGAATAAGAGAGAAGGGAAGGGTAGTGTATAATCAAAGATGAACATCCAACAGGACAGTGGCGAGTCCAGACTTTTTTTAAACCTGGGCACATAAGAAAATGAGTTTGGTTTCAATGTAAGTGATCTGATAATGTTCTTTATATTGAAGTCTCATTGCCGATCAAATTTTACATTCTTTCAAATTTCTTAAGTACTTTTTGAACTTTTTAAAATATTTTTATTGGAGGATTCATAACTAATTAAATTGAAAATTCTAAAAAATTGTAAAAAAAAAGAAAAAATTTAAAAACAATTGAAAATTTTGGTTGGAAAGGAGATTTTTTATATGAAGATCATATTGAATTATTCAGATTAGTCATTTTCAATTCGAATTTGAGATAATGTCAGATTTGATTGAACCCTCCGTCCATATCGCTTTCATTTTAGCATTTCTCCAATAAAATATTAAATTTAGCATTAAAATAAAATTTATAGAAAAGTGTAATTTTAATTAATTTTTTTAAACCTATTTAAAATGAGTACTTTTACAAAATGTAATTTTTTCATATGATCGACAAAATATAATTATAGCTTTTCACCAAACATTAGACAAAAAAAAATCACTATAATCCTAAGTGCAAGCAAAAATATTGGCAAAAATGCATAGTTTAAACGTTGTATAATTTCCTCATCATTATATCTCTGAAAATAGTGCTTAATATGGTGATAGATTAATTTTTGTTGATTAAAAATCACGGTACAAGCTAACCACATATGATATTGAATTAATTCAATACTTTAGTTGTTGGGCAAAATAAGAAATTCATGTTAACCGCCAAAAAAAAGAAAAAAAAATGTATGTAGACCCCACCATGTGATTGCTAGCTACACCTTTTGTAGATTGGAATGGGTTCGTACTTGTACAGACTAATAAATTGAATGGGCGAATAACTATTATTTGAATCACTACAAAAACTAAACCAAGCATAGGCACCACAAAATATCAAGCCTAGGCACTCTTCTTCCTCCATAGCATTTGATCTTTAATTTGTGAAAATCAAGCCTGGGCAAGTGCCCAGGCTTGCCTCAATATAGCGTCGCCCCTGCAACAGGAAGTGTTATGAAATTTAATAAATATGTGGATTGTTCATCTTCATATTTCTCACTACTCATTTATCTCCATATTCTCTACTAGACATTTATTTTCCATGATCTCCACTACTTATTGATTGATCATTATGTGAGGTGTCATTTTGTAGCCTATAAATAGAGACATTGTAAACATGAATGAATGGATGAAAAAGATAATAGAAATTCTGAAATTTAGATTGAGAATATTGTCTTCTCTACTCTTGTTATATTGTTCTTTGTTTCTTTCTTCCATTTTATTTTTTCGGATTTATATATGATATCCTCTTATTATGAATGTATATATGCATGAACAAACATATCTATGGAAGAGGTCAAGAGGGAGTCTCAAAGTTGTTTGGGTTTGTGCATTGGTATGAAAAGCAGTGTTTTGAAAATCATATCGGATATCGGAAACCGAAACAGTGAGTGAAACAGAAGTATCCGATATTGTGAGGGGAAATATTGGGAAATACTGGATTTCAGTCAGCCGGTATGGTTTTAAAAACACTGATGAAAAGTATACTTCTAGGCAGGCATGGGCTGAGAAATGTATTGGTCTAATAGTACTGTAGGAAAGGCCTGGCTTATATATAGATATTAATTGTCTTATATGTAAAAACTCAGCAGATGGAATAATTAATTAACTAATTAATTAATTGCTTGAAATTGAATCCTTTTCAGCAATGGCCCTTAACGAGATTTAGTTGCCTCTGTTATCTTCTCAGCCTAAAAACCTATCGGACAAGTAAGGATGCTGCATTGTACTAGAGTGCAAGTGCCAGATGGTACATACATAGATGTGTTGCCTGATATAGTGGTATTGGTATGACTCATCTTGGTATGCTTTGCATTAGTATTGTTTTTGAGTACCTAATGTAACGCATCCAACAAATGCAGAACCAAACCAAAGCATGCACACCACAATCTAGACTAGAGTAGAGAGAACAAACACTCTGCATGCAAATGGCAAATCATTCACCCAAACTGTTGAGTATATAATACACAACGCGTCCAACAATTAATGCTACAGATAATGTTATTCTTTCAAAAACAAGAAAAAAAACAAATAAAAACTCTACATTTTTCTCAGCAAATCCTACAAAAAAAAAGTTGCCAAGAATAAATTCCCAAATTGCTCTTAATCAACCCAGCCCCAGGGAAGCGATGCGCTCAACAAAGAGATCAAAGTTGCAGGCCCTGTCTAGCATGCTGATGCGGATGTACTCAGACCCTGCACCAAAATGCCTCCCGCTCCGAGTCAGCACCTTCATGCTCTTGAAGAAGCCCTCACAATCCTCGATGCTCTCGTCATCACACCTCAGCCATGCAAATGCTGTGAACAAATCAAATTAAAGTGGTACAAATCACTGATACTTCACTTAATATTTAATTTATCTTTTCTTTTCTAGGGGTCGCTTGGAACAAAATTGTCGGTCGTGCAAAACTCAAAACTGACAATGACTTTCTATGCATATATACCAGGATAAGTTTCTGTGTGTTCCTTTGTGAACTCACAGAACTCTGATGAAAACTGGGGCAGGCTGAAGCGCCCCGACTCCTCAACAGCCCGGCGAAGCCGCTGCCACCTGTCAGCTAGGAGGTGTCGGCTAAAGTGAAAGAAGCTGGTGGTGCTGTCAGGATCTGGGAGCTCATATCCATCAGAGATGACCTGGAGGATGCGGGCGGCACGGACCTGGGAGTCCTTGGAGACGCCGATGGAGTTCATCTCAATGAACTTGACCATCCTGCTTGCTATGCCAGCATCCCTTACCAGGGCCCACCCGATGCGTGTGCCGGCATGCCCGGTGGCCTTGGAAACCGTGAAAAGCATGATGTCCTCGTCGGCTGGGCTGCGCATCGGAGTGTACTGGGGCCAGTAGTATGCCAGGTCGTGGACCAGCTTGCCAGCTTCCGTGCTCAGTACAGCACGTCTGAGGGTGCCATCAGGATTGTTGGGGGAGCAAACGATCTCGATGAAGCTCGAGCTGCCATTAACTTTGAAGGAAGTGGCATCTCCTGCCCAACGGAACAGGCCTGATTTAAGGAAATCAGTGATTCCTGGATACATCTTGTATCATTAAAAAAAAAAAAAAAAAAAAAAAATTTAGGAATAAAAAGCAAAGAAAAACAGATTTGTTTCTTGTTATGATTTCTTTATTATAAAGAAAGTAACATGGAATACTATTTAGTTGTCCTTATTGTTTAAAGAAGTAAGAATAAGTACACCTTTGCAAATGAACTGCTTTTCACTAATTGAGGTCAAAATTTTCTTGAGGCACATGCTATCTTCTGCTTAGCGAAGTTATTGTCTAAATTAAAATATTGTTTCTGAACAAGAAGGGAAAATAAATAAGCCTTGTATGACAGAGAAAACATGGTCTCAGAATAATCTGGGCAAAGAAACATATATGACAGTAAAAGGAGCCGTGCTGCTTCTTGAAGGACATGAGATTTAATAAATTATGTTAAGAATCTAATCTAGACAACCAACCAGACTAGACACAATGAATGACACAGTGGGTTCCTTTGAAACACTAAAACAATTCCATTAGTTTAAGAGCCCTTGCTATAGACTATAGTGCTTACAATTCCCTTAGTTTAAGAGCCCTTGCTATAGACTATAGTGCTTAAATTTCAGTCTATAAAGCTGGAAATAGAAATGTAGTTGGTTAGTTCAACCATATGCTTGCTTAGCCTAGCAGCAGCTCCTCTCATGATTTAAAAAGGAAACAATTGCAAGAAAATGGAAGTTTTTCAATCTAAATTACTGAACTGACAATTATAATCCCCTCGAAAACATTACCGCAGTTTAGGACGAAAACAAGCGCTTACTCAGTAAAATTGTGAGGTGGAAAAAAAAAAATCGAAGCTGGGCATGTAATCCTAGAAAGACAAAATTGTTTGTGCATTTTAAGTTTTTAACAATTATATTAACAAATCTTTCTTAAGGGAGCTTTTTTTAAAAAAATATATTCAGGGATACAATTGTGCAAATCCTGTTTGCTTTATGTACCCAAAAAAATAAAAAATTGGTTAAGAAAAATTTCTCAATAATAATACTAGTATTCATGTGCAGCAGCATCAGATCACATTGATCACATAAAAGGTAGAGTGTGTGTGCATGATTGGAAGGAACAGAATGGAGACAAGGGAACAAGGGAAGAAATAATATACAAATAGTGTTTGGAAAGTTACAATTAAAAGAGTATCTTAAGTTATGGTGTATATGCTTATAATAATAATAATAAATTAAGGCTGGACTACCAAGGGTTTGCAAGACTAGAAAATGGAGTCGTGGAGCATTAATTTGAATAAAGTACGGGGAGAGCATATTAGGATGGTGACACTTATGGTTGGCAGTGATGGATATTGTAATTAGCCTTAGTGAACATCTACTTCACAAGATTACACTACCCAGTAGGCCCATCAAACCTTTCATTTTTGTTCATTCCTTTTTTTTATAATTATTTTATTTTTGTTTGGTAAGAAAGTTTTTGGAATGTACTTACTTCCTACCCATGGTACCCGGTAAAAATTAATTCCATGACCGACTTTCCAGATGAATTATGTTTATGTTTATTTAATGAAAGATGAGAAGTAATTTAATATATATACCGAGTAGAAGGGTGCAGCAGAGACGACACTGACAGGGTGGCGGGTGTCGGTGGCAGAGAGGGCAAAGAGCAGGGCATGGATCAATTGGGTGGAGCCGACTCCGACGATGATGTGATGAGCATGGGTGACAGCATTTCCGACGATGCGGTGGAGACGGCGCACCTGGTTGGCAAAGTCGGGCTCGAGAAACCAGCAGAGGTTGGAGGTGTCAGAAAAGTAACTCATGGTGTGCCAGCCGGGAATGATGACGGTGGCCTTGTCGCCAGCATTCTTCCAGAAGGGCTCAAACATGGTGGGGTCGCCGCTGCATGCACATATTTGTATTGTTATTATATATTAATATTATTGGAATGAAATAATAATAATAATAATAATTGTTGATTAATGAAATTGCGTGATGAATGATGAATGAGGGTAGCCTGGGTAAGGGGGGTGGGGAGGAAGAATAAGGAAAGTGGAAGTGGGACTGTGGGAGGCATTAAATTAAATTAAATGAAAGAAAGAAAGAAAAGGAAAAGCAGGATGGAGTGGAGTGGAGTGGGCTGTCATAATATGTAATAAGTAAGAGAGGGAGGGAGGGGAGAGAAGAGACGGGAGGTGTGCGGTATGAAGGGAAATGGAGAGAGGGAAATTATAAAAAAAAAGAGGTAAAGGAATGAAGGAAGAAGGTTACTGGTCGAGGTTGATGACGGCGTCGGCGTCGGCGTCGGCGTCGGAGATTGAGAGGGCCTCGTCAGCTGTCCCTGTAGTCGACGGAGTGGTGATTCTGGTGGAGGTGGAAGAGGAATAAAAGAGTAGCAGCATTGCCATTGCCATTGCTAGTACTGTCGCCATGGTCGCCTTGGCATTATTATTAAGACTAGTTGTGCGATTGAGCCACCGCTGCTGCTGCTGCTGCTGGTGTCCTGACCCTCCGATCTCCCCCTCTCCCTTAATAATAATAATAATTCCTTTTCCTTGCATTCGCTTCCAGTCCCAATGTTACCATTTCTTCTCCGTTGTGCCTGTGCCATCTCTGCTCTCTTCACTCTTTCTTTCTTTCTTTCTTTCTGCTTCTAGGAGAACAAGACTCACTCGGATTTGTGTCTTAAGAATATAAGACACACACTTGGAGAGATAGATCATAGAGAGAGAAAGACAGAGATTTGTATATATTTATTTATATATACTCCCTTTCCTTTCCGCATTTCTGCTTATTAATATTAATTTGATTCCATTCCATCTATACCTTTCTCACCTTCCGTACTCCCAAAAAAAAAAAAAAAATTTGAATTGCAGATCCTAATTTATTCCCAACCCCAATAAATTAATTAACCTACCTTCAATTGAATTGTACTAGCCAGTACTCCTCACTCCCTCCATCCATATAGACACACTATAGTCAGGGACAAAAAAAAAAAAGTTCAGTTGATTTGAGTTGAACGAAGCACAAGGCAACACAAAGCAATGCAAGCAACGAATTTAGTTTGTACTAATTACCTTTATTTAATTTTATTTAAGTAATAATGGCGCTGCCCCATCCTTTCCAATCCGGATTCGCTGTTGCGCGACACGCGGTGTAGCGCACTGCGAGCCGTCTGATCTTGATCGGACGGTTCACTTTTTACGGGCCTACCAATCTAGGTTACATGCACGGGGCTCCCTTGTCCATTGGATCTTAATCAAACGGCCAGCATACCGCGCGACACGCTGTGTCGCGCGGCAGCGAATCTCAATTTCATCCTTTCTCTGCCTCAGTCTCACACAGTCACCTCCAACTCACCTGATGCAGGCAGCACTAGCACCAAACCCCACTAACACACGGATTGGCATCCTCAGCAGCCGAATCTTGGCTGTACCAAACAGCCAAGTCTTTTATTTTTTAATATTTCAACATTTTAAAATTCAAATGATGAATCCAATCCATTGATCTTATTTAATTTTACGGGCGATGCGTTTTCATATAAGTTTTATAAAATTTAGAGTTGATTTGATACTAGATCAAGCGGTCAACAAATGAACGAATCTTATTAACTATCACTGATTAATTCTAATACGTTCATAATTTAGTCACTTAATCAAGTATCAAATCGAGTCTAAATTTTATAAAATTTATATGAAAACGCATCGCCCGTAAAATTAAACAAGATCAACGGATTGGATTCAACATTTGAATTTTAAAATGTTGAAATATTAAAAAAACAAAAGACTTGGCTGTACCATACAGCCAAGATTCGGCTGCTGAGGATGCCAATCCACTAACACACACACCTGCATGCAAAGTCTACTTCTGATGAATACATACATACATATATATTCAACCTCAAAAATACACACACACACCTGTCAATCCGAACCCGATACCATATTTGGCACGGTACGGATGAATACATACATACATATATATTCAACCTCAAAAATAATGAACCGTTTGGATCGGTTGTTTGAATCATTATATTTAAGAACGAATCTGTAGCACGAAGGTTATCCGTACTATGCATAGTATTTTAGCATTCCTCTATATATATATATATATATATATATATATATATATATATATATATATATATATAAAGAGATAGAGAGAGAGAGAGAGAGTTTTGCTATGGTGAGTTGCAACTCACCAAAGGGTCGGTGAGTCGCGATCAAACCTCCTAAATCTAGTTCAAAATGACTGATCCAAATCGTCTAATATAATCTCTCTATTAAAATCTCCATGCAGATCAAATTTTATATTTTTTTCAAATTTGTAAGTATTTTTTTCGGATTTTTAAAAATTGTTGTTTTTGAACGGTTCAGAACTAATTAGATTAACGATTTTCTAAAATTTTAAAAAAATACTTAAAAATTTCGAAAAAATGTATTAAATTTGGTCTGCATCGAGATTTCAATAGGAAAATCGTATTAGATGGTTTGGATCGGTCATTTTGAACTAGACTTAGAAACTTTAAGCGCAACTCACCATAGCAAAACTCTATATATATATATATATATATATATATGGAGAGAGAGAATTTTACTATGGTGAGTCGCGACTCACCAAGGATGCGCGAATCGCGCTCAAAACTCTTAGATCTGATTCTAAATGACCGATCCAAACCATCTATTATTATCTACTTATTGAAATCTCCATGCAGACCAAATTTAATATTTTTTCGAAATTTTGAAGTATTTTTTTAAATTTTAGAAAATTGTTAATCTAAGCGCTAATTAGTTCTGAACTGTTCAAGAACTACAGTTTTTAAAAATCCGAAAAAAATACTTAAATATTTTTAAAAAATATAAAATTTGGTATATATAGAGATTTTAATAGAGAAATCATATTGGACAGTTTGGATCGGTCATTTATATCTCATATTTATATCGATATTTTGACCAGACTTCACATCAAAATTATAACTAAAACTGTGATTTTATCTTATTTTTCGCTTTTGTTTGCCAGATTTGGCATTGCCGTTGCGTTTGTTTTATTTTTACAGGAACTCGAAGAAAACATCAAAGAAGCAACAAATTGAATAGCTAGACGACTCATTCCTAGCTTAGATCAAACATCGACTCAGCCCGATGCACCGCCTACGCACAAGGCCAACCACTCCACAACCTATCTCACTTAATCTCTATAATCTAGTCTGAATTCCTCCTAATCCGGACCGGATTCTTATGCAACCTCAATCTAGTGACTTTAATCCGGTCCGGATTGACATATAAAGAAGGTTCTAGTCAGAAATTTAAGGCGATTTCTCTTATGGAAAGTGAGGTAATTTCATGTGCATGATTGGTGGTGGCAGCTGGTACGTCCAGGCAGACAGGAGAGGTAATTTAGGCGTACTTCATCTTTGGAAAGGCATCATCTCTCATTCCACAACTTTCATTCTCTCTCTCCAGCATCAGATTTGGTTTTTGGGGGGCTTTCTTCTCTCATTTGGATGACTAGGGCAGAGGGGAGCACGATTTGGAGCCTTGCTTTGCTGTGACAATGAGTTCTCAAGGCCTTAAGGTGTTCTCTAGCGCGACGGCATCGGTTTACGACTTAAGAATTGAGATTATTGTATTATCTTTTAGAGTAGCGTTCCGCTGTCAACATTTACGCTGCCCCCGATTGTCACCAATTATCGGCCGTTAGATCATAGTTTGATAAACGGTTCTAATTTATTCTGTTGACAGCTCAAAAATTTTAAAAATGATAAACTGATATTCATCTCTCTCTCTCCCAGAATCTCGCTCCCAACTTGACTATTTTTACTCTCGCGTTTTTCTCGCGTTCCCGACCTTGTCTCTAATTCCAACTCTCCAAGACACGTCACTCTCGATTCCTAAAGGCACTGATATCCCTTCTCCTCCGACTTCTCCCTCAATCACTCTCTATATCTCAAATTGATTTTTCTGTAGAAGTTTGTTTCAAACTTCTCTCTTACGCTTGTTCCAAATTTTTTTATTATAGCTTCAAGTTCTTTTTTTTTTTTGACCAAGCTAGTTTGGAAATGTGTTCGAATTAAATCGAAAATACAGCAAAAAGGAACTCAAATTAAAAGGTTACATTACCAAAAATTAAAATGGAGTAATAGACTATATATATAGTACAATTGACTAGGAAGCATCAAATTGCAATGAGGAGCGTTCCGCTGCCTCTAATTTTGGAATCCGTATCCGCTCCCGCGCGGGGCCGTCCAACGCAGTCTTAGAAACGTCCGATCTGATCTGGACGGTTCGGGCCTATCAATCTAGTTACATGCACGGGGCTCCTTTTGCCATTGAGATTAAGTCACACGGCTGTGATTTGTGCGCTGGACGGTCCCGCGCGGGACTGGATCTCATTTGCTAATTTTGAAATGAGATCTGCTGCCGCGCGACACCGCGTGTCGCGCGGTATTCTGGCCGTCTGATTAAGATCCAATGGACAAGGGAGCCCCGTGCATGTAACCTAGCCCGTAAAAAGTGAACCATCCGATCAAGATCAGACGGCTCGTAGTGCGCTACACGCTGTGTCGCGCAACAGCAGACATGGCTGTCAAACGTGTGAGATGGAACGGAAGTCCATCATTCCGTTTCCATTCCACTTCAAAATACGAAACAAAAAATCATTCCATTTCCGTTCCATTTCGTTAAACGGAACGGAAATTTCACTTCCACATTCATTTTACATTGAAATTTCTCATTTCAACGTTCCATTTCCATTCCGTTTCTGAAAATGAAACTACTTTTCTTTCCACTTATGTTCCATTTCAGACGGAACGAAACGGAAACGTTCGAAACAGCGGTATATTGACAGCCCTAACAGCAGAGTCGGATTGGCTAATTTTGGCTGCCCCCATTTGTCACATATCAACAGCCGTTGAATCAAAATTGATGAACGGTTGTAATTGAATCTTTCAAAAGCAGTTCTCAAGTCCCCAGGCAGTTCTTGCTCCCGTCTAGAAATCACCAAAACAATAATAATACTATATTACCGTCGCCTCTCCCAACTCCCAAGTGGATGTGAATTGTGAGAACTATCAAATCTACAGCATACTGTTTATGATTTTATATCCCACATTTTTCTTCGCAATTTCATTTTGCCTCAAATATGAAAATACTCTCAAAAGAAAGGCACTAGAATTCTTCTCCTTTCTAACTCCTCTCTCGCATCTCTATTTGTGTTTATTTTTTTCTTTTTTTCCCCAAAAGCAGCTATCTAATGACAGTTCGTGTTTACCAGCTAGCTGGAAAATGATTTATAATCTCGAACGAAGTTTGGTGGGTAAAGCTATTTTTTTTTAATTATTTTAACACATTGGAATTCTACTAAGGCAATATCGTGCATTATTAATATCAGAATAGCAAAATAAAAACAAAACATTAAAATTTTACTGTCAAAAGCCTCTCAAATTTATAATCATCAAATCATTCTATTGTAGTGCTCAGCTAAAATGCTTCACTAATCAGAGAATGCAAATACATTACCAATTAGATTATGTTCGGTTTCTAAAAAAATATATGTAGTTTCTTTTCATCTTCGTCAAACAATAACATCTTTTTTTAGAATTATTTTCATCCCACATTTCATAACTTGGATTTTAACTAAAGAATAAAAAGATTGCTGTATCTCATGATTCATGAACTTAAAAAAGCACGGCGGGATCTCAAATTTGAGTATCTTCTCTCCTAAACTCAACAAAAATGTGCTCTGTAGAAAATGATATAGCGAAAGAGAGGAGCGAGTAAAGATTAACAGTTTGCATCTAGCATTGAAGATGAGCGATCGATGACATCTAGAAGTGGAGAGATGAAAGCCATGAACGAGGGGAGAAGTTGGAAACAAGTGGGAATCGAGAAGAACTGCATTTGGAGCTGTTGGGAGAGACAATGTTAATATATTATTTATTTTGGTGACCTTTAATGGCAGTGGGAAATGGGAACGTAGGGGTGGATAACGTGTATAACGAAAACGGAATGGGGTCATTCTGTTTTCCGTTCCACTTCAATAACGGTACGAATCGGATGATTCGTGATTCGTTCCGTTTCGACGGAACGTGGCGGAATGGCTATATTTACACTATAAAATGCACAAACGAATCACGAAATACATTTCGTCATCCGTTCTGTTTGCGAAACGGAATGAAATTTCATTCCGTTATACGTTCCGCATGGACGGAACGGAACGATTTCGCGTATTCGCGGTATACCGCGCCCACCCCTATGGGAACGACTGAACGAGTCGGAAGTGACCTTTAAATTTAATGTGTTATATTTAATCACAACCATTGATCAAAATTTGATCCAACGGATGTTGATTTGTGACAGATGGGGGCAGTCGAAATTGGAGGCAGCTGAAATTGATTTGCACTTTCATCACATTTTTTTCCTTTATTTTTTCGAATTGTGAAACAACTTCTTTTTTCAATTTTTATTGTCTAAATTTAACGAACCAATAAGAATAGTAATCATACCCATCTCTGTGGAATTGACATTTTTATTCTACTACAAACGACTAGTCGAGTACAAGATTAATTTGTTTGACCCTGGTTTACACCTCGATCAGTCATTTTGTACCAGATCTAGAAATTTTTTAGCGCGACTCACGTGAGCCGTGACTCACCATAATAAAACTCCCTCTGTAAACTCCAGCACAGAGAGGGCCTATGTGCCGAAGTTTTTGGATCGTCCGTTCATAAATCTAACCATCCAGATTGAGGCGTTGAGGGAGCAAATCTGAACTCCGTGTCTTCATTATTTTAAATTTTTTTCCGTTCTCTCTCCGTTTTCTCCTCCGACTTTTTGAGTTTTAAGGTCCGCTCCAGAAAGAGAGACTCGAAAGGAAGAAAATAAAGGTAACTCGGTGCTCTCTGATTTTGAAAGTAACCAATCTCTCCCTCTATCCGTCTCTATACTCTTTTAATTTCCGTCGATTCTCTCCGAAGCAGCCTATCCGAACTCTCTTCCTTCCCTTCGCTCCGAGTCACTCCAGAGCGGACCCTTAGACCTTTCTCTCCTTCTCCGACTCTCTCTCTTCTTCTCCCGTTCGTTCTCTCCGAGAAAGAAAACCTTATCTTGTCGAAGTCTCGAAGAGAGCTCCTCACTTCTTCCCTTCTTCTCGTAAAACTTTCCACTTCTAATCCTAAAGATCTCCTTCAAAAGAAGCATGGCTGTCAGGTTTGGAGGTGGTGACAAGTAATTTTCGGTGACGAAACCTAGCATGTTGTCGGAAGGTGCAAATGGCCGTTGACAAGTAATTTCTCACATTCTTTTACCCCAGTCATGTGTATTTTGTCTTTGGTAATCTTTTTTTGGTTCAATTTTTTCATTTAGGGTTTGTCCCTTTTTCTTTGTTGCTATGCTGAATTCTGATTTATTAGTTTGTCGAAATTTGCATGAATTGCCATGGGTTTGCATCTTCTTGTCTAAATTTGCATGAATTGTCTAAATTAATTGATCCACTTTTTTTAAAATTTTGCTAATCTGTAATTTCATGGGAAAATTTTTTATGAATTTGCAATTGCAAATAGATGAAATAGGAACAATTTACAGTGTTGCTCATCTATGGTTTGTAATGATAAAATAGGAACAATTTACTAGCAAAGTGCTTGAACCATTACTGTTCCTTTTACCAGAACCATTACTGTTGGGGCAATTTAGTTATATATTTTTCTTGGGCATGCTAAGACCACTTACAGGACCCTTGCTATTTACCTCTTACCAGAATCATTTGTTGTAAGTTGCAAAAAGTAAATTAATTATTAAATAAATAACAAAGGAGCCTTCCTGTAAAATTTCAGAAGTAAAATATGTTTACATGTTCTGTTTCAGAAGTACTTAAAGTCTGTCAAGCATTTTAATTTTAAAGTTCTGCTCTAATAATTGGATTTTAAAATATGTTTACATGTTGTCTAATCTAATTTTTTCATCTTACTTTGCCTCACAGTTATTTATTGTAATAGAGGATGTGCTAAAAAGAAATCAGGATGTAAACATTTTCCTTGCAAAAATCAATAGCAGCAGTGTTCAAGACAGATTTGCGAAAAAAAATTAAAGACAGTAGAAGCATGCATGTCACCTGCAAATATGTAAATAGGCATGTGATCAGTGATTGCATTATGTAATTAGGCATGTAAGTAGTTAAAGAATTTGCAATATGTAATTTGGGAGTTAATTATTGTAATTGTAATAATGATTTTGTTGTTATTTTTAAAATGTAATGTTTATTCAAACATCAGTGATTATTATAGCATGTATCTGTACCTGTGTACCTGCCACAAACGAGATGCACAGAAAATGCTAGTATCTAAACACAAACTAATAAAAAGAAAATACTAAACGAGATGCACAGATGAATTAATAATTGAAGTGTACCATACAACTCAAACGCATGCTCTTTTACATTCTATTTTACATGTTTTTTTTAAAATGGAACGCATAACTCAAACGCATAATTGAAGTGTACCATGCAATGCTTGCGGTACCAGAATCAGATTTTAACAAACACTTATTATATATTGCCTAAACTAGAATCAGATTTTAAGACTCATGTGCCTAAACCAGAATCAGATTTTAACAACTTGAAATGGTGTACAGCTTGAAATGAAGTTATAAAGATTGGCTACCATGCGCCTAAAATAGGATCAGATTTTAACATTACAGTACATGAAATCACACAATTAACAAACAACTATTTAAAGAAAATTATAACTTTTATAGTAATACAAGACATGAAGATTTGCAATAGCAATTAAAATGGATTCAAATGGATAAGTTCCTTGGTCAGCATCTAATTGCTCAATGGCTAACTTTTTATTTGTAAAATGGCACAATTGTTCAACGGTTGACTGTTCAGTGAAGGCAGAGAGAGATGTGACAAAGGGGAGTTCGATCTAGCAACGAGAGAGACACGGGTTTTATCTGGCGGCAACAAAGTTGAGTTACATCTGCCGGAGAGAGCCACGAACTGCAGCCACGAGAGATATTGTCGCCACGTTTTCTCCTTCTTCGAAGTTACATCTAGACATGCATAGAATTCTCTACTGGGACAAGCTTGTTGCCGCTATTTTCACAACTCATCCCTGTAATACAACATTAATAAAATATGATTACAAATCCAATTAATAGAACATACATTCAAAATTAAAAAGCCTCACAGTAGTAGTTTTATTTTAGGACAGATCATTAATTAAAAGGATTCAAAATTAATAGCCTGAATAGAGAGAATGTGCGGTTGCATTGATCATCTTTAATTACAGAATACTCAGGGGTATATATAACCCCAAATAACAGTAACCTAGTACACATTCTCTTAACAAATAATAAAAATTATATTACTACTGCTGCAAACTTTGCACTTTTACTTGGAATTAAAAAAGTTTATAAATAACAACTCAAACCAACATAGAACTTCACTTCAATTCAGACTAGACAAAAATAATATAATGATAACCAGGTTACATATGCCAAGCAAGTGATAGCTTCTGAAGAATCAAGAGGTCATAAGAATTGGATTAAAAAATTTATATTCATCAAAGCTACTGAAATTTCAGTTTTATTACAGAAGCTATAAGCAGATTTCCAATTTAACAAATTCTCCATGTAGGGACAGTGCCTACGCTAAATTGAACAAATTATTGCTCATAGGGATAGATCCTAATAACTGTCTATTGTGAAATATTGAAAACAACAGACACAAATTTCGCACCAATCACAAATCAACATAGCTTATACTGGTTTAAAAATTTCCAAAGAGCTTAACTTGACAGCTAATAATAGCAAAATTAAGAAACAAAGCAAACCAAATTAACAAATAGCGAAGAAATTAACCTTGAATTAAAGAAAACTAGCAAAATTCGCTTATAATTAGAGAATTTCTTACTTCAATCGAGCTTCAAGAGTTGAGAACTTGAGGCGACAAGGCAGGGATAGAGTAGGATTTGAGGAAACAAGGCAGAGAGCACAACTACTCGGGTGATTTGAGGAGAGGGGTTGGATCTGCATTTCTCGTATGATTTTGGAGGAGTCGATGGAGAGAGAGTCGGGAAGAAGTGCTGCTAGGTTTTTTTTTTTTTTTTTTGAGAAAATTGGTTTTATGCCGCTCCAAAACAATCTAATTCTAAATATTCCATTACAAAATAAGTAATTAGATATATACCGTCATAAAATAGCACAAATTGATTTTATACCACTGTTTTCATTTATAACATACTAAAAATATTTTCTTTAAAAAATTAAATAGTTTTATACTGTCAGTTTTTTTCACAATTCCTAAAATACCCTTGCTGAAATTATGGAATATGAAATTGATCAAAAGAAAATTAAAAAACAATTTGTTTCCATCATTTTTCCTTTCTTCCCTTTTGGTTTGTCGGAGGCGATAGAGGTTTGTGGTTTTGCGCACATGGAGCAGCGGTGGCGGAGTCGCGCAACAAGTCGGGGCAGACTTCTCCGCAAGAAGGAGAGACTGAACCTCGGTGATGCTATGAATTTTGGGCCACCTCTAACTACGACGGAAGCTCGACAATACCTCTGAACTCTAACCCTAATCTTTCCATGGATCCACTGAGATGAATTTTCTTTTCATTTTGTTTTGTCGTTTTCTTCTTTGCTTTTCTTGTACTGATTTTTTCTGTTTTTTTATTTTTTATTTCCGTCATTTTTTCTCCTTTTTAAATAAATTACCAACATAATAAAATTTCAACTGGTTCTAGCCAGCGCAACAATTGGGCTCCTTTCGTTCATCCTTAGCCACACATTTAGATCTAGGATTAGTTGCCATCAGTAATTGGTATCTTCTATTTCATATATAAAGAGCACTGTACACATGAATTATCATATCAACACAACGAAAAAAAATTATTTAAATCTTTTTACTTCTATTTCTTCCGCTGTTTACATTTATATCTCATTTTTTTTCCTTGCAGGATTGGTGGTCTCAGTTGGTACAGATAATTTGAGACCCAGTAGGAGTAACATAGTATATTTGCTGGTAAATAGATTCAAAAGGGTTCTCTTGGTTTTGTTTCAAAATGACCGATCCAAACCATCCAATATGATCTCCCTAATATAATCTTAATCTCCTTACCGACCAAATTTTACATTTTTTCGAAATTAAGTATTTTTCAAATTTTAGAAACTATTATTTTTGAATGGTTCAGAAAAAATTAAATTAGTGATTTACAAATATATCATGTCATTGCATCCACAACTGTTGTTGTTGTCAGACATCAGGAACGACTTGTTTAGTTTCAGTTCAATACTTAGCGTATGATTTTGAGAATGAATCAGACTTAAGTTGAACTTTCATTCTTAAATATAAAATAATCGGTTTCGCATATGGTTCCTCTTCTAATCATACCACTTCTACAGGAATATACTATTGCCTTCCTATGTCAAGATGGGATGAGCCTGCCACGAATTGAATTGTTTCAACCAAAAAAAAAATTTAAAAATATTACTAATATTAATATTAAAATACTAATAATAATAAGGGTGATTTAGCTTTATGCCACCGCATATATTTAAAATTAGGAATATTCCATCACTAAATGTCAAATTATTTTTTTGCCACTACAAAATAATATAAATTAGTTTTTTGTCCTCGGATAATTATATGACAATTTTACCCTTTTAAAAATGTCACTATAAAGCTAACAAATTAGTAATATGCCATCACAAAAGATATAATTGATTTTTTGCTATTATAATTATTAACAAATAGTTTTTAGTCACTATTGCATAAAAATAGTGACATAGATCTAATTAGTCATCTAACAATGGTATAATTTTAATTTTCAAATAAAAAAGATTAAGTTTTTGAGATTTATTCGCAAAACTTTTTGTGCTGATTTTTTTTTTCACAAAAGTAATTATGAACTATTAAACTATAATGCTCTTTGTAGACTTGATTATACTCCAAGATGGCAACAAAATTATTGTGGAATACAAAAATTAAACTATAATATATACTCTGCTGTAAATGCTCACGGAAAAATAAAATTTCTTTTTTGCTGAATGCATAAAATTAAGTGATCACGTACGGATGAACATTCTTTTTTCTGTAAATGAGTAAATCGCAGAAAAAAAAGTATATAGGACGACAAAAATATAAGAGATTGCAATATACTAGTAATTCCATAAATGTTATATGAGTAACATTTCCTCAGCGCCGTCTATTTTCTATTATTTTAGGGTTTTTCTTTAATGAGGGGTAATTTGGTCATGAAAAAAATTTAATGATAATTTTGGTAATGTCATTTTTAGAATTTAGTATGTTTTTAGAGAAATAGTGACATAAAACTAATTTTAATAATTTGATAATGGCATAAATTTAATTAACAATTTAAGAATGATATTTACCTGATTAACAAAATTCATGGTGGCATAAAACTAATTATCTCTAATAATAATAATAATAATAATAAAGAATCACATGCTGATGGCAGGGACCATGCATATGAGAATGAACAAAGATTCATTCGGTGCGTCTAGAAACTAATTGTAATTTCGAAGAAGTCAAATAAGAGGAGAGAGAGTAATTAATGAAGTGAAAGCAACGGAGAATATTAGCAAATTGTAGCATGCAGCATGAATAGAGATGTAATTAAAGTAGAGGACCACTGATCCAAACACCAAATGGTACAAACAATAACAGCCAATCATTGGATCTTGGACCCCCCATTCATTATTAGTATTTTTTATTTATGTAATACAGTATAGAGTAATGTTAGAATTAAACATGTAATATATATATATATATATACAGTGAATCAAGGAAAAAAAAAATCTATCTTAGAGCAATTTTTTTGAAAATTCAAATTGACGGTTTTACATTACAACAAAGATGTTATTTATATCATTTGCAACGGAACAATCACTAAAAAAACTCATTTTCGTTAACGATTTCATTTATGACACGAAACAAAAATTACTTTGGGTTAACGGTTTTATATCAATTAACTGTCATATATTTTTTATACATATTTTCCTACATTGAAATGATTTAAACGTGTAATTGTGTTCGATTTGTTGCTTTGGCAATTAATTTTTATACAAATTTTTCTATTTTGCATGCATAACTAATCGATTTAGTACTGCAATATTCCTAGTTCATCAAAATTTATTTATAAATTATAAATACTTTAAAAATATATGAAAACTACATAAAAAAATGGACATAAAACTGTTGACCCTAAAAATTAAACCCTGAAAACCAAGTTCAAAATCCGAAAACCTAAGGCCAAACAGCGAATATCAAATTTCCAATTTGCCACAACTCAAAACCAAATTACCAAAAATACCAAACAAACTCCAAAAATTCTTAAAATTTACCCAAAAATTCCTTGAGAATTATGATGAATTATCATAATTTTTAAACCCCAGAAACACCCACACAAATGCCAAATTTTGCAAACAAACCCAAAAACTTCACAAAATTACCAAAATAAATACATGAGGAATTTACCAAAACCAGTTAAACCATTAGATTCCTTATATTTTTATAAACTTACCCATAAAATTTCATCCAAAAATACCCATGGGAAGGGCCCCAAATAATTTATTTTGGATCAGCATTGAAGAAATATGTGATAAATAAAGGAAATGTAAAGAAAATCACAGAAAAATCGAAATAGATGGGCGCGTGCATCCGTTGGAGGGGATCTAGAGGGGGCCAAGCATGTCGCTGCCTCTTGAGAAAGTTACTGATGCCATTTAACAATTTGCGTACACCCGTTGTCTGTGAACCATGCATACAAATTCAAGAACACTCCGCTGGTGCATCATGAACCCAGCGTGTCTATCTCTCACTCCTTCATTAAACCCGACAAGTGGGCCCCCAACTGAAGAGTCTTCTCCCTCCTGTGTAAAAAGGAAGAGGGGGAGAAAATCGCGATTTCACCATGGAGGCCAGGTAAAAAACGGAGAAGGAAGGAAACCAGGGCTACGTGGCCATCCTCTCGGCCACAGACGCAGGGGCGGATCTACCACCGGGGCGGGTGGGGCTAGAGCCCCACCTCACGCCGGCGAGCCCTTGGAGCCCCCCTTTAGCCCCAGCTAATTTTTTCTGCCATTGGAGCACTCGAAAGTGGGGCTGAAGACTTAAACAGAGGTTGTCAGACCCACCTAGATATTTTTTCTAGATCCGCCACTGCACAGACGCGAAACCACTCTCCCTCGTCCACGGTTTTGCAAGACCTAACCCTAGCGCCGCTTGTGACGAGCCACTAGATCAAAATCGAATGATGGAAATGCCTCATGGCCCTAAGACGAAACCCTAAGCCCCTGCCTATATAAGGCCCCCAAATCAGAAGAGAAAAGGAGGGGAAGAAGAGGCCGCCACACTTGGGTTAGGTTTAGACAGTCAATTGTAAATTTCAAGGTTAGATCGAGGCTAGACATTACATCAAACACTCGGGAAAGAGAAAGAGAGAGGTGAAATTGAGAGTCTCCATCTTGTAATTGCTTGGTTTTGAAATAAAGAAAGCTAATTTGAAGGTCAATTCGTTGTTTTGTTGCTTATTCTTCTCTAGCTCAGCCACCAATCAATGGTGTGCTTGAGCCGTATGAAAACAATCTCCATGAGCCATGGTCTGAAGCATAGCATCAGTCATGTCTATGAGAGAGGTCCCATTAGAGATGTCCATGAAGGTTTGGAGCCTAGCTCCTCGCTTCATGTGACATTCTTATACCACAAGTGAAGTCGGCCATGGCTGCCATGTAGAGGTCTTGAGCATAGCTAAGTCTCTCATGGTGGTCTTAATTTGGCTTGGCATAGGTCCAGAGCATAGCACTGGCCTAGCCATGTCCAAAGAATTAGCAAAATTCAAAATACAATAAAATGGCATAAAAATGGTAAAATCATGTCAAACCTCAAACCAGCCCTCATGTTTACAATTTGTTCAAAATGTAGTACTAAAATGCATAAAAATAGCATAGGTCTTGTCTATTATAAGTATGCCTTATGTCTTCATGAAATAAAATGTATATATACATATGTCTAAGTATGGTCAGAAATGAAGTAAATGAGAGTGTAGGGTTTTAGTTGCATAAAAACATAAAAATAAGCATGGATAGCAAGTGTGTGACCTTATGAACAGCAGGGAACAACTTTTTTTCAATTTTCAGAAATTTATATAAATTCATAAAGGTAGTAAGGTCATTGCATGAGATAAACAAAATATGTTGGATCTTTCTGAAAAGTGTTTAAATAAAACTTCTCAAGCTTATTAAAGATATTCACTGCAAATTCTCTTCTCAATTTATTGGATGAGAATGGAAGTTCATTTCATTTTGCCTTCAAAAGGAATAAAGAAATAAAGGTGTTTATGCAAAGTACCCAAAAAGTTCTAAACTGTTGAAATGCATTCCTTGTAATACATTGTAACACTTGCAACTGGTTTTACTGCATTTAAACAACTCAAACAAAAATCACTCTAAAACAGTAGCAAAATTACTCAAATGTAAAAATTGAAAATTGTGTTAAACACCAAATGCCTTAGTCTTATAACCTGTGTCAATTTGAGCATATGAAACAAGTTTAAAAGGAGATAAATTGAACATCAAATCAAATGGTTTTGCTGTAAAATGACTTGTATTCAAAATTGCGAGTTAAATAAAATTGGACAAAGCATCACTTCTGCCCCCTTTGGTCCTCACATCAAAGTGTGATGCCTCAAGTCAAAATAAGAGTGTAAATAAATTAAAATGAGCTCCCTAAAGCTGTTCATGCAAACTCTGGCACAAATAAACGATTAATTAGGCCTCATCATACGAACTCAGTTCTGCTCAAATGGAGCCAAAATGCCTCAGTTGGGAACATCATCTTTGAAGGTCACTCATACCAAATTGAACTCAGTTCCGTCATGAAGGAACCCTTTTAGGTGCACGAAACCTGAAACTGGCAAAGAACGGCGACTGGAAAGCTTGGAACGCCATTAATGGCAGCTCGAGTTTCTCTAAGATGCACGAGAGCACACCAACTTCCACAACTTCAATTAATGGCACCACGATGTTCTCCTGACTCTGACGATTCTAACGCACCCAAGATTAACTCAATTGGTGGCCGGAGTCGTCGTAATTTCGTCGGAGAAGAGAGAGGGGCTAAACTGCAAAAATGCCTCTGTCGGATTTTGAAGAAGAAAGGGCTCGTGTCCACAAACGATCCCCTGCGACTAGAAAGCGTGCAACGAGTCACTGACATAGCAAAACCCGCTACACGATTCAGCTAAAGACAGTCAACGCTCGTTCAAACCCCAATTCGCGCCTTGCCACGTCAGCTGCCACGCCAGCGTCAAATCAGATCCAGTCAGCTCCAAATCAGCGCCACTTCAACTTCTTTTGGTGACGTGGACCAAACAGGAATTTCCAAATAAACAGAAAACTTCAAAAATTCGTTAAAAATAGTAGGAAACTCAGAAAAATACAAATAAAATATCCATAAAATCCTAAAAATCCAAATAAACCAAATTTACTGATATTTTGATATAAAAATCTGTCAAATTATTGGTCTTTTCTATTTTTGAAGTATTTTCAATATTAAATAAATTTTATAAAATTCTAAAATGATGTTAAATCAATTTGTAAAATTCCAAAATGATATCAAAACTCAATTAAACTATTTTAACAAATTTTCAAAAATAAATATTGAGAATTTAAAGAGAATATATTAAATAACAACTATTTTTTTGAAAATAAACATAACTAAAAATATAAAAAGAAATTAAAAGTCAAAACACGAAGCCTAAAGACAAAACCGAAACCTCTCCATTTCAAGAACGAAAACTCCTCAGCAGATCAAAATGTCCTCAATTGGGTCCCGTCAACTAAGTCTGGTACACCAATCGAGTCCGGTTTAAAAATAAAAGAAATAAACCCAAAATAAACATGAAACAAATGATTTCCCTAGCCTTTACATAAAATTCTTCAAATCCCTTAATCAGAGGTTCTCGTGAGCGATCACAGGGTAATTAACAGTAGGGGCTTGCGCCTACTGGAAAGAAAGAACCCACGAAATCAACAAACCTCTTTAAGAAGCGACTCGTGTTTTGGTTCTCTTGTTGCTAAGAGATACTCGAACGGAGATCGAACCTTAAGAGGGGTGAATCCAAGGCTATGTTCCCATTTCTCGAGGAAACCAATTCCATTCTTCGAGGGAATGACGAAAAAGCCGCGACAAAAATGATTAAAGGAAAGAGGCTAATTTTGTTAACCGTTTCATTTAACAAATGAAAAATAAAAATAACTAGCTAATGCATCGCGCTTCGCGCGATGTAGGATTAACCTATAGTGATTATGTTGCCTGGTTTAATATAGTACTCTTTTGTTTAAAGGAAAAGATTAAGGCATAACGTATATTTATAGTTTTAAATCAGCGTTCAATGTTTCAAGTTGGTTAAACAGATAAGTATCTGGCTTGAAAAAGATATATGAGATTCCGGTTGAAAGCAGAAGTCAAGAAAAAATATATAGCAATATAGGTATAACAAACAAAATAACATCATAAGGTTTAGTCATTCATTCTATAAAAAAGATAGAACAAAAATATATCCCTAACAATATAGATAGAAAGATACACATGCAGACATACAGAGTGGCAAACCCATCATGTTCAATAAAAGAATAGAGAAATCATTGGTAAAATAACAGATCATAAAATCATCATAAAAACGAAAGAATAGGTTGGTCTTTTCACATGAAACAGTGCATGTATCTTATTCTTTGTTGATTTTTCAGGCTTTGAAAGAAACCGACAACATCATACAACATTGCACGCATACATATACTGTTATGAGAAAAATTTTAAGGCATTCAACATAGCTCTCTTTTCGGTGTAACATAAGAAATGCATGCCAAGAAATAAGAAAAGAAGCTTTTATTTTTCATATATTAGTTCATACCAGTATGAAACCCCTCCATGGTTGATCATGCCTTCAAATTTAGAAAATCTTGATCATGCCAAGATAACATGCCATTGTCCGTACCTATATACTAACTGGAGAGGTAAAATGAGCCTTAATAACAGAGCTAATAAGGTTTGTTTAAGGTACTTCAAGTTTATTTCTACAGTCGTGCAATCCTTAGTTATTATGATTTGACTCTCATTATCTGATAAAAATTTAAGATTGATGCACTATCATACCTTGGCTGATGTGCATACAAAGTATGCGGTAAGATTTTTCAACAATCAAACCAAAAACTGCAACTTACATTTAGATGGAAGTTGCATGTTATAAAAATAAGAATACCCTAGTAGAATCACTCCAAGGTATGATGCACTGTCATACCTTAGCCATTTCTAATAAACTTCTTATAGGGGTAAGAATACCCCATTAGTAGAATCATTTTCTACATCAGACAAAGAAGACACAATTAGCTTTCTGATGTAGAAAGTTATGCCTAGAAATTCAACAAAAGGGATATATATAAATTGAGCCTCATAAATTAAAAGGAAAATCACTTACTTTATGATCCCTTTGTTTCCATGGCTTTAATATCCTAGTTACTATTGGAATGTTGGCTCCATGCTATATAGCTGCTCCTGTCCATTCTATCATGTATTAAATGGTCAGGTACAGAGATACATTTTATAAGATTACCATAAAAGACATTTTGCAGATTTTATGCATGTGTCACAATTTAAAAGCCACATAGAAATGAGAAATACCTTTATCTATTCTGACAAAGTACCTAATGCAAAGCACAGACGTTTGAGCTCACATAAGGATGTAGCAAGCAAGTCGTCGAACTTAACAAAAGAGAAATTCAAACTTAGTTATCAATATTGATTGATCTCAACAGACATAATTCAGTAGAGATGATATTCGTTTGAATTTCACTGATGCATGAAAATTAAATTAAAAATAATTTCTTCTTTTTTTTGTAATTCATATTTATTATCATAACATCATCCTGATCTCGAGGTAGCCACATTTATTTAGTTTTAAAAAATAGAATAATCAACTCTAAACAAATAATTGAGAATTGAGATACATTTTGCTTGGCAATAATTTTAAAGGAGAGCGTGCTGAATTTCACTGATATATTCTGCACAAATATAATTACGACTCACTTAGTGTTACGAAATAAAATAGCTGTTTAAGAATGAGTGATAATTAGTTGAGAACAGTTGTAGCTCTTCTTCCATTATTTATCCCCACAGTTATGATAAGTCGAAAAAGGTTCTTCCACACTTGTATGTGTTCGAATGGCATAGTTCAAATTTTGAGAGTGGCAAGACAAAGTTGTTGTACCGGAGCTCAACCTAGCTCGCATTTTTTTTATTCTATGAGAGGAAAGACATTGATTTAAAAAAAAAAAATAGTACCCAGTCATGCTCCAAAACGAAAGGTCCTTGTTCCAATTCTTGTTTAACCATACCTACAATAAATTATACAATGCATCAAAATTGTCAGAATATGAAAGGTGTATTTTTAGTTCCGAACGAAGTCTAATTTCTCTCAGAGGATTTTTGGTAACAATGATTTTTCCATATTAAATGGTAGTAAGGAACGAATAAAATTTTAGTATCGCCAATCTTTTTACTTTCACTAATTATTCTCACATAAGAAATCGCTATTAAGAAAGTAGCATTATTACTAAAAGTAGGAAAAGGAATCCCGATTAAACTCAATCAAACCTCGATGTGATCCTATAAACGGAGTAATAGGCCTTTTCATTTAAAAGATGCTATCAACTAATCAATTAATAACAACATTTGACTTCATTGATATTTAAAAACAAAACAAAATACTAATGGTGCCAGAAATCATCAAGTAAGAATTTTTTTTTTGTGGAAATAAGCAAGGTAAAAAACGACTCTGCCACTTCTATCAAAAGAAACCCCAATAACAGTTTACAAACGTATCTATCAAGCTCTAAAATTCTGGTAATGGTATCTTATCTCTTGGATTCAGCACCACCAATATTATCTATTCCTAATTGATAAGAATAGACAAAATGAGAAACAAAATCCAATTCCAGCTTTATATAATAGCAAACTGTCACAGCTCCAGGCTAGATGGCATCATCGTCAAAACTCAAAGAAAGCCCTCCCAAGTAAGAAATTCTTAGAAATTTGTCATAGACACCTAACCTTAATAGTTCAATCAGCTAGTCCAAATGGAAATGGCATGCTAGAAGAAGGAAAGTAGGGGAGGAAATCGCGAACAGAAGTATGAAAACGACGTCTTCCATCGCCATCCAGCCAAAGCTAACCAAAAGAACATTGATGTTACTTTTTTTTGGTACACTATGTATCAGAACAATAGGATTCTTATTAAACACAGTTGTCATATCAATTTAACCGAGCTAAATTTACATTTAAAAATAATGTACAAAATCTACAGTAATAAAAATTGACCTAAAGAATGCTCCATAGCTATAAACCTGCAGATACAGCACTAAAAAAAAGGGAATAACCTAAGCAATCGACACAAATCTTCAATCTTGTTATGGCACATAATCAACTGGAGCTTGTTGGTACCATTGTGGTTTTAGAATTCCACGCATATGCCTTGCAAACAGCCTGATTACATATATGAAACGAAACTGCATGTTAACTTATTTGAAAATAGTGTTCTTCATAAAAATAGAGATGGTGTTGTTGTAACCCTTTTTGTCAAAGAAGGCAAAAAAGAAAAATACTCAATAAGAATCAAAATCTAGAATTAGTCCATATGAGATCAGAAATAGAGATGTTATTGTACCTCCTGTTGCCACCTTTTATTCATTACTCATGTTGCGCATGCTTATTTTCAGAAGCTTTAGTAGCATTAGCCGAGAAACAAAACAACTAAAGAAAAGATAAAAAAGAGATCAGCAATGTTGAATATTCCTCCAGTGATAAAAATTAGAGCAATCATAAAGCTGAGAAACAATATAAAAAAATCCGAGAACTCAAATAATAAATGCAAAACATCCAAATTAGCATTTAAATCCTCAATGGCCTAATCAGTTAATTGGACCGCTGATCCTTTAACCCAAGGCATCCCAATCAACAAAGATAACTGAGAACTGTTTGGCCTAGGACATATACCAGAATTGACCAAAATAAATAATTAGGTTGCAACCAGTTCATAATTTAATAAATTGAGTTCTATTACCAAAATGCAGCATCTCTGACTTTATTCAACTTCACTAAAAAGCTAAAGAAACATGAGGAAAAATATTCTGGTGAGATAAGAAGCCACTTGCCCAATTGTTCCTATCACTCTTCATCTACATTTTTAATTCAATAATAAATTAAGAGTGTGCTAAACTACATTCACAGATAAGTAGTAGAGTCAAAAAAATATACTTGGCTTTGGCTTTAAGAGTTGTTCCACACTGAAGAAGAAGCTCAGCAGATTTGCAAGAACTGTTTGTTATTGCAAGGTGAAGAGGTGTTTCTCCATACTGTCAAAGAAACTTTCATACTTACATATTTGATAACTAAAAATATAGAATAAAATATAAAATGCACATGCTTGCCCATATTATATTATGAATGATCTAAAGGAATTACCGTATTCCTTTCCTTTAGTTCTATCATTTTGGCACCCGTCCAGTCATGCAGAAACTTCACAATCTCAGCATTGCTGAAGCAATGTGAAGAGGCGTCTCATGCATCTAAACAGGAAATAGCAAAAAAGAAATAACACAATTGTAATTTCCTAGTATCATAACTTAATTGATTGAACTGAAAGGAAAGAATAACTGTTCTGACCTAGGTCAGTGTCTGTTAAGAAATTCCTTCTCAGACTAACCGAAAATTTTGGGATGTGAATAAACAATCAACAGAGTTACAGAAATTATTGAAATGGCCAAGCCGAAATCGAACGTGAAAAAAAATGAAGCGGCAAAATTAAATTACCACAGAATCTCTTGCGTTAAGAAGCGAGGGGTTCTCCTGGAGCATTCTCTCGAGACCATGGAGAAACCCATTTCGTGCACAGCCATGGATGGTCTTTGGTTTAAGAAGTGTCATTTCATTCCGAGATTCTCCATCCTGATTAAGAGGTCTCATTTCGTGCACAGCCATGGATGGCTCCTTCTTCTTCTCCTCTCTTCCTCGTTTTGAGTGTGCGCTGAGAAGGAAAGAGGGAGTTCGAAATCGCTACCCCTTGGCACCAGGAATGTCTTCGAAAGGATCTATTTTGCCATTTTTTTTTGCACGAATGTGTAGATCTGCGTCCTAATGCTCTGTAGCAGGGAGAAGAGAAGAAGAGGAAGGGTCTAGAGTCGTTCAGTGGAGTCGACAACACCGATCTCCTATGGCAGAGTATAGAGAGCGGACCCACTGAGAAGAGGAACATTTACAAAGCTGTAGGAAAGAAAAACATGGAACGAAAAACAGGAGATCCAGAACGCAGTATGTACGGAGCATTGACCAACTTCGAAGGGCCAGGATCAAGCGGAGAAAAAGAAGCAGCCGTTGCGATTTGAGTTCTTTCTACAGTGATTTTAAGGTTCTAAGGTTTGAAAATGAAGTATTTATTATTTCCTTAACTGTTTCAAAAGGAACGAAACGAAACCAACAGCGACTGAGTTGCATTTGCACCCTAGTTGGAATTGGTACTACCTGCGAATTGAGATGAGGAAAAGACGGAGAGGAGAGGAGGCCCAAAGAGAATAAATATTAGTTGTGGTGTGACCCAGAATATGCACTCATCCACCTGGCAGGAATTCAGAATATGCCTTTTTGTTCAATCAGTTTCTCGCCTTCTGTATTTGGTACAACACAAAAAGGGTGCCAATTTACGTTGACACTTGTACACATGAACAAACCGATGATAAAAAGAGGGTTTCAATTACTTCATAATTTGTGCTTTTCCTGCTGTACTGATCTTGTTACATGAAGCGTTACACAACGCAACTTGGCGTTACACAACATTTATAGCAGCAGTTTTTCTATTGTACTGATTTTATGAGCCTGATTTGACCACTTTCTGTTTAGAATTTGAAGAAACTCAAAACATGGAAGTTGTATATGTTTTTGTTTTCTTTTCAATGATTTTTGAATCACCTCAATCGGAGTTCGAAGCAGAAAATTTGAGACAAATTACTAGGCGTTGTCGGCTGAAACTGGCAACAACATTGTTTAACGCTATTTAGCGTCAAGTAACGCCCCAACAGCTAGTTTTACTACAAGACAATTCAAACGGTCATATTCCAGTGTTGTATGACGCCCAATAGTGTTAGGTAACGCCCATACTCATTTTTGTTGGTAAAATGAGCTGTTTCATGGCCTATTTAAACTATCCATTGTTCTATCACTTTAGAGACTTTTGTTTAGCCAAAACCAATCCAGATTTGAGCCTTTGAGCACTAAGGTTACTCCCCACTTGAGCTTTTCGTAGCTAGATCATTTTGAGAGATAAAGTAGGCTCAAACACCGCCACTCCGACATTGTCGTTAGGTGTAGGTTGGAATAGGTTGAGAGCTCTTCTCACTTAAGGTTGTGGTGCCATTTGTTATTCGAGTTAGGCCGATCCATCTCGATTGTCCTTGTGACGAGGCAATTTGGTTCGAAATTGTAGTCTCGTTCTTGTTAGAATTGAACGAAACGCGCCTTTTCATGGTAGCGAAACTCCCGAATACGTACGACTAAGGCTAGCCTTTCCAAACGGGTCAGCATTTCGTAGTCACATTGCTTGTCATTCCTTTCTCTATTCTCTATATTTACTTGCTATACTTGAATTGCTTGTGTGTGCTTGTAAATTGTTGGGTACCATTTGAATTGTGTTAGGATAGTTCATACCAAATCGATCTAGAACATTAATTGCTTTCGCTAAACCTCAATTAAGCCACCTCTATTAGGGACTACACATAGCCTATGTCCACAAAAATATTTGTGATCCAAACTTGATTCTTGTGCTGAAAAATGCATGTTCATAGGCTATGGTCAACATAAAAAAGGTTACAGGTGAGTGAATCTAGTCTCTATGAAGATTTATACCACAATAGATGTGACATTTATTGAAAATGAAGGATGTTTTGTCAAAAATCAGACTCATTCTCACGGGGTAGAGTGTGATAGAAAATGAGTTATGGTTTGATGTGACAAGGGATGAAGATTTAGGAACAGAACATGTAAATTTTGGTCCGAATTTTGAAAATTTCGGACCAAAATCAGGTCTCTGCCCAGAAAAACACCTAAATTTCGGTCCGAATTTTGCATATTTCGGTCCGAATTTTGAGGAAGAAGTTGAAAATTTGAACCCATAAATGGACCCATTTGTTAATTCGGGTCCATCAAAAGAGAATTTGGAAAGTGAAGATAAAAAAATGATATAGTCTTCTACTTTCCACATGATCAATCTCCTGAGTCAGAGGTAAATAATTCTGAACCTGTTACTACTAATCCTAGTTATCTGTTGCATTTTAGGGTCAACAAAGGCAGACCACCTAAGAGATACAAGCCAGATAAGATTGGTGAGGGCATATATGCAATGGCAAACTTCATAATTATGTCTCACATGCTAGAACATGTGAAAGAATTGGACAGAACTCTTGCATCAGTCCACATCCCAAGTAGCCTAAATGAAACTTTTAGTGATCCGAAATGGGTGGATGCAATGAATATAGAGATGGATGCATTGCAAAAAAAAAAAAAAAACAACACCAAGGAATTGGTGACAAGGCCAAATGACAGAAAGGCAGTAGACTGCAAATGAGTGTTTACAGTCAAGACTGGTGGCAAAGGGCTACTGTCAGACATATGGAGTAGACTATCAAAAAACTTTTTTACTTGTAGCTAAGCTGAATACTGTTAGGATTTTATTGTCCATTGCCGCAAATCGAGTATGGCCTCTACATTAATTTGATGTGAAGAATGCTTTTTTGCATGGTGAAATTGATGAAGAAATCTACATTGACATCATACTAGGATATGGTCATTCAAGCAACCAATCTCTTATATGCAGATTAAAAAAAGACGTTGTGCGGTCTGAAACAGTCTCCTAAGGCCTGGTTTGGAAGATTTTGCAATGCTATGAAGAGATATGGATACACCCAAAGTGATACTGACCACACTTTATTCTTCCTCAAGAATAAAGAAAAAATTGTTTTTTTGTTAATCTATGTTGATGATATGATAATCACAGGTGATGACTCTAAAGGAGATCTAGAAGAAAAACTGTCCAAGTAATTTGAAATGAAGAATCTAGGAGGCTTGAAATATTTCCTTGAGATCGAAGTTGCACGCAATAAGGAAGGTACTTCTTTATCTCAGGGAAAGTATGTACTTGACTGATTAGCTAAAACAGGAATGTTGGACTGCAAACCTGTTGACACAACAACCAAACAGAACACCAAGTTGGGTGTGTTCTCTGACCAAGCACCTACAAATAAGGATCAATACCAGAGGTTGGTAGGGATACTGATTTACTTATCACATACCCAATCTGATATTGCCTATGCCGTGTTTGTGGTAAGTCAGTTCATGCATGCTCCTAGTGAGCAATATATGGAAGCAGTTATGTGGATTTTGAAGTATTTCAAGAGATCCCAGGACAAGATATCTTCTTCAAGAAGAATGGTCACCTTCAGATTGAGGGATATACAACTTCTGACTGGGCTGGAGATGTGACTGATAGAAAGTCCACGAATAGATATTTCACATTTGTTGGGGTAATCTGGTCAACCTACAGAAGTAAGAAACAAAAGGTAGTAGCTTTATCAAGTGCTGAAGCAGAATATAGAGAAATTGCTAAAGGTTTGCAATAATTACTGTGGATAAAGAGAGTATTCAAAAATCTTGGCCTCTGTAATAACAGAGACGTACCAACAATGTACGTAGGGTTTACCACTGGACCGCCCGGTCTGACCCGACCCGTACCCGAACCGGACTTTTTCCCGACCCGACCCGGACCGTAGAAGAACCGTGATGAACCGAGGGGGGTGGTCCGGGTCGGGTTTATCACGAGTTTGGGTCGCCAATTTAGCATAAACCTGACCTAAACCCGTCCCGTCATAACCCGTGGACCAGCCTGGATCGGACCATAAACCCGTGCAAACCCGTGTGAAGCGTGGCATTTTCAAAAAAAAAAACCAAACCGTCAAGACCTGATTTCCCTCCCATTTCTCTCTCCCCATCCCGCGACCAATAGAACCTTGACACACGTCCAAGCCAGACACGCGCTAGCACACGTGTCAAGGCCTGATTTGCCGCTGCTTCTTTTTTTTCCGCGTCCAATCACACGGCGACACGTGGCAGAGAGAGAGAGACGCGTTTGGCGTGAGAGCCGAGAGGGAAGAAAGTAAGTGCGGACAGCTTTTTTTTTTCCCAGTCAGTCCACCAATCCGGTGGTGACACGTGTCCAAAATGCAAGCCAAACAGCTCTTTTAGTCGTTGTATTAAAAGCAGGCAGCAGAGTCGTAGACACTAACGGCTCTTTTAGCCGTTATAAATCCCAACGGCTATATCAAAAAATAATTTTAAAAATAATATTTTAATATTTTAAACTTTATAAATAGTCCTGCATACTACCCCATTTCTACACCAACTCAACAGTCATTTCTCACTCTCTCACTCTCTCTCTCATATTTCCACTCCACAACCAACTTTCTATCAATCCTATTTCCATAATTCCATTTCTATTTTCATAATTCCATAATCCTATTTATATTTATATCCATAGTAGTTTTCCAATATTATTTTTGTAATTTCGTATTTATTTTTATTCCAATCTTATTATCCATAATTCCAAAAAAATGGCATCTCCTAATCCTAATGATCAATTTGCCCAACGATTAAGTGAAGATATATTTGGTCCACCTCTTACTTATCCACAAAATCCTAATTATTCCAGTGGAGCGCATGGTGCAAGTTCGAGTGTTCCTGAAATTATTTCAAGTCCCGAAATTATTCCAACTCCGAATTCTTCCATTCCACCGGCATCAGAAGCGAACACTCAAGCAACGGAGAAGAGGAAAAGGACCGAACCGAATTACACCGCACCTTGGTGGCGATATTACAAAAAAACATTAGACAAGAATGGAGGTTTGAAGTCCGCAAGGTGTAAGGTAAAAAATTGTAAAGGTAACTTTTTATACGTTAAAAAAAATGGTATGAGCTCCTTCCAAAAACATGCCAAAAAACATGAAAATGCCCATGAAGAACCGCAAAATGAACCAGACACTCGGTTGTTCCAAACAACTTTGAACTCGGACGGTACTAGAACTCACCGAAAGTATGACCCGGAAAAAATGCTTAGCGAATTTACTCGTTACATTACCCACAAAGAACAACCTATAACTATGGGTAATTGCTTTGTTTTGCACGATTGGTAATTTACGGTGTAGGCGAACCACTTTTTACGAGATTCCACCATAGGAAAATCACCAAAGAACTCAAGAAACAATTTCTTGAATGGAAAAATGAACTAGTGGCCCAATTTGCTTTAGCTACTTACAAGGTCTCAATAACATCTGATATTTGGACTGTCGGTAAACATGACCTTGGTTATAGTTGTATTACTGCACATTATATTGATGACAATTGGATTTTACAGAAAATTATAGTTGTATTACTGCACATTATATTTCGTGTTTTAGATTCTCCGCACACCGCTAAGGTAATTTACGATCATATTATGGGTGTTTTGAAAGAGTACAACTTGGTTAGGGATTTAGAAAAAAAGGTTTTCTCGATATCTTTTGACAATGCTAGTAATAACATCAAGTCAATGAATTATTTTCTCCGGTCCCTAAACCCAATTATGGATGGTGCCATGTTACACCAAAAATGTGCTTGTCATATTTTGAACCTAACCGTAAAGGCCGGCCTTGAAACCGATGGTGTTGAGAAATTGATTACCAAATTTAAGAATGCCTTGACCCATATTTACTCGAACCAAGTTAGGAAACAAAATTTTCATCAATTATGCCAACGATTAGGGTTAAGTAAGTTGGTCGTTCCATGGGACGTAGACACCCGTTGGAACTCAACTTATAGAATGTTCCACCGAGTCCTCCCTTACAAGGAAGCCATAAACACCATGTTGAGTAGCAATAGCGATAGCATTCAACTATCGCTCTCTCCGGGCGAGTGGCAACAACTCGAACATGTAAAACACTTCCTCCAAGCCTTCTTCGAAGCAACCGTGAGATTATCAAGCTCATACACTCCATCGTCCCACGAGCTCCTTCAACAACTTTATGAAATTTCCAAGGTGTATGGAAGCATTAGAGGTAAATTGCAATTTTTAGAATTATTTAAAGATCATTATTTAAACTACTCATAAATTGTAATGATATTTTATTTTGCAATTTTTAGAATTAGAATATCAAGACCAAACTCTTGCACCGATTGTACAAGCCATGACGACCAAATTTCTAAAATATTGGGAGGAGGTACCTCTAGTGACTATCATAGCCAACTGCCTCAATCCAAACTTGAATAAGATGTACACCGTGAAAATGTTGCAAAGGTACAAAAGTCATCTTGGTTTATCGTCCCACAATGAGAAGGCACGCGTCAACTTCGCATTGGAGACCATGTTCAACATATACAACGCAAGGAGAAATTCCGCTCAACCGCCTCCAAGTTCAACAACAAGGCCTAACACGGGGTATTTTTTACTGTTTAACATAGATATTTTTTTAATTTTACTATTTAACATAGATATTTTTTTTTTAATTTTACTCATTAACTTTTATATATATATTTTAATTGAAACAGTAGTCGCCGCGGTTTGTTAGATGAGTTACGAGACGAGGATGACATAATCACTGGATATGGAATGACCAACGAATTATCGAGTTACACATTATTACCGCCAAACATGGAAGATGAACCAATTGACATTCTCGACTATTGGAAGAGGCATTCAAGTGCTTATCCAACACTAGCGATGATGGCGAGAGATATATTTGCAGTCCCCGTGTCTATCGTCCCATCTGAATCTTGTTTTAGTTCAGCGAATAGAATTCTCACTGATAGACGGAGCAAGCTCGGCCCAAATGTTTTCGAAAGACTTGTATGCATGAAGGATTGGATCGAAGCTGAAAATTGAACGCAACATTATGTTCCGGGAGAAACTAGCGGTACTGAAACTCAACCAAGTGCTAGTGGGAGTGAAGTGGAGTCGGAAGATGAATATGATCCGAAAGATACCGACCTATGGTATTTGCGCAAGAAATACTAGTTTGGTAATGATGGTATAATTTTCTAAACTCTTTAAATTTAATTTCTTCTAAAATTACTTCAACTTATTTATTAAAAAATATTACTAACAAAAAAAAAAGGTTAGAACTCCGCCTATGTTACTATTTTTTAGCATAGCCGGTCCCAAGCCCGGAAAAAGGAGGAGGGTAACTTGATATAATTATATTTGAATTTGTTCAATTATTAAAAAAATTACAAATCAAGTTTTTAGAATAAAATAAATTTTAAATAAACTACAAATTATTTTATTATTAATTTTATTAGACTTAATATATTTTAACTAATTTTTATAACTTATATTTTATAATCTTTTTGTTATGCAATTTTGAAAACCATTGACAATGAAAAAAAAATAAAAATTACAAATTAAATTTAAAATAAAAAAACTAAAATGGACTACAAAATTATACTTAATTATTTGAACTATAAATATAATATATTTTAGCGAATTTATATTAATTTATTTTACAAATTTTTTATATTGAAACAATGAAAAAAGGAAAAATAAAAATCTGGAAAAAAACCCACTTGGACCGGACCGGACTCGGCCCGACCCGTCTTTACCCGTCCGGTTCACATAGGTTCGGGTTTACCAAGGATTTGGGTCGACGTTTGAAAGGTGGCCCGTGCTAACCCGTCCCGTTTGGACCCGTGAACCCGTGAACCCATGGCCCGTGATAACCCGTGGACCGTGGGGGTTTGGACCGGACCGGACCGTTTGGTAAACACTAAATGTACGTACCATGTAGTAATATGCCTTGGATAAATTAAGTTTCAGCACCTCAGAGACGTACCAACAATGTACGTACCATGTAGTAATATGCTTTGGATAAATTAAGTTTCAGCACAACACTTGACCGAATTCAAAAGTTCAGAGTGACGTAATCTCAGACCTTCGATTGTCCGTGCCATACAAAGAGCATCACTAGTAAAACCTCCAATTGATACGGCAAATCCAGTTGATTTCATTTGGTTTATTTTGGACAAAATAGATGTATTGTTAGGCCCATTACAGAACTACGAGGCCTCAGCTCAAACAAAATTTCTATATTTGTAGTATCTTGGCAAATATAAACCTCGGTTTGTATTTCAGATATTAAGTTATTTATTTACACCTTTTGTATTAAATTTTTCGAGCAAAGTTTAATCCAAAGAGACAAACAGAAAGAAGAAACGAGGAGATGGAGGGCCGAGTTACTGTCTCATGAAGGATATTTTTGTCATATCAGTTCAAAACTAAAATATTTTGTTTAAAATATTGTTTAAATCAATGAAAAGGGTTTATATCCAAGAGTAGTATGATTTCAAGGGGTTATATCCAATTTCAAAGATTGTAGGGGGTTATATCCAGATGAGCAAGATTTGAGGAGGTTATATCCAATTTTTCTTTTAAAAAAAAAAACATATAAGCAATTGAAGAGACCCAAATAGAGCCATCATACATTTTATCTATATTCATAAATCGAGCCATTCCTTCAGACAAAAAGCGAGGAAAAATTTTCAGTTTTTGAATGATAACTAAGGGTTTTGGGGTTGAGCGACAACTTTGGGATAAGCAACTCCTCCTTTCCTTCGTCAACAGAGGATGGAGGGGTATTCATTTGTTGAACTAATGCCAATTCTAGCGTATGAGCGTGCTTCACATAAAGTTTTATATGTCTCTAGTGCACATCTCTCAGTAATTAATACTGTAAACTACCAAGTAATGAATCAAGATAATAAAACAATATTATTTTTACACTCAAAATCAATGCTTAAACATCCAATCAGTTCACGCAAATTAACCATGATAGGTATTGGCATGTACTGTGTAACTAAAAATGAAGTAGTACCAGTACCCGTTTAGGACTTCATTTTTCAAGCTCATAGGTGCGATCAGTGTAATACCTAACACATAAATATGAAACCCGTATCAAAAAGGTCAAAACCAAGCAGCGCAACTACCAACACCATTCTTAATAGTCCAAAAACAGAAAATTTGTAACACTTAGCATATTTATATTGACACATTGATATAATTATCACGAATTTTATTTTTAGTAAATCAAAGAACTAAAAAAAAAAAACTTGAAAATTATCCTTAATAGATAATTGGTTCATCTAAATAGCTTTCACACGAACCCAAATGCAACTAATGAAAAATGTATATAAAGGGTACAGTAGTGAATTTACCCTTCTTTCTAGCCGAAGCCGGATTCAGGCACAGTAGAGATGCCAGTTGCTTCTAGAAGCTTGAGGCAATACAATACATCAGGTGCTTTTCCTGCACTCTTGGCAGCTTCAATTGCTCTTGCAGGTAGACTTATTTGCGGGAAAGAGTACATTGCACCTACGTAAAGATATTTTTTTTTATTATTTTAGGTTATTTTCAAATAAGTTCTGAAGATGAAGGAGGAAAAGGAGACAAAAATATTGTACCTTCAGTAAAGTTGCAAACTACATTTCTCAGTAAGGATGGGTATTCATTTGTTGCACTAATGTCAATTCTAGCATATGAACGTGCTTCACATAAAGTTTTATCTACCCCTAGTGCACATCTCTCAGTAATTAATGATGTAAACAACCAAGTAATGAATCAAGCTAATAAAACAATATCAATTGATAGAACTAAATATGAGGAGTTTAGCACTTTGGTTTTAGCCTAATTAAATTCAAGGACCAATATATGACCTTCCTTCTACATGTAGCTCATGTGATAAGTGCTAATTACTTCATATTTGCTCTTTTGCCCGATAAAACATAATTTAACTTTGACCTGTGGAATGCATCAGAAAAATCCCAATGTACATCATAGCTCTTAATCATATAGTCATAACATGATATAAACTTTTAATAAAACTAATATCTCATGTGAGCAACAAAAAAAACAAACATGTCTCGCTACTACATTCAGCAGCCTTACAGGAGTAGACATAATAATAGACAAATATAAATTAACTACCTTCCATTAGTATAAATTTCAAGGGCATCAACATCAGTTCTTTCCAAAAAGCTCCAGGTGGTTTTAGGATCCCTCATAACTCCTACAAAGGTAAGAAGTAGTCACAGCCATGAATAATAAAATGGATTAAGGATTGTATCATAAGATCCAGGAGATTATACACAATATTTTACCTGAAAGTATGGCAAAGTATTTTACAAATCAAATTAAATTCTGTTATTTTAATAATATATGTGTTCGACTGCACACTGTAAATTGAGGACAACTGAAATGACATTTTGTTGATTATTGAGTAGCTATTGATGGCTCTGAAGGAAAGAAAACATTACTGGTGCCATTGATAGCAATTAAATTCTATTGATGGCTCTGAAGGAAAGAAAACTTACATCTTTACTGGTGCCATGCTCATAAACACTCAACTGAACTGGCACGTGAGTTGCAAACATACATCATCAAGTGAAGTGCTTTTTGAAACTAAAACACATTTTCAATTTTTCTAAGTACAGATAAGCAATCATGAAAAACAATGTTTCATTCCTGTATAAACGTGTATATAGCAGCAAAATGAAAACACTACATGGAATGGTGCTTCTTGTTTTTTTCCTAGTATTTCTTTTTTTCCCCATTTCTAATAGAATATTTTTCTTTTGAATTTGTGAAAAAAGCTACCTACTCAGGTCAGAACACATGGAAATTTAAAATAATGAAATAAAAAAATTCTAACCAGTACACACTTTCCATATTCAATATTTTTCTTTTTCCATCTCCAAACTACACACTTTACCATTGGTACCTAACCAGTACAGACCCAAAAGTGAAAATAGAAAAAAAATATAACTTGCTAATTTATATCAATGCCAAAAAAATATATTTTTTTTTATGTGATTTTGAATATTATCATGTGAATACTTCATCTTTGATTGCATGATTCACAAAAGCCAATTTCCTAAAGCTAACCTAGCAAACTTTTATTGATGACAGATCAGGACCAGACCCATTTTGGGGATAAATTTGTGTTCTTTTAATTCAGAACAGTTGAAACTTCAGTGCTCAATGTTCTATCTTCTAACAATTTTGTTCTTCCAATAATACCAGTACATTCTTACATCTCATTTTAAAGACAAAATTTTTAACTTCAAACCCTGTGAGGTGCAAAGAACTTCATGAAGTGATCAAGCCCAATTGCTAATTATTTGAAAACATATCATAATGGAATCTAACACTTGCATATAAAATTAGGTTATTGTGATACTCGTACCTTCTCTCGTGAAAATTCATTGCTGAAATATCAAATATCCAAAGTTTGCAAGATGCATTTGTAGCAACCGCAACACCAGCCCAGTAGAGTACATGTCCAGTCAATACCTACTATTCAAGGGTTTTGCCTACGGGCTTTTCTTCAAAAAAAAAAAAAAAAAAAAAACTATTCAAGGGTTTCTAAGTTAAAAAAGCAAATAAAAAAAAAACAGGGACACGTAGCAAGAATTTATTTTGTTTATCTTGAAAAATGGTAGAAAAGATAAAAAAGATCAAACAAATCAGAATTGGAAGAAAAAGAAAAAGGTAAAACCCAAGAGCTTTACCATCGGCCTTCATCTTTTCTATGAATCTAGGTAGAACAGATAGGGATCTGTCGCGCATACATTCCTAGGCTAACGGATCGAAAGTGGTGGTGATGTGTCCACTGTTAGGGATCTGTCGCACATACCTCACCGGAGCAAAACCCCCAGTGGCAGTTTGTCAACGGTAGAAGAGGCGGATCGTCGGGAGGAGGTGGGCGCATTGGTGGAGAAGGAGGATCTGACGAAGAATCCGTCGAGGATTTTGGGCTGGGTTGGCGCAAATTCGGCAGAGAATAGGATGTGCAGCATTTGGAAGGAGGTGGAGGGGGGATTGACAGAAGATGAGGAGGTGGCAATTGGCAAGAGACGCGTAAAAGGGAGGATGGGGTGCGCGAGATCGACGGAGGAGGCAAAGAGAAAAGAGTTGAGTAACCATAGGCAAATAGAGGCGCGAAGGCAGAATAGATAGAGAAAAAGGAGGATCATATTTTAGAGTAAACGGTTCAGATTTGCCGTGTCGCTGGCGAAAAAAAATGCAGACTTCAACAGCCACCGATTTTTAGGCCTGCCGACGGTATACCGTCTTCCGTGTTCCGTGTACGTTCCGTCCAAACAGAACGAGTGGCGGAACAGATTTTAGTATAACGTTTTCGAAACGGAACGGATTTCGGCATACGTTTGTGTAAATTAAGTCGTTCCGCTACGTTCCGTCCATTCCATTGCAAACGGAACGGATAACGAATCGTTTCAGTGCATACAGTTTTTGGAACGGAACGACAAACGGAACGGCCCTTTTTGTTGCCGTTTCGAACGTTAAACAGGCCTACCGATTTTAATTAATACTATACGAGGAAAGATTCCTCATGTGGGAACTGAAGTACAATTGGCAACATTCTAACAAAAGGATGTCTACTACCATCTTCTATAAAGTGATTTGCAAATTGGGCATGCAAGACATCTACATGCCAACTTGAGAGGAAGTGTGAGCCAGAGGCGAAATTTCGGAGTTATTTCGGTCCGAAATGCGTAAAAAATTTGTAAATAATTACTTTCCTTATTTGATTTAAAGAAAAAAAAATAAAGGGGCACGCCTGTGTTTCTATAAAGGGTGCCTTATTCCTTTTGAAATTTATCTTCTTTCTCTCTTCCTCTCTTGTACTCATATTATTGAAAAGAAATAAAAATAGTGGTGTAGGTGTGTCGTGGATGTAGATACAATTTGTACTGAACCACGAAAAAATCATTAAAATCATTGTCTCTCTGTGTTGTTTATTTTGTTTACACTGTCCTTCGTGTAGTATCTTGGCGAGTTTTTTCTTGGTACATTAAATATGCAGAGGAGGGATCAGAGATGTCTTTGATAGAGGAGGAGATGGATAGAGTTATTGAAAAAGAAAGGAGTAGGGATTACAGCAACGAAGGTAGCAGAGACATAGGAGGGTGGGCGGTGGTCGTGGCCTCATGACGGACTAGAGGAGGGAAAAAAAGAGGTGATTGAGAGAGAGAAGGGAAGTGTTTTTTTTTTTTTATATTATTATATCTTTTTTATCAGTTATTGTATTTGTATCACTAGGAAATTGGGAGGCCTATAGCAGAAAAGCTTTGATATTGTTTCTGATCTCTTTTTTTTCACCTAAACGATTAAATCAAACGGAGTTAGACAGAAATATGCTGTAGAGTGATTAAAATTGGACTATTTAGAAATATAGTGGTTATGGAAGAACAAATTCAAGTCGAGTGATTAGAATTGGATAACATGTATAGCTTAGGGACCTCCGAAATAATTTACTCAAATATAGAGTGTGCATGTCGTTACATGACTTTTTTTTGGCTTGACCCTAATGTTTGTCTAAAAGGTACCATTCTGGTACGAATGAGTACCAGATTAATAAACCAATCTCATTTGGCTCAAATTATGAAAAATAGTAGATATTCATTCACATGTACTACTACTGATATTGACGAAATACTAATATAAATACTGAGGAGTTTTGCTATGGTGAGTTGCAACTCACCAAAGCGTCCGTGAGTCGCGCTCAAAATTCCAAAATTTAGTTCAAAATGACCGATCCAGACCGTCTAATACTATCTCCTTATTGAAATCTCCATGCCGACCAAATTTTATATTTTTTAGAAATTTCTAAGTATTTTTTTGAAATTTTAGAAAATCATTAATCTAATTAGTTCTGAACTGTTCAAAAACAACAGTTTTTAAAAATCTGAAATAAATACTTAAAATTTCAAAAAAAAATATAAAATTTGGTCTGCATGGAGATTTTAATAGGGAGATCATATTAGACGGTTTGGATCGGTTATTTTGAACTAAATTTTGAGAGCGACTCACGGACGCTTTGGTGAGTTGCAACTCACCATAGTAAAACTCAACAATGAGTATATTTAATAACATTATATTTAGAAAAACTGCTATTGTAAATAAATAAAAAAAGATTAAAATATTATCCGTATCCGACAAAATATATTCGTATTCGACTCTGTATCCGAAAACATCCGAACCGTATCCGTATCCGTTTAATATCCGAACTGTATCCGTATCCGTATCCGAAAAAAAAATATGGATGCGGGTATAGAAAGACCAACATCTGTTCCGTATCCGATCCGTTTTAGTGGCTGATTTCAGCCCATCTCTTAGTTTTTTTTGCCTTTTCTTATTTTCTGTGCTTTGGGACATGGCGTCATGAAGTTGTGAAACAATTGGATGAAAACATATTATTAAATCAAGCATGTACCAAGTACAAATGCAAAGTTCCATATACCAAGCATGCCTTTTTTTAAACCTGGTACGTAGTCACTACCCGGTCTATCCAAAAAAAAAAAAAAAAAAATTCTTTTTTAAGATACGATTTTTTTTTTTTTTTTGTATTTGGGGAACGCTCAGCGATATAAACCCACATAATGCTTCAAAATTATTTGACAATACAAGATCCGCAAGTTAGCTAGTTGATCCCGCTGTTAGACTAAACTTTTTGCTGCTAAACGGGCCTAGAATCATTCGTTTTATATTGCTGTAATTAAAGATGTGCTTTTCAACAATAGCGAGAATTTTAGATGTATACAAAGTTCAGACACGATGAGTACATAAACCAAATTGAATTTACTTTAGATGTATATTTAAGTTTCAGATTCTTAAGGCTATGCTCCAGAAAAGGGTAATTAAGGAGAATGGAGAGAGGGTGAACTGCTCAGTAGTGTTAACTTGCTTCAAAATAATAAATTTTCAAGTGAAACCAAGGTGAATTGGGGAGAATTTGGAGAAAGTCTGTAGAAAAGAATGAATAAAATGGAAACTTGATTCACCCCCAAATTTGAGGTGTACTGAGCTTTTTCTTCCTTTCTATGCCATTCTTTCCCTTCCCCTTTTATTTCAATTTCTGGAGCACACCCTAAACCAATTGAGTACATAAATCAAATTGAACTAATTAGTCTAAATACCAATGTGGTACGCAAGTCATTCACTACAACATACAAGCAACAAAATCAATTAGTCTTAAATACCATAGTACTTGAAATTCATTCATTACAACATACTAATAATTATGTCTATTCCTCATCATCTTCTCAATCATACTCCTATTAATCTACTACTCCATCAAACACCATCAATACCGGTACCTATACAATCACCTCACGAGACACTCCCATGGCCAACTGACCGTGCATACATTGTTCCTTCTCTCTCATGATTCCAAAGAAAACCATTAATTATGTACAACCATGAGTTCCCAAATACCTTCGAGTACCAGACTACCTCATCCCTCGTACCGACCTACTGGTTCTCCTACCTACTCAGATCAACGCGCCATAAACCGACTTCAAAAACCATGCTGTCCACCTTCCCGCGACGCTGTAGAGCCCAATATTGTTGATTGTGGTGGCCGGAGTCAACGGTAACCTTTAACGGGTTCGCATCCGGTAGTGTAGGATCCGTTAACAAGAAGCCTGCTCTTCTGGACTTCGAAGGCGGAAGGTACTTTTTTTTTTTTTTAACTTCAGTGATCGGGCAGGGAATGGCAGTTTGGAGAGAGAAGAAATTTTTCCGTATCTATCCCGATTCGTTCGATTTTGATCCGACGATTTGCATCAAACGACTACTCCATAGTCCATACACAGTCCTTTTAAAGATATTATTTTCTTAATATTCATATGCAAATCTTTTAATAAACAATAATGAAATTGAATCCATTATTATGGCTTTCCAGGGAAATGTAATGAAAACCGGATGCCATGTACCGGTTCTGGTAATTAGAGAGAGATTGTGCAACGACGAAATTAATATCCTGAAACCAGTAAATTAACGTTGATGCTAGCTTAGCTACTAGCTAGTACAGGAAAAGAGTAATTAATCCTCACAGAATTAATTTACTAATTTACACTACGGGCCGTTCTGTTGTTGATACATGCAGCAGCATATATTAATGTAATTATTATTAATTCCATGCATCACTTGGATTCACTTCACTTTCCAGGCACAAAGTTGGTGGCGTATGCCCAGGCATTGTTAACTGTAGGGTCGGCGATGTGGTCGACGAGGTTCTCAATAGGCCCCTTGCCAGTGACGATTGCCTGCACGAAGAAACCGAACATGGAGAACATGGCTAGGCGGCCATTCTTGATCTCCTTGACCTTGAGCTCCGCAAATGCCTCAGGGTCGTCGGCCAGCCCGAGAGGGTCAAAGGCCCCCCCTGGGTATATCTTATCGAGGCCCTCCCCCAGAGGCCCCCCGCCCACGCGGTAGCCCTCGACAAATCCCATGAGCACCACCTGAACTGCCCAGATGGCCAGGATGCTCTGCGCATGGACCAGGTTGGGGTTGCCGAGGTAGTCGAGGCCCCCCTCGGAGAAGATCTGAGCACCGGCCTTGAACCACACGGCCTCCCCAAACTTGACGCCATTCTTGGCGAGGATTTCAGGGAAAACGCAGCCAAGGGCTCCAAGCATGGCCCACCGGCAGTGGATCACCTCCAGCTCCCTGTTGCGGGCAAAAGTCTCTGGATCAGCAGATAGCCCTGCGGTGTCCCACCCGTAATCGCCAGGGAACTCGCCTGTCAGGTACGATGGCGTCTGCTCTGAGAACGGTCCCAAATATTTGGGTCTGTCCGGCCCGTACCTTGAGAGGAAGATGATCAATTTAAGTTATTATATGATCATTTAATGGTTATATATATAATATATGTACATGTAAATCTAGTCAAGCTCTTAATTAATAATAACTAAATGCAAGAGGTACATATATATATGCATTAGCTTTAATTAGCAATTTACATACCATATGCTCTGGGGAGCACTCTTGATGGTCCGGCGCATTGTGATGCGGCTACTGTACAAGGCGCCGTCGTCGGACCTTCGGAGTACATTTTGGCCCAGGAATGCAGTGCTTTGGAATTGGAGAGAACAAGTTGCCATTCCGAGCTATTAATTAATTAATTAATAATTTGCTAGTGATCCAAATTCCAAATCAGGAGGAAGAGGCAGAGAGAGCGCGTCTGAGCAGAGAGGCAAGAGAGCGACTCTTAAAAATCAAATCCAGTAGAGGACATAGAATTAGAGGAGGTGGGTAGTCCACGTCACTGGCTCCCCATTGGCGGGCTCGCTTGCCTTCATATCCTCTGGATTTGATTCTGTTTGGTTGTATCCAATTGAATTGCGCCACGTGCTGTGATAGAAATCTGCTTCCCCATCTGAAAGTCTGAAATGGAATGATCATTACATGTAGACCACAATTCAAATGTACTGACAATTATGGACATTTTGTTCTTTCATAAACTGCGTCTATATTCGTTTTATTATATTATAAATATAGTTGAAAATTAATAGTTTTGCACTACTCTTCCGATTAGCACTTATTTTGAAAATTAAAATTCTTTTATTGTAAACGAGCATCTGTTGCGAAAAATGCAATACAACTTTGCCTATCAATCGATTGACTTGCTCGATTGGTCGAGACCTCTCAATAGTGAATGAAACTGGTAAATAAAAGGCCGTTCTAAGATTTCAAGCAGTCACCGAAATAATGTTTTGGCATGGTGCAACCACAAGATGAACAATTGGTGCATTTTAGAGAGAGAATGCTGCCTGTTTCATATGTTAATGCAGTCTGCTCCAATTTTGATCTGATTTGTAACATATTTGTGAGCTTGAAACACAAAACTGTTTAAAAAAAAAAACAAAACAAAACTGGACCTTCTTAGACGATATCAGTTTTCCACTGTCTCATGTCTTATTCAAGTACACAGCTATCCTTTCCCTCTACAGTACTGTGCCTATCAAAAATTACTTCACAGATACAATCGCAAACAAAGTGCACAGATCTACAATGAAAAGAAAAAAGGAAAGAGAGGAAAACAAGCAGGCAAAAATACCAAAGGACCTCCATCCTTGATAGACTAAAACCATCATTACTTAAGTACAATAATCATATGGTAAGATTCTCCTGTATACCGAAGAAAGTACCACCAATCTCCCCTCCTAAATCCGGGAAAGTCTTACAGCCTGGCAGGGCCGTCACCTTACCCCTCCGGTCCACATTCAGAGGATACTTTAAGAGGTGGCCTCTCATCTCTGTTACTTCATCCGCCACAAACTGCTTCCAATTGAGTTCTCCCATGGTGCGCACCCTTTGTACACATTCAAGGCTTTGGGGTTGATTAAATATTTCCTCAGCGGTTCCTGTGTGCTCTGCCCATAATGACATTCTGTATCCATATATCTGCAGTTAAATACTTTGGTCAGATTACATGTGTGGTAATTTGAAGTACACCCTGTACCCTGCACCTATGAAATATGATGACATGTGATTCTCAGAATGATTACAAATGAACATCCACCTCTATTTAAGGCTCACTTAAGTCAGCCCTCATTTTTTTCCTTTGTTTTAAAAGTACAAAAGAATGGTTAGCTTAGCTGCCTCTAGTGAAAGAGTAGGAGAGATACTGAAGATCTTGTCAGTTCTCATGTTCTGTGACATGCTGATAGGTCCTGCATAATACGGGGTGCATGTCAATCTGTTCCTAAAAATGGCATGACGGCATATGTTCGATAATGAGTTGGTTGGCTGTTATCAGAGGACTGACAATTTTTGACAATAAGTGTTTAGGGTCTAGGGTTAGGTGGATCCAGCGCAAATATTCTATTGGGCTTTAATCAGATTTCGATTGGTCAAAAGGAAAAGGCAAATTATTTTTCATTGACAAATATATGAAAGATAAAGAAAAAAATATATATATATCTAATATCCATCCAACCCCAGACATCTCAGTAACTTGGTGATGCCAATAGCTACGAAGTTGACTTGACTAGAGTCAAATTTCTTCATATGAAGTAATGCTGACAAACTGGCCTTAACCCCACATAACCAGACTGATCAGGATTTCTTAAAATAAAGTAATATTGATCACAAAACAATCCCTGGTCAACATATGACTTTACCTGACCACGTGGAGCAGATTTCTTTCTAGCCCAAGTATATTGTGGCTGGTATGCACCCATTGCAATCTCAGTATCTCTGGTTCCTTCGAGAGATCGCTGGTTTATGTTGGCTGATCCAATTATGACATACTCATCATCCACTATCATACCTTTCGAATGAACATATATCATAAACCTCCTATTTTTCCTTGCATTTTCCTGAACATAACAGCACACGTCAATGAATAATGCTATATTTGAGGCCTTTATTATTTGCCTAAATAATGTTGTGGTGCTCAGAGAAAGGTTTGCAGTGAGACATGCAGTATCACTCAGGTCAAGTACTATATGTATCAGATGGCTGCAGTGACTCTGAACCACCAAGATTAAGATCCATGCCTTCCAAAGTACAAATTTCATAATTAAGATCCTCAACCCACCTTTTAATTTCCTTTTAGTATTTATCATAACATATTACTTTCTTAGTATAATGAATGAAATCAAAACATACAATTTACCTGTGCACTGTTGGAATTAGGATTTTTTCCTGGCGGAGCTCGTTCCGGGGACTCACGGTTACCAAGGCAAAAGAAATTCAGGTAATCTTGTGGCTCATATCTGTCCTCCAGGCCAGCTTCCTTCAAAGCCCTGTAGATTGTCTCATACATCATCTGCATTGTCTTCTTCTGTAGTAATCAAAGAATAAGATCTACTTTGAGTACATTAACTGCAAAATTTCCTTTATCAAATTGCCCAGCTACTTCACTACAGAAGAAACAGGAAAAGAAATCTTGTAGAAAATACAGTTCTAGTCACCAAGTGGTTCAGAATATGTAAGGTCATAACACCTACTTAGTCAGGTGACTAGAATTTATCTGACACTTCCCCACATCAAATATCTGATGAACTTTTGCGGCCAAGAATTAATTTAACCTAATTTACCTCTTCGCAATTTTCATCAGTTACCCCATAAAGGCTGTTAAATATTACTCAAGCCTAGAGAAGCGGGGGTGGAGACAAAAAAAATAACACAAACACAAGCAAACAACAATACAAAGGCTCAAAAACTTGAAATTATGGTTCACTCATAGCATCACTATACTTTATTGTATAATCAGGTAGCGACATCAACAATATGGAATGGAAATAATCAGTCTCAAGTCAACTAGTACTGATTAAATAAAAAATACTAGCAAACAGGACATTCAATATATATATTGATATATATAGCTGACCTGCCAATACAGAATTCTCTGTGTAGGAGCACCTGTTGGATTGCCTTCTGGCCACATTGGAATCACAATGTATGCAGCAAACCTCTCATTTGCTTTGATCTTGTTTGCAATTTTTAAGGCAATCTCAATTGGTATCAGATTATTGGCACCTGCAGTTGAAATATTGATAACAAATGAATTAACATATGAATGCACAAAATTCATTGGATAATATCATTTGTGTGAAAAAGGAAAAATGTAAAACTGTAACTTCTCTTTGTATTGCAGTGTTATAACTTGCAGATTTATCACATCAGATTACACAATTAGTATAATTTATTTCATTTAAAAATGCATTGTGGTACTGATCAAAAGTAACGCATTTTCTGGGCATAAAAATACCAAAAATTAAAATGACGACTATTAAACATTTCCTATACATTCTTTTTGTGATTGTCCATGTTGCCAAAGTAACGCATACTCCAAATTAAGAAGTGCATGAAAGGTATTCTAAACTGACTTAGCCAGTCATTGACTATATATGAAAATAGTATTAATGAAGAAAGGGATGTTGTGAAATTGTGAAGAGCTTAAAGAAGTGACATCAACATTTACCTATGTCTTTGTTGGAATCCCAATTGAAGGAAGAACCAAGAAAATACTGATTTTCAATGTAAATGAAGTGCTGTGCTGCGCGGATGGCATTTACATAAGAAGTATGTATGCTCATATCGATCAAAACATTCTTCCCGCAAACAAGGTTCTGCTATTCAAGAAAAAAAAATCTTTGAAGTTCTTCTTAAAAGACTTAATAAAAAAGGAGAAAAAAACTGTAGACAAAGAACATCATGAGATAGCAAAAAAAATCTCTTGTCACTTTAACATACTCTTAAGCTTGCTTCTCTTGGATCCTTTGGGAAACCTTTTGCAGAGTTTGAATCAATGGATCTGAACACCTTAGGCAATCACCAAGGAAACAACAAATATATGATTAAACAACAAGCGCTAATATTTGAATAAGTTACTACTCTAAGAAAAACATCTGAATAAGGTACGATATCATTCAATGCCTTTTTTATTTTATTGTTTTACAGGCTGTTCTGAGGAATCAGTAAACTGGACAAGACGAGACCCCTGTCTCTGAAAGAGTGAAGTTCTTCATAACATTTTGTTGTCCAGTTATCTGAATGCCGCTCGGTATCAATAACACTTACATGACTAGCTAGTACCGAACAGATGATTCTCAGTGACCTGTTCTCAAAAACATGAATAATTTTTGTCACATACCTGGACATGCCAAGATTCTGGATCATTGTCAGTCGTGTAAGGCGAATCATCAAGGCATATCTCAGGAATACTCCTAAGATTTAGCAACGTGTCATCATAGGACTTGCCCATCTTCTTTAGACCATGCCGTTTTGCTGCTTTTAACCAGCGCTCTTCAAAATTTCTCAGTACATCATATGCAGCTGGGCTATCGATCTTAGAATGCAAGTCATGCCATGGCTCTCTCGGACCACGAGTATCGACTTCCTTCCGGATGCAAAGAAAAATGACATACGGCAAAGGTTTGTTTGTAAGTGTCTCATTTATTCAATTTTACATATCTAATAATGATCACAATAGAGCAAGGGGAATGTCTATTTTTGCAAAATTCATCAGACTACCCTTCAAATTGTAAACTTAATTAGTCTAGATATTTAACATTTTTCTATTCCATAAAAAACCTATCCCACTTCAAATTAACTTTTCTCACACAAATTTCAGTATTGGACCTTACAGCATAAATAATATAAGTAGTAATAAATCAGGTAAAAAAAAAAAAAGTTGAATAGTTACTGCAAAGTTGGGGTTGTGATAGTCTTCCTTGTGAATTGTGTCCAGAGTCCTAAACAAGGGATGCGCTGGGGTATCATATCGGCCTCCACATAGATCAAGCCCACCAACAAATGCAATTATTTTTCTTCTGTAGTTCCCTGCATCTGCATCCACAATAACTGTTTTCTGATGATGTGTGAAGATAGTTCCAGTTTCCTGCACTCTCCCACAAAAATGAAGAAACAATTTAACGCATATCTCCATTTACTGAAGATAAAGATAGACTCTACTTCATCTCTGATTAGAAACTTTATTCTTGATATGTGAACATTTTAAATGTATGAAAAGAAAAAAATATTGGACAACACCTTCTTGTAACAATGGACCCAATTTGAACATAAAATTTTCTTTAACTGTCATGAAAGGTTAACATAGATCACCTGTTGTTTTACAATGCTGTGCTTTTTGCCCGCAGCACGAGGGCAAAGCAACACATTGACTGAAGAATGCTTAAAAAACCGTCGTGTCTCCTCATCATTAGTGCCCATGATTCCAGCCTGCAGGAAGTTTCAATTCACAGGTTCATACATTTGCCTAAACAAAACAAAATACCTGGTGATTAGCAGAATCCGAGACAAAAACGGAAACTTACAGTTTTGATACCCAAAATGCTCCGAGAGGTTGGGTCATCCCAAATTAGGAGGCAAACCCTAGCCCCTTCTTGTGATTTGCGCTTGAGGAGGTCACCCAACATAACCATATTCCCTTTACCTCCATCACGGACCAGAGTGACCGTGTGGAAGACTGACCAACCCACAATATAAATAAGCCTGGTAGCTCCGCTGATCGCATCAAACACATCTCTCCAACACTGCCCGTGCTTGTATTGCACTTCATTTTCGAGCCAGAAATTTGGCAAGCAATTATCAGGCACATGGGCATCTTGGTACAAAGTCACCTTCCCTCCCCTTCTGAGAGAAAAGTAAGTATTGGGCACTCCTTTGCAATCGGGCCCTACAGTCACACCGTGGTGGTACATTGTAAGCCTTGCAACAGGGATGTATTGTATCAAGAAGCTCAGAACGGCTCCTTGATTGCACGGCTTCCCATTTGGCCCAAGAACTGGAAATATGCCATCAATCCTCTCCCCTGAGTACATGGTTTCAGATGGGATTGACACGGTACCAATGATCTGTGCACCAAACACGTCATTATCCTTTACAGTGAACAATATCTCAGCTGCCTCGTGGGCCACTGGGACATAGAAATGCTGGTCCCATATGGGGTTCTCATTGTTGTCAATCACATATGTGCGTGCGATAACAGCATAAGAAACAGAAACAGTCACATATGGATCGCTAGTCATGGGACCCCCCACTTTCTGGATGCCTCCACTGATGGAGTTTGTCACGCGGGGTCCAAGGAGATCTCCAATGGTCTTGTGGAACATATCCTTATTAGGCAAGTTTCTGGCATATCTGACAAATATTTCCAGACTTCCATGGAGGAGGAGAACCTTGAGCGATGACTTCCCTTTTCCGCCTGGAGATCCAGTGTATGGCACGATCTGACTGCTGCTGCCGTGCTGTGATCCACCCGAAAAAGGGGAGGTTGGCGGGACCGATACTGGAGAATTAGAATAGCTACCAAATGAATCATACCTCAGATGGTGCGGCGGCAATGACGTGGCAACTGGGGGTGGGTGCTCAGGTCGGCTATCTGAGATATGCATATGGGACAATCCCTCGTGAACGGAGGAAATGCTGTCGGAGTGGGAGAGAGGGGGATAGGATATATGGCTATCGGAGTGGGAGGGAGGGGGATAGGATAAATGGCTGTCGGAGTGGAAGGGAGGCGGATAGGATAAATGGCTGTCGGAGTGGGGGAGAGGCGGATAGGATAAATGGCTTCCGGTGTGGTGGAAGGTAGATGGAGTATGATTAAGAAGGTGGTCGGGCTGCGGGGCGGGGCTGTTGCTTCCTATATGGTGGTGGTGGAAGCTGGATGGGATTGGGGGTTGGGGATTAGGGTAGAGATTGGGATCATAGTAAGTGGGAGGAGGAGGGGGAGGGTAGCCTGGGTTATTGTAGTAAGAAGCGGGTGGCGGCGGGTATTGCAATGGACCAGAATGGTGATAATGTTGTAGTGGACCAGAATGACCAGAATGACCTGAATGAGAGGGGAACGAGGCGGAGGGGGTGAGATAAGACGACGGAGGAGGATTGAGGTTTCCATCCTGAGTTTGATTGGGAGGAGGCTGGAGTGGGTCCAGGTACCCGTATGGGGGACGGTGGTACTGGTACGGTGGATAAGGATTCCCATGACCATCCATTGCTTGCTTTATTTTATTGGGTTCAAACCCCTGCCCGTGCAACGCCTTCAGTGTTCAGTGTAAGGCATGAGAATGAGCTTCTTCGGTATACAACTGGAGGACAAGAAACAATTTATTTATTTAGTTATTGAATTAATCCCAACTCTAATCTAATTCAATTGGTTCGGGGATCTAATTCTAATCTAATCACAAAGAAAGATAAGAGAAATATATCTTACGAAGAGAAGATGATGGCGCAGCAGCAGCAGCAGCAGCAGCAGATTTCAGTATTTCAATTTCTAGATAGAGAGAGAGAGAGAGAGAGGGCGCGAGATTTGCGAGGAAGGAGAAGTGTCGTCCGAAGACGCAGAAACACAGAAAAATAAATGATCCAGGTCTACCGGAGCGGAACATCCAAGAAAGAAAGAAGGGAAAGAAAGAGAGACTCGGTCAGAATTTGAAATAAAATAACCGATTTTACTCCATCAACAAAAATAAATATTTCAGATTCAACTTTCTAACATTTTAAATTTTCCAGATTTGAAATATTAAAATTTCAAAATTCCAAAATTAGAATTTCAAATTTTCAACTTTAGAAATTTTTTAATTAAAAATTTGAAGTTTTTCAAATATTTCAATTTTATACTTTAAAATTTTAAGTTCAATACTCTTATCTTTAAATTTTAAATTTTCAAATTTTTAAAATTTTAATATATGAAATTCAGAAATTTGAAATATTGAAATCTAAAATTTCAAAATGTTAGATTTAAAATTTTTTAAAAGTACTTTCCTGTTAATAAGTTTTTTTTATTTCTTAAACATAATAAGTAACTTATAAGCTTTTATGAATATTTAACAAAATAAATAACTAATAATTATAAGAAAGTAAACAATAAATATAAGAAAGTAAATAATAAATATAAAAGACCACCTAATAAGTACAAGTACGTAGTTCATTTAAGAGAGTAACCGATAACTATAAGGGAGTAAATAATAACTATAAAAAAGTAACTAATAAGTTTTTATGGGAAAAAAGGAGTAAATAACTATAAATGGTGCAACTACTTACTGTAAAGAGAGTAAATAATAAGTACAAGGAAGTACTAATAATTATAAGGGAGTACCTAATATGTGTAAATAAGTAGTTCATTTTAAAGAGTGACTAATAACTATAATGGAGTATTTATATTATACTAGAGTATATAGTTGTTCATATCTCAGTAGCACTAAAAGTGATGAAAGAGGCTCGCAATGAGGGTAAAGAAGTGTGAGATGGGAAAAAAGGAGTTGTTCAAAATCCAATCTTTTATCACGAGAGGGAATGGAAGGAGGGAAATGTAGAAAAAAAACGGAAGAGTAGAGTTGAAATGAAGGAACTTATTTAAAAGACCTCCGATTGGGACGGCTTTAATTGTGCGGTAAGAAGCAATGTTTTGAAAATCGACCCGACCATCGAACCGTTGAAGCTAAAGGTTCGATGGTTCAACCGGTCGAACCAGTGGAAAGAACCGGAGGACATCATTGTTGCTAAATAGTTTATATAAATTAAATGTTCACTTATTTACAACAAACGCTAACTAGTCCAGTGGTATTGCATTTGTTTGCTATCCTAAAAGGCTCAATTTTATGAGAATTTTGTTAAACCGCATGAAAAATATATTTAAAAGGTATAAACCGACGGTTCGGATCAACGGTTTCGATAAAAAAATCGGACCGAACCGGCCAATTCGTTGTGGTTCGCTAACAGTAAAAATCGGTTCATATTGGACCGGACTAAAGTCCGGTTCGAGATTAAACCGGTCGAACCGGCCGGTCCGGTCCGATTTTCAAAACATTAGGAAGAGAAAACGCACAAGAAAAAAAAAACGAAGTGGAAAGAGAAAACCCGAATGGGAGGGCGACATGAATAAAAAAGAAAAAAAATTGGAAACACGCTTTGGGGCCGTTTGGATCGCTTAGGAATTTGAGAAATTTGGGGAAGTTGCAATTCTTAGGAATAAATTTATTGGGAAGTGTGTAATTTTGTGAAGAGTTTGGATTGTTTATAATAAATTTATGGTAGGAAGATGAAATTCTCCAAAATTCCATGGGGATCCAAACGGCCCCTTTATAATTTTAGAAAGGGAAAATTAGCATTATTTATCAAAAATTAATTAATGATTATTTGACGGGGGTGATAAGGATCATCCCCGATATTTGTCATCCCCACGCGTTTTCTATTTTAGGAAACAATTATTTACGCGTTTTCTAAATACGGAAATCCAATACTCATTCTTTTTCGCTCTCCTCTCCCGCGCGTGTACGCTCGCCCCCCTCCCCCCTCCCACCCTCCTGCGTACGCTCTCCAACCCCCACCCTCCCCCAACTCATTCTAACTGTTGAGGTTAACATATTTAAATGTTGAAGTTAATATATATAATTGTTGAAGTTAATATATACGCCAATTTCAACAATTTAAATATGCTCACTTCAAATATTACCTTCAACATTTAAATATGTCAAATTCAACAATTATATATATTAACTTCAACAGTTATATATATTAAATTCAACAGTTACATATATAACATATTATACAACAGTTACATATATAACTTCAATAGCTACATATATAACTTCAACAGTTATATATATTAACTTCAACAGTTACATATAGTAACTTCAACAGTTACATATATAACTTCAATAACTACATATATAATTTTAACAATTACGCATATAACTTTAACAGTTATATATATTAACTTCAGCAGTTACATATATAACATATTAACTTCAACGGTACATAGAGGATGTTCGTGGCGTGTAGTTTGATTTCCGAATTATGAAATTCTTGGCCAGAGAGTTAACTTCAACAGTTAGGATATTACCTTCAACATTTAATTATATTGACTTCAACAGTTATGAAGTGTGTAGGAGGGAAAGAGGGAGTGTTGGGGGACAGCGTCCGTGAGAGGGATGAGGGGGGAGGGGGGGCAGCGTACGTGAGAGGGAGGATGGGGGACAGTACGCGAGAGGGAGGATGGGGGACAATACGCGAGAGGGGAAAGGGATTAGTTCATGTGGAAGAGAGGAGACACAGCGTACGCGGAAGGAGAGTCACACGTTTTCTCTTTCTGAAAATCGAAAATGATGGGATGATATAATCTCTGGAATGGTCCTAAGCAATTCGGATTATTTGATTACTTATCGTTTGATTGCGGTCATCGGCGCCGATTTTTTATTTTTTGGACTGGACTGTGCTTTCAGAAAATATGATTTCAGCCCAGCCCCAGCTCATCAGAAAATAAAAAATAAATAAAAAATCAGTAGACCTTCCTCCATTCTTCTTCGTTATCCCTTTTTCACAGCACTGTGCCAGTGTCCCAGAGAGAGGCTGATGCTGATGCTGATGCTGGCTCCTCCGCCTCTTCCTCTTCACTCATTTCTTACGCTTACTATTCCTACTACTCCTCCTTCTTCTAATTCTAATTCTAATTCTCATAGAAGGAGGAGAACCACAACATGTACTATTACTACTAGGAATCCATCTCCCATTTCTGCTCCTGACGAGGAGGATGAGCTATGCTTGCGCTTCCAGACGGTGCAGCTGGAGACCCCCGGTGCCTACCGCTTGATCGACCGTCACACCGGCCGCCACGTCATCTTCTGGGGCCAGGCCCCACCTCCTCCTTCTTCTTCCCATCTTCTTCTCTCCTCCTTTTCCTCCAACGACACCCAAATGGAAGACCCATCAGACCGTGGCGGTGCCGGTGCCGGTGGCGGAGGCAGAGCCGGAGGCGCTGGCTTTGCCAAATTAAAGACCCAAAAGGTGAGGTCCCTCATCATGAGCATGAAGAAGAAGAAGAAGAAGAAGGTGTCCCAATCCCAGTCCCAGTCCCAGTCCCCAATCCAGGTCCATTCCCAGACCAAGATCAGGCAGCCCAAAATCACCCCAATGTCAATGTCAACGGCAACATCAATGTCAACGCCACTCTCCGATGACGATGACGATGACGATGACGATGACAATGACATTGCTTCCTCTCCAACTTTCAATGCCAGCACTACCCCTCTTTCAACTTCTTCCATGAGACCGAGCCCGAGCCTGAGGGGATGGGGCGCTGTTTCTTCACCAGATTATCATTCCTATTCTTCTGAGTCTGACCACAAAGGAGCAAGGCTGCCCGCCAAATACTTCGCTCCTGGATCAGCTGCTTTCTTCAGCAAGAAATCCTTCAACAATCTCGGTTGCACCCATGACATGCTTGCTGCTCTCAGGAGCCTCTCATTCCTTCGCCCCTCCCATATTCAGGTCACTAGTACCATCCTGCTCTTTCCTTCTCTCTTCTTTTCTATTTCTATTGTTGATAGAACCATTTCTTTATTTGCATACAGTAATCATGGATGGCTGCTTAATTTATGTTGCAAATTCAGGCAATGGCATTCGGGGCAGTTTTACAAGGCAAGAGTTGCATAATTGCAGATCAGAGCGGGTCTGGAAAGACGCTGGCATATCTTTGTCCTCTCATACAGCGCTTGAGACGAGATGAAGAAGCAGCTCTAGTCCAAGGCAAGCCTGCAAAGTCTGAAGCCCGTCCGAGGTGCCCCCGAGTAGTTGTTCTCACACCTACTGCTGAGCTTGCCTCTCAGGTCCTCAACAATTGCAGGATGATATCAAAATCAGGCATTCCATTTAGGTCTATGGTTGCAACAGGTGGCTTCAAACAAAAGACTCAATTAGAGACTCTCGACCAAGGTTTAGACGTCCTAATAGCAACACCCGGTCGCTTTCTTTTCCTATACAAGCAGGGTTTTATACAGTTGTCCCATCTTCAATGGTATGCACATGTATATTTTCTCTGTTTTAGTTATTTTCCTGCTTCCAAAAATCATTTACACCTTCATACAGTATCATGTGCTATATTCTCTATGCAAAGGGTATGCATGCTTCTTTTTTCTCAGACTTTGCTGTGCACTTGAGACTTTTCCTATCTTGAAAATACTGTTGCTAAATTTGTCCTTCTAGTGTTGTATTGGACGAGGTTGACATACTGTATGGCGAGGAAGGTTTCGAACAAGTTCTACAGGGCTTGATCAGTGCGGCGCCAGTGTCAGTACAGTACCTTTTTGTGACTGCTACTTTACCAGTGGAGATATACAATAAGGTGGTCGAGGTGTTCCCAGATTGCGAAGTAATAATGGGACCAGGCATGCACCGTACGAGTTCTGGTCTTGAAGAGGTTGTTTCCCTGGATCAATTCACTTACTTGTTACTCTTTTTGAATTTCTTATCATTCTACCTGTATGGTAATGATGCGGATAATTTTAGGTGCTGGTGGACTGCAGTGGCGACGCAAGTGAGGAGAAGAATCCAGAGACTGCTTTTGCAAATAAGAAAAATGCTCTTCTAAAGCTTATTCAAGACTCTCCAGTTCGTAAGACTATTGTCTTTTGTAACAAGGTCTCTCTCTCTCTTTCTCCCCCCAGCAAACTGTTGATTCTAAGCCTTTCTTGTGAGAAAGTGTTTGCCTTTGCATTGTTGAAAAATGTTTATCACTTCACATCTACAGTAAGCATTATTTTCCATCAATGTTACTCCTTTCACTGCCGAATTCCTACTTTCTGTCAGTTTTATGCTTTCTGATAAATCAAAGAATCGGGATAGTCCTTGCAGATTTCACAACAACTCTTTTGTTTCGCAAACATGATACCATATTTAGAACCTAATTCCAGGACTTAGGTTAGGCTATGATGCAGTCAGATTGGTTCAGGTTAGCCATTTAAGTCATTTTGCTCTCCGGAATTCTCATACGGGCCATGGTAGGGCTTCGGTAATTAAAGTCATTGCTGTCAGCTTTGGGATTATGGCTTAACTTAGGGTTAGATTTCAGGTCTGTACGGTTCAATTTATTTGGTTTTTCAAAATTTGCCTTTACTATTGTTCACATTCGTATTGTCTTACTTTCAAAATTTCTTGTCCCAGTTTTGGTGGTAATTTGGGTTTTTACAAGTCAAAGTTTGGCAGCTCTACTCTTTATCTTACCAGCAAGTCTAAACCCAAAATTGAAAGAAAGCAAACAAATGATTTAAGAAATCTACAGAAAAAAATCATAGCGAATTCAAAGTTGGTAGATTCTGGATATATTAGATGTGATGTAGGATGTATACTTTTTGTCTCACAATGTATATGTTTCAAGTCAATCAATTTTTTCATTGCATGAACATTTTACTAAAGAACAAGGAGCATTGCAAGCAATTGTTTTGTCCAATAGAAAGGCTCTGTGAATTGAATATTTTGATGTGTTTTTGTAGATTGAGACATGCAGAAAAGTCGAGAACCTTCTGAAAAGGGTGGATAGAAAAGAAGCCCACATCAGGGTGTTGCCCTTCCATTCTGCATTGACACAAGACGTACGGCTCACAAACTTGAAGGAGTTCCTGAAGTCGCAGTCGGCGGACTCCATGTTCCTTGTATGCACTGATAGGTATGAACAATATGTATATAGATACAATTTTTACCTTAATTTGTCAAAATACCATGTTGGAAGTGATGCGGGTGTACCAGTTAGTTTAGATTTGTAACGTTGTTGGTAAAATGGTGGGCAGGGCATCACGAGGCATAGACTTTGAGAAGGTGGATCACGTGGTTTTGTTTGACTTTCCACGGGAGCCGAGTGAGTACGTACGCCGCGTGGGTAGGACGGCGCGTGGGGCTGGGGGTGCAGGCAAGGCGTTCGTCTTTGCAGTTGGGAAGCAGGTCTCCCTTGCTGGGAGGATCATCGAACGGAACCAAAAGGGCCACCCCTTGCATCATGTGCCTGGGGCCTATAACTGAGGCTTTACAATCTTCAGAAATCTGTAGGTCACTCAAGTCTGCTAATGTTATTGCCTAATCGCTTTTGCTTTGAATTTTGCTTAATTTGCCGGGTTTGGGTGCCTGGCGTCTGGTATCTTCACAGGATAGATGGATAGATTGATTTAACGAACCAAATAAATCTAATGTATTTATGCTAGTGAATCTATGATGATAATTACTTGTATGCTACAGAATCTAGTCTAACTTCCATTATGTTAAATAATACGTTAGATTTTTTAAAAAAATGCATAAAAGCCATGTAATATATCGTTTGTATTTTTTTTGTTTTCATTTTCTCCCTATGGGCTCATTAAACATATATTCAAGTTGGTAATTTTGAACTAGAGAGAACTATGGAGTGTGATTTTGTATCTCTAGAAAATTTTTGGCCATTAGATCTTCAAAATCTCAACCGTCTATTTCCATATTCTTTTCCACCAAAAACTCTGTAATTTTTTTCTTTCAATATTTTATTTTTTTATTTTCTCATATTAGCTCTTTATGTTGGTAGTTCATTTCATAAGTGAAATAGATATTTCCATTTTTCATTTTTCTTGATGATTTTAGGTAATATTTCGTACGTTCATTAAGGCAAATAAAATGCATTAGACATTAAAAAAAAAACAACATAAACAACGTTAACAAACTCCCGTCGATGCAAAATATGATGAATATATTATATTAAATACTAAACATCTGATATCTAGGTTATGGTTGTGACAGCCGGCGGAGCCGCAACTATGCATCTAGTGGCTAGTAAAAGCAAAGAAAGTTGCGATCTCTAACAGGCAATACATACATTTGCTGATTTGTTATTATTATTATTATTATTATTATTTATTATTTTAAGAAATGATCGGATCCATGAACTCAGCTGATTTGTTTAATTTTAATGCACCCTCTCCATTGGGCCGCTGGTAAATTGTACAAAAATGGTCCAAGCTTGCTTTGTCATGTGATTTCGGGGAGCGAAAAAAAAAAGGCGACTGTTAAAGATGCTGTTGCTGATTTCCTGTAATATGTGCACCACTGGATAGTTGGATTTAGAATGCATGGATTAGTATGTTATCAATGATAATAGTATAATGGACTTTAAACCAGTGTTTATTCTGTCTTAGCGTTTTTATATTTATGCCCTAGCATGAACTGTAGCCAGCGTAACTGGATTTAAAATATATTACTATGCATGCGATTTGTTGATGTATCCAATATTTTTCTGGTCTTTAGAGATTTAGTCTACAGCCTTGAAACTATGAACTGGCAAAAACACATAACAAGATTATAAAAATTGCAACGGCAACCAAGCTCAAACGGTCAGGAGGAATGAGCATAGCATAGGAATATAGGATTGAGATAATGATGAGGATTAGAATTAGAATTAGGGATCTGATATTGACCAGTGATCTTACAGGACTACTAATCGAATCCCCAGGAATCCAAGAATGAACAAAATGCTCTTCAAAGTCAGGACTTCAAATGGTCACATTGCCAGCTTCACCCATGAAATTAATTTTGAAAAGCACATGATGCCTATTTATTTGCGCACAAATAGTTGTCCCCCAATATCGACCACGTGCGTCTTTTTCGTCAACTCACCAAATTGAACGTAGCTTGGGTAGTAACAGTGTGGAACGGCAGAAAGACTTTTTATATAGGCTCCGTTTGGATGGTGTGAGAATAAGAGGAATAAGAAAAAAAAGTATTGGGAAGTGTGTAATTTTGTGAAAAATTTAGATTATTTATAATAAATTTGGAAGTGGGAAGAAACTATTTCCTTATTCCTAGGCTCATCCAAACGGAGTCATAGAGTGTATACTAAATGCCACTACCCATATATTTATTGTTCTCTTCAACGTTAGAAGTACAAATTTGCACCATTGATTGCCAGCCAGTTTCACACCTCTAGCTTGCCTGAGCTTCTAATAATTTTGACAAGTGTTTTCTTTAGCAGTAACCATTTTTTTTCTTTTAATACAATAAACAATCAGGGAAGCACCATTAATATTGAGATCCCAAAAGTAACGTGGTTCCATGAATCGGATCGAATATATATAAGAGCAGGAGAGAGAGTGGGGTGTGAATGCAATGGAGGCAGCTCTGATTAGAATGAAACAGCAGAATCAGCGGCTGCATAAGTTTTGACCAAATTCTTGGTGGACGGCAATCCCGCAACAACATCAGCTTCTATTCCACATTCATTGCTCCCCCTTAGGATCTTGAAGTATCCGTCCTGCAATCACAGAATTAGAAGACATAATTGGATTGGATTAGAGCTGATAAAACTCGACAACTTAACAAACAAGTATAGAGAAGGATCAAATAATCTTACATCACCCCATCCTCTGTTCCACTGATTGGCAAGAAGCTGCAAGACAGCAGATAGATGAATAAATACAGATATTACATAAGGTAAGCAGATCTCAGAATTGAACAAGAAAGAAAAAGGACAAAAGAAAGTGACAAAACCCAGTAATCTTCGCCCTTTTCACTGGTTCCCCATCCAATGAGCTTGACTGCATGGCCCCCCATCACATCACCCGTCACATGTTTGTATACTCCCGACTTGTAGTGAGCAAAATCCTATCAAGTCGTTAACCCCGTGTGACATTAAATGAGATTGGATATCTCTATTTAGGGTTAACTTATCAACCAAATTTTAATTTAAAAAAGAAAAGAAAAGACAAGAAATTTACTCTCAAGTCACAGACTAACCTCGTAAACAGTGAAGGCAACTTCTACAGGGCCATTTTTATAAACCTCTGCCATTATATCTAGAGGATCGGGATTAATTCTGTAGGCGTTTACACTGAAATGCTTGGCATCTGCCCAAAGGAGGTTCTTTAATTGGCATTTCTTTTCACATTTTGGGGTTGGATATTCGGGCTCGCACCCTGGGTGCGCGCATCCTGTCTGGTCAAAGTATGGATCGCACTGCACACTCAACAAATAGAATGCAAATGGTTTTTAGGCTTGTAATGTCAGTCATAACACAAGCAAAAACTATATGCAAAAGGGGGAAAAAAAAAAACCAAAATGACCTCTTCGGTAACAACACCGTTCTGGACAAAATAACGCCATGCATAAATTGGATAGCCTCCATCGCATCCATCTCCGCACATGAAACCACAACATGCCAGCAGATCATTCACAGACAGTGAGATGTTCTACCAGAAGCCAAGAAGAAAAGATGAGATCAGTGATGTAAATGCATCCAGGCCCGTTAGCTATGTAAAACTAAACCAAGCAAAATTTTAAGTTTTGAACAGAAGACAATTGTAGAACATAAATGCAGTACCATGCCAAAATGGATGCAGAAACGATCTGACAGCGACTCAACAGCACCAAAAGCCCAGCATGAGCCACAGTGGCCCTGATCATGACAAATATTATTATAAGCACTATTGTAGCATAATAGAGATAACAGAATGAAATGAGGGCCATAATAAATAAATATGGTAAAAGGGATGAATTAGCTTACTTGGTCTATTGGAGGCAGCGCAATTTTTAGAATTTGTTTGCACCAGAAGATGAGATGAGATGACATGGAATGGCATGGAAGGGCGGCAAAAGTTAGAAAGGGAGATTAAAGTTAAAGGGCAAAACCGCAAAAAAGGAAGGAAAAAATAAAATGAAAAATGGAAAGATTTAAAAAATAGATGGGAGATGGAGATGAGGTGAGGTAAGGAGGTAGCTAACCAAGGATTGCAGAGATAGTGGTGCATTGAGGCCACGCAGCCCGAGCATCGAAGTGTTTGGGTAAGGAGATGTTGTTATTTTGGTAGGTCAGAAGAGGGAATTGGTGGAGTGCAGCTGGTGGGGGGCGTTTTGCACCGAGCATATGTTTGAATTGGGCAACCTGAATGAATTATGGAATGAATCTGTTGTTATTTTTCTGTTTGCTGGGTCTGTTGGCTAGAGAGAAATAATTGTTGTTTTCAGCAATCAGTCCCTATAACTGTTGGAGTGTATTGTCAAAAAATTAAATCTATTGTCCACTATTGGGCAGAAGCTTGGCCTGTGGAGGTGCAGGCGCAGATGAAGCAATGGATGACAGAGGATGGACACGATATCTACACTATACAGTTGCCTGGGTGGATGGAGGAAATGCAGGAAGATGTGGATGAGTGGATTGAGCATGTTTCTGAGGAAGGGTGGATGTTAAGTACTGAAGTGGCAGCTTGACATACTTCAAAAATTCTATTCACTGGTGCTCTTTGTTACCATGAAGTTGTAGTGGTGTAATTTTGTTTTCTGTTAGAAAAATCTATATGTGGTACTATTGAATTAAAGTGCCATATAGGCATTTTTGTAATAAGATGAAGAGTTTCAGGGATGCGGAATCATTAAAGGGGTGTACGCTAGTTTAGCGTTTTGTACCGGATCTGTACCGGATTTGCTAAACATTGTATGTTGCTTTTCTTATAAATGAGAAAAGTGGTAGGGTAACACCCTACTTAGTTCCAAAAAAAAAAATGAGCTAAGAGTGAGTAAGCGACTGACGGTGTGGTTTGCGAAGTAGGGGTTTGAGGTGGCAGTCCAGCTCCAGGCAGCAGAGCCAGTATTAACATGTTGGACAATGGAATCCTGGTAAAAGGGAAGAAAGAGTAATTAATTAAAATTAAATTAAATTAAATTAATGAGATGCTTGGTTGCTTGGTTGTTATAAGAATAGAATAGAATTAATAAGAAAGAAGAAAGTGCGTACGTATGTTACTGTACCTGGAGAATGAGGCGGTGGGAAGGCGAAGGAGGGGTTTTGATGTGCTCCAGCGCAAGTACCTATTTAATTTATAGAGATGAGAGAAGGCGATCAAAGCAAGCAATTGCAATTTGCAATTTGCAATTGGTGGAGGTGAGAGAGATGAGAGATGGGTACCTGGAGGTGAAGAAGAGGAACAACCAGAAGCAACAGCAGCCCTCCTTGTCCTTGTCCTTGATGACCATTCTTCATCATCATCGACATCGAAGCTGATAAAAAGACTATCAGATGGAGAATTGGAGATGGAGAAGAGAGACAAGTAAAGTAAAGTAACGAGTAGAAGTGGGGATTGAATTGGATTTATCGATCGATTCATTGATTGATTTAAGTCAATGGGGTGGGCCCATTCCAACTTGATCTAGGGCTTCAGATTAAAGGTCTGCTTTCGCTCTCCGCCCATTCCTTTATTACGCACGGAACTTCTGTTAACCGTTGAGATTAGTTCCAACGGTTCAAATCAAAGATCTACTTTTTGCTCTCCTCACTCTCTTCTTCCTCGTCTTTCTCTTTGCCCATGTCAAATTATTTCTCTCTTTATTTTGTTCAATTTAGAAAAAATACATGAAAAAAATAAAGGAAAAATTTTTAAACGGAATTGTACTCTGCAAGGAATAACTAAAATAGTAGGAATGAGTATTTATTAAAAGAGTAAATTTTTTCGAAAGTCACTAAACTTTGTATATAATTTAGTTTTGGTCCCTAAACTTTCAATTCTCCGTTTAGAGTCCTTAAACTTAGCAATCATCCATAATCATTCGTTTTTGGTCCCTCCATCCCTATTCCGTCTGTGTTTTGTCTAAATACTAACAGTGAATGTGCAAATAGGGTTCACCGACAGTTTTTAATATATTTTTTTTCTCTCCCACCCAACTCTCTTCTTTTTTTTATCTGGCATCTTTCCTCTCTCCCTCTTTTGATTTTAGAACATCGACGCTTTCTTCTTTTTTCACTGGTGTTGACACTGTAAGAGTGAGAACGGATGAGTGAATTGTTGGAGTTATGTCTTAGAAGTCAATAATTTAATGACTTAAATATTAGTTTATGTTATGGATGATATTTTATTATCTGTTCCTAGGTTTATTATTGACAGATCATTCAGGTTGAGGATCTGAATTGTAGATCTCTGTGGATCATTCTTTAGAATGACAATAATAAATCTAAACGGTCCATAATCTTGATAATTAACAAGGAACATTAATTATCTTATAAGTTTAGTATGCAAGTTAAGTGATGATTAAGTTCTACAGATCATAGGTAAGGAGTTACCAACTTAATTGCATATGTATATGTTATGGAACATAGTACAGGACTTGACCCAACGAAATAAATATATGGATTGTGTTATGTCTCATTATTTATTTCGTTATGATTTTGGTTCTAAGTTTGAGATGTTTATCTTTTCCACATGAGGATATGTTCAATAAATATTGTCTACCGCTGATTTCCGATAAAGGCTGCTATACGGACTTTATTTATGTTCTCTTGAATTGTGCGGGGAAAAGCTAATCATCAAGAAAACCATATGTCCCTCATTAATTCACTTAGTGAGTGACGATATCTGTTTGGGTCCCTTGATGGAGTTGGATCGTATGCGCGCAACTAGTCGATCAACTCTAGATCAAGAAACGTATAATCTGCAAGAATGACACATTCCTATCTTGGATTATACGATGATATCGTGTGAGATAAGAATCAAAATAGAGAAATACTTTTATTCTCTTATGCATGATTTAAATACTATAGCAGTACATTATTTATGCGAATTGGGAATCATAACGTGTTGCTAGATACCGCTTATGATTATTGGAATTAAATAACGATTTAATTCCATGTCCAACATAGCATAAATTCTCAAAGGGTCACACAAAATAAGGTGTTTATGTTAGGAAATCGCTCAATTTTAATTTTAGACTAATTACACTTAATTAATCCAATTAAACAAAGAGCAAGAAGGATCTAGTGCAAAAGCTAATTCGACACAAAGAGAAAGGGGTGGAATTTGATACCTCCCGCGAAATCGCATCCGCGGGGGCTCGATCCTACGGCATGGGAATCGATGGGGTGCTCTCCTTCGCCTACTAATTGCGCGCCTCGAGTCCACCAAGGAAACTAACCATTCTCATAGGTCCTATGCTAGTAGGAACTAGAGGAATGCTCATCCCTTTACTATTCTTGAACTAATTTTAGGAATAGCTATTCTCAACACATGAGACCTATTAATAATCAATGGAAGAGAGCATAAAATGGAATAGAGAAAACTAATTTTCTCTCTTGAAAGTGGTGGCTAGAGAAGGAGGCAAGAGGAGGAGAGAGAACTAGGGTTGGAAGGCACCAACTAGTGGTCCTTATATAGAGATCAAGTCCAACCTTCTCACCTCACTATTTACTCTTTTGCCATCACCTAAGGCCGGCCAAAATAAAGGCCTAAATGGGCCTTTTCCATATTTTAATTATTTTCTCTTAAGCCTATTATATCAATTATATAATGGGCCTATCCAATTGATTATTATTTCGGCTCACAACGGCTAATTAAATTAAACCTATTTATTCAATATAATTCCTACAATTATATTAAATATTGTTGAGCATAATTAATTATCAACTCAATGATAATTACATTGGGATAAGCATATGTATTAAATTAATTTCTATATGATCCTTTTGATGTAATTAATTATAACGGTTTGCAACGGTATATAATTAATTAATCAACTCATCATATTTTTGCATTCTCCAATGCAAACAAATCAATTAATACACTGTATGGTTAAAGTCCTATTTGTGTGACCCTTTGAGGATTTATGCTAAGTTGGACATGGAATTAAATCGTTATTTAATTCCAATAATCATAAACGGTATCTAGCAACACGTTATGATTCCCAATTCACATAAATAGTGTACTGCTACAATATTTCAATCATGCATAAGAGAATAAATGTATTTCCCTATTTTGATTCCTATGTCACACGATATCATCGTATAATCCAAGATAGGAATGTGTCATTCTTGCAGATTATACGTTTCTTGATCTAGAGATAATTGTATAAAGTTGCATGCAAACAATCTATCTCCATCAAGGGGCCCAAACAGATATCGTCACTCACTAAGTGAATTAATGAGGGACATACGGTTTTCTTGATGATTAGCTTTTCCCCGCACAATTCAAGAGAACATAAAATAAAGTCCGTATAGCAACCCTTATCGGGAATCAGCGGTAGACGATATTTATTGAACCTATCCTCATGTGGAAAAGATAAACATCTCAAACTTAGAACCAAAATCGTAACGAAATAAACAATGACACATAACACAATCCATATGTTTATTTCGATGGGTCAAGTCCTGTGCTATGTTCCATAACATACACATATGCAATTAAGTTGGTAACTCTTTACCTATGATTTGTAGAACTTAATCATCACTTAACTTGCATACTAATCTTATAAGATAATTAATGTTCCTTGTTAATTATCAAGATTATGGACCGTTTAGATTTATTATTGTCATTCTAAAGAATGATCCACAGAGATCTACAATTCAGATCCTCAACCTGAATAATCTGTCAATAATAAACCTAGGAACAGATGATAATATATCATCCATAACATAAACTAATATTTAAGTCATTAAATTATTGACTTCTAGGACATAACTCCAACAATCTCCCACTTGGCCTAGAGTCAATCAGTAGTGACTTCTAGCCAACGAAGAATTGAGAACAATGTTATATATCTACATATATACATGTCTCGGACCTCAAAAGAAAATAATACGCTTAAAGCTAGTTACTCATACGTCCATCACGTATGGATGCATAACTGCATCTTGTATACTGCTCAAGGTAGAGGTCATGCTGGAGTGTTCGCTGTGTTCGCGAACCTATCCAAATTTATTCGATCCTATATATATATACTACTATATATATGTTCTTGATCATCATCATATGATATCAAGTGATATCGTTATAGATCATATTTGAATCTCCAATGTAACATTGGGTTCTTTAGGAGTAAGTTATGGTTCGAGATGCACAGAACCATAATAACTCGACTAAGAACTCGATCCTAAATAAACTTCTTTTATTGCTTCACAAGTTGCTATGTATTTTGTTTTGGTGACGGAAACGGTTGTAATATTCCATTTAGAACACTTTCTAAATTTACAACTCCACCTTTTAGTAAAATATGTATTTCAACTGTGATTATATCAATCTTTCGAAAAACTAGCATTAGTGTAATTAACTTACACGAGCTTTCTTTCATCTTAAGAGATGAAACATTATATCACTCTTTCTAATAAGGTACTCGAGGATATCCTTGACTATCGTCCTAATGTGTCTCTCTTATATCCATTTGACAACTGTTTGTCATATCCTTTGGATACTACACATCGGGGCATATGCATAAATATGACGTACACAATGAAACTCATAATGAAAGAATGCTTGAACTATTTCATGCACTTTCTTGAATTGAGTTACAATAGACCGAGTTAAAACACTCAAGTCATGCCATGTGACGTACAGTTAGACATCCTTTCTTGGAGTGTAACTTTCGTGTTTCTAGAACACTTCGTCAATATATGCATATTTGTTCAAACCTGACATCCATCATAATCTATCTTCATAGATTTGTTTCCTAGGATCAGGTGATTTCGCCCAAGTTCTCATTTGAGAAAGCATTCTCCAAAGAGATCTTGACAATATTCATTTTCTTAATGTTATTCCCAATTAATGAATTGTTATCTTGAACAATACAAGTAATACAATTATGCTCCCACTGAATATCTTGTTTATACAAGATACTTTTGACGAAGTTCAACTCCTTGACTTCATTGTCAAAACTTTTATTCCAATCTCCACAACACTTGCTTTAATCCATTAATGGATCCTTGAAGCATGCGTATGTTTTTAGCAATTAAATAAAACCTCGATTTGTGTCAAATGCACAAGATCTTCCTTCATTCATATGAAGAAGGCGGTTTTATGTGTTTTTCCATATATCAACATATATGAAATACAACTATTGCTAGAATGATCTTTATTGACTTATACATAGCCACAAGCAAGAAGTTGTGCTTTGTACGTAGTCAACTAGCCATCGACTAAGACATAGCTACAAGCGAGAAGCCGCGCTTTGTACATAGTCGATTTGTTATCCATGTCGATCTTTTCTTTTGAAGATCTAAATGTTCTTGATGGATTGCTCCTTCATGAACATCAACCAAGGTCTATACCTTATTGTTATACATGGATTGCTCTTTAAAGATCATATGAATTCAAAACATATATGTGGAATCGGATCATTCCATCGTTTCTTTGTTTATCAACGGATTCTTATATGCTAAGTACGAGAATGTTGTGACAACCTATGCACCAAAACGGCTTAGGAAATCAACTCTCGTTGATCTTTTGTAGGATTGGTACTTGAGGTTCATGAACTTCTTCCACAATGATTTGTCGAACGAGTTCTTGACTCCTCATATATATTTCATGAGTTTCTCGAATCATCATCAACTCGTGAGATGGTTGAGTCCTCATTAGAAGGAGCATACTATTAAACTTCTTTCAAAACAACTTGTGAATGAAGTTTCGCTCAAATGCTTTTAGGCCAAACTTTGACTCGAATCATAACTCAAAACTCTTGATTTTATTTGTTTTTACTTGATTTCTATTTATATTTGTGAAAATTTGGGACTGCTTGGGTTTCATTTCGTTTTGTAGGGACATAGAGTCAGTTCACTACGAAATCAGCGTAAATCAGTATGAATCAGCGCATGACGCGTGGCATAGCAAGTCCCGTGCGACCGCACAGGCCTTTGGTGGGCTTGGATAGGTCGCATGTGACTTAATTTTGGGCCCATAGATCCTGTGCGACCGCATGGACCTTTTATGCAATCACACGGAGCTCCAATCCCTACTCCGACTCCTATATAACGTGCCCAAATCACTGAAATGAGGGAATCATTCATTCCCCTTCTTCCTTGGTGGCGCCGCAACCAAAACCCTCTCAGATCCACCTCTAGTGGCCCATGTAGGACCGCACAGGGGCTTGTGTGACCGTACTGACCGCAGGTAAAGGCTAGGTCAAATTAGCCTCGAATCTTTTCTTTTGATACCTATGATTTGTAGAACTTAATCATTACTTAACTTGCTTACTTATCTTATTGATAATTAATGTTTCTTGTTAATTATCAAGATTATGAACCTTTTAGATTTATTATTGTCATTTAATTATAAATGAACTATAAAGATCTACAATTCAGATCCTCAACCTGAATGATCTGTCAATAAATAAATCTAGAAACAAATGATCAAATATCATCAATAACATATGATAAACCACATAAGTAACCAGATAAAATTGGCTTCTAAGATATATCTCTTACAGTAAACACCTTTCAAATTCTGTTTTATTAGAAGCATCTTCTTGATCCAATCAGAAGCTACATTAGAAGCTAAAGAAACTTGAGCCCACCAAGGAGGAAATCTATGAAACAATTCTTCCTTGTCGATTCAAGTTTTCTCAAACTTAAAACTAGTATTCCTATGTGCTACCTAAACCCCAACATCCAATTTAATAGGATGATAGTCAGAAGAAAAAATCATAGGAAGACTATAAGTATAATTTTGAGGAAAGAGTTCAACCCAATCTTGATTAGTAAAAAATAGTTCTAAACATGAAAATTTAGTGGATGAACCACTTCTTGCCCAAGTAAACTTCCTATCTAATGATTTAAAATCAAGGAGATTATGAAAATCAATCCAATGATTAAACCTACTCATGTTTCTAGTATCAAATGATAGTCCTCTCTGTTCACTTATATTCCTAATGACATTGAAATCTCCTCCAATGATCCAAGGAGAGTCATTATGAGCACCAATATCATCTAATTCAGCCCAAAAATTATCTTTAAGAGCATGATCTACTGGGTCGTAGACAGAAATAAAAATGAGAGTATAACTTAAGACTTTATGCTGCACTTTGACAGAGAGAAAGAGAAAACTCTACTATCCCAGCCAATAAGAGAAAAGGTGGAGTTATAACCTACCAAATTTCCACCAGCACTTCCTACTGTTGGAATGAAGTGCCAAGAGAAATTATGAGCCAAAGAATTAAGAAACCGAGCTTGAGACTTAGTTTTCTTAGTTTCTTGAATCCCTAGAATATCCACCCTTTCATTTTTAATGATATCCAAAAGTTGACCTCTTTTATTAGCACTTCTAATACCTCTAGCATTCCAAATAAGTGCATTCATTAAGAAATACTAGGATGCACCCCACTATCAATTAAACCTAATTTAACAAGACTGTTCCACATACCTTGCAAATTTGAAAGAAGTTTAACACAAGCAAAACTTCTAATAGACTTAATTAAAGCAACTCTATGTTCATAAGAATCACCAAAGGTGATCCCAAAATCATCAAGCAGATTAATTATTTTATCTACACTTAATCTATTATGAAAAATGAAGTTATTAAGAATTATACCTAAGTCATAAGGTACCTCAGAAGCCCGGGCAATAGCTGTCTTCTCAAGTTTGATTTTATTGAGAGCGACATTTTCACCAGAGGAACTTCCTTTGGAAAGACCAACCTCCTTCGTCCTAACATACACCTTTGCCTTCGAAATCTCTCTCTGAATTTGAAGTTGTCTGAATTTGAGCACTTGTGATTTCAAACCTAGGTTCATAGAGTCAACTTCAGCCATTTTGTTCAGAATGAATTTCTTAAGCTCTGGATCTATATCATCATTATATAATATCCTCCTTGTTCAAAGAAAGAGCATCAGGTTCCTTTTTTAAGGGTATTTCAGCATTTTCTACACCATCATCAATAATGGTGTAGTGAGTAGGAGCAATCATGGGCTCTATAATTTGTACCTTCGAAGAAGAATTTGAAGGCACCTGCTTAATACGGCTTGCATGAGTCAAATTGACATTAGTTCATCCAACTTGAGGAGAAACAATTACAGTATGAGCTGCTAAAGCTAACACTCCCTTAGCACAAGAGCCCTGATCTAACTGCCTGCTTTGTTTTAATGTTGTTTTTAGCTGCTTTTTCTCCTCAGACCTATCTACATGCACTTCTTTACCTTTTCCAGTAAAATCCAGTTTAGTTCCAACTATAAAGGAGACAGGTTCTTTGATAGTCATACCTATCTCGACACTCCTCATAACCTGAGCTCTAGTTAACACTCTAGTAGCTGTAACAACTTTAGTCTTCTCACAAGTTGGAGTATAAGGCTTACTAGAAACTGCTGCTTTGAGACTAGTACCCCCAATAATAGAACCACCAAGGGCCCTATTATGACCAAAAGCCATCTGACCACCATTTGATCCAGCACTTTTCCTCTTGTTAGGCCTCTTTCTTTTCTTAGACCTAGCACCATCACCAACTAGAGGAACTTGAAATGGTGGTTGATCCACTACTTTGATGCTACTCACTATGTTCTCATCAGTTTGAGTCCAGACTAATTCAGGGACCCTTTTAATTTCTTCTACAAAATCAGAACCAATATATTCCTCTTCTACCACAAAATGAACCAAACACCAATCCTTGGCCCCATTCAGATATTCAACCTCATACCAGGCATAGTCTGGAATGAGGAATCTATCACCAACATCTACTTGCGCACGCATCCATCTACCCTCTAACCCCAAATGAGTAGGATAATCGGGTTGAAACAACTTACCAAAAAAACCAGTTGTTTGAGTCCATACCAAGAGCGTCATCCATAGGGGATATCAACAATACGGACCCAGAAGCACTGATAAGTAGCACATGGCTCAAGCTCTGGTGCTTCCCTGAGGATCTTGCAAAAACGACGACGGTTGTGCTCGTCTTTCAGCTCAAACTGATTTAGAGTAAATTGCTCGTCACGCCATTCAATTGAGGGGTCGGCGATATGGTATCGCTCGAGGTCAAGCTTGGCAACCCTAAATAACTCCGGAGCAAAATGCTTCTTCATAGCGCAAATGATACTAACCAGAGAAATCGAAGCGTCAGCCTGAATGACAATGCCTCGTTGCAATTCACGAAGTTTCTCTGAAATCTGCTCATCCTCATTCAACTTACAAATCTTAGAATTTATCGTTGAGGAAGAAGCAACTAAGGAAGAAATGAAAGGAAGTGAAACGACTTTCTCTGATTGGGGAAGAGAAGTTGTGGAGGCTTGATTAGGGAGAGAAGAAGAGATGACTTTAGAGTTAGGGTTATTGGAGAGAGGAGATTTAATCAGATGAGCATTCGATCTATGCCCGGTTTGTCTACAAACAAAGCGTAGAGGGGTGCTCACGACAATTCTCCTCTCGATGGCCAGAGGAACCACATCTAAAACATTTGCCTCTCATTTGACAACCCCAATCAATTTTTGTCGGATTACCAAGAATCGATTTAGTGAGATAAGCCTGCTCCGATGGACCACCAGTTAATGGCTTATCTCTAGTGCTGCAATAAAGGGCCCGCTTCGCAGCGACAACGTATTATATCCGAATCGGAGAGGTGGTATGAGTCCCAAATCTCTGAATAAGAGAACGATCTCGACGAAGATCCTCTCAAGTTAAAAGCATAACTAAGGGATGCCTCGTCTCAATCGGAGGAGCGCCTTGCTAGAGACGAAAAGCTTTCTTGGAGCGTTCTTGAAAAGATCGAAACATTTTGTGCATAACGATAACCTTGACATGGCATTTTAACCTCGAATCTAATCTTTTGCGGTATAGCTTGAGGGTTGAATCACAGGGATGGATTTTCTAAACCTTAAATTCTAGCAATTTTCTATTCAGTTTTGATCTGAAAGGGCAAATGGTAAAAAATAATTTAATTAAGGTTTGGTTGTTTTGGAATTTAAAAATTAAACTAAGAAAAATTAAATCTAAATTACTAAATTATTTTCTAAATTAATCTAAGAATTAAATGAAATTAACTAACTTGATTTGATGGCTTAAACTAGGGTCAATTGTTTGGGTTGCTTTACTTGGCCCTATTCAGACGGATCTGTTTAGATTTTGGCGTGTCCGCTTAAATAGATCGTTAAATCAGTTCAATCAGTTTTATATCTCATCTAAGTGCAGATTGTTGGTCTCAATCTAGGTTTCAAATCCTAACTCCTATTAATGGTTTGATTCCTAAACTTTAACCTTTAAATCTCTTAAAAATCCTAAATTTCAACTCCTGTTTATTAGCTTAGGGTTTATAAGTTTACCTTTCTAACCTATAGGATAATCTAAATCTCCCGATTATAGGAAAGATATGTCTCCCGGCTCAATCCTGGATGCGCCTCCTGATTACTACCTATTCTTTTGTGGGTAATTAAAAATTAACTTGAGTTTAGGGTTCTTGTTACCAATCTTTTAGACAAGACCTTAATCTGTTTATTTGAATGTAAGAGAGAAGTTTTCTTGTCTCTAGTTTCCTTATCTAAGTTCCTGCTCTAACTTTTTAATTTGGCTATGTTTGACAAAGAGTGAACAACGTGAACATGGCTTGTTCACGCGAAACAAAACGGCGGAAATTTTTTTGCGAACAACGAACTACGGAGCTGTTCTCAGTTCTTCTTTGTCGACGGAACAAGAACTAGAGAGTGGAAATCAAGATTGCTCTAGTTCTTTTGTTCTTGTCTTGTTCACCAGAATGCCAAATATAGCGAGACCTACCATCTTGGTGACCCAATGAGCAGTGGCGGAGCCAGAAATTTTTCTAATGGGGTTCAATAAATTCATTACATTAATATGAGAGAATTTAAATTATTTCTTTATCTAAAGACTAGAAAACTCAAGACTTTGACCAATTAGCAAGTATCAAACACATCATTTTTTTTTCTTTGCCGGATGAGGAGCAAAGGCAAAAAAAAAAAAAAAAAAAATAGAGAAAAAAAATAGAATACAAGTTTTTATAAAATTGTGCTCTTGCTGAAAATGGAACGAAAATGGAAAATCGGAAGACAAAAAATTAGTTAACTTGACTATTTTTTTTTTCTAATTCAATAACTTTCCATATTTTTTTAAGAAATTGCTAATTGCATAAAAAAAAATTATATCATAAGACAGATCCATATATCTTAATGGGGTTCAATCAATATAATTTTATATATTTATTGTGGGGTTCAAATTAGTATGTCATAGAAAAGTTCATGCTATATGTATAATTTTTTATATACAAGGTAGCGAAAAATTTTATTTCAATGGTGATCAATTGACACTCATTTGTTGAATGTATCTCCACCACTGCCAATGAGAAGCTTTATACGTTCCTAATTGAATATGTTGCCACCACAGAGGAAACCTCACAAAAAGTGCTCATTCAACAGCCAGATTTTTTCAAATTAAAAATTGGAACTCTGAACGCATCGTGAATGCCAGCAGCTGAGTTGCATCAGTCATCATTCATCAATATCATCGCTCCTTGCTATTTTATTTTATATTTATTTAATTCCCGTTCTTATACGTTGCCCAAATTACATAAATAAATATATGATGACGATGATGATGATGATGATGATGATGATGTGATGGTTGGTGGGGCGGGCGTTGAGTTGTTGTGGTTGTGGTAGCGACACCATACCTGACCTGACCCGTTTACCCGCGCACCAGCATCCTCTACAGCCATAAAAAAGGACGGCTCCAAGCAGTCCTTTTTATTTTTTTTAATTTGTTTAAATTTTAAAATTCAAATGGAGAATCCAAACCGTTGATCTTATTAAGTTTTATCGGAGATGCATTTTCATATAAGTTTTATAAAATTTGAAGTTGATTTGATACTTGATTAAGTGACCAAATTATGAACGTATTAGAATTAATCAAACCAGGTTCGTTCATTTGTTGACCACTTAATCAAGTATCAAATCAACTTCAAATTTTATAAAACTTATATGAAAATGCATCGCCGATAAAACTTAACAAGATCAACGGTTTGGATTCTCCATTTGAATTTTAAAATTTAAAAAAATAAAAAAAAATAAAAAGGACTGCTTGGAGCAGTCCTTTTTATGGCTGTAGAGGATGCTGGTGCGTTTACCCGCAAACAAGTAAGAAGACTGTTGACTCTTTCTTTCCAAATATTCCAATCCAATCCAACAAAAGAAAAGAGTCATTCTCTCTCCCGTCTCCCGTCTCCTCTCTCCATTCCTCCATTTCGCATCTCCTCTTCGTCTCTCTCTCGGTCGACCCAAGCCAAGCTAAGCCAAGCCCTTCGCTACTTCCCTTCCCCTTCCCCTTCCCCTTCCCCTTCCCCTTGCTTCAACCACACCAACGGACACCACCACGCCGACGCCGACGCCGACGCTGAAAAGAAAATTCGATCAGATCAGATCTGATTTGATCTGATCTCATCGAATCAGGCCACACCACGTCAGATCTATCTCATCTGACGAGACCAGACCAGACGACAGAGATCTCTCTCTTGCTGTCAAGCTCAAGCTCAAGGCCAAGGTCAGGTACCCAACACACGCCACGCCATGAAGAAAGCATTTGATCAGACTGTTCGTGATCTGTATGTTATGCATGCTATGCTCTCTCTCCTCTCTCTCTCTCTCCCTCTCTCTCTCTCTCTCTCTCTCTCTCTCTCTTTCAATTTCCACATTTCCACATGTCAATTTTCACATACTCATCTGCTATGCTATACTATGCTATGCCAATTTTTCAGAAAGAGAGGGGTCAACAAGAAAGTTTTGAAGGTACCACAAATTGAGCAGAAGGTACGTACCATAAAATTCTTCTCACTTCTCATCATTCATCATTATTCATTTTTTATTTTTCTTATTCATTTTCCTTTCCTTTTAGATTCTAGATGCCACCAGCAACGAGCCATGGGGCCCTCATGGCTCCCTTTTGGCCGATATTGCCCAAGCAACTCGCAACTAGTCAGTCCTCTCCTCTCCTCTTTCTTTTTTCTTCGATAATAAACCAAACAAACAACCAAATTATGATGATTCATTCTCACATCTAATGCAGTCATGAGTACCAAATGATAATGAATGTTATCTGGAAGAGGATCAATGATACTGGCAAAAATTGGCGCCATGTTTACAAGGTCCGTCCGTCTCGTCTCGTCTCACTTTATCATCCTCCTCTATTCTTCCACCTTTTTCTCTTAAGCTATCAAATGAAATGTTGACGCACTTTAATTTCTTTTCATTTACAAATCACAGGCTTTGACTGTTCTCGACTACCTCGTGGCTCATGGAACTGAGCGTGTCATTGATGACATCAGGGAGCACTCTTACCAAATTGGGGTATCACTTCTGTTTCTCTACTCTTTAAGTGTTTATGACTTTATTATTATTCTTCATACGATCACATAGATTAGATTCGCTGTATGATGATGATGACAACATTGATTCATTTCGTGCCATCGGAATGAAAATATCACAGACATTAGCAGACTTCCAGTACATAGATTCAAGCGGGAGAGACCAAGGTCAAAATGTGCGCAGGAAATCTCAGAGCCTTGTTTCTCTGGTCAATAATAAGGACAGGATAGAGGAGGTCCGTCAGAAAGCTGCTGCCAATCGAGAAAAGTACTTTCCTGTCCCCCACCCCCCTCATTCTCTCTCTTTCAACTGTCAAAAAGAGATTAATCAAAAAATATTTTGATTCCTTGAGAAAAGGTAACATTTTTGTTTCTGTCTTGCGTAGGTTTCGTGGCAGCTTTTCAACTGGAGGGGGGAACCGCGCTGGTTCTAACCCAGGACCAGGTGGGTACGGAGACCGATATGACGATGATCGGTACGGGGATCAGAATGGCTATGGGAGGGATAGAGAAAGGGAGTACTACAGGGATGAGGACAGGTATGGGAGAGGAGGGTCGGACCCGTACAGCCGTGATAACAGGGAGTATGATGACACCTACAATGGGAGAGAGAGCAGCTATAGGGATAGGGACGACGAGTACAGGGGGTCCCGAAACAGCAACAGCAACTACAGTGACGGGTACCCGTACGCTGGCGCCTCCCGCAGCAGGAACAGCTTTGAACGTGACAGAGACCGTCCTTATGATGATGACGACCGCTACTCCTCCCGGTAATTGACTACTCCCTCTTTCCTTTATATCCTCTGCCAAGTTAACAGGCTCAAATCATCCATGCTACTAGCTGGGAAATGTTCTTGAATTGGCTATTGGTCGGCATTTGTCTTAAGCTTTTGAGTACAGATTAGTTTTCGTTTATTTTTCTCTGATAGTTACATGTGCTATGAAGGGTGTTTGTTTCGAAAGTTGTGGACTGCATTTTACTATCTCCTCTCTCTCTAATTAGCATTGGGTTATTGATTCTAATAGTAGTCGGTGATATTAGCCACCTTCCTTTTTTCTAAAGAAAAACCTTCAACGAGCTCAACCTAACTGAATACTTCATTTTCTTCCTATATTGTAGGAGCGCTGGAGGTGGCAGGGCTGATGACTCTCATGATGACAGGTGGCGCTTCAGAATCACTTAATCTTGGTCTTTTGTTTCTTTTCAAGCAAAATTAGAACATATGGAATTGGTTGCTTGTACCGAACATGTCCTATCCTCTGTATTAATACACAGAATGGAGTGGCAGCTAAGACGATCCAGACATTTTCATACAATTCATGGGGCAGTTTTAAAGGAGTGGGCAGCTTCAAAATTTGTGCTGAATGATTCAGATTTTGGCTACTCCAGTGTAACACTACACCGGATGTGAATCGCACCCCAACAGCCAGCAAAGAAAAAGAAAAATGAGAAAAATACATCAGTATGGTTTGTTCTTAATTTAACTTGCTTTTTTTTTTGTACAAAAAGCAGAAGAATTGAGCGCAAGCTATCAGAGCCGAACATTGGTACTGCAGCTTCGCCCCCTGCACCTCCTAGCTATGAAGATGCCACCAGAGAATCTCCAGTGCCTTTTAATGAGGAGAGGTACTTCATGAATTTCACATATGTCCTCTCCTTCTGGAACCACGACTTAGAAGAATTGATAGAACTTGCTAACAAACTTTTTATCTCTTGTATAAAAGAAATGGAGGGAATGGACCAACAGCAGCTGCACCAACAACTGAATCAACTGCTGCACCCGCACCCGCACCGGCCACTGCACCTGAACCTACACCTGTACCTGCATCTGTCCTTACCTCTTCCCCTGCTCCAGCAGCAACCTCTGCTGCTGCTCCTGCACAAGCTTATGTGTCAGAGCCCCTTCCTGCTGAAACAAGTACCCCTGTGGATGGTTTTGATGAGTTTGATCCACGTGGTTCCTTCTCAGGTAATGTTTGTCAACCTCTACCCACGACAACCCTATCTCTAGGTACACAGTAATTTTATTTACCAGTTTGAGTTTGCTTGAAGGCATCTTAGTTAATTTGTGGGAACTTAACATTTCAAGCCTTGATTTAGGTTGATTTCTCACTTTTATTTTCTGTCATATCCAATAATCCAATAGCGAAACCTGTTATCAGGAACAATACATTTTGTCAAGTATATGGAATTTTAATCCAGCAAAAATAAATATTATTTTATTTTATTTAATTTGTACAGAACATCCAATTGGTCCTGACATGTTCCTTTTCGTGCATCTTGTTCTTTTAATCTTAAAGTGTGTTTGGATCGTCAGACGAATAGTGAAACAATAGTGTTTTAGCAGAATAGGTTGGCACAGTATTGCCAGAAAATTTAGAAGGGTATAGAGTTTTCATACAGCTCGTTTTCACATGCAAGCAAACTGTCTCTATTCAGTTAGGGGTTTTATCTGCAAAAATCCCTACACATAGCTTTTGAAATAGTAATTTGCTGCCTATCTTTTGTTTGTTAATCTAATATGTAATTAAACTACTTTATTAAAAGGAAATGCCTACGGCCTTATTATAAGAAAAAGAGATGAAAGTGCTTTGAGGTTAGTGTGTGAGAAAAGTACAAAAAATGTGTTAATTTGTGTAGTGTTGGTGTAGTGGTAATTTTATGTAGTCTGAGTAGAGCAAATGTTGTTCGGGATTGTATGATTTGGAATAGCACTAATCCTAAGACAGCTAACAGTGCTATTTCTACAAATTGTTGGGTTAGTAGAATAATAATAATAACTTGAGCGCTATTCTGGATAGGTAATTGGATTGCATCCAAACAGGAATAATAATTCTATTCTTAGATTAGTAGAATCCGTGTATTATTTGTCAGTACCTAATCTGGTCTGCAACCATTGTACATTTAACCAAACATCATATCGGTACCAAATTGATACATCTTGTGATGTATGAAGTGTGATGTACCAAATTGATACATTTTGTCAGCTACCCCTGTTGCTGCCCCGTCTGCATCACTTCCAGCAGCAGCTGCCTCAGTGGGGAGCAGTCTAGAGATGGACTTGTTTGGATCTGACCCAATCAGTTCCCTGGCTTTGGTTCCAATGACTACCACAGCTACCACAGATGAGCATGCTGCTTCTACAAATTCAAGTTTTGAGGCAAACAGCTTCGCATCGATGCCCACAACTGCTGCATCATCCGCACCATTCGACCAGGTAAGGTTACACAGAACAGTAAACATGGTCAATCAAGACAAGTTTGGTTTTTGAAACTCTAGTAGTTTATTGAATTTGTTCCTATGAAAATGCTGTTAACATTGCATAATAGGTTGGCAACAATCCGTTTGGGGACACCCCCTTCAAGGCTATTCCCCAGGATGATAACTTCAGCATCCCTCCAGCTATGCCACCCTCGGCCTCTAGCGGCATCAGTTCCTTTCAGGAGCCCAGTGCTGAACATGTGCCGTCACCAGCTCCAGTTCCCAATTTCAATTTCGGGGATGCATTTGGTGATATGAATTTCAACCCAACTCCAAGTGGGAATGGGGACTCGTTTGTGGTGGCAACAACTACAACAGCAGCTGGTGTTCCTGCTGCTGCTGGTCTAGCTCCATCTCAAGCTCCGGCTCCAGTCTCTCAGCCTGAGTTGGTACCCTCATCCACACCGTTTGGTTCTTTGCAACAAAACCAATTCACACCTGGAGGAGTTGTGCAGATGAATCAGTTCACAGCCCAAGCACCCAATTCAGCTTTTGCCATCCCGCCTCAACAAGGTTTCTTGGCATCTCAGGCACCAACCACTACGACAGCCTTTGTAAATCCTTCCGTTTCCTTCCAAACAGCTCAGCTGCAGCCGCCAACTGCATTTATGAACCAAACTCCAGGATTATCTGGCGGTAATATGAGTATGCCATCCCAGCCCACTAATCAGCCGACCCTGTTTTCCTTTGAAACTGTTGCCCCACAAGCTGGTGTTAGACCACAATCTCAGCCTGTGTCCCAATCACAGCCAGCACCTCAGTCTCAGTCCTCAGGAAAGTTCGAGACAAAATCAAGTGTATGGGCTGACACTTTGAACCGAGGGCTTGTCAATCTCAACATATCTGGTCGTAAGTGCTCTTTCTTGGCTTTTGTATCTAGTATGCTGTATGCACCTTCTTTTGCCTTTTCCTCTTTCGTTCTGTTTGCATTGTTTTTTTCTTTTATTTTCACAATCATATGTTTATAATTTGATAGTAGCAGTTGGTAGTTAGAAGTTACATGAATTTTTATTTATTTTATTTTTTAAATTGCAGCTAAAATCAACCCACATGCTGATATTGGAGTGGACTTTGACACGATGAATCGCAAGGAGAAGAGGGAGGAGAAAAGAAGTGCTGCTCCTGCAGTGGTGTCTACTGTGACAATGGGGAAGGCAATGGGTGCTGGCTCAGGCATTGGTCGTGCTGGTGCTGGAGCCATGGCACCTCCTCGAAATCCTATGGGCGGCATGGGCATGGGAATGGGAATGGGTATGGGTATGGGAAATGGAATGGGGATGCCAATGGGGGGTGCCGGCAATGGTGGCGGTTATGGGGGCATGAACCAGCCGATGGGCATGGGTGGCATGGGGATGGGCATGGGAGGCGGGGCCCAGGGAATGCCTATGCGACCAATGGGAGGCATGCAGCCTGGTGCACCTGGGGTGGGCTACAACCCCATGATGGGTTCTGGGGTTGGTTTTGGCTCGCAACAACCATATGGCAGTGGAGGTTTCAGGTGAAGATAACCTCTCCTTGTTCATCCTGCCTCATCATTTTGCAATATCCCACCATCTTGCTTTCATTTTCTTCTTTTTGTTGCTTCTCGTTTCTTAGTTGCGTCACTCCTTTCATCATCTGTTTTTTTTTTTTTTTTTTTTTTTTTTTTTACCTTCCAAAATAGAGTATGTGTATGGGACTTGGTTTCGGATGTACTTAATTTACAGGTCATATACATAGAGTAGCGAGTGAGAGGAGACGGGGTGGGTTTGGTAACTGTCTATTGTACTCATTCATGTAATTTTGGGGTTAAAAAGCTAAATATTGTTTTTTTTTTCCCTCTTTTTGGGCGGACTACGGAGCCATTATTAATTTTACCTTGTATAAAATAAAATGTACTATAATTTGTTTTGTTCTTGCGAAGGAGGAAAAAAAAGGAATATTTGTTGTGTTTGGTACCGCTCTCTGTTCTCTTTGGTTGTTGGTGTTCATGTGTAAGAAAAAAGCACTTGCAATAATAATTCACAACGAAAAGGTAGGACATAATTTTGTGCGCGTAATAATCAAAGTGTGTGTTTAATTCTGTTAGGTGACGTGGATCTAACCTGGCAACCATCACATCATCCTTTATATATAAATACTAGCAAAAGATGACCTCAATACGTAGGCAAATAAAAAAAATAAAATATTGATATTATTTTTTGTTATATATAAAATTTTACATGTTAGGCTATAAAAATGTGGTAAAAATAAAAAATTTAGTCTTTCCTTTTAAATAAATAGCTAATTTAAAAAGTATAACCTTAATTAGACCACTGATCAAATTAAATTACACAAATCAATGGTCTATAATTGATATAAGAATGGTTTACACCCTTTTATATAATAAGTTTACTCTTTTTATATGACAAGTTTACTCCTTTTATATGGGTGCTTTTGCTATGGTGAGTCGCGACTCACCAGGGCTCCTAAGAGTCGCAATCTGGATCGTCAGATCACCTTTAAAAATCGTGCAGATATGTGAGAGGATTCGCGATCGATTAGCGTTGGATTAATTAAAATTTTCCGTTCCGTCTCTCCGTTACCTTCACTTTCTCTCTCTTTCAAATCGACTCTCAGATCTGAGTGCCTCCTCAAACCTAGAAACTCTAATAGTGGATCGGAGCCTCAGTGCCTCCTCGTGACGGACCGACGATTGCCTCCTCTCTCCTCCGCATGCCTCGCCACCTCTCTCATCCTCTCAGAGCCTCAGCGCCTTAGTTTTTTTGCTCCCTAAACTGGTTCTCTCCCTCTCGCCTTGCTTCCTCTATGAGACGCTCTCCCTAATGTTTTCCCAAATTCTGCTATTTTTTAAACTTTTGTTTAAACCGTCATTTTTTAGTTTGGTTGGTCAGCTAGTCACTCGAAAGTTGGGAAAAAAAAATGAGCCATTCTTAAATGCTTTGCCAACCTGGTTTTAACTTTGATTTTGCTCGAATCAGTTCATAATTTGAGGTTTCTTAATCAAATATAGTTTGGTTTAAGCTGTTATACTAAAATCATATAACCTGATTTTTCTCAAATCACATACACGTTCACAAAAGGCTTTGCACTGGTAGGCAGGCCCCAAATTATACTAGAATTTCCTTTTGTTTCCAATATTAAAATCAAAGTTATAGCTGCTTCAATAAAGTTCTCACAACGACAGATTTTGAGAATTAATGGACACAATCACACACTATTGTATGTGCTCTAACTATGATGGCATTAGTGCATACAATTTAGTAGTAAAGTGCATACAGATTTTGAACCGATTTTTCTTCATTCTGTAATTTCTCTTAATTTCAACAGTGGAGAAATTTTGTTTTAATCTGTGATTTCTTCGATTTTCAACAGTTGAGATTTTACCTCCTCTTGTCACTGTTGCTTCCTCTCTACTTCTTTATTTTCTTAAACTGTTAGCAACTCAGTCCCAAACATGCTTTTTCAGCAATTGCTAATTAATTTCTGCTATAATGCAGGTCTATTGTTTAATTATGCCCCTTGGAAATTGAGACAAGTGGAGAATCGGATAACACCAGAAGTTGAGATACTAAGCTTGTTTTGTAATTGCTTGCATATATGCTAAGATACAATTTCTGTTTCTAAGCTTGTTTTATGTCATATGCTTGCTTGTATGTTAAGATGCTACTTATGTTAAGATAATATTTTTGTTTTTGTTTGTAGAGTGTTTTGTAATTGAAGTGCTATTTACTGTATGTTGCAAGTTGAAGCACTTTTTTACTATGATATATTTGGAAGCTGTACCATGCTTGGAAGCACTGTTTTTATACTGTGATATGTAGTCCTAGTTAAGTTTTAATGTTCTTATAGTCGTTATTGTGATATACTTTGATGTTCTTGTAATTGCTTGCATGTATGCTTGATATTCGAAGTACCATAAGAATTAGTAATCAATGAATAGATGTTGGTTGTGATTTTCATTTTTAAGTGGTAGATGAGAATTGGTCAATTGTTAATAAAGGTATGCTATAATAGGTATTTCAAGTGCCATGAATTAATCAACAAAGGCATACTACACACGTCACCTTCCCATGTACCAGTTATTTCCTCTAGTCACAATGAGATAGCATCTATCGCATTTTTTGCAATGTTGTAAATTCTTGGGTGCAATTTGATAAAATAAGGAATAAAGATTGATCATAGTTTGTTGTCAAGCCATTGTTATTATCACAGACCGTAAGAAATAAACAAGCACATTCGTTATTATCATAGATACACAAGCACACAAACAAAATTGATTTGAGAAAAAATATCACAGATCAGTACAGTATATGTACAAGCTATCAGAGATCAAAATATGGGCAGTTCCATTCAAAAAGTGAACGGCTATAATTGCTATTGCTATCTATCCGATTCTTCACTTATCTTCAAATTTGTCTCCATTTTCATGGACCTAATTAAACAATCAAAACAAAAATTAGTATAAAACATATTGGACTTTAGAAATTCTCATTTTACAATCAATAGTTAATGGATTCCAGAACTTAGGTTAGAAATACTTGCAATTGAACTTGTTCATCGTCCTCGACAACATTTGTTGACCCAGAAGTTGACATATCCACAATTATGGTGGCCAAAATCCTAATTTAATCTAGAATTGTAAAATCGGTTAAAGCAAAATTATGCCTCCATTACATATTAAAGCAAAATTGCCCTCAATTGACAAAGATTTTGATTTTTGGAGTAGGAATTGCAACTATTAGTGATAAAAGAAAGCTGCGAGTTTAGAGGATATCAATCTGGTTTAAGAGAGAGAACCTGTTCAAGGAGCAAAATCGATAGCAAGGATTTTATATAGTGAACCAAACATTCATGATTCTGTCGTTTTATCAATTACATGCCATAAGTATTGGGCAGCCCTTGTCAGACCCCACAATGTTTCTTACCTTAATTCATTAATTATAAAACTGCTACCATATCCTTTATCAAAACTATACCTGTGCATACATCATACTAGTGCGTTTTTTTTATCAAAACCTTACTCAAAACAAAAATTAGTACATGATTAACCAAGAATTGCAAAATCAGTTTAAGCAAATTTGGGCCTGAAATAGACAAATCATATCAAAATTTCTCAACTATTAGAAATCGAGGAAATCAGAAATTAAAACAAAATTTCTCTGTTGTTGAAATTAAGGGAAATTAAAGAGTTAAAAAAAAAAACTCGATCCATTTTTGAGCTTCTGCTGCTTCCATCTAAACTCGATCAAAAATCAAAACCCTAACCTAACCAAGAAATCCTAAATCGAGAGAAAGAAACAACCTATGGATAAATTTCAAGCAAAATTAAAAGAAAAATTTATTGAGTGAAAGAGAGAACATGCTCAGTAGGCTCAAAAATTGAAGGCGGTGAGGTTATGATTGGAGAAGGGAGAAGAGGCAAGGCGTGCGGACTGCGAAGGTGCGAGAGAGACACCCTCGGCGATGTTGTTTACGCTGAGGCGCTAAGGCGTTGATGCTCTAATCCACCCTCGACGTTTCTTCTAGGGTTTGAGCGCCTGAGCGATTTTAAAGAGGGCGAGAGAGACGAAATAAAAGAAAGAGTAGGTAACGGAGAGAAAAGAGAGACGTAACAGAGAAATAAAACTCAATTCAGCGCCGATCCATCGACAGATCTGCACGAATTTTGAAACTAATCGGACGGTTCAGATTGCGACTCATCAGAGAGTCCGTGAGTCGCGACTCACCATAGCAAAACTCATATATATATATATAGAGAATGGATATAGTACACAAATGTGCATTTGAGCCTTATGCACAGCATTTCTGTGACGTCAGATCGTTTCAAAATTCGTGCAGAGATTTGGGATGAGAGGCTAAGATGATGGCGCTGATTTCTTCGTTATTTTTAATTTCTCCGTTATATCTGTGCAACGGAGCTGACTCCTACTTCGTTCTCTACATAAAAGTAAAGCAAAGAAAATCTAATTCTTCTCTTCGCCTCTCTCTAATCGTGCTCTCTCAACCTTTTCTCAAAACATTTCTGTCTCCTTGAAGCTCCTCCTCAGCCTCATCTCGAAGCAACTGACAGTGCCTCCGCCTACTCTCGAAGAATCCCCATCAGCGTCTCCGCCTCCTCTCAAAGCTCCTCGTCCGCCTCCGCCTCCTCTCAGAGCTCCTCCTCCGCCTCCTCTTGAAGCACCATGCCTCCTCTCAAAGCTCCTCATCCGCCTCCTCTTGAAGCTCCATGTCTCCTCTCTTGAAACCCCACGCCTCCTCTTGTAGTAACTGAGTCATGGTTAAATTAAATGTATTGGTTTTCTCTCAACTAGCAGAAACGTATATGAACCAATTTGATTGGTAATTTCGATTTAATTTTGTTGAATTTATTTTTCCGATTCTAAAATTTAGTAGATTTTGAGCTGTGTGCATTGATTCTGTACATTACTTTACTGTAAAGGAGTTAATTTTCATTTTTGAGACATCTTTGCACGTTAATTGATTTTGGTTAATTTCTATGCAATTTGGTTGGTAATCTCTGAACAATTTCGGTTAATTTTCACAATTTCCTCAATTTCGGTTGGTTTTGGTTAATTTCTATGCAATTTGGTTGGACATCTTTGCCTCCTCAATTTCTCGGAGCACAAATTAATTGATGGATGTCGTTTATGTACCATGTACCCAAATTAATTGATGCTATTTACTATGTACTAATTGATCGTTGATGCCTGTTAACATGGGTGGTATCATGTGCCTTTATGAGGATTTACTGAGTCTAGATTTGACGAGTAAATTTCGGTGCGAGCAAATAGAGGAGAGAGGATGTGTAAGTGGTGTAAAAAGTTTAAAAACAAAAAAAAGTTCAGAATTGTTGCGTGGGGAGAGGAGAAGGGGAAAAAAATGGAGAGGGTTTAACCACGAAGAGAAAGAGGGACGCTGGGTTTTGTGTTTATAGAGGAACGATGCTTTTTCTTTTTTGGTTTCGCAACTAGAGAGAGAGGAGGCATGTACAGGGAACAAAGACGGAAAAATAACGGGCCAAATTAAAACAGACGGAGAAATCAGAATTCTAGCGCCTCAATCTCACTCCTTTATCTAACTTGCAGCACGAATTTTGAAGTCGATCTGACAGCACAAAAATGCTGTGCATAAGACCCAAATGCACATTAGTGTACTATATCCATTCTATATATATATATATATATATATATATATATATATATATATATACAGTTTTGCTACGGTGAGTCGGGACTCACTAGAGGGTTTGTGAGTCGTGCTCAAAACTCTTAGATTTGGTTCAAAATGACCGATCCAAACTCGTTCAATACGATTTTCCTGTTGAAATCTTTATGCTATCCAAATTTTCATTTTTTTTAAAAAAATTTTAAGTATTTTTTTTAAATTTTAGAAAATTGTTAATCTAATTAGTTCTGAACCGTTCAAAATTAGCAGTTTTTAAAAATATGAAAAAATACTTATAAATTTAAAAAAAAATTTGATATGTATAGAGATTTCAGTAGGGAGATTGTATTGAATAGTTTGGATCGTTCATTTTGAACTAGATCTAGGTATTTTGATTGCCACTCACCAACCCTTTGGTGACTCATGACTCACCATAGCAAAACTCTCTCTCTCTCTCTCTCTCTCTCTCTATATATATATATATATATATATATATATAGAAAATCTTCAATCAAAGCGCTTTGACCGGAGTCTCGGTTAAACCCCGTCAGATTTTAATTTTGAAAGTTCAAATAACCGATTCAAACCATTAAATATGATCTCCATATTGAAATATCCTTGGTAACCAAAATTTTCATTTTTTTTTTAATTTTTAAGTATTTTTTTCAGATTTTAAAAATCGTTGATCTAATTTGTTATGAACCCTACAATAATTATTGTTTTTGAAAATCCGAAAAAATACTTAAAAATTTGAAAAAAATGAGAAATTTGGTTGGTAAAAAAAATTTGAATATGGAGATCATATTTGACGGTTTGAATCGGTCATTTGAACTTTCAAAATTGAGAACTGACGGGGTTTAACCGGAACTCCGATCAAAGCGCTTTGATTGAATCCTCCCTCTCTATATATATTGAAATAATGTCAATCGATTTTACCATCCAATGATTCAATTTGAAATAAAGGGAATATATAAAAAAAATGAGGTTATGCTCCAATTTGGAGCATATTTCCTTATCCCAAATGAATTAAGGATAGAGAAAAATAACCTCATAGCTGTAATTAATAGTTTAAACTTCTTTGATGAGCAGGCATTTTTTCTATTAAGTCCTTGTATTCTTTTCTGAATAATAGTGGCATAACCACAAACATTCACCACTCTGTGTGGAAACTTAGGAACCCTCTAAAATTTAAATGCTTCTTATGGTTAGTGATAAATAAAAAGTTCTGACATATGATAACTTGATAAAAAGACGCCACTATGGTACAAACAAGTATCAGTTTTGCACAAATGAGGTAACAATGGACCATCTTTTCACCAACTGCCCATATGTCAAATCTTTTTGGACTAATTTTAATATGTTTAACACTAAAAATATTTTGTTAGACAGCTCCAATATTTATGCACTTTGGTCTAGCATTAATTCACTAGATAAGAGTAGAAGAAATTTTGCTAAAACCATTATGGCAGCTGTAGTTTGGAATACTTGATTGAGAGAAATAACAGTATCTTCAATAACAATAAATGATCCAACTGTCATTCAATTTGCTTTAATTCCTTGTGTTGATTTTGTTTCTCGACAGGTTTCACTACTGAGATGGAGCAAGTTCAGGGATTTAGCAGCAATTCAAAGCAACATGGTGGATAGGCACATAATAGATGATGAAGATCTCGACTAGAATTTCTTCTTCAGACTTTTCTTTAGCTCAAATGCCCTTTGTCTACTGATATGTTTGTAACACGGTGCTGTTTGGATTATTTTTTGCTTGTCTACTAGTGTTGTGTTCTATGTTATACCGTGGGATGTGTTTTTTTGTGAATGTCATGAACAGTATAGAAGCCTGCTGTGGTTAGGTTAATTTTCTACTTTCTTAGTTTAGATGGTCATGGCTTATCTTTTCTTTTAAGGAAACTTCAGAACCAAACGCCCGGCTTAAACTTTGTTCCGTATCACTGTATCAGTGGCGAGGCTAGAAATTTTTACAATGGTGTTCATAATAAATCAACTACTAAAATATAGTAGCAGCATTTCATTTTTTAACCTTAGAAATGAAAAATTATTATGCACGAAGTTCAATAATAAAATTTACATAAATATTTATGGAGTTCAAATAGAATGAAACAATGACAAAATTATATTTTATAACAATAAATATTCATATCATATCTTATAATATTTTTTTTAAAAAAAAATGGATGACACAGCCATTTGTTCAATGTGGACTCGCCCTTGTTCCGTCTTGTTCTTTTGTTTCAATGGAAGCTCATCTCGGACTACTTTAAAAAAAAAAAAAGGTTCTTGTTTTATTTTTTGGGTCCAAAAAACGCAGGGAATAAAGCGCAAGAGAATCTTCCTCTTGTCCTTGCCAATTTCCATACGTACACAGCTAAATTTGCATAGCCTTTGTTCCTCCTCCCCGACCTCCTATATCTTTGGTTTTCTCCAGTTTAATTGGGTTGATAGGCTTCACTGGTGCTCACTTAATTGACTGATTAATGCATCTGCTTGTTGAGACCGCTCCTGCACATACACATATAATTTGTTCCATTTTGTATGTACATATACATACAAATAACCTGACTTGCAGGACTAATTATAAAATCGTGATCATATATATATGTTGGTTCAAAATCAAATAAATAAATTCGGATAGCATAAAAATAAATAAAATAAGTAATCAAAATATTTTTACCCTAATCGCGCTAGGTACTGTCCTTAAGCGTATTCTGTCTCAACGTGTAAGAGGAACCGCAACCAAAATAAGACAGGTAAGTGTCACTCCTTAGGGCACGACCGGAGAAGTGACTGATGAGAGATCTCCGCAATATCCAGCAGAATCAATCGGAATAATATTCAAATCAAATTGGAAATTATTATTAGGAATATCAATATGGAGAATAGAAATTTGATCAAGCTTATTTTTCTATCACAACTTCTATTTGATCAAATTGTTGGTTTTTTTTTTCGGTCTGTCTAATATCTTTCAAATGAGCTGCTTATATATAATAGCAAATGGCCTTTTGTATAACCCGTATTAAAGCAACATCAATACAATTTAATGGATTAATGACCACGTTCAAATGAATTTTCTTTAATCGGTTTAATAGACAAATAAAAAACTGATATGTAGTGTGGGAGATAAATGCATTAAAGTTATAGATTGAATTTGATAACTGATGCAACGGGACAGAGGATTTAATGATCATCAAATATAAATAATGAAAATTTTAGGTTTTCTGAATATGTTTCAACAATCTCCACAAAACTCAAAATTTAAAAACATCAAAATATGAGATATCTAAAAGCAGATTAGGGATTTCATTGAAGCAAAATGATATAAAAGCAAATTGGATAAAATTAGGAATTTGGAACAAAGAAAATGGTGAATAACAAATTGCTGGATATTTATATTCGCATCATGAAGTAGTTTTCAAACTTTGAACTTCACTTAGTATAGGTGCATCAAATTTGGAGGAGACAGAGAGAACTTATGTCTTGAACTCGTTCCTTGGACCCAAATTCTACGACACTATACATGTAATACGGAGAAAAATCATCGCGGGGTGCGCATTAATGGCCATACGCATGTACCTTGGAATTTTCATGAGAGTCTTAAGGGCTTACCCATGCCCCGCACCGCGGCCGTATACAGACACTCTCATATAGGTGAGTCCCTGCCAAGGATGTGTGTAGATACACATCCCACGAAAATTATCGCTTTGGTCCTCATTAAGAGCTAATATGCTCAACCTTACATCTACATAGAGCACACTCACCTTAGGGATGGGGTTGGAGTCTATGCTCCTAAAAAGTGTGTACTCTTCGACCACATGTCGAATTGTTATTACCCATTGAATCTCTTTCCAGGGGGTCTGCCTTTCGGAGATTGGGTTGCCCCCGCAAGTGGCAGGACTAAAACCCATCCTCCTCGATGAAATGAACTTCTCATTAAGTTCATATATATAGAACTTCTCAATAAGTTCATCAATTTTTTTTTTTATAACTTTCTCATGTCGACTAGGAGCTTTGATACTTGAGCTCAAGTCGTTCCTTTTTCCTGCAAAGAAACTTCCAAAAAACAAAATTCTCCAAAAAATTTACTAGTAATAAGCCTCTAAAGCATCATGCTAATAACAATTAATCACATATAATAATATCCATCATAATCTGAAAGTCATATTTTAATAAAAAGAGAACCCCCACATTTTTTCATATACGGGTACCATAAATTAATTATGCACTCAAATCAGTTGATCACAAAAATGCGGAACACAAATTCATAAAGTTGATCACAGCTTGATTTCATTTATACCCCCACATTTTCTTTTAAGAATTCTATGTTTGTAATTTTGAGAGTTAAACTTTCTTTGTCATAATTCTCATTTATGTTGAAAACAAATAATCGGAATTTAACTCCGGACATGTATTAATATACTTGTCTAATAAATAAGTCCATAATATAAAAATTTCGGGATATTAAATATGTTATTTATGGAGTTTTATATATGAAATAATAGAAATTCCAATGTATACTTGATCAATATCACATACTAGGGACGACTCATTCAGTCTTAGATACAAGATGTACTTCTCTGGACCAAATTAAATTCAGTATAACAACGGGATATATAAGAATAAAAATTCATGGCGATTAATAAGAATTAAAAAGTGGCCAGCCTTTTAATTTCTCAATTAAAATACCATTAATTTGATTTCCTGAGAAAGCACATTGCTGTACAAAAAAGGAACATTACAGAACTACAAAACTAATGCAATTACTAATTGGTGCAACGGATGAGGGATTAATCAAGAGAAGCAATGCAAAATATGAGAAGAGAAACATTTTATCTTTCAAATGAAACTGAGTCCTCTCAATCATCGAGTAATTAGGATTATTTTCATCAATTGGTCAAAGCCCAAATTAAAAAATTTGGTTAACCACTAATAGTAGAGAATTGTAATTCAGAGTCAAATAAGATCTCAAATGGATCTCAAATAATAGTAAGGAATGGTACAAGAGCAATATATGAGACATGATTTCATATTTGAAACGTCACAAATTCATCAATTAACCAGAATAATTCAGTCACTCTACACATGATATTGTCAAAACATTAGACTTCAAATTCAACACTAGTTGTGAACATATCGATATTTAATGAATCAAGGGTCAGAAAATCATCGTGCATCGTGATAATAATATCTCGAATCAGTTTGATAGTCAAAAACTAGTCAAATCAAGATCAATTCTGATAATAAATCAAACAATTTAAATATCATCTCACTGTTATTAGAGAACTTGACCAAAATCAACAACAATACTTATACGAAGAAAAAATGAGTGTCATAAGATAATATTCAAGAATATATCTGACACATGAAGAATCAAATTATTTGCAAAAATGACTAGTTACATACCAATAGATTAATTCTAGATAAGAGGCTAGAATCAACTGATGAAGAGACAGATCAATATTGAATAATGGATCATGAATAAATATATTGGAAACAATAGAAGGATGCCCATACGGTTTATATGCTTCGAATATAAGTCATTCGGAAACAAGGGGTTTAATCAATTTGATTTATTTATTATTATTATTATTTTTTTATACTCATGAATACTTATATATCTTAAAAGTTAAAACCTTTACGTTTCCTTAATATAGTCAATTGAAACCATATTATCAATTCAGATCTAACCAATTAAAATCATTTATGTTGGTGTATGATATCTCATTTTTATATGTTTATTTTGATCATACTTAGCACCAAAATAGTACTCAAACCAATATAAATTGTCTCATAATTAACTGTGATTTTCAGGATATTGGTACTGCCGCCGCTTCTTTGTTATTTTGTAGAATTCTCGTGAAGATTGAAGACTAGACACGCAAGCTAGACGAATTGGAGCTTAGGTCACAGCCAGACGACTCATTCCTGGCCCCACAGACGCATGAAATGGACCAGAGGAGGCCTACAAAGTACCAACCCAAGTTTGGATCTCACATCATGGCCCAGACTCCAGTAATTAGCCCAGACCAGCGACATTTCGGTCCGAAATTATGAAATTTCATGTATGGAAAGATTTTTTATGGTAATTCGAAAGGAAGAAAATTTCTCTCTTGCCTTGGCCGCCTCTGGGATTTTCCTTATGATATATATGCGTGTTTCTTGACCAGAAAGCATCCATTATTCTCTCCACATAATTTCCATACTTTTGCACGTGTGTTCTTGACTCTTTTGACGAGAATTGAAGAGAAGAAGTGAGTTTGGACAAGGCGGCAGCACATCCAGGTCATTCTCCATCGATTTCTGACCATAGAAGAAGGAGTAAAGCACGAGGGTTACTTGGTTATCTCTTTCATGCTTTTATTTCGATTTTCTATGGGTTTATTTGTTGTTTCATGTATTAGGATTATTGTTATTTGTAGTTTGAACATGTTAGGCAAAATTTCATGTGTCTTAAGGTTAGGATGTAGTTTAATTTGATATTTGCTATGGTTTGATGAGATACGATTATGCTATGTGATGTTTATGTGTTGAGATGTTATTTTTATGCTTGGTTATGTTTATGACTTGTTTGATTGTTTACTTAAGAATGAACTGCAGCGTTTTTAGGACAATAAACTAGAATAAGTTGTGAAATAAACTAAGTACTTGAGGTAAGCCAAATACTCGAAAGAGAGGTTAACTAATCGACCGATAGGTGTAGTTTCTACGATCTGAAAGGACTTAGATGCCTCTGGAACATCAATACATAATCCTTAATCAACTAACTTCCGACACGAGAGTTTAGGACTAGTTGGTTTTGTAGTAAAAGTCAAGTTCCATACCAAATTCAACTGAAATTGCGACAGCTGAGGCTAGAATTTAGGTCTGGTTGACAAGTAGCTTTCACATAGTCTAACCTAAAATTATCAAACCAAAACAAAGAATCTAGAATAATTTACGGCACAATAATCTATAAATTTCGGTCCGAAATTTCTGTCTGTTTCGTGCGAAAGTAAGAAACAACATCGTTCTAGAGCCAAATTAAATGAACTCCAACCCTTAGGACATTTTATTGCATCTGTTTAAGTCCAGAAACATAAAAAATTTCAACCAAAAAATATTTTATAATTATTCCCTAAAAATTAATTATTATTAAATTGCTACTTTCAATTCAAATCCTTACAATTTTATTTGTCCAGCTTTTAAGAAAACTTAAGTCCGGTAATCAGTTTTACTGTCCCTGTGGATCGACCCTTAGCTTTGTCCCAACGATTAGTAAGAGTAGAACGAAGATTATAAATTTATTTGACCTAGGTTTTAATTCCTTTTTCAGTGTACCAGTGAAACTTAATTCCTCAAATTTAACCGATTAAAATTCAACCAATTCTAATTTGACTTTTTGTTTGTCTAATAAATTGCTAACCGAATTACGGAATATACGCTTGAGATTGTTGGCTCAAAATCAAATAAATAAATTCAGATAGCATAAAAATAAATAAAATAAGTAATCAAAATATTTTTACCCGAATCGTGCTAGGCGCTGTCCTTAAGCATATTCCGTCTCAACGTGCAAGAGGAACCGCAACCAAGATAAGACGGGTAAGTGTCACTCCTTAGGGCACGACCGGAGAAGTGACTGATGAGAGATCTCCACAATATCCAGCAGAATCAATCGGAATAATATTCAAATCAAATTAGAAATTATTATGAGGAATATCAATATGGAGAATAGAAATTTGATCAAGCTTATTTTTCTATCACAACTTCTATTTGATCAAATTGTTGTTTTTTTTTTTCGATCTGTCTAATATCTTTCAAATGAGCTGCTTATATATAATAGCAAATGGCCTTTTGTATAACCCATATTAAAGCAACATCAATACAATTTAATGGATTAATGACCACGTTCAAATGAATTTTCTTTGATCGGTTTAATAGACAAATAAAAAACTGATATGTAGTGTGGGAGATAAATGCATTAAAGTTATAGATTGAATTTGATAACTGATGCAACGGGACAGAGGATTTAATGATCATCAAATGTAAATAATGAAAATTTTGGATTTTCTGAATATGTTTCAACAATATATGCCTTGATTAGCTTCCTTTCGTTAAACTTAGAATTGCAACATCTTGTTAAAGGGCTTCAACATCTTAAACATACCAGGATATATGGCTTGTTCAGAAAATATGCCGTCGATTTGAGATGTAACTTGCAATAGGTTTTGGGTATGATCAATCATACGAGAGATAAATGTTAGTGTTCAATATATTGGACGAATGAGTCCGTCCAATACAATCGTTCTCACGATTCAAATTTCAAACTACCGATCCAAACTGTTCAATATGTTTTCCATATTAAAAATATATAAAAATTAATTTTTACAAATTTTGGAAATATTTTACTATTTTTTGATATTTTAGAAAATTCATGATATAAAAATTATGGATCGTCCAATAACAATGATTTTCTAAAATATAAAAAAAATAGTAAAAAATATATAAAATTGGTTTCTTACAAGTTTTCAATATGGAGAACATATTGAACAGTTCAGATCGGTCATTTTGAAATTTAAAAATGTAAAAACGATAATATTAGACGGACCCCATCCGTCAAATATATTGAACTCTAGCATTTCTCTAGGAGAAAATAAGATGATAAAAGAATTTTTTGGCTGCAACAAGGGGTAGGTAGTACTTTTCCAATTTGATAATTTCCTGAAATTTGTACTGAAAAGACGGTTGATATAAAACAGAAACAAAATTTGGATGCACCAAAATAGTCAGTATCAACAGTGACACGATTGTAAAGGGGTTCTCCTGTTTCAGTATTTCAAACCATGACGCAGACATCGTAAAATTGCCATGCAAATGCAATTTCCCCAAGTAAATACGATTTTGGGTTGTAGCCTCAACATCAACTAAATCAGGTACATGGAGTCAACTTAAGTAATTATGTAATTTGTTTTAATCACTTGTGCAAATAGTAAAAATTGATGGTTTGATAAATGGATCCGTACAGTTAAAAAAAGGCTGAAAAGGCAATTGAATTAATTTAATTGTGCTTGGGACTGAATTAAGACTGGTGAAGAAGTCATGGTGACCTCACACAAGCGATGGCATTGACGTCTGTTTGTGTTCATTCACGTTAACTGTGCTGTTCTCCCATTCAATTATTCTCAATTTTTAATTTTGTCAAATGAAGAAGGGGGTGGGGTTGATTTAAGAGGAATTAAGAAAAAGAGTAAGGCTAGAAATTGAGAGGGCAGGGGTGTGGGGCTGGACTTAATGAAATGGACATGCACTAACCATCAATTGATTTTTCTGTTGGAGTGTCAAGCTCACTTCAAAACAAAACTTAAAATGGTCCTTTTAGCCCACCTACATATTAGATATTGGATTTAGATTCCCCTCCTTCATTTCTCTCTACTTCTCTTCTCCCTTTTTATAATTACAGTCTGCCTGACTCCTTAATTTACTTGTCACTGTTCCCTAATCACACTCTCTTTTACATTTATATTATGTTATTATTCATATTTGACTGGTGTTTTCAGACTATCAACTTGCATTGACCTACTGCAGTAAGTGTTAAATAAAATTTTTCTTAATTTAACTCATTCTCTACACACTCAACTTACACTTTTGGCATAGTCTTCTGTCCATATAATTGCATCAGAAGAGATGGATACTCCAGGACTCATCATGAAAGGCAACATCCCACCATCGGAAAATAAATAAATAAATAATAATCCCAAGAAGAATGCTGTTATCCAACAATTTTTAATGTTCTCTTGTCAGTAATTATTCTACATATATAGAGGGTCTGGTGGAATAAGGGTACTTTGTACATATTAAAAACCAAAAACAAAAAGAAGAAAAGAATGAAAGTTCAAGAAACTTAGAATGTGATTCTTGCACGGAAAAGATTTCAGCTCCACAGCATCAATTACATATGAGCATTGAATTTGAAAATTATATATATTGGACTGAATGGTAGAAAAGGAGAAGTTACAGGAATTTGGAGCCTATTGCAGTACAATTTGGCGATTTGAATTTGCTTCGTCGGTTCCCCTCTAACATGCACCCCATGATTGTTTCCGACTCTCCATCTTTCTTTTGTTATCTTGATATTGTAAATATTTATTTTTGTTAATAATTGTGCCCCCTTATCTCTTGATGTCCAAAGTCAATGATTCTGTCCCTAATATAATACCAAGCACTATATAATAATTTTTTCCTGATTGATTTAAATTAATGTGTTTGTCATGTGATAAGGTTCATAGTAAAGAACCTCATGGGCCACACTTTTATCATATGTGAAGAAGGAAGGTTTCTTCTAGTACCTAGCTAGTGACACAACTTGAACAAGAGGGGTAGCGCTTGAAAGAGCACAACAATAAAACGTTGTGAGGAAAAGAAAAAGAAAGAAAAGGAAAAAGGGAGAAAAAAAAAAGATTCTTCTAGACAGTTTAGGGCCCACCTCTTTTGCTGCCTTTTGGAGGCCTTCTTACCTTTACATTTGTCAATCATTAACTTCCACGACCCAACAATCCCAGCACCATATCCTAAAAAGAGAGTAATTACCCTCTTCCTAAATTGTAATGCCTGGATTTCGAGATGGATCTTCCAAAAAGTACTATATTAATTAGTGTGAGAAGATTAGTTATCTAAAGTATAATAAAAAGTAGGAATAATTAGATATATGCCACTATGAAAAATTAATAATTAGAGATATACTACTCCTAAATTGTAAATTAGTTTTATACCACCATAAAATGGTTAAATTAGTTTTATGCACTATTAAAAATTGATAATTAGAGATATGCCACTCTTAAATTGTTATGCAACCATAAAATGGTTAAAATTAGTTTTATGCCAATATTTTTGGTCAAAATTAGATATATGGCACTCAAATTAGAGAAATATCACTCTAACTTTTAAAAAAATGTCCAAAATATCCTCTGATTAACAAATGAAAATAATTTTATTGACTTGTATTAAATTTTAAATTTCAATTTTGAAATTTCACACTTACAAATTTCAAATTTCGAATTTTAAAAAAATTTGAACTTTCAAATTCAAAATTTTTTCTTTAAAAATTTTCCGAAAATTTGAAAAAAATTTCGAATTTTAAATTTCAAAATATTTGATTTTAATATTTGAAATATTGAATTTAAAATTTTTAAAATTCAACTTTTGAGATTTTAAGTTTTCATAGTTTTGAAAATTTATTTCTTTTGTTGGTGGTATAATATCACTTATTTACTTAACCGTGATATATTTCTAATTTTCATGTTTTACATTGACATATTTCTAATATTATTATTTTATAATGGCATATTTAAAAGGGTATAATGGTCAAATTAATTATCCGGTGGGATAAATCTAATTGTATCATTTAGTGATGCAATGAAAATAATTTATCATCTTGTGATGGCAATTCTCTGATTTTTTATTTTTACAGTGGCATGACCGTAAAATTTATCAATAATGATACTTGAATTTACTTGGACCAATTTTCACCAACAAATTTCATTGACCAAGTTTCATTATATTAATTTCAACTGAGCCTGATATGTATTTCTGTTTGGGGACAATAATTTTCCGGGGGAGAGTTTCATATTTTTTTCGAGTTGCCAATATGTTAGTGCAAACATAGAGTGTGTCAGTGTGTGTGTGAGGGTAATACAAGCAATGCAATGTGCACTTGTTCAGAGTTGTTCAGTCTCAGGAAAACACACACCATACTAATACTGTTACTGTACTGCAGTGAATACTTCATTTCAACTTAAAATTGCTTAATCAGATGAAAAGGAAAGAACAAAAAAAAATCTGTTTATCAGAATGCACCGCCCCTTCCGAGATGGGCTCTCTTTAACATATTTTCACATCAAGACCATGCATGTCAAAACTGATGATGCCACTTCCTTGCAACTAAGAAAATAGTATACATGTGGTTTTTTCCTCGAAAAACATTTGAGTGATTGTGATATCTCTGTTTGCCGAAAGATGCATGACTTATTCTTCTCTCCTCTCTATTTATTACATATGCTCATCTCCACACGGCCATAGGCGTTTTGTTCTTAATATCTCACAAGTAGAAACTCAAAAGCAACACCAGAAAATGTCAGTGGATCTGCGCCCTCAATTGATGTAATTTTTGGTCAAATTGGCATTTCCTCTGTTTACATTTTGAAGTCTCCCTTAATTAATTAGAACACTATATTTGTATTCTCTGGAAACCAAAACTGAAATATCTTAGGAGTAGTTCTAATAGATTATCTTTTCATTGGGCTCCAACAAATCTTAAACTTTGACAATTTGACATTGAAATTATTTCTCTGGTTTGAACCAACACATAATATTGAGGTCTTAATTTTTACTTTCACGAATCACAAAGGAGTTGAAAGCAGAGTAGAGATAATCATAAAAAAATTGGACACGGAGTAGCTAGATTATACAGTTATCATTATCATATGTTATATTATATTATTATATTATATTATATTATATGGGGAAGGGAAGGGGACAGCTCAGAAAAAAGAAGTTTCGGAAAGACTTGGTGGGAACTAATTTGCATGACTGGCGCTGATAAAAGACTGAAAGCGCCTCTTTTGTATGAATTTGCGAAAGGGAATTTGATACCTCATTCATTCTACGTAAAACCTCTCTCTCTTTTTCATTCACTCACTCACTCACTTGACACTTCTCTCCTCAGTCCTCTCTGTCTCACTCTCACGGTTAAAAATAGGAATTTTGAATGCGACGCACAGATTCCACGCCAGAGATTTTTGCATGTTTGTTTGCATACAGCAACACTAGATAGTTGGTTGAAACTATCAAAAGAGCACCTAAAATTGCAAACTTTATTCCCTCAAGTATTATTCCCGTCCCTGGATGCATAACTAAAAAAAGAAAATGAAAGCTTAGAAAAAGGAGCTCCTTTGCAATGATAAAGCTTCATTAACTACTATTTACAACATGAAGAGGAAACAAAGAAAAAATACAAATAATAATAAAATAAAAGAAAAATCTATGGAACAGAAGTCATATAGACAATCAAAATATAAAAACAAAAGTTCATGGGGAGAAACTATTACAATAAGCATCCTACCTTATTTCAAGAATCATCAATTGGACACTAATGAAATATTTAAAAAAAAAATTTCTGTTATAATTAAGAGTTTCTCTGAAAAAAAAATATTGTAACAATAGTAACAGTAATATTTATAAATATGTATTTCTTTTCCAGGAATTATTCATGTACCGTATTCCGGAAATTTGGAAAATTAAACTAATTAAAGATGTCCGAAGGAGGAAGAAACTCTTTGAAATTCCTTGCTGTACATGTCAGAATTGGTCTGGAATTGCTGGTTTTGGTACTGGTACCAAGGATTCAATCCAGAAATGGAGAATTGGGTCTCTTCCTTGAGACCTCCACAAAACCCAAATTGGCCTTGGCCATGGTTCTGGCCTTGGCTTTGACCTAGGGCAAGGTTTTGGGTTTGCAAGACGGATGAAACAGGCATCAACCCGTTGAGGTACTCAGACCACTTCAAGTCTTCCTGCACCCCCTCCACTCCAATTTGGGCGACATCCTTATTCGGTACCATGTCGGACCAGGGAAATATCGCATTTTCATACTCCATTGTGTTACTGTTGCTTGTGCTGCTATTATCCAGATAACTGAAATCCAAGGGGAGATTGGAGGCAACGTTGGACTTGAACAAATTGGGGCCAAGAATCGAGCTGAATTCAGAGGGGTTTTGGCTTTGCCAGAGAGGTGTGTGGCGGCCGGGGTTGAGACATTCGGAAGAGAAGCCGCTGGGGTTGTGATTGTGAAGGGGGAGCCTGTCCAGGTGAGCAGGCGTAGCTGGGTCGGGGACTGAGATGAGGGGATGCAAATTGGGGAGAGGGGGTTCGGCGAGGTCTAATTCAGTGCTGCAGATGGAAGCGGAGACCCTATCGCTAGAGGAGGGGAGTTTAACGTCTCGGTCAGCTTTGTCTCTGTCGTCGGTAGTAGCAGTGGCGGTGGAAGTTTCGGCTTCTGAAAGGGGCTTGTGGGTATTGGGGTCAATGCCTCTCTGCCGGAGCTTCTTTTTGATGCAAGAGTTCCACAAGTTCTTAATCTCATTGTCGGTTCTGCCGGGCAGCTGGGCGGCAATCTGGGACCATCTGCAACGAAGTAATTAATTTTATAAGAAATGAGGATTCATTAATTAAAGAGAGAGAGAGAGAGAGAACTGAGTTGTAAGTAGTAAAAAGAGTTGTTGTTGAATGTGAAGAATAAAATATTGAAGCAGGAGGTGTACTTATTGCCGAGGACGGCATGGATCTCAATGATGAGGTTTTCTTCATCATGGGAGAAGGAGCCGCGCTTGAGGTCGGGCCGCAGGTAGTTTATCCACCGCAGCCGGCAGCTCTTGCCGCACCGCTGCAGGCCTGCAAGCCAAGCAGAGAAATTGCATTTGAGCAGGAATTAATCACATTATTATGTGTGTATCTGTATATGCATGGCATGCATATTGATTGTTGTCTAATTGGGAATTGAATTGAAATGAAGGGAATGAATACCAGCAAGTTTAGGGACGGAGCTCCAACAACCGTGACCGTACTTGGTGATGTGCTTGAGCAGCTTCTCATCTTCCTCCGGGGACCACAGCCCCTTGCGCAGTTTCTGCTTGTAGCAGCAAGAGTGCCTCCCCATGGAGCACGAACGACAGCTTCTGCTAGCTTCTCCTAATTATTTACTGAGCTTCTCCTTCTCCTATATATGACGCAGCGCAAGTAAAAAATGAATGCCTTTTACTTACTTCTTCCCTCTCCACTCTGCCTTCTTTGTCTTAATTAATAATTACTTAAGAGAAAAACACAGGCAGAGAGAACTAAAGAAGCAGAGAGAGGGAGGGGATTGAAGAAGAAAGAGAGAGAGAGAGAGAGAAATGAGCTGCTAATTAGTAAAGAAAGGAAAGAAAGAAATGAGCTTCTAACTAGGAAGGAAAGAGAGGTGCTGTGCTGGGTGGGTCTATATGACCGACCCCAAGGCCAAGGGCACACCTTATGATTTAAGACACGTCCTAATCACACATTACCATTTACCATTTCCCTAACAATTAATTAATATATTACCACATTCATTCATTTTGTTATTTCTCTTGCTTTATATATATATATATATATATATATATATATATATATATATCATGCATGCATGTATCTTCCTTAATTTCTCTAATCCTACTTGTTGGAATTTACGGAGATATTTCAACATTCCAGCGGCCCGCTGAAGGGTCCAGCGACCCGCTGGGTCGCGGAATCAGAAAAGCGTCTGTTCGGTTCTGTAACTGACAGAGGCTATATAATCTCAGATCTAAGGGTTCTGTTACTTGGAGGTCTTGTCTATTCCGTCCCCAAAGGTCCAGAACCCTAGAGAGAGATCTGAGAGAGAGAGGGAGCCTTCTCCTCCCTTGCTTGATGGATTTCCAAGCATGAATGAGAAGCACGGCATGTCGGGCATTTGGAATCGTGGATGGTGGCGCTAGGCCCTAACTTGAGGTCGTAGTGCATCGGCCGCATACGGTGAGAGACAGAGGCTGTGCGCAGCGGTTGCGTGGCGGCGATGGCTTGCGGTATCGCCTACGAGATCGAAGTCTGGTATATTCGATTCTTCCGCAAACGGTAATCTAATCCCTATTAGATTTACATTATTCATGATAGGTTTGTAGTAGAGGTCCTACCTACCCAAACTTTCATTGGTATCAGAGCCATTACGGCTTCCTTCCGTAGGAATTGGTACCGCTGAGTATAACCACCATTGTTGTGACTATTTTGTCCTTATGAAACCCTAGATCCATGACTGATTGGTTTTCGCACATTTCTCTCCTTGAGAGATGATGAGAACTGTTGCAAACCATTGTTTCCAGTCTGGTTCGGGTTAGGACATGGTTACTGGTCGAGAAATCGATTCTGAGGCACTCCTTGATAGAGATACCAGAATCAGGGTTTCAGCACGTGAAACCTGCGGATCGCTGGCAGGGCTAGCGGGCCGCAGAAATTTCAGCACGTGAAACCTGCGGGTCGCTGGCAGGGCTAGCGGGCCGCAGAAATCTCAGCTGACAGAAGACCAAGGGTTATTCTGTATGGTTATCAGTCAGACCGCTGGCAGGACCTGCGGGTCGCCTGAAAAGAACCTGAGACCAGTATAATGTTGTCTGTCAAGTCTCAGTAGGCCGCTGGAAAGCCAAGCTGGCCGCTGAGAGTTTAAGCGGGTCGCTGAACGGATCTGCGGGCCGCTGAACCTGAGTTTGACAGAAACTAATATATGATGTTACAACAATGACTTGATCTGACCAACTTTGAACATACTTATATGTCCAAAATGGTGTATGAGATTATCTGGACGATAGTCTCATGGTATATACCCTTCATTAGGTGCATATTTGCATTGTGGGTGATTGATGGTATATGTGGTACCGTCTCACCATTGTGATTGCATGCATGGCACAATTGGGTGCCGGTTAGCACTGTGTGGTAGCACACGAAGGGTGAATTTGGTATGTAGACTATGGTGTCTCATCCAATTTCTGTGTCTTGCGCCAACCGAGTCGATTGGGAGGTGGTGCACTTAGTATATGAGACAGGATTGGTGGCCCTGGTTGTCATCTTTCGGTTATCGTTGCTAGGTTTGCATTATTTCTTGGATTGATTCAAGGGGTTGTGCGGTGAGACTAACTGTGAAGTGCTAACTTATGTGCTTGTCACTATGTATGGCATTGGCTTACAAAAGTCATCACTGATTATAGAAGTTATTGATGGATGTATATTGCTGGGCATTATAGTATCTCATTATCTTATAGAGAATCAGGATAGACTCGAGACCATCACATCTAATGAGAAATCCCAAAAGAAATTGTGAAAAATTAGAAACAAATTGAGTAAGGGTAGTGTAGCGGGCCGCTTGTTTTGGTAGCGGACCGCTAGCGAGCATTGACCTGCAAAAATTCCACTCGCATTTTGTTGCTGAGTAGAATTTGTTGTTTCTTGTATTAGTTACAACTTAACTTAATCTCTAATGATAGTATTGATAATTATTGATTATGTTAAATTGCAAGCTCAATAAATTTTTGACAAGTATAAGAAGCGCCTTTGGGGCTGCATCTTGACATGAGGTCAAATAAATTTTGAGTTGCATAAAGAGAGTCATAAGTTGACGTTTGAGCAATAAGTGTTAGAGTTAACTTGCTTGCTTTCTAATTGGTGAGAGCATGTACAAGCAAACTTCACTGTCTTGTGTCGTTCGTTTCTTAACGAATGTTGCTCAAATTGGTCAAGCTTGATGACATAGTCAAGTAATTGAATAAATACTAAGAGATTATTGTTGTGGACTTGATATACAAGAAGTTATGTTTCTAAATATGGATAAAGTACTAAAATTACAAATTGCTTGAGTGTTACTACCTTGATGTTGGTGATGTAACATAGCATTTGAATTGTCATAAATATGAAGTAAAGTGATCTATATGTGAGAATCAATGCAATGGTGCAGTCCAGGGGATTGGCACATGCAGATTTGTTGTTCCTAGAGGGGGATACAAATGATTGCTCCATGATACTTTAAGACACTTCAAACCTTGACAATAACTAGTACTTGTGAAATTTTCTTTTGGTGTTGGATTTCATAATTGAGTATGTGGATGGTACTCATTTTAGTACCAAAACATTATGGTTTGTGGTGCTAATTAAGTAAGTTTTCTTTCTATGCATTTTCTTTGTGTTTTACATAATCTCATGAGTTGTGATTATTTGGCATGCTAACTATGCAAGTTGAGGTTAAATGACTGGGATTGACTTTTAGGTCATAATTACCAATCTATTCCAACTTGAAACATAGTAAGCAATAAGTGAGAACTTGAATACCTGTTGAAAAGTGATTCAAGTTATGGAGAATAAATATGATCAATGCACTAAGCTTTTGGTTCTTATCACATTTATGACTAGGTCCAATTCAGTCATAAAAGTGTGAAATCCCTTAAAACGAGTCGCAGTCATTTGGACTTGCTGTACGAGTTAATTAGTTGTGATAAGATTGAAATAGTTCGATGATTCACTATTTCTCACATCGAGCGACAAATTGTGTTGCATGATGATAAAAAAGTACCATTATGCATATGGTTCTTACAAAAGCTAAGTCGCAGCTGATGTGTTCTGCAAAACTGGTTATGTATGCAGTTTGCATCGATAAATACACATCACAAAGAGAATTTCCAAATGTGGAATTTCTATTTGAGTGTACAAGCGGGCCGTTGGCTAGGCTAGCGGGTCGCTTTCATTGAACAGCAAGTTGATCGCTGGAACGCCATGCAGGTCGCTTGATTGTTGTGCGGACCGCTAGGGTGCTAAGCGGACCGCTGGCATTCAGTCTGAGGCAGACTGAAATCTCCATTTTATTTTATGGTTTGAACTATGTGTTTCTAGAGATTCCTAGGAGGATTCTCATATAACCATAGGTTCAGTTGCATGTCTGATTGTACCTTCTTATAGATTTCAAGAAAATTTATTGGAGAAGAACCATAATTATGCCATTTTGTTGAATCACTTGATTCCTTGAGGAGTGAAGATTTATAAATAACTTATAGTTTCTTATGCAAGCTACTTCAGTTATTATGAACTTGATTCGGATGCTGAGGAAAAGAGGGGGAAATGAAATAGGTTCTTCCTCAACATTCTCGCATAAGTTCAATGAAGTTAAGCTTAGGAAAAGATACTATAGAGTTTAAATCTCACTTTGAGCAATTTAGACACATATGCCCTAATATTCGATTTTTAAAATTGAGAGTTAGGAGGAGTGTTTGCTCAAAAAGGCAATGTAGAAATAAAATTGATGTTGAGGTCAATTTAAGTTTCATTGCTAAAGGAATTTATTTGATGATGAAATATGAGATAGTGTAAATAAAGAAAGATTATTGCATGACTTGTATGATTTATAATATAGGGAGTACTTCAAGAGCAGTGGCTCCGGTATAGTCCGTTTGAAGTGATACACCAGAATAGAGGGAGTCTAGTGTAAGGAAACTCTCTTATTGGAGATGAGTTTGCCTATGCCTATCTCATTCTAAGCAATAGATATGATTATGTTGAAACTATTCTAGACATATAACAGTTTTAGACAAGGATCACTTCACTGATTGAGCAGTGGAAAACTAAAAGCACAAGATGTGCATACTTAGTTGATCCATGGCTGAGAGTGCACGCTTAGCCAATTTATTAGTTGTCTAAAATATATGTTACATGGTTCAAGAATAAGTTGTCAAATAATCATTGCACATATAGTGCACTATTAGCTTGAAGAATAGATATATAACTTCTTTATCTTTGGGTGTTGAATCCCCTATGCTTAAATCTAGATAAGTCTGAAAAGAAAGATAGTAATCTGTATGATGATAGGGTTCACTTAGTACTACTAGATGTTGTGCAATGTGGCACATTGATGTTATAAAGTGTGTTTGGAGCTATTCTTAGCTGACCGCTAACTGGGCTAGCGGATCGCTGACGAAGAATGACCTGGCAGGTCGCTAGCTGGGCTAGCGGACCGCTTGGATTAGAATCTGAATAGACGACTGTCTATTTCAGATTGCTCCTTAGATATACCCCTTATAATAACCATTCTTCTCTCTTCTACTATGAGAATAGAGAGTAGAACTAGGTTTGAGAGGGAGGCTATTCCATTGCTTGGAGCAATTGGAAGACACACATATTTAATTGCATTCCAAGAGTAGTACAAACAGTGAAATGAGTTCCTAAGTAAATTGAGGTTTCTTGAGAGAAGTGCTGAATGTAGCTATGCCTTCATAATTCAATGTATCTGACCAGGGGTCAAATATTATTGATGAAGAGGAAGCTCAACTGGCATCAGACTCTCAGCTGCATAATCTAAGCGGACCGCTTGCTGGGCTAGCGGATCACTTAGACTAAGATGACTTCCAATACAAGTCCTCTGTCAGTTCTGAATGCAGCGGACCGCTGGGAAGCCTAGCGGACCGCTGAGAGTTTAAGCGAGTCGCTGAACGTATCAGCGGACCGTTGGAACTGAGTCAGACTTGTAAGAAGTTACAAAACCTTATTTGTAATGTGTTGATTAACCATTACATTTATCTCCTAGTTGGTTGCATGGTGCAACAGGACTAGTTCAAGCAACAAGAGAGGCTTGCTTGGTTTCTATGCATGTGACAATAGAAATGAGATATTAGGACTCATGAGCTTCTATATTGAGTTAGGAGCATAGTAGACTAGTGCATGAGGCACATTCTACTTGTAACCCTATTGCAGATTATAAAGTTAGGTCACTCTAGCAAGGCTATGAGTTTGACATATGTTATAAGCCAATTACAATACCTATTTGCGAAAGCATATAGAGTTTGATATATCTGAAAGAAAGTATGATAAATAACATGCCAAGTATACTTTGATGATAAAGTTTGCTTGATTACAATTGTTTCTCATGAAACAAATTATTTGCTCTCTCATTTGGGAGATTGAGTAAATATGATACTCTCTCATTGTGGAGATTGAGTTTTGACTATCTTATAGAGGAGATGGAGTCAAAAGCATGTTTTGATTTTCATACTAGCTCTCTCATTTATGAGATAGAGCACATTGACATAACTGATGCTTATGTCAAGAGGGAGTTTGGTTGAGATAGTCCTTGAAACAATTGGTAGTTGTTGTGACTTCAGGGAGGTCGATAACAACTCATTGTTTATGTATAGCTCTAGTAGCATACTGTGGGGTAATGGACTAAACCAAACAGATTCAGATATATGGAGACACGATAGCACTGAGGGAGTTGATCTGATATTGAGTGGATTCCTATATGGAACAGTTCATAACACCCTAATGATCTGTTTCAGGATACTCAGAATTCTCTGATAGTTCAGAGAGATGTCAAATGAATTATTTCATTTGGAGATGGTCTATAAGACAATCAGATCCTCATAGTTATATATACTTGAACTTGGATAGTGAACATTGAGTTTATTATTAATCAAGTACATGTTAGCACTTATGGTAGTGTGTCATTGAACTTTAGATTGTCTCGCTCACACGAGCAATCGCCTCTAATGCCTGGGGCATGTAGAGATGAGACTAGATTGAGCTATGTGCGCTTAGTCAGGGACTAAGGAGCCATCTGGGATGGACGAAGCTCATTGTCGCTTCAGTCTGGGACTGAAATGAGGCTTGTCTTCTTTTAGGCGATCCGATATGATTGTGCCCCAAACAATCATGTAGTTCAATATAAGCCGAGGTGAGAATCTCCTTAGAACTCGGGGAGTGTCTAGGTGGAGAATCTCAGGATTAGTTGCAATAAGAAGTGGTCTAGACCATAGACACTTGATTTGCAAACTGAATCTAGACTCGTACAATGAATGTGAGCACACGTCTGTTTAGCAGATAATTCATTGTAACATGTGCTCATACCACATGTGCTTGGCGACTTATGGAAGTGGGTTGAGTGGTTCCAGGACCAAGACCGTATGACTCCCCATATGTGAGTTCCATGAATACGTACCCTTTGACTTTTGACTATGTCATGAAAAATGGAGTCAGGGCTGCTACTTTGGTGTGTACCCTATGGTGATGTATATTCCGCCTGTCGGGGCATTGCTGGGCAAGCGACTGATTTCGTTTTGAGTCTCATGAGTCAAAAGGAAGATTCGATTCGTCCTGCACAAACGATAGATCTGTTGGTGTTCAGAGCTCACCAAACTCGTCATATGGACTGAGGTTGGGAACATACAGCAGACTAAGACTGAGACGGAAAAGACATGTATTATTGAGCGGTCAATAATGTCTGATCTAGTGCGGATTTGAATGATTCTAAGGTACTAGTGTACACATTTATATAACTGTTTTTATAAAAGGGTAGATGCTCTCTCGCTGGCTTTGAATTTATTCAAAGTGAGGCTTTTGAGCTCCCGCATGGACAGGTGTATGCGCTGGTCGCACGTTCCATTTGCCGTATGAGTGACATGCTGTGTGAAACTTCTCCGAGAGGGAGATGTTGGAATTTACGGAGATATTTCAACATTCCAGCGGCCTGCTGAAGGGTCCAGCGACCCGCTGGGTCGCGGAATCAGAAAAGCGTCTGTTCGGTTCTGTAACTGACAGAGGCTATATAATCTCAGATCTAAGGGTTCTGTTACTTGGAGGTCTTGTCTATTCCGTCCCCAAAGGTCCAGAACCCTAGAGAGAGATCTGAGAGAGAGAGGGAGCCTTCTCCTCCCTTGCTTGATGGATTTCCAAGCATGAATGAGAAGCACGGCATGTCGGGCACTTGGAATCGTGGATGGTGGCGCTAGGCCCTAACTTGAGGTCGTAGTGCATCGGCCGCATACGGTGAGAGACAGAGGCTGTGCGCAGCGGTTGCGTGGCGGCGATGGCTTGCGGTATCGCCTACGAGATCGAAGTCTGGTATATTCGATTCTTCCGCAAACGGTAATCTAATGCCTATTAGATTTACATTATTCATGATAGGTTTGTAGTAGAGGTCCTACCTACCCAAACCTTCACTACTATATTTATATCGATCGATCAGTCTACTGCAGGGGACAGCGGATCAGGATATATTAGCTAGAGAGAACAGAAGGACAGAACAGAAGAGAACATATATAATAGAACACAGGTAATTGTTTATTTACTCATATATGGTTATGGAAGGGGACGGGCAGGGCAGCAGGTTACTCACACAAATTAAGTCAAGTAAACAGTAGTCGCCATTTAATTAATTATTATAATTTGAGCACAAAACAGAACAGTCAATGCTTTAGGAAGGCGGCTGAGTAAGTTTACTTTTACTGCATGCTAAATAGTAATTAAATCATAGTCCTAATCCAAATATATATGTACATCCGGCCTTCCTTTGCTTTTGCTATGCTAGGACCACTGCAACCCCAACCCCACCCTATTTCATTTCTTCCAATCCTCTCCCTTGTTATCTCCATCCATCACTCATATGATATATAACTAGCACATTCTTGTTTTTGTCATTAATTAATTGTATCGACCAGCAGCCCAAATATATATTAGAAAAAGGCTGTTCAAGTTAATATTTACAAAATATGACATTATATATAGATGCGCGCGCACACACACATATATATATCTTGCCGTCAAGGCATGCATGGTGATGGTATCATTGACTATATGGGCAAGTACCATAGAAGAACTGCCCGTGCAAAATAATTGCATGGTTGCCAGCATACCATAACAGTACAAACTGCATATATGCTCTTTCTTCAATCTTCCAATTCTATCCTCTCTGCTGGGCTGCTGGCTGCTCTCTCTCTCTCTGCTTATTTAATGTATTCACAGTAAATATTATATTTAGTACACACTAGGGGTGAGTAAAAAGCTCGTAACTCGTGAGTTACTCGAACTCGACTCGTAAAAAGCTCAGTTATAACTCGAGCTAAAAAAACTCGAGTTGGTATAACTCGAGTTGAACCAACTCGGTTAATCAACGAGTCGAGTTTGAGTTAGGCTCAACTCAACTCGTTGACTCGTGAGCTGACTCGTAACGTAATAAATTTAAATTTTTTGAAGGTTATCAACATGATCTATGAGTGTTAATATTGAGTTTCAAGTCATATTTTGCTTCAAATCAATGGAAAAGAATAAAATTGATAATAAATTTTATTTTTTATATTATTGTATATAGTAATTACTTTAATTTTGAAATAATATATAAATTAAAAAATGAAAATTTGAAGTAGACATATTCATGTCAAGTTGGCTCGTGACTCGTGAGTCAACTCGAGTTAGAGATGAGTTGAGTTTGAGCTAACTTAAAAAACTCGAAAGTATTTCCAACTCGAGTCGAGCTAACTCGAGTTATAGCCGAGTTGAGTTTGAGTTGACCCCAACTCGCTCGAACTCGGCTCGTATACAGCCCTAGTACACACACACACGTATATATATTCCTAGAGCTAGCTAATTAAGATGAGAGAGTAATTAAAAAAAGTAGCGTCGCAGATAAATTGAAGATGCATTGGCTTTTATATATGCGTTGGAGTGTATACACTATATGTATATATATATTCTCCTTTTGAACGGACGGATAGCCGGATAGCAGTGGCGGATTTAGAAAAAATATTTAGATGGGTCTGACAACCTCTGTTTAAGTCTTCAGCCCCCCTTTTGAGTGCTCCAATGGCAGAAAAAATTAGCTGGGGCTAAAGGTGGGCTCCAAGGGCTCGACGGCGTGAGGTGGGGCTCTAGCCCCACCCGCCCCGGTGGTAGATCCGCCCCTGCCGGATAGGAAGCTAGATATATATAGATCAAAGATAGATAAATTGAAACCTGATATATACTTGAGTACGTACGTACATATATACATGAATCGTTATCACCTTCTTAATTACCAATCTACCATACATGCATGTATCATTCTCTTCTTAATTAATTACCTGACCAATCAAATTCTACTCCATTAGCTAGTGGCTAACTGTCATATAATTAATGTTTCTAATTTATTTGCCAGTTCAAAATGCGCGATCCATCAACAACACCCCAGAAGTGATATTAAGCTCAAGTTTTAATTTGTAAAACCACTCATGCTATCTAGCTTAATTTTGATGCAGTCAGATATTAAATATTGGTGAATGCTGATTAGAACAGTGTTATTTTAATTAGCAGTCATCTATATATTTTATATATATCTGACTGCATCAAAATTAAGGATGAGTAGTTTTACAAAGCAAAATTTGAGGTTAATATCATGTCAATTAGAAAATAAATAAAAACAACTCAATACAGTAAGAATGTCGATTTATCATTGTTGAAGGCTTGAAGCTCCAACGTTCTGATCACTTGGCAATCCACTTGTCCTCTATGTAAATTTAACAAGCTAGATTTATGAATTGAACAAAATGAGTTAAATAACTTCATCCAGCAAGGCAGCAACGAGTCCCAACCATTATCTCGTAGGTCTTGCTAACGACTTTAATTAATTAGCTGCTGAAACCGACGCAATGAATTACGTACGTCCATAACAGCCCTGAGCAGAATTTATACACAAGTTAAATAGAAATTAAAATTATAAAGTGCATATTAAAATCATGTAAAACTTGACTACCTAGCTAGTAACTTAAATTACAAAAATTTGTTATTATATGGGAAAGACAGAGAGAGAAGGGGCCAGATAGAATTCACAAGATTCCAAGCGAGAAGATAATTGAAATTTGAAAGATTATTACCTATGGGCAAGTGCAAATATATAAACGCCCGTTTTACTTCAATGATTAGACGGAAACAGTGGTTCTATGATTGGATGCCATGTGATCCTAATGTCAGCCTTGATTTCTTAATTAATTATCTATCAACCATAAAGTAAAGAGATGTGCATTATTATGGTTTGCAAAGACCAGCACTATTATGTTATAATTTAATATATGATTATGATAGAGAAGACACAGAGAGAGAGGCCATATATTGATATATATATACAGCCGATGGCAATTTAAGCAGATTCTCGTGGCCCTTTTTTTTTTCTTAATAGGGGGGGGGGGGGGGGGGCTGGGGCTAGCTCAGTCCATTTGCAACACTGCTCGGTGGCTTGGCGCGCTCAACCGAACGAGATTACATGTCATGTAATGTAATATGATGTGTTGTCATTCATTCATAATTTCATACATACATATCTACACATAATCGGTCTCTAGAGGAGTGGCCACAGAATGATAATAATATGCGATCAAAGTGGTGATTCCAAATTTCTCTGGGGGTCCACACGAGAAAAAGCCATCTTGCTTTCTCTTTGAACACTCAATTTCCATGCTGTTTCCAGCTTTTGTTCTGGACCCACCAACAATTAATTGCCCCTAAACTCTGACAAATCAGAAGCCAATCGAAGCCTCCAACAGTAACCAAAAAATGAACTAACAAAAAAAATGACGGTGATAGAAATTTCTGTTTTCGAATATTAACCAGCCAAATATTTAGCTCAGGTTCCTTCCCAACTATCAATTCTTCTATTAACACAAACCCTCATTTTTTAATATTCACCTTCTCCTAATTAATTAATTAACTATAATTCTACGGAAAAATATCTTATATATCCTTACAAATTTTAAAAATTACATATTTATCTCTCCAAATTGATTATACGAAATTATTATTTCACTCTATCTAGGTCCTCGCTCAATAGAGTGAAAACTAAGCAAAAACACAACATAGACAATTCAAAGTGTCTAAAGCTTTTTAGATGCAATCGAATAATAGCGTTAATCCTCTCTTGTAAAATTCGGGCTCATCATTCATTTTATCATACTTCTTAAATCTGTAATTTATGCCAAGTTCATGAACGTAGTTAATTTTGAATTGAAACTATTCATATTTCTAATTTTTTTTATACAAATCAAGTATTGCCATAAATCTGGAAAAAAAACTTTATTTAATTAATATATTAAGCATCATAATTTCGTATATCGAACCTAATTGCGGATATCCAATTAATATGTTAGTTTCATTGCTTAATTATATATCTATACATGTCTTCAAGTCTTTAATCTCCTTTCGGATACATTATATATAGAAACTGATATTCCTTGAAAGTTTCTGGTACATCTTGATTCGCTTTTTAGCTTAATTTATTGTTTAATTTATAAGATGCTATTATTTTATTTATTTTTTTGTAATTGCTTGTCTTAAATATTAGGAATAATTAGTTTAATGCCACTGTGAATATTTTCAATTTGAAAAATATCATTCTTAAATTGTTAATTAAATTTATGTCATTATAGAATTGCTAAAATTGGTTTTATGCCATATTTTCTCCAAAAAATGTTAAATCTAATATCAGGTTGAAAATAAACCGAGATATATTTGTACGTACATGTTTATTGTTATATAGATAAAGGACCAAAAAAAAATTTTTGTACAATTTAATTATTGTTTGTTGTTACATGAAGTGTCATTAATTTATTAAGCACATTGATTCCTCTATTTTAATGGAATGTCTTCATATATGTTAAACCTCACTTTTCATAGATGAATTTATTTTTACTATACATGCACACTGACCATCAAATATCAAATAGGTGGTCCGGTTTCATTAATTTCGATGGTTCAAGTGGTAAGAAAATAACATTTTCGTTCTAAACAGTTTTTTTTCTTGGATTAATTAAAGAAGTATATATATGAATTTTGTTATGGTGAGTTGCAACTCACGGATCCTCTATATGGTGAGTTACAAATCACGGGAGGGTCCGTGAGTTACGATAAAAAATTCTAAATCTAGTTCAAAATAACCGATTCAAACTGTTTAATATGATTTCTCTATTGAAATCTCCATATAGACCAAATTTTATATATATTTTTTAAAATTTTTAACTATTTTTTTTTGTTTTTTAAAAAACTACTGTTTTTGAACAGTTTATAACTAATTAGATTAATGATTTTCTAAAAAAAAAAAAACTTATAAATTTTGAAAAAATATAAAATTTGATCTACATGAAGATTTCAATAGGGAAATCATATTGGACTGTTTGGATCGGTCATTTTGAACTAAATTTAGGAGTTTTGATCGCAACTCACAGACCCTTTTGTGAATTGCAACTCACCATAAAAAACTCTCTCTATATATGCCATTCTGAGCAAATGTATTGTTCTCCTGTCAATCCATGTGACGATGAAATATTAAATTTTCGTTAATTTGAGGATGAAAGAAACAAATATTCCAAGCAAGGTATTAATTCATAGAATCCCGACAGACAAGCACCGAAAAAAAAATAAAAAGAAGATAATGAATAGGCCATTTCCCCTTCTATTTTTTGTCACCTTGTGGCCGCATAATAATTTCTAGACCACCATTTCTTGACCTTATCAATTGTCCCGACTGTACAATTTAACTAATACCAAAATTTGGCCTTAAGATATAAAATATACACAAGATACCTTGCTTTCCGAGGACTTTTATATTTGGTTAATCATATGTGAGCACATGGCCTTGTAATAAAGTCAGACAAAAAAAAAAATAATGCCATTTTACTAATCTTGCATGCAAGATATATATATAAGACATATAAAACTAGATATGCCATGATATGGTGCATGATAATCGTAACTAGCTTGCATGGATGCCACTATCATTCATGATCCCTTTTATAGACTTTGTTTCATTCAGCCGGAAAAAGAAATGTATGCAACCCAGAAAGTATGTTATACCGTCCCTACGTACGTCTGGTGTTCATACAACTGGAGAGGATCGAACAGCTCATCTTGTACTAGTAATGAACCAATCCAGTGTATCAGTAGTGTGGTGGCTGTGGATTGGTTATTAGCATAGAGGCAATAATAGATTTATTTATTTATTTATTATATAACTATGGCTGTGTTTGTAAACGGAATAATTCAATACAACACAATTCAATTACACAAGTTTCTTCTTCTCTATTTTTCAGTAATTTAAATAGCGCCGCTATGAACCGCAATAGCCCCGCTATAGCGGTACGACTTAGTAGACCGTTACGGTACTAAACTAAAAGTGCCGCTATAGCTGTATTCATTGGTATATAGTAATATTACTTAAAATATATTTATTTTTGGTCTTTTATTTCTTATGGTGGCTATAATTAATGGTAAAAATTAGCAAAATATAGATGCATTATAATGGTATTTTAGAGAAATATAGTGACAATTTATTACTTGCTAGTATAGAATCAATATTACAAACATATCTTTGGCATATAAACTCTGACTTACTTGATATAATATTAAAAACTATGAGATTTGTCTATTGTAATAATGAATTGTAAAGTGTATGTGTTAAATTTAACAATCATAACATGCATATAATATAATATGATATTTAATTTTTAATTAAAAATATGTATATGATATAATAAATAAGTACATTTGTACATGCTCGTTATGATCCTATAACGGCCGCTAAATGACCGCTACCGGTTATACACTATGACATGAGGTTGTCCGCTACCAACCCGCTATCTGCTATTTAAATCTTTGCTATTTTCTCTCTATCTCTATTTCACCTCTTTGATTACTTTGCATATCATGGTATTAGAGCATCTATAGACTAACACAAATCGCAACATGGTAGCTCCTGCTTTCACTTTTACCCCTCTCTCAACCCTTCTTCCTTTACTGATTCCATAGTTATCCTTAACCTCCCTATCTCCACAAAATTGACTAGCACGAACTTTCTTGCTTGATAATCTCAGATTATTCCTCTTCTTCATGGCTATGATTTATACAAATACGTTGATCCTCCTTCTCAATTTGCCCTATTATTAAATCGGATAAAACAACACGGGTCAATCTAGCTTACTTACAATGGCGCAAGAAAGACCATCTGCTCGTTGGTTAGTTGCGGTCTTCTCTGTCAGAGCCTCACACTACGGGAAAAAGGACCTTCTGTAACGGCACTTCTGTAACGGTTATTGAAATAACCGTTACAGAATAGTGAGGCATTAGGCGGGAAAATAGGCGCCACAAATCTGTAACGGTTATTATGAAACAACCGTAATAACATTTCCGTCATGGTCAGGGAAAAAAATACATCAACCTTCTGTAACGGTTGTTGGATAATAACCGTTACAGATTTATTATATTCTGTAACGGTTATTATCCAACAACCGTTACAGAATATTATAATTTCATTTTTTTTATTATAAACATTATCTGTATCGGTTATTACCTAATAACCGTTACAGAAGCCAATCTTCTGTAATAAGTCTTCTGTAACGGTTTGTTTAAATAACCGTTACAGAAAGGTTATGTATTTAGGTTAAGTCTTCCCAGCCGCATTCCTTTCTCTCTTCTTTTCATTTTATTCAAAGAAATACCTCTCTTATCCCTTCTGTTTCACTCCAAAAAATAGCAAAAAATTTATAAAAATTCTGAAAAAAAGAGAACAAAAAGGAGAGCAGATTTGAGGTAAAAAAACAAAAAATTTGTATCGTATTTTTTCATATTTTTTCCTTATTTATTTCGGTTTTTTCATGAGAACGAGAGCAGATTCAACGGATCGATCGAAAGAACGAGAAGGAGAGCAGATTCAACGGATCGATCGAAAGAACGACAAGGAGAAGGAGAGCAGATTCAACGAATCGATCGAAAACTGGATAATTTTATATTTCTTCGGTACTTTCATAAACTCCTCTTTTTTCATATATATGCGATTTAGGGTTAACTGCTTTTTTTCCTTTTGCTTTTAAGTTGTAATTGACAAATAATTGAGCTTAATAATTGAGCTGAATTACGGTTGACAAACAATGCAATTTACATAGGCTGACAAACAATGCTATGGTCAATAGTGTCTGCCAATTGCATACCAGAGGTGTACATGAAGAAATTTTGTGTGTTAAGTTTTGAATTTCTCCTTGCATATGTATTATTGACCTCTGGTATGCGCATGAATCAAATTGCCTGTTGGCCACAAATGTCAAATGTCAATAGAAACCTTTCTACTAAAGAGCAATTTATATTGTTTCAAGCTTGATTCTGTATCTAAACATCACAAACATACATCTAAACATCACACAATTCTTGCCATTAACAGTATCTAAACATCACAAACATACAACAATAAATAACTGAGAAGGTAGAGGATGTGCCATTAACAGTATCTAAACATCACAAACATACAACAATAAATAACAGTATCTAAACATCACAAACATAAAAAAGGGCAGCATCTAGGTAGAGGATGTGTCATCAGTGGAGCCATTGCTCTTCTTTGCTGCTTCCTGCTTCTTTGCCAAATCCATGAAGGTTTTTTCCATGTCTGTTTTCAAGTCAGTGCAATTATTGAAAAAGTTAAATGTATATTTATGTAGAGCTATTCTCTAAACTAGGATTTATGTAGAGCTATTCTCTAAACTAGGATTTATGTATTCTCTAAACTAGGATTTATGTATTCTCTAAACTAGGATTTATGTAGGATTTAAACTATAGAAGTTATTTAGGGCTTTTGAACATATTGTCTAGAAAGAAGCTATTCTCTAAGCTATTTAGGACTTCTGCACATATTGTTACTAGAAAGAAATGTAGAGTTACCTTCTGTGGAGAATGACATCTTGCTGGGCTCCTCTGAGGGTGTCTTCATGAGTTCATCGACTGATTGGTCCTCAGTAGGAGTTGTATTGTCACTCTCTGTGTCAGTTTTTTCATCCTCATCAGTATCAGTCTCCTGAGAGCTTAGGTTGAACCCAGGGGGTACACTGGGCCCACTGGTGTGCCCTGGGCCCTCATGTTGAGCTCTGTGGCTCTCTTTCCTAGCCTGTTTCATCTCCTTCCTGAACTGTGCCTCAAGATCTTCTTGTACTCCTTTTCCTTTAGAAGTAGAGCTTGTAGGTTTGATTATCCTGGTGTCTCCAATGAGAACTCCTGTCTCCTTAGTTCTGCTTCCTCCCTTGGTTTGTGATCTAGTAATCATTGAGGGGATGACCTCATCTATCTTCCTTTTTTTTGCTTGAGTATTATTGGGGGTTGTGGTTTTTGCAGCCTTTTTCTTTGCTTTTCTCTTGCTCTGTCGCATGGTTGTAGTACTGCCAGAATCAACCCTATCAGGTGGATTGATACTTTGCAGTCTTGCCTCATCAGCAGGGGACCATTCAATCCTAGGCAAAGCTTTGATGTATTCATGACGTGGGTTTCTGATTTGTGGTTCCTCAACTACGTACTGAACACGAAGTAGGTCAATTTTTCCATTTCTTCTGTGTAATTCAAATGCACGAGAGGCTGGTATTCTATCCCTATGTTCAACCAATACTTCTACTCTAGCAAATCTGGCATCTATACCCATGTATGTTGGTGCATCAGCATGTAAAACTGTACCAAAAGGGAAAAAGATGTTTGCTCCATACCATGAGCACCATCCAAATGGAAGATCAGCAATTCTTACCCATAGCCTCACACTATCTGCTCTGGGGTCTAGTTCCCTTGGAGGATCAATGAGGATGGGAAATGGCCGCCTCATGTTGTTTCCATATGTGATTTCAATAGTGCCTTTTCTAAACATCTCATCGCGCCATTGCTCAGAGGGGCCGATGATGAGAAATCGGTTTTCTAGGAGTGTTGTCACTCTGTGTTGTCCTGCAGGGAGGCGTCTTCTCATCTCTATCATGACATCAAGCAAAGTTACACCTTCCATGGTTTGGATGACAATGGATTTGGTGATCTCTGCACTGGCCGGAGCAGTGATGTCGTCTTCATCAACTCTGATGGGATCAAGGTTTTCCATGGTTGGTTTTTGAGTAGAGAGATAGGAGGGAGAAGTGAGAAATTAGTTTGAAACTGAAAAGGCGTGGGGTTCTACAGTTTGGTCATTTATAGTAGAAATGAGTTTGAAACTGAAAATATGAAGAGTTGCGTCCTTTAATTTGAATTGTAATCATATGAAGAGTTGCGTGCTTTAATGAGTGTTCAGATAAGCATCTCTTGGAGTACTGGATTGAATTGTAACAGTATGCTGCATGTGTTATCTAATGTAAATTGGGTACCAATTTGGTACCAATTCGGCTAGCAAATTGGGCTAGCCAAATCAAAAAAAGCGAAACAAAAAAAAGGACCTTCTGTAACGGTTATTAAGGAATAACCGTTACAGAATATTATAATTTCATTTTTTTTTATTATAAACATTATCTGTAACGGTTATTAGAGAATAACCGTTACAGAAGAGTGGCTTCTGTAACGGTTATTAGAGAATAACCGTTACACATGTTCTCCAAAAAGCTGTACCAGATTTCCCTTGCATAATACTATAACGGTTATTAGATAATAACCGTTACTGGCTTCTGTAACGGTTATTAGAGAATAACCGTTACACATGTTCTCCAAAAAGCTATACCAGATTTCCCTTGCATAATACTATAACGGTTATTAGATAATAACCGTTACAGAAGATTGGCTACTGTAACGGTTATTGTCTAATAACCGTTATAGATCTGTAACGGTTATTAGACATTCTGTAACGGGGGCTACAGTAACGTTTCGTGTACCGTTACAGAAGTCTTTTATTAACCGTTACAGAAGCCAAAATTTCGCGTAGTGTCACATGGCCTAGGTGGTCTCCTGTACCACCTCATAAACGCTATGGACAATGCTTCATAGTACCTTTTCTACTTCTCCTCAAGCCCGCTTAATTGAACATTAGCAGCAACTTTAGGGAATTATAAAAGGGCATCCATGTGCTGATTACATTCAGAAAATTAAATCAATCGCTGATGAGCTGGTGTTCATCGGTTATCCCGTCTCTAATCAGGATATAGTGAACTATACTCTCCGTGGATTGGGCACGTATTTCAATCTTTTCATTCTCGTAGTGACTACGCACTCTGACCCTATCTCCCTCCTTGATCTCCATGGCTTGATGCTTACCAGTGAAAAGCACCTCAATGCTCAACACACTGTAGCCCATTCTCTTCCATCCACACTAGATCTAAATGCATCCTTTGAAACTATTAGGACCTGCAATCCAAACTCGAGACCTGTTAATGCCTTTGATCCCGCTACTAATTACTATTTCTTTAGACGTTGTCCGTAATTCAATCCTTGACATACTAACTGTTAGTTTAAACATTTTCTCTTAATTTGTCGATTTGTAAAACAATACTACCTCTCAACTAATCTTCTGTTGTTAGTGATTTATAGCTAAATTACTTAAAGAATTGATTAAAACAAGTGTGACATAAGTTTTAGAATTTCAAGAGACTGCATTGGACTAGTTAGAGTTAATAGTTTAGGTATAATTAAGCCCTAAATTAATCTCAATCAATTTGCTATTAAAATACTCATTTTTTCTATCTAGCGTCATACAATGCTATATGCCGTTACACAACGTTCAGAAAATTCGTTCATAAATTGTAAAATCTCTGTCAGGGTTGAGACAGCGTTACACAACGCTTAGTAACGTTATGCAACGTTGCATCTTTTTAAGAGAACCTGATAATCAGTTCTCTCTTCTTGTCAGAATGTTATGCAACGCTGGATAACGTTGCACAACATTCCCGCATTAATGTTGTGTAACGCTATACAGCGTTGGACAATGCTTGTCTGAGCCATGCTCCTCTACACTGCTCAAACAGCGTTGCTGCATGCATGACCATGTTCCATGCATACAACTGCAGGCAAGACAACCTCTTTAAATGCAAATCTGCAAGTTGCGTTTGCCAACGCTAAACAGCGTTGAGCAACGTCGCCGTTGTGTAACGACAGTCAGCGTCGTATGACGTTCTGACAATTTTGGTTGAGTCCGTCAGAGCTGCTTCCTCCTTACTTAGTTTTTCATTGTACAACACTCCCTGGCGTTATACAACGCTCCCTGACGTTACACAACGCTCTGACACATTCCAACGGAACCGTCGAGCATCTGCTTTAGCTGTTAGTTCAAACGTTGTGCAATGCCATATACAACGCACTGACAACTCACAACGGAATCGTTGGTTACCGTATAATTTTTCAACGGCTAGTTGATCGTTGTACAACGTTAGAGTAAAATTTTGACTGGTTTGGAGCTGTTGGCATCCCCTATTTATATTAGCCCTCTTGGGACTGTTTTGACACTTTTGAAACCTTGAAAATTCTATCCTTTTGGGCTCCAACCAGCTAGAATCATTTCTCTCTTGTGTTTGAGCATTCAATTTGTAAAATCATTGAAATTAGTGTGCTTAGACCAAACCCCTAGTTTGAATTGCTAGATTCTTTAGTGATTTGGTTAGAGTCTCAATTCAATTGAGAGTTTGTGATTGATTTATTCGAGTTAGGCCAATCCACCTTGAGTGTCATTGTGACAAGGTGATTCGGTTCAAAATTGTAGACACGTTCATTGTAGAATCGAACGGAACGCGCCTTTTTCGTGGTTGCGAAACTTTCGGAGATGTACGACTAAAGTTAGCCTTTCCTAGCGGGTCAGAACTCCGTAATACATCGCGTGTCATCTCTTTCTCTCTTCTCTTTATTTATTTGCATTGTGAATTGCTTGTGACTAGACCAAATTTGAATTGAACAAAAAATTGACCATACCGGTTTAGAAAACTGAAATTGTGCCTATTCACCCCCCTCTAGTCCTTTCTTTAGGGACAACAAAGTGGTATCAGAGCAGGGTTATATTTTGTCCATCTTGTTAGATAGATAACCTCGATTCATGGCCTCTAGGGTGATAGAAAAATCGGACAAGTTTGGTTCCACTTGCAAGAACTTCCGTTATTGGAAGAGATGTATTGTTGTATACCTCAACTTGATTGACCTTTGGGATGTAGTTCACAAGCCGTATACACTAATTGTGGATAGTGAAGGTAGCGAGACCCATACCTCTAAGACCATTATGACTAAAAATGACAATGCCGTGAATGTTTTGTTAAACTCGGTTCATGAGTCCATAGCGGCTATTTTTGGTAGTTCTACTTATGCACATGAAATGTGGGTTTCTCTCTTGAACCGTTATGAGGGAAATTCTCAAATCAAAAGCTCCCGTCAATTTGAATTGGAGTCTAGATTAGAAAATTTCCGCATAAGGGATGATGAACGCATCGAGGAAATGTATACCTAGTTTATACAATTGCTCGATAAATTCAACAACATAGGAGAACCCTATCTAATACTCGTGTGATAGGAAGATTGTTTAGGACTTTGGTGGACAAACCTCAATTCGACAACCTCATTTCGACTCTTGAGACACAACAAAGGTCGCACAAGAACCTCACACCGGAGATCATCTACACCCATTACCGGTGCGTGGAAGAGAAGCTCAAGCAACTTGGAGAATTGAAGTATGTGCCCAAAACCATAGCATTGTCGACTAGTGACAACAAAGCATCTCCCTCTAGGAACCGCCAAAATGACAATCATCAAGGAAGACACCGTCACTCAAGTGACAAGGCCAAAGGCATTTTCGACCTTGATGAGGACAAGCAAGGTGCCGTTCTCTCAAAGATGTTTCGAGCAATCATGAACTTTGAGGAAAAATTCAACAAAGAGAGGCTTGAAAATGATGAGAGGGCTCTTTGCTTTGCTTGTCAAAAGGAGGGTTACGCCATGTATTCTTGCTTCAAGCTCTTTCCTCACTTGAAGAAGGACAAGGAAGATGGTGGCAAGAGAAGGGGTAATGGTCGGTTCAAGTCCAAGAAGGGACACTACAAGAGCAAGAAAAATGGTGAAAAAGTCATGCAAGCCACTTGGGACAATGGTTCCGACTCACGCTCATCATCCCAATCCGATTCGGAGTTCGAGTGCGACTTTGACAATCTTGGTGTTGTGGCTCAAGTCAATGGTGTGGTGATGTCGGTAGATGACAACCTAGATGACTTGGTGAAGGAAGTCTTTAACGAGTTCAACTGGGATAACAACTATGTACATCCATTGAGCAAGGCTAGCATTAATGAAGCATCAATCTCTACATCAACCTCTATGCAAGTCCCAATGGCTATCTAAGAAGAGGTACCTACGGATGCTCTTGAAGTGCCTAAGGCTACCAATGAGGTACAATTAAACTTATCTCTTTATAGTGATAGTGATAGTGAGAATGACTTGTGCTTGGATGATGATACAAACTCACAATTTGATAGGTTGAATGATTATCTTGATGAGTCCCTTAAGACTATTACTAGTCAAAAAGGACAAATTAGACTGTTGACGACTAAGGTGTAAATGAAAACTCAAACATATCACGAGTCGATAGTGTTGAAAACGCACCCACACTTGAGGCTCAAGAACAAAGTTCACAAACCGTTGTGGAACAAGTTCAAGAACCTCAAACTTCTACCCTACGAAGGTCAACAAGGCCAGGTCGTCCACCTATAAGATACTTAGGCTTGCACGACGTTCTCGTCATGGAGAATGATGAGCCTTTAACCACTGATGACATGAGAAAGAAACATGACTCCAAGGAGGAATAGCTCAAAATCCATGGAATCCGAAATGCAATCCATGTATGACAACAAGGTATGAACCTTGGTTGATCTTTCCAACGGAGTAAAATCCGTTGAGAATAAATGGATCTTTAAGAGAAAGGTCGACATGGATGGCAACTTGACCATTTACAATACACGACTTGTAGCGAAAGATTACAAGAAAGTTCATGGTCTTGACTTTGAAGAAACCTTTTCGCCCGTCGTCATGTTCAAGTCAATTCGAATCATGTTAGCAATTGCAGCATTCTATGACTATGAGATATGGTAAATGGATGTCAAAACCGCTTTTCTAAATGACAACTTAGAAGAGGATGTGTACATGACACAACCCGAGTGTTTTGTGGATCCAAAGAATGCTAACAAGGTATGCAAGCTTCAAAGGTCCATTTATGGATTAAAGTAAGCATCAAGGAGTTGGAACAAACACTTTGATGAGGAAGTCAAGAAATTGAACTTTTCTCAAAGTGAGAAGGAACCTTGTGTCTGCAAGAGGTTTAGTGGGAGAGTGGTTATGTTTCTTATTCTATATGTTGATGATATACTCTTGATCGGGAATGACATCCCCGAGTTGAATGAAGTCAAGGATTCATTGAAGAAAGTGTTCTCAATGAAAGACTTGGGTGAAGCCACCTACATCTTAGAAATCAAGATCTATAGAGATAGATCAAAGAGGATGTTAGGTTTGAGCCAAGATGCATATATTGACAAGGTGTTGCAAAAACACAACATGGCTAATTCCAAGAAGGGATACTTGCCTATGTCACATGGCATTTTCTTGAGCAAGACTCAAGGACCGACAACTGATACAGATCGGGAATACATGAAGCGATTCAAGTATCCATCTGTGGTCGGATCAATCATGTATGCCATGCTATGCACTCGCCCCGATGTGGCACATCCGATTAGTATGACTAGTCGATACCAAGCCAACCCCGGCATGCCACACTGGACCGTAGTCAAGAATATCCTCAAGTATCTCAAGTGAACCAAGGATATCATTCTCGTATACGGTGGAGACCAATAGCTTGTTGTAACTGGTTACACCGATGCTAATTTTCAAACCGATCGAGATGACTCAAAATCACAGTCCGGCTTTATTTTTATGCTCAATGGTGGTGCCGTAAGTTGGAAAAGTTCCAAACAAGATACTACGGCCGATTCCGTTACTGAAAAAGAAAACTTAGTAGCTGGTGAAGCAGCAAAAGAAGCCGTATGGATCAAGGAGTTCTTGACCGAGCTAGAAATGGTTCCAAGCATCTCAGGTCCAATGAATATCTAATGCGACAACACGGGGGGCCAAAGCACAGTCCAAGGAGCCTAGGTTTCACCAGAAGACTAGGCACATTCTACGACGATTCCATCTCATTTGTCAGTTGGTCAATGACGGTTGGGTCAAGGTCAAGAATGTGGACGGTGATGCGAACACAGTGGACCCTCTGACAAAGCCTTCGTCTCGAGTCGCACATGAGTTTCATGTTGCATCCATGGGGATTAGGCGCATGCCTGATTGGCTTTGAGTTGTATCTTTTATTTTAGGCTTTTGTATGAGAATATATATTTTGGATATTACATTGAGTACTGTGCACTTGCTAGAAGTCACTGTTTATTGACTCTAGGTCAAATGGGAGATTGTCAGAGATATGTCCTATAAGCCAATCATATCTGGCTACTTCTGCGGTTTTATGTTATTGATGATTTTATATCATTTGTTCCTTGATTTATTTGTTGACAGATCATTCAAGCTGAGGATCTGAATTATAGATCTCTGTATTTCATTTATTAGTAAATGACAACAATAAATCTAAAGGGTCCATAATTTTGATAATTAACAAGAAACATTAATTATCAATAAGATTAGTATGCAAGTTAAGTGATGATTAAGTTCTATAAATCATAGATTAAGAGTAACCAACTAAATTGCATATTTTATGTTAATTGAACATAGTACAGGACATGACTCAACGAAATAAATATATGGATTGTGTTATGTGTCATTATTTATTTCTTTATGATTTTGATTCTAAGTTTGAGATGTTTATCATTTCCACATGAGGATAGGTTCAATAAATATCGTCTACCGCTGATTCTCGATAAGGCTGCTATACGGACGTTATTTATGTTATCTTGAATTATGCGGGAAAAAGCTAATCATCAAGAAAACCGTATGTCCCTCATTAATTAACTTAATGAGTGACGATATCTGTTTGGGTCCCTTGATGTAGATAGATTGTTGGCTAGTAACTGATCTAGATAAAAAACGTATACTCTGCAAGAATGACACATTCATATCTTGGATTATGATGAGTGGATTTTATAAGCATAATCAGGTACCATTTTGTCTCCAAACTGAACCAATTGCCTTGAGTTTACATAGTTTACATAGTTTAGATGAGTTTAGGTTAGTTTAATTAGAGTTTTTATGTCAAGAATGAGTTACTACCATAGTTTCTAATTTTATTGCAGATTATGGACAAAAAATGACTTGGATGAGTCTATAAAGATGAAGAGCTCGTTCTAAGCTTTCCAATGGATCTTGAATCACCTCAAACGGAGTTCGGATGAAGGAGATATACCCAAAATACTAACAGGCCGTAGTGCTGACATTTTCCTGCGACCCGCTGAAAGTCCCAGCGGCCCTCAGACCTGGAACTGCCAGATTTATCAGAATCGCCCGATTTAGCAATTCTATAATTGGACGACGGTTTCTACCGAATCCAGGTGCATCCAGAGCACGTCTTCAGTTATTTCCAGCGTTTCTACGCCTTCCCAAGACCTATTAAAGACCAGTTTGAGGAGAGAACAAGAGGAGACCAAATCTAAAAGTCAAGTTAGGATTACATATTGATTTATTTGAGAGTTAGGTCTCAAGTCCAGATCGTGGCAGCGCCAAGCAGGTCATTTGCGACAGCAACAGACGTTCTTGATAGGAGATTTCGACACGCAAGAGGGAAGCAAGGGCAATTGGTTGTAATCTTTCCTTATTCTCATTTTCTCTTGTGTTTATATGATGTCTCTTAGTTGTTGATTATTTGTTCTAGGGCTATGGTTGTAAACTCGAATTCTTAGTTGTTGATTGCATGTTTATTTGATTTATTTGATATCTTTGTGTTTTATACCTTGCTTGAATTGCTTGAATTGATTATGCCATGATTGTCTAAGTAGATTTGTTTACACCCATTAAGTAGAGCTCGCTTAATTGCTAGGTGGTTAAGTCCAAATAAACTTAGATTATTAGGCATGATTATGATTAACATGAGGATTTTAAACTGAAAGGTTAAACCAGGACTAATTAACGAGAGTTATGTCCTTTCCATAAGTGAAAACTCAAGGATTTCATAGGTTAGAAAGGTATAAACTTGTAGAAACTAGACCAAGAAACGCTAGTTGAAATCTAGATTCTATATGAGAGAAATTAGGTTAAGTAATTGATAACCAGACCTAAACGAGAGTTTGATCTAGGACCTTAATTAAGCCATTATCCCTGCACAATTATCAACTGAATTAAGTCAATTTGAATTCACATCGCTAAACCTAGCAGGCCGTTGAGTGAACCAGCGAGGTTGTCTATGCCCGCCAAGTAGCCAGCGACCAGTCTAATAGATTAGCGACCTAAGTTCTTATAGCGGGCCGCTACGAGAGTCAGCGGACCGCTAGAACTGGGACTAAGAAGAAGTGTTAGCAATCAGAAACCCTAGAATTACGTGACTTGTTGAATCTCTCTCATTAATTTTTGTTTTGACCTTGAAACTAGACTTAAGATTTGAACCCACTTGCAACCCTTAATTTACAAAGAGTTGAAAACTGTCTAACTAGTTTAATAAAGTAAAAGATCAATATTCCAACACCGTCCTTGTGGATTCGACCCTCAAGCTGTTCTACAAACGATTAGATCGGTAGACACGAGGTTTTTATTTTGAGACTTGGTTTTCCCATCGATCAGATTATACAATGATATCGTGTGACATAAGAATCAAAATAGAGGAATACTTTTATTTTCTTTTGCAGGATTGAAATACTGTAGCAGTACATTATTTATGTGAATTGGAATTTATAACTTGTTGCTAGATACCGCTCATGATTATTGGAATTAAATAGCGATTTAATTCCTTGTCCAACTTAGCATAAATCCTCAAAGGGTCACATAAATCGAGATTTAACCATACAGTGCATTATTTATTTATTCGCAACAGTTTGTGTTGTGAAAATATGATAAATTGATTAATTGATTATATACCGATATAATTAATTAAGTCAAATGGATCATATCTAAATGAATTAATGTATTAGCTAATCATATAATAATTATTAATTAGTTAATGATTATTTTCAGTTCAACATAATTTAATATAAATAGTTATATTAAATTAATGGGACAATATTTATATATTAAATATATAGCCCAAATGTAGAGCATTTATTGGTGGACCTAATTAATTGAATTAGGGATCAAATAAATGAGTATGTGAAGCCCAAAAGACCCACTTTGTGGCCGGCTTCTTGGGGAGGTGGTAGGTATGTGGCATGGTTGTAAATAGATGGAACTATTTGCTAGAGTTAGAGCATTATAAAAGGACCCCCTTGGTGGCTCATTGGCTCTCTCTCTCTCTTCCTCTTTCTTGGCCGCCACCACACCTCCCTCCCCTCCTCTCTTGGCCGACGCCTCCACCCTCTCTCCCTCCACCTTTGCTCATGTGTTGAGCTCCATTTCTCCATTAATTAAAGTGTTAATTAAGAAGACGAGAAAACTAGGAATTAGTTTAGACCTTCTAGCAACTAGCATAGCTTATAGGTTTTGGTTAATCTCGTGGTGGACTCGAGGCCGGGTTTGGATTGAAGGACAAAAGATGTAGCACACCACCGACTCCTACGCCGTGGTTCAAGCCCCGTAAATACGATTTTGCGGGAGGTACAAATCCAATCCCTTTTTTCTCTTTGTTATGTTGCTTTAAGCACTAGATCTTCTTGTTGCATGATGTTGTTTATGGTTAATTAGATATAATTAACTATAAAAATGAAAATTATGCACTTACTAATAGAACCTTGGACAACTTGATTTACAATATATGTAGATACAAACGAAAGCAGTGAGATGTGGCATTAGCACAAGACTAGTTTGCATAGAACATGGTGATGCATAGGACCACAGGAAAGTCACCATTCTGAAGTGAGTACCCTAAAGAACTAAGTTAGTAAAGTTGTCATGAGCTCCTTATGCTAGTGTTGCTGCAAGATATTTGGTTGAGCAATGGTGCACGGTGATTGCTGAAATAAAGAAGAAAATTGAGGAATTTAATGCTAAGTACGAAATAGAAGTAGATAAACATGACTATATATATATATATATATCAAGCTTCTAAATTTCGGCGAAATAACAGAAATAGCGGTATTATGTGTCAAACCGCATGAACCTTACAGTCTTAATTGAGAAAATAACTTAACGTGTTATTTCAGTTATTTCGGCGATATAACGCGTTATTTCAGTTATTTCGGCGAAATAACAAGCTGTTATTGGTACTATTGTTAAATTGTGTATTCAATATTGAACTATTGTTAAATTGGTACAAGCTGCTAGTGCTACTCAATATTGGTACATTGCAGTATATTGAATTTGGTATGGCCGTATGCTATTTGTATGAAGTATTGGAGATTTATAAACATATAAATTGATAGTTATAGAATTGATGTGTGTCAAACTTTGAAAAAAACACTACACCGTTATATCGCCGTTATAACACCGAAATAACACCGAAATAACATGGGGACCTGGACAGTCATACCAAAAAAACCAAAATTTAAAAGCTTGATATATATATATATATAGAATTTTGCTATGGTGAGTTGGAACTCACAAAGGCCCTGGTGAGTCGCAATCCAGACCGTTCAATCTGCTCCAAGATTCGTGCAAATCTGTTAGCGCAATGAGTAGCTGAGGCATTAAGAATTTCCGTTCTGTATGCTCCGTTTCCTTTCTCTCTCTTTATTTTGCCCGTCTGCTCCCTCCTCTGAATCAAAAATTTTTGCCTCCTCTGTAAAACCCTAGATCGGAGCAGAGTTGATCGGAGCTCCTTCTCTTTATTTCGTCTCGCTCTCTCTCTCACACTCTCTTCGAAACAACAACAGATTGGAGAGCAACAGAAACCCTAGATTCGAAGAATTTTTCTTTCGCGCCTCCTCACGACTGGATTGGAGAGCATCGACTGGATTGGAGAAATTAGTGGACATCTCGCGCCTCCTCACGGTTGTCTCTCGCGTGCCTCACTGAGCAGGTTCTCTCTCTTTCTCTCTCTCCTTCTCTCTCTCCCGCTCCTCACGGTTAGGTTAGGATTTCTCTCAAAGATTTTTGACATGATTTTTATTTTTGACCATTATCATGTGCAATTTTAAATCAAACTTATGAGTGATATCTCTCTGAATCACCTAAGTTATCTGAAAAGCACAAGTAATTTTCATCTATTAAATGCTCGCTAGAACCTGAAAATTGAATTGTTCATGGTTTAAAATTATTATGCATCTAGTATCAAACCAATCATTCTGCAACTTTGTGAGATAGAAGGGAAGGAATGAAGAAAAGATTGATTTCTTCTAGAACTTTTAACTTCTATGTTCTAAACTTCTAATACTATAGGTGCATGTACATGCTTGCACAAGTACAATAGGTAACAACACCAAAAGCATCCTACCTGATACTACTGATTGGTACTGTATCAAAATTAAACCATGTTCGTGTTTTTCAAATTTGTCTCTGTGGTTAAATTTAGCAAATAAAGAATCGGAATAAATATCTGTTTCAGAAAAATGCTCAAAATAATCAAGTCAAATTAATTGCACGTGTATACCAGTGCATAATTTGATAACAGTTGCAAATTAGGACCTAATATTGCTCATACCTGGACCAAGGTTATAGATGTGGTGTGTAAGCACATCAACAGAACCTGGCTTGCTTTTGTCAAGAAACGCACTGTACCAATTACTGTGGAAAAATCCACCTGGTGCCAGAACCAGAGGTCTAGCTAGTTTTCCCTGGTACATTGCATTTACCAAGGCCACAAGCGCTGTTACATCTGCCCAAAGGTTTAAATAGCGGATAGCGGATTCATTGCAGACATGCCAACATCATAGCGGTTAGCGGATAACGGCTATTTAGCGGCCGCTATCGGACCATAGCGGTTATTATATAGTATATATTTAGAACATAAAACATATGCATCACAAACGGTAACTTGGCTTGATGTTTGTTGCAGTGGAGAGGATCCAGGGGTGGCCAAGTGTGTCGCTGCCTCCCCTGAAGAAATTACCATCCCCGTTTGGTCTTGGGTGCGCTTGGCTCATGAACCGAGAGTAATTGAAGTTTAAAACAATGCAACTGGCTCACGGTGCACCCATCCTATCTAAATCCTCATTCCTCACTAAACCCGACAGGCGGGACCCGTGTGTAAGAGGTGTCCCCTTCACCTGGTAAAAAGAAAAGGAAAAGAAATCGCGATTTTACCGCCAGACGCCGGGTGAAAAAAACGGAGAAGAAGAGGGAAAGACGACGTGGCTCCTTCTCCATTCACAAACCCAAAACCACTTTGCTTAGCCTACGGTTTCCCTAAACCAGAGCCCTAGCGCAGCTGGAGGTGAGCTATCGGATTCAAATCAAACGGTGGGGATTGCACACGGCTCCAAGATGAAACCCTAAGTTCTAGCCTATATAAAAACTCAATTGAAGCCAGAGAAAAGAGAGAAAGAGAGGGGTAAGGTGAGGCTAGGCTTAGACTACCACTTGTATATTGAATTGAGAGGTTTTGAGCGAAATTGTAAGAGGCATTTCAGCGAACAGTGAGAAATAGAAGGGAAAAGGTGAAATTGAGTGGTTCAAAATTTGTAATCCTCTGTGTTCAAATCTAACAAGCGAATCAAAGTTGAAAATCTTGCTGTTTGTGCCTCTTCTTCCTTCCTCTCATCTCTTGACCTCTCCTCCCATGGTGCAGACTGAGGGTTCCTCAGATCTATACTGAGGAGAGGTCGCCTAGCTTGAGGTTTCCTCTTGACTAGGTGAAACAATGGTTCAGGCTGAGGGTTCCTCAGTTCTAGACTGCAATTCCATGGTTTGAGCCCAAAATAGCTCAAATTATGGAATTTCTGTACAATACACATAATGCCTACTGTTATGCTGCTAAAATGAACCCAAGTGCATAAAAGAACATAAATTTTGTACACCTTTACATGTCTTAAGTTAGTTCTATGGTGTTACTAAATAAAATGCTTATAAACATGAGTAAAACTGTCCAAATGGAAATAAATAAAAGTTCTGGACCTCTTTGCAAGAATAGATTCATGAATGAGTTACAAACATATTAAGGAGCATTCATGCTAACCTTCAAAATGCTAACCTCCAACAAATTTTCAAAAATAAATATCGATATCATTTTAAAATAATAGAAATGAAATTTTAAAAGAAATACATTAAATATCATGCATTTTCAAAAATAAACATAATTAAAAATATAAAAAGGTATTTCAAAAGTCTAAAATTAAAAAATAAAAATAAAATAAAATTGTGAAAATGGTAAAACCCAAAGAGAAACTTAAGAAATTAAAAGTCCAAACATGAAACCCGAAATCAAGACCAAAACCTCTTCAATTAAAGGTGAATGAAATCCCTTCAGCAAATCGAAGCCAACTCCAAGTGATCCAAAAATCAGAAATTCTCACAAAGGCCCAAAATACCCTTGAAATTCAAGTCAAATCCAAATCAAATCGAAAGGCCCAAAATAGCCTTCAAATCAAATCCAAATACCAAGTAGCCTAAGGATCGCAAACAACGCCCCAACATCAAAACTAAAATCAAGTCTATCTCAAATAACAAAATCATTTAAGTGTCCTCAATTGTGTCCCGTTGATTAGGTCTGGTACACCAATCGAGTCCGGTCTAAACCAAAAGAAATAAAATAAACACAAAACATACAATTTTCCTAGCCTTTACATATAATTCTTTAGATTCCTTAATCAGAGGTTCTCGTGAGCGATTACGAGGTAATTAACAATAGAGGCTTGCGCCTACTGGAAAGAAAGGACCCACGAAATCAACAAATCTCTTTAAGAAGCGACTCATGTTTTGGTTCTCTTGTCGTAAAGAGATACTCGAACGGAGATCGAACTTTAAGGGGGGTGAATCCAAGGCTATGTTCTCATTTCTCGAGGAAACCAAATTCCATTCTTCGAGGGAATGACGAAAAAGCCGCGACACTTATATTCTGGCATTTGTATATTCTGGCTTTTATAAACTTAGTTAGGTTTCATGAACTTAGTTAGGTTACATGGCTTATTGTTTATCATTCAAAATACTATTATTTCAAAATATTTTTATTTAATTGTGTTCAAAATTATTGAACAGTTGGGTGTTAACGATCCCTACATCGGAGTTGAAGAACTTTGTCTGTAAGAAGAGCTTTGCCAATTAGAAGACCTTGGCACTGATGAAGAAGGGCCTGGCTATGATGAAGAACTAGCACTGTTGTTGATTATGAGAACTAATACTGTTGTTGATTAAATTTCTATTTCATGTTTAAATTTCTATTTCTATTTCAAGCTTTGATGTAAGAGAAGTTGTGTGTAATACTGAATGTTTAAATTTCATGTTCTACTATTTCTTGCTAGAATGTAATACTGAATGTAGGAATGTTTTAAGTTTCAATTACATCATGTAAACGGGTATGTTTAAGTTTCAATTACATCATGTTCTAGTATTTCTTGTTTAAATAATGCATGGTCTGTGTTATCTAGGACATGCTTATCTCGTAACTGGGAAACAAGTTAATATGTAAGAGGCAAACTGGGGCATGTTCTGGTATTCTTCTCTCCATTTTGTTTATATGTTTTCTTTAATTTTCTATTTTACTTTGAGAAAATTATTTTTAAACTAGTTACTTCAACTTAGATGCCGAGTATACTTTGCTATTTTTATACTTTGTCTCTCATTGGTTGAGTACACTTTGCTATTTTTATAGGCGCCAGGTCATGCATTTGGTTATAGCACTATACATTTGGTTGTTCTCAATTGTTGTCAGTACAAAATGAAAATGAACTAATAGGGAGTTATGGTACCAGCTCGTCCACAGTAATTGCAAAATTGAAAATGAACTATTTGAACATCAACCCTCAACCAGATATGTAACAAGTCCATCCAAACTATGTACCGTACCAAACTCTACATAAGCATCCAAATATTGTTTTCTTTTGTTGGTACTTTACAACTCCCACTATGTACCGTACCAAACTCTAGAACTAGTAATCAATTAAGCACTAACCCTTGTTAAAAACATGTACTCCAGATTTAGATTTTCAAAATCTTAGCTTCAAATTTTTCATTAATTGACCATTTACAACAAACAGCTTCAAAATGGTTTGTCTGACTCTGACCAACATCCTCAAAAGGCTACTTGGCATATAAAACATAAACTGCATCAAATCAATCCTACATTACAATCCTGCATCAAAAGGCTACTTGGCATATCCTTATGCTATTTGTCACATACTCAAGTTAAATTGCACTAATGAGCAAAAATTAAGGCTCAGGAGGGAATCTAAAAATATAACATAAAAAAATGTCAATTGAAATTATCGCTCCAGTACTTATATTCAACAGAACTTAGAATAATGAACATGTCAATTGCATTTGAGGGAATCTGGAAAATACCAGTATAGAAGGAAGAACAATCTAACTCAAATTAATTGTGCACTTCAGGAAAATACCAATCTGACTCAAATCCACAGAGAGAGAGAGAGAGAAAGAGAAGGAGAGGTAGAAAAAGAAAGAGAACATGTGCGCTATATCGCAATGAACCGATCGAAGGGGAGGAGCTCCGATCCAGGCGTGAGGAGGTGCGAAAAAATGTTCTTCGATCCATCTAGGATTTCTATTGCTCTCCAATCTGTTGCCGCTTCGAAGAGAGTGAGAGAGAGAGAGAAAGAGAGAGAGAGAGACGAAACGGAGCGATTTTCGCAGACGGAACAGAAATTTTTAATCGTTCAACAACTCATCGCGCTATCTGGTTTGCACGAATCTTGAAGCGGATTGAACGGCCTGGATTGCGACTCACCAGGGCCCCTGTGAGTTGGAACTCACCATAGCAAAATTCTATATATATATATATATATATAGAGAGAGAGAGAGAGAGAGAGAATGGCTAATGCGCCATCGATGGCACGTGCCATCAATTTTCTATCGACTCATTTTTTTTGAAATTCAAAAGTCAAACGGTCGATCCAAACCGTTCAAGTTGATCAAAATATTCAAATACCTTTAGAGACCAAATTTTACATTTTTTCGAATTTTTTTTGCTATTTATTATGATATTTTCAAATTAGAGGGCCTGAAATACTCTAATCATAATGTTTTTAAAAATATCATAATAAATAACAAAAAAATTCGAAAAAATATAAAATTTGGTCTGCAAAGATATTTCAATATGAAGAACAATTTGAACGGTTTGGATTGACCATTTGAATTTTGGATCTCGAAAAATGACTTGATGGCACGAGACTCTCCGTGCCATCGATGGTACGTTAGCCATTCTCTCTCTCTCTCTCTCTATATATATATATATATATATATATTATTCTGGAATTATAAGTGTCATCGGCAAATATACCATCCCAGCCATCACTAAATATAAAGTGAACATATACAACAAATAAAGTAAACATATAGAGGATCTAAGTGAACACTTACAAACAAATAAGTGTTGTCATCACTTGTTCAGAAGTTTACATACATATTCAACTTATTTTCATTGAACTTATTTGTTTGTATGTGTTCAGTTAGATCATCTATATGTTCACTTTGTTTGCTGTATATGTTCATTTTATATTTAGCGATGGTAGGGATGGCAAAACTGCAGATGACAGTAATCAATTTCCTATATTATTGGTGATCGAGTGATGGTGATCTTGAGGAAGGAAAGTTTTTTAGTAGGTAAGTACAACAAATTGCATCGTAAGAAGTATAGATCTTATCAGATGGAGAATAAGAACAATGATGATTCTTATGGATGGAGCTACCAGTTAAAATGGATATATCTAAAACATTTATTGTGGCAAATATTTAACCATTCTTCCTATATAATGAGTTATTGTACCCAAAAAATTTGAGGTCAAGTTTTTATTTGGTGGAATAGATTGATGTAGAGCAGATTGCTCATAATTACATGATCCAAGTGGTCCAAAAAAGACAGGAACAGTGCATAAGAAACAAAGGAAGGCCTAAATTAATTTTAGTATAGTTAGTTATTTAAAGTTATTTGTATTAACAATTATTTTGTTTTCTTTGTTGTTGTAGGCATAACCAACAACTTTGATTAGGGTTGGATGCTGATCGAAGTTAAAAGTTATGAAATATTAGAAACCTATTGTGTCTCTTGTTTCTATTTTCTCCGAGTGAAAACAGCTTTCTTGTTCTAATTGCTACGTCAGTGAGTCTCAGAATCCAAACTGATGCAGTGCCTTGCGGCCGTAGAGTTTCTTTACCGTCGGCAAGAAGGGATCTTGCCAAAAGAGAGGAAAATTGTTGTATCTTTCTATTAGTTTGATGTCTCTTTATTCTTGATTAGATGCCTGCTAAGTGCTAATTAAATTTTGTAAAAGGCATGATCGATCTGAACCGTCAAATTTTGTAGAAGGCGAAGATATTAATTAAATTTAATTCATGCGGATGGATCAGGATTCAGGACCGGCATGGGAAAATCAAATAAAATCTGATATGATATGATATGATATCGATGGCATGTATATCATTATATATGCAGTATACTAAAAATAAAATGAAATGAAAGTGGGGGCCCAGCTCAGTCCAGCTCAGCTGTATGTAAGTTTGGCGGTTCTATGCATCATGCATGTATCAATGTATCATGTATTATGTATATACGCAGCTTCACACAGACAGAGAAGCGGACGGGATGCAATTAGACGGCATGGACACGTGGCACCTCCAGAGAGGCTACTCTCTCAACTCCTTTTCCTCTTTTCCTCGCATAGTCGCGTGTACGTAATTAATCATCATGATAACGCCCATAAATTAAACTAAATTGAAACTGAATTGGGGAATTAGCCATATGGTGCATTCAAATTCAACCCACCGACGCCGCCACGTCACATTTTACTCTCTTTGATTTCTCATTTCTGAGGGGTACGTGGGGTCGGTCACTTTTGTCGCCTGGCAACTAATTAATTCATTCTAATATGCTTGTGAAAATTAAATTCTCTATTTCATTTTTGATAAGATATCCTCAAATTAATTCTATATTGTTGAAAAAAAATGATGGATATATGTGGATCATCAATTAAGTTTCATTTAGATTGAGTATCATTTGGTGTTTAACCGTTCAAATTTGAACCATTGGATAAATGATAAAGTATCTCGTCACATTTGTAAGTCTCATAAGTGCATAATTTAGACTATGCATATTAAGTTGAATCCCAAATTAAACTTACTTAGTTACTTTTAAAAATTATCATGTGAAATGTAGAAGCTAAATTCAATATTCATACAACAGCGCATATTTCACCAGGAGGAATTAATAAAAATGGCTTGATTATTTAGACCTAGGAACATTAATTTATAACATTCCTACAACTCATACAAGCAAAAATAAATCACACTCTATCTTAATTGTAAATGAAACACAAGAGATTCATAAATTGAGCCTCAAAAATATTATATATATGATCGACGAATGAGTACATGCATATGCTAATTGGGCAGAAAAAAAAGGGAGCCGTCGTCGAAATATTTACCATCGAGTTAACATGTTTTATCTTGTTAGTCTAAAGCGCATCCAATTTTTAATTAATTAATCTCTAGAAAACTTGTGACATTTGTTAAGTTCAGGGCTTATATTCTACGTTCAAATTGTACAATTTGCAATATGTATTATTTGTGTTCATTCTATGTTGAAATTAAATAAAGAAACATTTCGAAATTACACAATTATTAGTTACTCGTACTGCAACGAAACTATAAATTTTTCAAAAAGAAGCATGGAATAGATAAGAAAAATAATTACCGATTGCCTAATTTAATAGTATGATAGCTCATCTAAAAATTTGTTAAATATTTACGAGAAAAATTTTATGAGAAGGATTCTGCACCATTGGCCTTTTTTTGTTAGCAACGTAGTTTGGAATTTAAGGGGCCGTTTGGATCGCATAGGAGTAAGAGGAATAGTCTCTTTCTAGGCGTAAATTTATTCATAACCATTCAAATTCTTCACAAAGTTACACACTTTCCAATATTTTTCGTCTAGGAATAGACTATTCCTCTTATTCCTAAGCGATCAAAATGGCCCCTAATATATTAATTAATTGTAAAGTTTGGAATCTAAATTCAATTCCAAACAAATAGATGTTAATATATTAATGTTTCATGAGATATGTATTTAAATAATTCTTTTATTATTTTTTAACAACATTTTATATTAACTCGAAAGTCAAAGATATAAGTGTGCTAAAAACAATATATATCGTAATTAATTAGATTCCTTTATTTAACAGAACTATAATTTTATACAGCCTAGATATATAATAGTAACTGAAAGCTCGTTGTCACTGATGTGGAGACTTAATTAAGTTTCATGCATGTTGTGTAATTAATTAACAATACACACTGACACACACACACATATATATATATATATATATATATATATATATATATATATATATATATATATATATATATATATATATATATATATATATATATATATATATATATATATATATATATATATATATATATATATATATATATATATATATATATATATATATATGCATATGTATAGACTTACGCATAATCGCATATATAGATAAAATTAATGGAAGATATATTATGCATATGTATAGACGTACACACACAAGGGAAGAATCGAGAAGGAAAGAACAAAAAAAAACAGCTCAGGAATGGAACAGTTCTGATTAATAAAAGTAGTTAAATAATATATATGTCAGTCTTCCTCTCATCTCTATCGACTTTCTTGCTTTCTTTCTTTTGGTTTGCTTCTTTCCCTTTTGTGAGGAAATAACAATGATCAGGCAGGTCTGCCTTGTGAAAGCTCTGTAGAGAGAGAGAGAGAGAGAGCGCGACAACTAATTGACGAGAACTGATTTTGAGGTTGAGGTGGGCAGTGCATTGTGCGTTTGCATGGATAACGACTTTTCAATTTAGTCCTAATCAAATACCGTTATTCTATTTTTATTTTGGAGACAGCATGCATATCGATCCATGCAAACAAAAACATTACATCTAGCTATCATGAAGCCTAGCTTGCTATTAATCTCTCTCGCTCTCTCTACCTACCACTTTTTCCTCACAACACAAATATCTCTTTCATGCGCACATATGTTGCAATTTGCATGCAACGTATTGAAATACCATATTAAGATCCAAAATTCAATCAGTCAATCCAAATCGTTCAAATTGATCACCATATTGAAATATCATTGGAGACCAAATTTTATATTTTTTTTAATTTTTTTGCTATTTATTTTGATATGTCCAAATTGGAGGGTCTGAAATACTCCAATTATAACTTTTTTAAAAAACATCATAATAAATAGCAGAAAAATTCGAAAAATGTAAAATTTGGTCTCCAATGATATTTTAATATGGTGAATAACTTGAACGGTTCGGATTGAGCATTTGAATTTTGGATCTCAAAAAACGACTCTATAGCACGGGACCCTCTGTGCCATCTATGGCACGTTAGCCATCATATATATATATATATATATATATATATATATATATATATAGAGAGAGAGAGAGAGAGAGAATGGCTAACGGCTAACGTGCCATCGATGGCACGGAGGGTCCCGTGCCATCAAGTCATTTTTCGAGATCCAAAATTCAAATGGTCAATCCAAACCGTTCAAGTTGTTCTCCATATTGAAATATCTTTGGAGACCAAATTTTATATTTTTTCGATTTTTTTTGCTATTTATTATTATATTTTTAAAAACATTATGATTAGAGTATTTCATGCCCTCCAATTTAAAAATAACATAATAAATAGCAAAAAAAATTCGAAAAAATATAAAATTTGGTCTCCAAAGGTATTTGAATATTTTGATCAACTTGAACGGTTTGGATCGACCGTTTGACTTTTGAATTTCAAAAAACGAGTCGATAGAAAATTGATGGCACGTGCCATCGATGGCGCGTTAGCCATTCTCTCTCTCTCTATATATATACATATATATATATATATAAAGCTTTCAATCAAAATGCTTTGACTGGAGTCCCGGTTAAACTCCGTTAGTTCTCAATTTTGAAAGTTCAAATGACCGATCCAAACCGTCAAATATGATATCCATATTTAAATCTCATTTCCGACCAAAAATTTCATTTTTTTTTTGAAATTTTTAAGTATTTTTTTAGGTTTTCCAAAATCATTAATCTAATTTGTTCTGAACCCTATAAAAATTGTTGTTTTTGAAAATTCGAAAAAACTGCTTAAAAATTTTTTAAAAAATAAAAATTTTGGACGGCAAGGAGATTCCAATATGGAGATCATATTTGACAGTTTAGATCGGTCATTTGAACTTTTAAAATTGAGATCTGACGGGGTTTAACCGGGACTCCGGTCAAAGCGCTTTGATTGAAGGTTTTCTCTATATACATATGTTGGAGTTATGTCCTAGAAATCAATAATTTAATGACTTTATTAGTTTATGTTATTAATGATATTTGATCATTTGTTCCTAAAATTTATTATTGACATATCATTCAGGTTGAGGATCTGAATTGTAGATCTCTGTGGATCATTCATTAGAATGACAATAATAAATCTAAATTGTCCATAATCTTGATAATTAACAAGGAACATTAATTATCATATAAGATTATTATGCAAGTTAAGTGATGATTAAGTTCTACAAATTATAGGTAAAGAGTTACTAACTTAATTGCATATGTGTATGTTATTGGAACATAGCACATAACTTGACCCAATAAAATAAACATATGGATTGTGTTATGTGTCATTGTTTATTTCATATGAGTTTGATTTTAAGTTTGAGATGGTTTAATCTTTCCACAGGAGGATAATCTTTCCACAGGAGGATATGTTCTATAAATATCGTCTACCGCTCATCGTAATAAGGGCTGCTATACGGACTTTATTTATGTTCTCTTGAATTGTGCGGGAAAAGGTTGTCCATCAAGAAAACCGTATGTCCCTCATTAGTATACCTAGTGAGTGATGATATATATTTGGGCCCCATGATGGAGTTGGGATTATTTGGCCAACTTATACAATCAACTCTCGATCAAGAAATGTATAATCTGCAAGAATGACACATTCCTATCTTGGATTATAAGATGATATCATGTGGAATAAGAATCGGACATAGAAATACTTTTATTTCTTATGCAAGATTGAAATATTGTAGCAGTACATTATTTATGTGAATTGGAAATCATAGTGTGTTGCTAGATACCATCTATGATTACTGGAAATAAATAGTGATTAATTTTTATGTCCAACATAGCATAAATTCTCAAAGGATCACACAAATATAACTTTAATCATACAGTATTTTATTTATTTATTCACAGCAGTAAATACTGTGGAAATATGATTAATTAAATCAATGGATCATATAAAAATAAATTAATGCATTAACTAATCCTAAAATAATAATTAATGAGATAATAATTTCATTTAGCTATGGTGAGATGCATCACAAAAAATCTTCCATGAGATGCGATCAAAACTCACGAATCTGGTTCAAAATGATCGATATAAACCGTCTAATATTATCTCTCTATTGAAATCTCCATGCAGACTAAATTTTATAATTTTTTTTTTCAAAATTTTGAAGTATTTTTTTGAGATTTTAGAAAATCGTTAATCTAATTAGTTTTGTGCCATTCAAAAATTGTCATTTTTAAAAATCCGAAAAAAATACTTAAAAAATGTAAAATTTGGTCTGCAATAAGATTTCAAATTTCGAGATCATATTGCATGGTTTGGATCGATCATTTTGAATCAGATTCATGAGTTTTGATCGCATTTTAAGGAAAATTTTTTGTGATGCATCTCACCATAGTTAAACTATATATATATATATATATATTTTTATTTATTTATTTATACATATATATATAGAGAGAGAAAAATGTTATTGTGCACTGTGATGTATTAGGCCTTTTGTACACTGTGAATCCGGATCGTTAGATCTGCTTTTCGATTCGTGCCGATGAGGTCACTAGATGGGCGAGTTTGAAATACGCCTCTTCTTTATGTTGCTCCGTTGCTCTAGCGACTAAACAGTGCCTCCATGAAATCTTCCTAATCTGTACTCCCTCTTTCTCGGACAAGTCTCGCCTCGGCTCTCCCTCTTCCCTTATGCCTCCCATCTCTTCCATTAATCCTACCGAAGACAGTAAGAAACCTCTTCTCTCTGGCCTCTCACTCGTTCTTCGACAACAACAAACCCTAGATCCGCCGAAAAATGTAAGAGACCTCCTTGTCTAGCCTCTCGCTCGTTCTTTGACAGCAAACCGTACATCCGTCGAAGACCGTACGAAACTCCCTCTCTGGCCTCTCACTTTTCTTCGAGAGAAGCAAACACTAGATCCCTCCAAGCCATACCCTCATTCTCATTCTCTTTGGATACTCTTCTGTCTTTTTAATTGATTTTTCTTTGGTTTTATATAAAATTGATGGGATTTTACGAAGGTTCTCTGATTTTTATTTTTTTTGAGATGGATAGGCTTTTTGATTTTGTACGAGCATGTTGCATGTATACACCTATGCTGATACGATACTGAATATGTACCAGTATGGTAATCTAAATCCAAATTTATATTTTTTTTATGCAACGAAATTCATTGTTGAACAATTGTGATTTGTGATATAGTATAGAGTATTTGTATGCTAACCAGTTAATATCTTTTATTTGTTGATAACTTCATATAGAGTATCTGTAGGCATCTAAATTCATAGTTTCAGATTTTTTTATATTTTTTAATCACATTTTCGTAGTCTAACCTGGATGCATATGGAAATGGAACCAGTACCGCTTATCAACAAAAGCTTTAATTAGGCAATAGGTTTTAATGTGCTTACTTTAGTTTATAAATATGTTCTCTCTTTGAATTGTGGACTTTGTGGTACTATCTCCTATATTTCAGTTGTGTTGTTTGAATGTACCAGAAAGGAACAATTAATGTGTGGTACAGGACCTGTATGCTTTCCTCTATTCGTGTGATAAACAAGGTTCTACACATCCAAATTTTGAAGTATGAGATTTGGTTTTGGGGCACCACAGGATGTACAAATTTTTAACCAAGTTATAACAGAGTAATGAATTCACTTAATAACATATCACCAAAATATTTAAGACAACATCAAGTAGCGCTCATCATGGATGGTGTGATCAGTTGGAAGAAAAAATGGAGAGGCAAATAGAAGAAACCAGGAAGCAATTAGATTGTTAGTGTATTGATAGATTAATTAGGCAGTAGGTTTAAATGTACTTACTTTAATTAATTAGTGTATGGATATGTTATTTTGGATATGCTTTTTCACTAATTGCATGTGCTACTATCTCTTTTAATGCCATGGAATTGTGTATGAATATGTTCTCTCTTTGAATTTGTGTTACTATCTCCTTTTATTTCAGTTATGTGTTGTGTGAATATTGAATGTCTGGCACAGTAGTACAGAGATTGGCATCAATAGAGAGAGATGGGTTTGTACCAGAAAAGGGGTCAATTGAATTAGGTATTTACAATGGTACAGAGATTGGGTATCAACAGTAGTACAGAGATGTGTTTCTACTTGTCATGCGTAATTGTTTATGTGTTACAGCGTTTTCAAGATTTTTATCATAGCAAATATAAAAATTGAATTATGTATCATGATATAAATGGTCACTAATAAAGCATATGCTTGGTGTAAATTAAGATCAGGTAGCACTAAAAGTTTAAAACAAATCAGGATCATATATTCACATTATAGGTAGCATTCAAGTAAATCAGGTTCATATACAGTTATGAGATAAAAGCAATCACATACCTGATAGTAACAGATTTGGAATACACACATTTGCAAATTGGTCCAGAAAATTAAAGAAATCACATTTTGACATTTTTATACACACATAAGCTGTCTTATCAACCTATAATTCATTCAAAAGCTTAACACATGTTATCCAGTAATCAAAGTACTTGACTATTCATCCAGCAATAAAAAACACTTCACAAAACATCACAAAATTATTTAACACAACACAAATCATTCTTAATCTTCTTAGATATTCTCTTCTTCATCATCTTCTTTGATGTCTTACTCCTCTCCATCGATCTGCTGCAAATGAAAAAATGAATTGAATTGGTGTTATGCAAATGAAAAAATGAAAAATGAATCTTAGGCAATCAACCATATCTGATATCTAGTATTTCTGTCATCTAATAAAAAGAACGGAAATAAATAAAAATGAAGTTTATGCAATTGTCCTATATTAGTAAAAACCTACAAGAATTTTATGCCAACGGAAGTCGTTTCTGACTAATAACTAAATTTTTTATCATTAAAAAAATATCAGATTCGCTTACATCAAAAATATTAAGTAAACACAATCCAAATATTAGATTCTCTTCCCCAAAAAAAAAATAAAATAAAATAACAAGTAAACATTAAAAATATCTAACGCCTAGTACCAATTTATTGCAATTTGACTTACAATCCAATTGTTTATACGAGCGTGCAAATATTGAGGAAAATCCAAAGAGAGAGGTGAAAGAGCGAGATAGAGGGAGAGAAAGAAATGGTGCCCGAAGAGAGACGGAGAAGTACCTTCGAATTTGGGCGGAAGCCCTAGGCAGCGAAATCGAGAATTCGACGAGGAAGGTAAGAGGCCGGTTGGAGTCGAACAAACTCTCAGGACTCGTGAGAGATTTGTGATAAAAAAATGGAGAGATGAAAGGAAAGAGAGAGATTCGGAGGCTGTATGAGTCGAGAGAAAGGGAGTACAAGTTAAGAGGAGAACAGAAGAGATCGGTGGAACAAAATAAAGAGGAGCAAGCGAACTTTTCTCATCTAGCGATCTCATCAAAACGAATCTAAAGGCAAATCCAACGGATCCCGATCGCAGTGCGCAGTAGACTAAATACATCACAGTGCACAATAACATTTCTCTATATATATATCCTTGTATATATAGCCTTTACCTATTTCTATCCTGTGTATGTATATGTGCATGTTTGTTTTCTAAATTCCATCCCTGGTCCGCGCATAACCCTTTTGTGAAGTCAAGCATTTATTCAAAATGATCCAAGAATTTATTTCATTTGAGATTAAAAAAAAATTATAGTTTCTTTCTACCTACGGGCACACAGTTTTCAGTTTAAATTTATTCATCATCCATGCCAAGTAGCCTCTTGTTCTTGTGTATTTTTTTATTTTTCTCCGTGATTTTATGAGGCAGTCTCTATGCTGCGGCTCGGATTGTAACGGGTCACCCCACATTGCAGCATGTTGAACGAATGGACATCGTAATAGAAAATCTGCGACCGAACGGATCTTTTGGGATCTTCTGTAAGACGTATTCTATAAATGCAATTTTGTTAGGGCACTAATAATTATAACTAAATCTGTCTGCCAGGCAAATTATTACATGGTTTTTGCCTTGTTCAAATCTTTCACATGTAACACCCTGAATATATTTTAAATTACAAAATATTATTCTTTTTTGAAATAGTATGGGTCAATTTGGAAAAGATCGTTGTGGGTATTATCATTCATTTGAGTGTACTTATTTCTTTCTGCATATATCAATGTACCATATTATTTATAATTAAGGATTCAATATACGGAGTTGCTTAAGACCATCTCTAAGATTCTATCATCTCCATCATCCCCTGATCTTTTATTAATGAGACGCTGGATAATTACTGAAGATTCCAGAGGATGATGGGATGATAGAATCCACGGGATGAAATCCAAGCCCTCATTAATATCCAACGCCCTCATTAATCGCCCTTCTGCTTCGCTCCCTTCCGCACCCCTCTGTTTTGCTCCTTCAACAATTACGAATTAACTTTAACAGTTACATATTAAGGATCATTAGTTATCCAACACCTCTATTAACTGTTGAAGTTAATATATATAATTGTTCTATTTATATATATTAACTGTTAATATATATAAATGTTGAAGTTAATATCATAGCTGTTGAAGTTAATATCTTAACTGTTGAAGTTAATATATATATAAATGGAACAATTATATATATTAACTGTTAATATATATAATTGTTGAAGTTATTATATATAATTGTTGAAGTTAATAACTTCTGGAAAAGTTAATATATTGATTGTTGAAGTTAATATGTAACTGTTGAATTTAATATCGTAATTGTTGAAGGGAGCGAAACAGAGAGGCAGGGAAAGGGAGCGAAGCAGAAGAGCGGAAAAGAAGAGCAAAACGGAGGATGATAGCCAAAAATAGAAAACGCGTAGAGGGGATGGGAATAATAGCCAAAAATAAAAAAATGCGTTTAATAACTGATGGGGATGATGGGCATGATGAGAATGGTGAATATTGGAGATGATCCTTATCAGCCCCGTTCAATATATTTTTTATCTCAAAATTAAGTAGATTTTTAATCTAGATCGGATAGACTTTAGGATTGGTAATTTTTTTTAGGAAAAATTAGATAAGTGCCACTTCAAAATCACAAAATTAGAAAAATGCCACCTCAAAACAAGACCTTAGCATAATGCCACTCTAAAATTAATTTATTAAGATATTTGCCACTTCTACCGTATGAAACCTCTCCCAAATTCAGTATTTTGTTGTTTTGACCAAAATGCCCTTATTTCCATTGTTTCTTATTTTCCTTTGTGAATCTCTCCCTCCATTCACGATGTTTCTGCCTCAACCGTCACAACAGAACCCTGGTGTCGCACGTGCTCCAGCGATAGCCATTACTCGATCGCCGCTGCTCCGTCTCTGTTCCACCGCCCCTTACTGCTCCGTAGTCGTTCCGCCGTCGCTCACGACTGAACCCTAGATGTCTTGTCGCAATAGCACCAATAGAAAGATTAAAGTAGAGGAGAATAATTAGACCAGGATTTATTTCATGTGTACATCTCCTCCCTTTGGTTTTTATGACGATTGTAAGCCATTTGTGACCCAATTTTGTGCCGAAAAGTAATTACTTGAAGCTAGATGCTTATGTATAATGTTATTCCCATTTTACTTTTGTTGTTCGTTGAATTGTAATGGACATGGAAATCAGTGAAGCTACTGGGAACCTAGGAGGTGTACTTCTAGTGAACATAGAAATTTGTAAACTAACAGTTTGCTTCGATTATTTGTCATAGAAATTAAAAATTTTGTCCCCATTTCAGTGTTCTTTTGTACCAGCAAAATTAATCTATGCAGTAACTAACCTGGTGCTAGTGTAGACAAATTGCAGTGCTGAAAGTATAGATTAGTATATTAACAAAAAAATTTACAATGATGAAAGTATAGCTAATACTAGTATAGATTTGGAAATGTATGTCTTTGCTTGTTCTCAATTGACTTACAGAAAAGGTTGGTACAGTGATACTGGTGCCATCGAAACGTAACAGTGCTGTTAAGGGATGATAAGGAACGAAAAAAATTTGCCTCTATCTCTTCTGTTTTTCTTTTCCTCTTTGGTGATTCGGCCATAGCGCAGTTCGTGGCACCAACTTTTCGACTCTGCTAACGATACAACACTCCATATCTGAGTTGTCGGCGTTCGTGGCACCGTTCGGTGTGGCCGGTGAACTCGGAGCAGTGGTGGGTTCGACCTTCTTGTGGTGCGGCCGGTATTGGGTAGGCTGTGTTGGTCCATATGTTTTACCGGTTAGGTCGAGGCTTGATTTGGAAGAGTTTGTACTGGTACGGTTAAGAAATTAGTATTATTTTTCTCTTTTTCTTGTACCAGATTGCCATTAATTACCAGTACATAATGGTATTAGGATACTAGGATATTGGTATTAGGTTTTGGCTAGGGTTCAAAACTAGTACCGATTAGGTCTAGTATTGTGACAAGCTATGTTTGAAGCTTGGTATTGTTTTCATTTTTGGTTTGAAATGTTTTGTAAACTTTTTTTTTCGGGGGTGATAAGGATCATCCCCGATATTCATCATCCCCATCATCCCCATGCGTTTTTCTATTTTTGGCTCTACGCGTTTTCTATTTCTGGAAATCACTCTGTTTCTCTCCCTGCTACGTACGCTCGTCCCCCTCTCATTCCTTCCGCGTGTGCTCCCCCTCCCCCTCCCCTCTCTCACAGACACTATATATTGATTATAATTGTTGAAGTTAATATATATAACTGTTGAAGCTAATATATATGCCAACTTCAATAATTTAAATATGCCCACTTCAAATATTACATTCAACATTTAAATATGCCAAGTTCAACAATTATATATATTAACTTCAACAGTTATATATATTAAATTCAACAGTTACATATATAACATATTAACTTCAATAGTCACATATATAATTTCAACAGATACATATATAACTTCAACAGTTACATATATAACTTCAACAGTTATATATATTAACTTCAACAGTTACATATATAACATATTAATTTCAATAGTCACATATATAAGTTCAACAGCTACATATATAACTTCAACAGTTACACATATAACTTCAACAGTTATATATATTAACTTCAACAGTTACATATATAACATATTAACTTTAACAATTACATATATAACTTCAACAGTACATATATTAACTTCAACAATTACGATATTGCCTTCAACATTTAAATATATTAACTATAACAGTTATGAAGTGTGTAGAGAAAGAGGAGAAGGGTGGGGGGGGACGGTGTACATGGGAGGGAGGAGGGGAGGAGGGGGAGGGGGGACGATGTATGTAGGAGGGAGGAGGAGGGAGGGGGACAGTGTACGTGGGAGGGAGGAGGGGACAGGGGCGGATACAGAGGAGGGAAAGGCGAGAGAGTGTATGCGTGAGGGAGGAGTTAGTTACGTACGCGAGTTAGTTACGTACGCGTGAGGATGATGGGGATGATAGAATCTGAAGGATGGTCCTAAGCAATTCCGTTTTTTTTATTATTAATGAAAATTGTCGACATTTTTTGGCCCTCAAAAAAACTTTGTTTGGTTACTGTTGTATCACCAGGTTTGCACATTTGAGAATAAATTTGTCCAATTAAGCATGTTTTTAAATGTTAAATCTTTTGTGACTTTAAGTTGATAACAAAGGTTTTTAAATGTTAAATATTCTCAGACATTTTATTTCATCATCTTCTTCTTCGAAAATAATAAAGATTGCTACAATCCATCTTAATCGAGCCGAATGAATAAAAAATAATTGATTGAGGCTGTCTTGCCTTCTAATGGCATCTCTCAAAGAAAAAAAAATAATAAAATAAGAAAACTTAAATTAAAGATCATGTACAGGAGAAGCTACGTACATAAATTGGCTTCTAATTTCCTTCCATTACACCACTTCTATAGTTCGATTACACTGGTACGACAGTAAATGCAAAAATTATCAATTTCTGTTCAACACACGAAATGGGATGAAGTAACTTCTTTTTTCTCAAACGCAACAGTAATGTTGCAATTAATAAAAAAAAAGAGGAACTTAAAGAGGTCAAGCAAGGAATGCCAATGTAAGCTCCATCGTACATCTTTCTCCTCTTCTCTGTGCTATTTTCTTAAACGCCACCACCCACTTCCTCTGACACACAAAGACTGGCCCCACTCTTCTCTACTCTGATCTCCCTATTGGTGTTATCGCAACAAGCTATTTAGGGTTCTATCATGAGCAACGACGGAGTAGTAAGGGGCGGTGGAACGGCGACGGAGCAGCGACGACTTACTACCGACGGTCGCTGGCAGAGCACGTGTGATGCTAGGATGAGTTGTGACGGCTGAGGAAGAAATTATGAACGGAGATAAAAATTCAGAAAACAAATAATAAAAATAAGGACATTTTGGTCAATACAACAAAATATTGTATTTGAAAGAGGTTTCATACGATAGAAGTGGCAAATATCTAAATAAATTGATTTTAGAGTGGCATTATGCTAAGGTTTTATTTTAAGGTGGTATTTTTCTAATTTTGTAATTTTAGGGTGGCACTTATCCGATTGCCCCTTTTTTTTAAGTAGTATGAATATGTAATAATTAATTTAGGAGAAGGCATATAAATGTATATAGGAAAGAAGGAAAAGGGAGGGGGGGGGGGGTGTGAGGCAGGAAGAATGGCAACATCTGAGCACAGTGGTTGCAAGCACTACACCGAAGGATGGATGGATCACTATTATTCATTTACCCCCAGCAATCATTAATTACACAAAACATATGACTACACGAAAATCACTTTCCCATCTTTCATGAAAAGTTCCTTTCTTCTCCCCTCCTTTTTTCTTTTCCTAATTTTTTGTTTAAAAATAATGAAAGTAGTTTTGCTTTAATTCATGCAGAGAAAGAAACCATCAAATTAGTTGGTGGAAGGCCAAATCATGCAAAAGCAACCGACTCAATGAAGAAATTAAAGAGGGAGGGAGGGAGGACAAAATTGATCATAAAAAAAAAGGACAAGATTGTAGTTATCATCTACTTAAAGGCAGCTGCAACATGCACTGGGTGTAAATTACTAAACCTCTGCTGCAACTGTGCTGTAAGGATATAACGATACAAATTAAGCATTTATTTAGTTAAAAACAATCGATTGAAACGTTCGATTTCGACGGACATGAAAGCATGCATTATTGCCAATGGAACGATACTTCAAGACTTTAATCTCTTCACGTACCTCAAACATGCATGCGTACCATGTATCAGAATCTCTCAATCATCGTTTTATAATTTAATTCAATTTAATTTTAGTAGAAGATGGGTCTGTAAGTACCCTGTACCCGATTGACTTGTAGTAAAAGAAGTTTGTCTAGTGATCAGTAATGGGTCTGTTCGGATAGTGTAACTAACCTGACCCCAACCCGGCCCGCCCCGCCCTGTCCGGAGCCCGTACTTTGTACAAATAATGTCAAGCAGGAATAATCTGCCCAAAAGATGATATAGCGAAATGAGGAACATTAATATAAACACATAGTACAATGCTTTACTATTTGAAAAGAATATAAATACATATAAATTCATATTATAATATCAGTTTTCATTTGTAATTCATACATTGATTCGTTCAAATTAACTGATGTAATGCAGTCCGACGGACGGGAAATGAATTGGGTTGAGGGGCAATTCTATATAAATCCATATATATGATAAGTTGTTGGCCCAATTTAAAAATTTTCCCATGAATTTGGATTCTCCTTCCGGACCTTCCCCTGGGAAGTGCGATGTGCCGACATGTTGATGCAGAGCATGCAGGACCAAAATTTCTCAGTAAAATAGTGTCCAAGATGTGCTGGGCTGGGCTGGGCTGGTTGATGCACAACATGCTGGTTGGTCCAATAAATCCCGGGTCGAACCGATAAACAAAAAAGCAAGTATACACAAAAATGAAAATTGATTACTGGCATCTGCAGTTTTGTCATCCCATACCATTACTAATCAGAAAGTAAACACATAAAATAGACAAGGTGAACATATATAGTTATCAAAGTGAATACATATAAACAAATAAGTTTAATAAAAGTAAGTTAAATGTGCATATAAAAATAAATGACAATACTTATTTGTCTGTAAGTGTTTACTACTTTACTTTGATCTTCTATATATTTATCTTGTCTGTTTTATGTGTTGATTTTGTGTTTAGGAATGACAAGAGATGACAAAACTACATAGGCATAGACAGTTATCATTTATGTTCCATATGCTGTGACAATATTTCATTTGCAATATGAGGCCTAAACAGATTCCCAAGTGGGCCTTTAAGCTAACTAAAATGGCTCATTTTAGGCCCATATAATTAAAAATTCTCGACCCAAATGGAGATGAGGCCTAATAAGGAAATTGTAGACATAAGTAGGTTTCCATTTAATAAGGAATTGATTAGTACCATCTATTATTTTACCATCACTGCCATCGCTAGCCAAGCGCTCCCCTCATCTCACTCTGCAAAACGCTCCCTTCTCCTCACCTAACGTGGATATGCTCTATCTTCCTTCTATGCGTCCTTCCGTCTATCTCCCTCAACGGGCCCTTCTGTCTCTCTTCCTTCCCTTTCCCTCCCTTCTGCACACTTTTTTTTTTTTCTTCTTGTGCTTCAATTCTCTCTATTTTTCTTCTCCCTCTCTCTAAAATCTCATATAAAGTCACTCACTTTAGACTTGAGAAAGGGGTCAAAATTCCCCTTTATTCGTCCAAAATATGGACCATATACAGAGACCAAATGCAACATTTCATTTTTCTTTCTAATTAATGCATCACAATAAGACTCATGTAATATATCTAATCATATAGTATATTTATATTAATTTAATTCTCATAATTATATTAATTGTGTTGAAATAAAATATTATCAACAACTTGACTAATATTTATTGACTAGACATAGTATTAATTAAGTTTCATATGATTTTTTCAATAACTAATTATAAGGATATTTATAATTAATCATTTAACATATATATAGATTTGCTATGGTGAGTCGCGTTCAAAAATTCCTAGATTTAGTTCAAAATGACCGATTCAAACCGTCCAATACTATTTTCCTATTGAAATCTCTACGAGGACCAAATTTTTTATTTTTTTTTGAAAATTTTAAGTATTTTTTCGGATTTTGAAAAAACTGATATTTTTGAACCGTTCAGAACAAATTAGATTAACGATTTTTTAAAATTTTAAAAAAATACTTAAAAATTTCGAAAAAAAATATAAAATTTGATTTGCATGGAGATTTCAATAGGAATATTGTATTGGACGGTTTGGATCGGTCATTTTGAACCTAATCTTAGAGTTTTGAGCGCGACTCATAGACCTCTCGTGAGTCGCGACTCACCATAGCAAAACTATATATGAGTTAAAACTATATATGAGTTTTGCTACGGTGAGTCGCGACTCATAGAGTCTCTGGTGAGTCACAATCTAGACCGTCCGATCCGTTTCAAAAATCGTGCTGGATCTTTCCGTTCCGTCTCTTTTTTCTCTCTGTTTCCATCTCTTTCTCTTACTTCGTGTCTCCCTCTCTAAAAATCGAAATAGATCTGAGAGCTTAGCGCCTCCTCAAACCCTAGAGAGAGTGGATCGAAGAGCCTGTCCCGTCTATCTCCCCTCCGCAGCTCTTCTCTCGTCATCAACGCCTCAGAGAACCTGCTCCGTCTTCTCTCCTTCGCAATTTTTTTCTCGTCATCAATGCCTCAGCTCTTCTCTCGTCCTCTGTGTTGCCTCCTCTTTCCTCTTCACGGTTGAATTAATTGTTAGGGAGAATCAAGCTGCTACTTTTATTCAGACGACTTTTCAAACTTTCCCGGTACTTGTTTATGGCATCTCTTTATTTCATAACTAGAGGGGAATATCGAGCTTCGCTCGATCTTGACAACCTCTATTTTTCTCAATCCAAAATAAATTGATTGTCATTTGTATGATTATTAGAAAGGCACAGAAGAAAACTTATCTATGAAAGATCACTTTAATTTCTCAAACAATGATATATGTAGGATTCATATTTTGCAAAAAAAGGTATTAATTGCGTTAAAGATTGTAGTAATTTTTTTTCAAAAATAATAAATAAAGGAATCAAAAAAGGCAAAAAAGAAGAACAAAGAATTAATTGCATTAATTAACGATGGTTGGAATTACAAATTACATGTCTGGCTCGGTTCCATTTTCTTCAAGAAAAAATACCGTTTAGAATGATGCAAAGATATGGATGAGAAATTATATACAAAAATATTACATACCATTACCATCTAATTAGGCACTCCATTTCGGGAGGCTAAACGTTAATGTTATAATAGCTAAATAAATGATTCATTCAACCTAACCGAGACGTCCTCTCTGTTGTCATTGGTTCAAATCATTCGTTGGAGAATAGAGAAAGACACTGGACAATTACCACTAAAAAGAGTGAAAAACATGCAACTACTGTCCAGGCTTAGCAACATAACTGTTATCGATTTAGCGGATAGGAAATTCTCTGGACCAATACCGGCTTCACTTGGTCCGCTTCAGAACCTGCAAACATTAATCATTTACATTGTCATGCTAACTGGTTCGATACTAGCTGAGCTTTGTAATTGTTCTTCCATGGTTTAATACATCTCTATGAAAATATTTGCAGTCCCATGCTAACCGTTCACACTACCATGCACTGTCCCCTTTCTCTTTGCCCAGCTTACAAAACTTAATTATAAATTTATTGCTATGGCAAAACTCACTTGCTGGGCTGATACGGGCTGATACCTGATGTCTTCCAGCGACTCATTTCATTACAATCAATGGATTTCTCTATCAATTCCATATCGGGCGCAATATCAACCTCAATCGGTATTTTATCAAACCTCCAAAACCTCATGTTATGTGATAACAGCATCTGGTTCATTTCCACCTTCTCTTACAAACTCATCTTCTCTTAGATACAAACCAAATATCTAGCTAATGCCGGCTGACCATAGAAAATTGACATCTCTTAATAGATAATTCAGAGCAACTGACCTTGCATATGGGATTGCCACTGATGGAGAAGCAATGACGATCATGAGAATTGGCGCCGATATAGATTGTGGTTTCGCCACTGTACACATTGTTGTTGGTGCAAATTGAACAAAAAATCGGATAATAAGAAATTGTAAATGGAATAAAAAAAATAGAGTTACCAGATTGTGCTAGACGCTGTCCTTAAGTGTATTCAGTCTCAACGTGCGACATGAACCGCAATTAAGATAATCTGGGGTTGTCACTTGATCATGGAAGCGACTGATAAAAGCCTCCAAAAATATATATGTCCAGCAGAAATATTTTGAATATATTTGTAAATAGACTTCAGAATAGAATTAAGGAAATATTGGAGAGGAATATTTATATAGAAAATTACTCGATCACATTTCCTCGGATTGTGCCAAATGAATTTGTTTATATAGCCAATTGGATAACGGCAAATAGAGCACCAAATAATTTCAATACTTATTAGGCCAATTACTCTTACGACGGGTGGAAATTAAATGAGTAATCAGGTATTGATTGATGCAAATGTAATTGTGATATTCATTAGGTCATTGGTCATATGAAACAGTTCCAGCGTATGACATTGATTAACAAATTTATTAGGTAAATGAAATTAAAACGGAAATATTAATTAAATAGAAATAAAGAATGATATGGGACAAATCCAACGGAACAATATAGAAATGTATTGATTGAATTAAATGGATATTTTAAAACATAAATTTGACGAAAATGAATTTCATGATTAGGTATTTATTAATATAGCTCAAACGAATTTTCATAGAATATGTTTTGATGAATTTTGAATTTTCCAAACTATATTTCCAACAATTGCAAGCTAACAATTTTGCCGCAATTAAAAGTAAATACACATCTCCAATCATCTCAAGTGTGGATGGATGAAAGCCAATTTCTCTGCCGCTATTCTTCATTAATTTCTCTCGAAGAAATTTCCTGAAATCGGCTAATAACCCCACATTTGAGATGATTGGAGAGGCGCCGGTACATGAAGAGGCACCGGTATAGGAATAAAAATCAAAACATATATTAATCGGCAGAATTAGATCCGACTTCGAACACTATTCGCGACAGTTCTTCGCACAGTAACTGGATCTGTACCGTTCATTTCGTCTCCCTTTATACTGGCCTTCTGCTTCCGATCAAGTTGTTGCCTTCCGTCCGATCTACTTCTTCTGGAGAGTCCTTTCTTGGTCGCCTCAATTTGCTGCCTCCCATTCATTCTCTCTCCTTCTGTCTCCAAGATGTCATCGCCCATGTGGGCTGTGTACGGCCGTTCTTCGGAGCGTGGTCGTGGTCCGTGCGCCGATCTCTCTGTGCCGTGTCTCCTTCTACTGTGCTCTTCACTTGCGGTCTACTAACTGGCTTTTCATTTCTGTGTGGTTGCGCTAGGTCTTATGGACCGCCGATCTGAGGTATGCTGCTATCCTACTACTTTTTGGTGGTCTCCGTCTATTCCTTTTTATTGCATCCCTCTTCTATTCTCCAACCATTCAGTATTTCGCAATATGCGCCTCTCTAATATATTCTCTTGCCTTCTTCTTTGTCTTTTTTCTGAGATTGCTTTGCTTTGGTAAAATGCTGCGTTTTCTTTTTCATTTTGCTTTTCTTCTTCGTACTATTATTGTTTTTTTTTTACCAGTTTGTTTTCGTTGATTGAAGAAAGGTTCTTGAGATTTACGGTGGCAACGATTAAGATTCTTAATTTTGTTCCTTCTGCCATTGAAGACGTCAAAAAGCTTAGAAAGGCATTCCAAGGTACTATTCTCTCTTGCTCTCATGTCTTTCATTTTTTTTTTTTGAGCAGGTTACGAGGGAAAAATAAAAATCATGAATATGAAAATTGTATGTCGTTTTCTAAAAACATACTTGTCATTTTGTATATCGAATTTGTTCTTTTGGATGACTCTTATGATTTTGTGAGTAAAGACGTTTATTCAATTAGATGGTTTGTTGATTTGATCAACAGACATTTTAGAAATTTGAAAAGCAATTACTGTTGGAAATAATTTGTATAGGATGGGGGCCGATGAGAAGGCCGTGGTAGCCGTATCAGCACACAGAGATGCAGTACAAAGGAAACAAATTTAGATTGCATATGAAGAACAATATAGAAAGCAGCTCTTAAAGAGGATTAAACCAGAAATCTCATGAAATTTTGAGGTTTATTACATATTTTAATCCTATCTAAAATGCTGAGGTTTTTGTGCTATGCTCAAGTCATTGATTTTTTTTCTCTGTTTTGTAGCCTTCAGGAGTGTTGTCTCGCGGATTGGTGTTGTGGATTCTTCTTTGTTGTTGTCTGTGCTACTGGATCTTTGTTTGATTCTGCTTGGTTTTGCCCAGGTGACTATTTAGTTTCTTCTGAATTTGGTGAGTGTTCTCTGTCATTCTGATTATTGGTTGATACCATCCTTGATTGAGGATTTTAGGTTCATCATTATAATTAATGTACAGTTATTAAGGACCTGGTCGTGCTTCTTCTCCATTTTCCTTTTATTCTTTCATTTAGAACCATTTGTGGTTGCCTTGAATAGAACCTACAGTTAAACCTTTTTTATGTTCAAAATGTTCTTGAACAATCACATTTTAAGTATTGCATGGGTACATAAATTATGGCCAAATTGAGAATATTTTGAAATACTTTTGTTAGGTGTAAATGTAATGTTAATCCGGACACAATTCAAAGTAATTATGTATGAACTATTGTACTGATTAAACTCTTAATTAATGCTCATGGTCATAATGAGGATGAGCTATTTTGATGTTCTTCTTTTCTGCTTTAATATCTGAAACTAAGACATGAAGCGTTCTCTTTAATTTAGGTGACGTGGTATTTCAAATATTGATGTTCATATGAATGATAAGTCAGGTGCGTAATCTTCCTTTGTTGAGTCAAAGAAGCCTGCACAAAACAGGTCTTTTACATGCAATTCAGGTCCTCTAATTCAGTTATACATAAATAGTACATTAAAGTTACACCGTTATAATAATAATTCACTTCTATATCATATTTCTTAGGAATTGGTTTCACTGTAGAAAAGGGCAGCAATTGTACTGGCTCCATTCATTTGGAATACAAGTATTCAGGCACCTTGGTTGTTATCGAGCAAAAGATTAAAGGAAGATGGTCCTTAAAAAAATATTAACTTATTATCGAGCAAAGGAGTAAAGGAATATAGTCAGCGTAAAATTTTGTTTTTACCATAATTTTTTTTAAACAATCGAGGGATTGGTGTAGCTCATTATGGTGGGGAAAATTGCATTTTTTTTTTCTACTAGGGTTTCATGTCATTCTTGCCATGTCAATAGTTAGTAGTTGCTACCTTTTTTATTATCAGTCCATTGTTGGCTTATCCACTTTCCTCCCTTTCTCCTTTTTTATTGCATGATCATGATTTAGGGTTATCTGATTATGACAGTTTCTGTCTTATTGAAATTAGAAATCATGTTTAGGATTCCTGCCATATCTATATTTTTTATGCAGTTTGTGTGCCTTTTTTTTGTTCCCTCTCCTTTTTTTATTAAGCCGTAGATAAAGATAAATAGTTTCATATTTCTTGGACTGTGCTATTGATGCATTGTACCAATAACAGATCTATTTTTGTTTTAAACCTTATATATGTGATATAAAGTCCAACCTATTTGTTTGTTAGTCTTATTCGATTAAACCGCTATTTACAGAGGATGATAATGTGCTTAGAAAAGAGAATGTGTTAGTTTGGTGTATGAAAAACTCTCAATAGAGATAATCCGAAAGTACAGTCTCCAATTCCATACCATCGATGGATGTCTTGATTCAGGTAATCTACAGTAATACCTCATTACTGGTCTTTTCTGAGCCAATTTCGTGCTTAACCTTGCAGAGACATGCGCCACAAGAGAATAGATTGACGATCTTTCAAGCATGTACTACTGAGTTGCTCATATAGGTACACAATGAAGCTAGAAAATAGATCATTCTTTTTTTTTTTTTGAAAAACACCACTTTGATTGTAACTTATTATATAGTACTATTATCCTTTGTGTGTATAACAGTATAAGTTCAGCATTGGGTGTCCAATATTAATATGGTTAGCAAAAAAAAAAAAACTGTAGTTATAATCGTTTAAAGAATATTAGAATTATCGTCTCTCTTTTACTGGTATTGTTTTTTTATGAAAAATATTATCTATAATTCGAAATTTTCATTTCTCATTTTTTTACAACATCACTTTCCAATGTTGTTGTCATGGATATGCATATTGGTATTGGTACCTAATTATTGTTATTATTTTTCTGCTTTTCTAAATCCTCAATATCAGTTTTCTTACTTTGTTTTGTCTTCAAAATGCCTTTGTAAAATGTTAGACTCTCTTCCTTTCTCAACCACGCTGAGGATGGAATTCAAACAAAGGCTATTAACAGGTCTAGAGAATATCTGGAACTCTGTACATATCTTGAATTCAGGTACTGCCATATGATTTAGTTGTTAACAACTTGATATCGCTGGTATAGCAAATTGGACATTCATAATAAAATCAAGCTCATTGTATTCCTTTGTCCTGGTATAGGGCAATTTAGTTCTACCAATTTCTTAGAAGTAAGTTCAGGATAATCCAAAGTTACATTTTTACCTTCCATTTTATTGCTGATTGATGACATCCAAAAGTTGGAAAATATCAAGTTAGGATGGATTTTTCCCATGTTACTCACTTGAGCAATTTTTTGATTTGAAGTGATATTTCTGAATTTTATAATCATGCTAATTCCTTACCCGGCCTTTATAGTTAGGCTGACCTAACCGGTTAGTTTAATTGAGATTTTAATTCAACAATGACATGTACATCCTATTGTAATAATTTCGATTTTTATTATGATTGCATTTACTTTTCTCATTAATAATACCATGCGTTTCATTGGCCTCACACACTTACAATTCATGAACGTGAAAGTCTTCAAAATAGCAAGAACCATGAGTAGAGGTTGCTTAGAGCACAATTGACATGAAAAAGCTTTTGATATTTATAATGTTTCAATATCTTTCATCTTATTTTTATTTTTTTTTCATAATTTATCAATATGCACTATGGTTAACTATGGTTTGTAGATGTAATAAAGTAAACTACAAAATAAAACTACTATAATAGTAAAAAAAAATTAAAAAAAAAGATGAGAGAAAAAAATAGGTCGCGCAACGCGACGAAACCACTAGTTTATCGTAGAGAGAGTATGGTGTTTGTAAAAACTCACGATTTGACTGTTATTTGATATCTCCGTGGACCATGAGGCGACTTTACCTAATAATTTCCATCAGGAGACGGAGAGAGGAGATCCACTCCAAGATCGAGAGCAAGAGGAGAAAATTCCTTCAATTAGATAAAATAAATTTTAAAAATTGCAGCACATTAAATAGCCAGACTCGATTAGGAGGAAATGAATAGAGAACTAATATATAAACGGAGCTTATCAATTTCTAGGGCTTTCTCGTTTCGTCGATCTGTTAGAGCAAATAAGGACGAACGTAGGGATGAGGTGGGTTATGAGGGGCTGAACTTGTTCTACGGGAGGAGGAGGAGGAGGAGACGAGCGAAAATGCGGAGTAGGAGCCAATGAATGAAATTAGACAGGATAGGGGTCGCATGTTTGGAAAGGGAAGATTGCGCCAGGTTTTAACACCAAAGGATGAGCCGGGTCAAATTAAAGGACTCTAGTCATTGACAACAAAATTGTCTACATAGCTGCTGTCGTAAAAATCAGAGGAAATTCAAACTAAGAAATGAACGAAAATAAAATTAATTGCCGTGTCGGCCTACATTTTAACAAAGCAATTAGGATACCCACTGGTAAAATCAGTCATATATCCCTTCAATCTTGTCTAATTGGAAATATCCCCTCCAATCATTAATTTTGGATATATACCCCTCTAATCTTAATTGCTATAGATATTTACCCTTCTACATTGATTTTTAGTCCAAAAACTATTTGCATTTTTAGTCCAAAAACTATTTGCATTTTAGTCCAAAAACTATTTGCTAAAGATATTTACCATTCTACATTGATGCTATGGATACAGGGAAATTAAAAGAAACGAACACTTTCGTTATTTGAGAATGCAAATAGTTTTTAGTGTTTCCTCAAATAAAAACGATTTACTGGGAAAGCGACCCCGGATCCCTCAAATAATTTTTGGTGTCCTCTCTTATTAGTTATAACTTATTTGCAAATTGTGCAATATCGTACTCAATTTATTATTTCTTTTCTATTTGACTCAAGTCGATTGAACTTTTTGTTTTTATTTTTTTCTATTGGGTTTCGATGCCTTCAAGACCCAGTATCAACGTCTTGGTATTTGTTTCCTCATGGTGTAAAAATTCTACCAAATATTATATGTTGAACAAACGAACCATGATAATGTCAGAATCAAAGCACTAAATACGAACAAAAAAAATGACGATATTAATTTAGTCTAAAATCTATTTCAGCACTTTCAAGATTTACAATTTCATGTTGATTGAACTAAATTTTCTCATTGAAGGGTGAGTGGATATATTACAAGACAGTTTTTACTGCACACTTTGCCACAGAAGATCCAGGCCTACTATATAACAGAATACAGTTCGCTCAGGATTAGCATTAAATACATTAGCATTAATTGTAATCTGTTAGTCTGTTAATTACAGTTTTCAGCATTCTTTCTATAAATAGATACCTCTGTAAACATTGTAAATCAGATTGAGAAATATACAAATTCAGATCTATTACCGTCTCCTCTTTACATTCTTCTCTTTACATGGTATCAGACCTAGAATAGCCATTAATGGCGCAAATCTCCGATCCTCCTCCTTCACCCTCCTTCGATTCAACCACGATTCATCCCTCTAATACCTCAATTATACCTCTCACCATCCCAATTTCTACCAAATTGAGCAATACTAACTATCTCACCTGGAAATCCCAAATCCTACTCCTTCTTCATGGCTATGACTTGATGAAGTTCATTGAATCACCAGCCCCAAATCCTACCATCTCTACAACTACTGGTCACATTGTGAATCCAGAGTACATCAATTGGCGTCGTCAAGACCAGCTTCTGCTAGGATGGCTCAGATCCTCTTTATCTGAGTCCATTCAAGCTCAAAGTGTGTCATGCTCCACCTCTATGTAGATCTGGTCTTCTATCCAAACGATCTTCTCTGCTGCTTCTCGAGCTAGAGTCACAAATCTGAAAAAACAAGTTCAGATCGCCTCCAAAGGCTCTCTCTCTTGCTCAGATTATCTACAGAAGATGAGGCATTTAGCTGATGAGCTGGCATTTGCTGGTTCACCTTTGTCAGATGATGAACTCGTATCAGCAACTCTCACTGGTCTTGGATCTGTTTATCTTCACTTCGTCATAGCTGTTAGCACCTCCTTCCGCAATGACTCTCTCTCCTTCTCTGACTTCATGGTATGCTTCTCACACATGAGTCTGTTTTGCAACAACAAGACATACACTCCACTACATCAACTCCATCAGCCTTTCAAACAGGCAAAATGACATTTTCCAACAACAATGTCAGATCCAATAACACTAATTCCAACTTCTTCACATCTTCGACTGGCTTTGACAACAACAGATCCCATGTTAACAAGCCAACCAACAACCCACCCAATCAAAAAAACTCAAAATAAAACCAATTCAGCTGCCAAAGCACCTTGTCAGATCTGTGCCAAACCCAGTCATACTGCCAAAACTTGTTACTTTCGTTATGAACGAGATCCAGCCTGGAAACCAAGGCCCACTCGCTAGGCTTTCAATGCACAGATTCAACAACCATCTCCACAGCCAGCTGACTGGATCATTGACTCAGGGGCAACCAATCATGTAACTAATGACATCAACAATCTGTCATCATTCTTTGCCCATAAGGGATCTGATGCCCTCCAAATTGGTAATGGCTCTGGTCTTACTATTTCAAACATTGGTTTTACCACATTATGCCTCAGCAATTTGTCCATCAGTTTAACTGACATTTTACATGTACCATCATTTTCTCAAAACCTAATCAGTTTATCAAAACTGATAACTGACAACCCCTCACTCAGTGTTACTTTTTCTCATGGTGTATGTGAAATTAAGGAGCACCACACCAAGACAACCATACCACTACTTAGCAGTCAAGGACTCTTTCTTCTACATGCTTCTCCACCTCAGGCTTTTCTTGGTGTGCGTGCTTCTGCAAAAGTTTGGCATGACAGACTGGGACATACCTCACATTCAACTACAATGCATGTTATCAACTCTTTTTCCTTACCTTTTAGTTCAAGTAAATTGAATATATGTCATGATTGTAGTTTGGCAAAATCACATACTTTACCGTTTCATCTTTCTTCTCATTCTGCTACTGCTCCTCTTGAGATTTTGTAATCTGATGTATGGGGCCCATCACCTCTTGTGTCAAATAATGGAAACAGATTTTATGTGATCTTTGTTGATGAATTCTCACGCTTCACTTGGATATACTTCTTAAAGAACAAAAGTGAAGTTGTACACATCTTCTCCAAATTCAAAGAACAGTATGAAAATCTACTTGAAAAAAAAATCAAAATCTTGAGGACTGACAATGGCACAGAATACAAACCTCTCACAAAACTTTTTCCCCAAATAACCTTCCAAACAACTTGTCCTTATACTCCACAACAAAATGGACTCTCTGAAAGAAAACATAGACATATTGTTGAATTGGCTCTTTCAACTATGTCTCGAGCTGCCATACCACAAAATTTTTGGGATGAGATATTTTCTAGCATTGTTTATATCATCAACAGATTGCCATCCTCTTCCACATCCTCTATTCCCTATACTGCCTTATTCAACAAAATTCCTGATTATTCATTCCTTAAAATACTTGGGTGCATTTGCTTCCCTCACACAAAGCCATACAATTCAAACAAGCTTGAGCTCAGGTCATTGCCATGTGTATTCCTTGGATATGCCAACTCACAAAAGGGGTACAGTTGTTTCCATCAACCAACTAGAAAAATTTTTGTTTCTAGAAATGTGCAATTTGATGAAGAAGTGTTCCCCTTCAAAGTGCATGCTGCATCTTCTTCTTCTCTCTCTCCTGGGAGCACTACTCAACCATCTCAGTTGATGTTGTTACAATCACCTCAGCCATCAATACCTGTCACTGATACCTCACCTGATACCATTGCTACAACTACAAATGATGAGTCTGAGACCCCACCCACTATCACTGATGCATCACCTACTTCTCAACAATTGCCTCAAACTTCTTCTCTCAACAACAGCAGTACCTTGCCTGTTGTTCACTCCCAGGTCATACTCCCCCAAGAAGATACATTGCACAATGTTGATACAATTGTCTCCACTGTTGTTCCTTCTACTCCTCCACCTCACAAGAACCACCCACCGTCTACTCAACATCACACCATGGTTACTAGAACCAAAGATCAAACAAGGAAGTCAAAATCATTCACTGATTTTGTTGCCTACTCTACAACTCTGAGTACTGAGCCCACTTGTTTTACACAAGCTAACAAAATCAAAGAATGGAGAGAAGCTATGTCAGCTGAGATAACTGCTTTAGCCAACAACAAAACTTGGCAGTTAGTTCCTTCTCCTTCCCGTCAAAAAATAATTGGCTGTAAATGATTTTACAGGATCAAACAAGAACCTGATGGCTCAGTTGAAAGATTCAAAGCAAGATTGGTAGCCAAAGGGTTCAATCAAGAAGAAGGGGTTGACTTTTTTGATACCTTCAGTCCTGTAGTGCGTCCCACAACAATCAGTTGGTCTTATCATTGGCAATCTCATCAAATTGGAGAATCAGGCAACTTGATGTACACAATGCCTTCTTACATGGTGACTTGCAAGAATAAGTTTTCATGTCTCAACCTTCAGGGTTCATTGATCCATCTTATCCAAATCATGTATGTCTTCTCACTAAATCTCTCTATGGCCTCAAGCAAGCACCTCGTGCTTGGTTTCAAAAATTGAGCTCAGCTCTTATAGCTATTGGTTTTGTAGCTTCTAATTATGACCCCTCTTTGTTCATTGCTCATTATAACAGTCATACACTATTCATTTTAGTGTATGTTGATGATATTCTAGTCACTGGAAGTGATAATCAAATGGTTAACACCTGTATTGAACAACTGCAACAAAAATTTGCTGTCAAAGACCTAGGAGACTTGAGTTTCTTCCTGGGAATAGAAGCTATCAAACAACAAGGGGGCATACTTCTTACACAAACCAAATATGTCACTGATCTGCTCAACAAAACAAAGATGATTCATGCTAAACCTGTCACTACACCTATTGCTACTTACATCACCTTATCAAAGGACATTGGTGATCCCTTTGCTGATCCTCAATTATACAAAAGTGTTGTAGGAGCACTTCAATATGCAACACTAACTCGACCTGACATTTCATATGCTGTAAACAAGCTGTCACAATTCATGCACAATCCTCTCGATACTCACTGGAATGCAGTAAAAAGAGTTTTGAGATATCTTTGTGGCACATTAACCCATGGTTTATTCATACATTCCTCTTCCTCAGCCACACTACATGCATACAGTGATTCTGATTGGGTTGGCTGTCCTGATGACAGACGCTCAACTTCTGGTTTTTGTATATACTTTGGAAGAAATCTAATTTCCAAAAAAAACAAGTGACAGTCTCTAGGTCGAGTACTAAAGCAGAATACAGAGGTTTAGCCTTGACATGTGCAGAAATTCTACGGCTTCAGTTTCTATTGACTGAATTACACATCAAATTGGATCAACCACCCATTCTATGGTGTGATAACATTGGGACTACTTTTCTAGCAGCTAACCCCATGTTTCATGCTAGAACAAAGCACATTGAAATTGATTATCACTTTGTGAGAGAACGTGTGGTCACCAAACAACTCAATGTACAGTTCATTTGCTCAAAGGATCAGCTTGGTGATGTTATGACAAAACCATTATCTACAGCTCGGTTCAATTTCTTGAGAGACAAACTCAATGTTGTTTCACCAACATTGGTTTGAGAGGGGTGTATTACAAGACAATTTTTACTACACACTTTGCCACATAAGATCCAGGCCTACTATATAACAGAATACAGTTCGCTCAGGTTTAGCATTAAATACATTAGCATTAATTGTAATCTGTTAGTCTGTTAATTACAGTTTTCAGCATTCTTTCTATAAATAGCTAGATACCTCTGTAAACATTGTAAATCAGATTGAGAAATATACAAATTCAGATCTATTACCGTCTCCTCTTTACTTTCTTCTCTTTACAGGATAATCTTTAATTTGGTGCAATCCTTCCATTGGCATTTGAAGGGAACATGAGGGGCAGGATGACTCCAGCGATTGTCCATTGAAAATAATTTTTGCTTATAATTTCTTTTGATATTGTATTTCTAATGTTTATGTTATCGTATTTCTTATCAATTCGTTATATACTCAAACTCAGGAAGAAGACGAATGGACGGAAGGGGTAAGGGCACTTTAGTCAAAAAATTGTGAAATTGATTTTTTTAATAAAAATATAATGAAATTTATGGAAAAGGGTATATATCCATAGCAATTAAGATTAGAGGGGTATATATCCAAAATTAATGATTGGAGGGGAATATTTCCAATTAGACAAGATTAGAGGGGTATAGGACTGATTTTCCCTTATTTATAATACTGATGCTTTGTTATGTATCTTTTACATTATTTCAGTATGTTGCTGGTCTGAACTGATTTGCGGCATGTATGGTTACTGGACCACTTTTTATCCATATTAGGATATTTTGTTTTGCTTTGCTCGTTTGACACTTCAATGATTTATTGCAATGTTCATGTGTCATTGCATAATTTTGGTTTAAGCTTCTGTTGAATTCGGTTCACATTTGAGTGCACCAATCCACAAAGTTACAAAAAAATTATTGAAAATTTAGTTCCGTTTTGCACCAACCCCTTTCGGTTCACATTGGATACGAGCGAAGGTACTGTACTCCCTGTATCAGTAGCAGCAGTGAAGGTACCATGTGCTAATTTCATGTGTTATGGTACTAATTTCATGTTATTCAAATTTCCAGGTGTTGTACTAATTTCAGCAACAGCCGTGAAGGCCAAGAAATATATATTTGATCCTTGAAAATGTAGACAAATTTGGAGATAAGTGAAGAATCAGAATAGCAACAGCAATGCTATGATAAATTTCTGTTTTGAATTTATTTAAATTTCGCTTGTAATTTTAATCATGTACTACTTTCTGTTTTTAAATTGGAAGATACTAGTTCATGTTATGTTAATTTCTAAGATACTAGTTCATGTACTAATTTCTGTTTTGAATGGATCCGTGATCATTTGAATTCTTTGTTTATTCCTTAATTTGATTTCTATTCATGTACTAATTTCTATTTCTGCTCAATGGGTGCGTTTGGATAGGTATGGGAAGAAGGGAAGAAGGTAAGAAGTAGAAAGAAGTATTGGGAAGTGTGTAACTTTGTGAAGGGTTTGAATTGTTTATAATTTTTTTTTCTTCTTCCTTCTTCTTCTTTTTTCTTCCAACGATCCAAACGCACCCAATATGTGTACTAATTTGAATTCTTGTTATGTGCTTGAGTTGGTCATAACAGCTTCTAGGCATAATTTCTGTGTACCCTGCGTTTATATTGTTTACTAATTTCTGTGTACCATGAGCTTATACTGCTCCTAGTCATAATTTTAATTATGTATGTACCACTTTTTTCTTTTTTATCTATTGTTTCGGACAGCAACATGTAATCTGACAATGAATCTTTGACTCCGTTTGGATGAGTCCTAGGAATAAGAGAATAAGATAATAAGGAAGTAAATTTATTATAAACAATCCAAACTTTTCACAAAGTTACACACTTTCCAATACTTCTTTCCTTATTCCTCTTATTCCCACACTATCCAAACGGAGCCTTTGTGATGTATGTAGATTTTTCACTGTAATTTATGTCTGTTATCTTTTTAGATGTTTCACTGTTATATTTAGATGGGAACCAATGCGTCCATCATAATATACAATTCACTTTTATTACAAATGTGTCCATCATAAAATGGGGAACCAAGCATGGAGTTACTTTTAAAGCTGTTGGTACCTGTTGATACATTGGTACCTTGTTTTTACTTTTAAAGCTGTACCAAGCATGGAGTTAACTGGCAATGGATTGTATAATTTAGCATTTTTGGAGTTTGTTTCAGATAGTACATTCTTATGTTTCAAAAGCTAACTAAATAACATAGACATATTATAACATAGAAATTAACGGTGCTCGTCAAATTAACATTGAAATAGAAGTCTGAGCTTCTAACAAACAGAAATAGGAGTCTAAGCTCGTCAAATTAACATAGAAATAGAAATCTGAGCTCCACAAATTAATAGTGCTCAAAATAACAAACATAAATAGAAATTAACATGAAATATAAGTCTGAGCTTCTCAAACATACATAAAATAGAAATTACCATGAAATTAACATGCTCCTCAAACATGCTATCTGTCTCCAATGCCATCTGATTCTTCACTTATCTTCAAATTTGTCTGCAAGTATTGATACCAGTCAATGCAACCTCTTACACGGCATTCATATTCCTGTACCAGACAATGTTGCTGAAGTCTTTAAAACTATTTGGCACTGTCCAGGGTTGCTTCCTGGAGTGTGCTTGTTTTTATGGAAACTGATGCTTGGTGCCCTGCCTCTCAAGGGGTACATGCACTATGGGAAAAGGACCTTCTGTAACGGGACTTCTGTAATGGTTTTTGAAATAACCGTTACAGAATAGTGAGGAAAAACTGGCGCCACAAATCTGTAACGGTTATTATTTAAAAACCGTAATAACATTTCCGTCATGGATGAGAAAAAAAGTGCATCCACCTTCTGTAACGGTTGTTCGGTAATAACCGTTATAGATTTCTTATATTCTGTAACGGTTATTATACGACAACCGTTACACAAAAAATAAAAAAGAAAGAAATTAATAATAATCTTATGTAACGGTTATATATAAATAACCGTTATAGTATCTCTCTAAGTCTGTAACGGTTATTAGGAAATAACCGTTACAGAAAGGCAAACATTTTTTATTTAATGATTCTGTAACGGTCATTGGTTAATAACCGTTACAGAAAGGTTATGTATTTAGCTAGGTCTTCCTCATTAAGTCTCTCATTCCTAGCCGCACTTCCTTTCTCTCTTCTTTTCATTTATTGCGATATCCACTTTCACTCCAAAAAATAGCAAAAAATTTGTAAAAATTCTGAAAAAATAATAATTAGAAAGAGAACAAGATGGAGAGCATATTTGAGGTAAAAAAAAAAAAAATTGAACTGTATTTTTTTATATTTTTTTCTTATTTTTTTTTGTTTTTTCATGAGAACGAGAGCAGATTCAACGGATCGATCGAAAGAACGAGAAGGAGAGCAGATTCAACGGATCGAAAGACAAGAAGGAGAGCAGATTCAACGGATCGAAAGTCATGCTTCGACTAGATGTTTGGAACCGCGGCGGGGATAATATCTTCGGTATTTTCATAAACTCCTCTTTTTTCATATATATGCGATTTTTGTTAACTGCCTTTTTTTCTTTTGCTTTTAAGTTCTAATTGACAAATAACTGTAATAAGGCTAAGTTCATAAATAATTGAGCTAAATAACAAAGGATTATTACGGTTGACAAACAATGCAATTTACATTGGCTGACAAACAATGCAATTAAGCAAAATTCCATATTGCTATTTTGGTTGATGCGCATGAACCAAATTACAAAAAAAAAAAAGTTGCCTGTTGGCCACAAATGTCAAATGTCAATAGAAACCTTTCTACTCAAGAGCAATTTATATTGTTTCAAGCTTGATTCTATATCTAAACATCACACAATTTTGATTAACAGTACAACAAACATACATCTAAACATCACACAATTCTAATTAACAGTACAACAAACATACAAGTTTAACTTGAAAGGGAAACCACCACTAGAGCTTGTAGAATTTAAAATAAATAAATAACTGAGAAGTAAAAAAAACAGCAGCATCTAGGTAGAGGATGTGTCATCAGTGGAGCCATTGCACTTCTTTGCTGCTTCCTGCTTCTTTGCCAAATCCATGAAGGTTTTTTCCATGTCTGTTTTCAAGTCAGTCCAATTATTGAAAAAGTTAAATGTATATTTATGTAAAGATTATACAAGGATAAACAAAATAAAGATCTTATAATACACGTAAAGAATGAAATGAATTTAAAGAATATGATCCTTACATAATCACAAGTCAGTCCAATTTGAATTATTGTAGAGCTATTCTCTAAACTAGGATTTATGTATTCTCTAAACTAAAGAAGCTATTTAGGGCTTCTGCACATATTGTCTAGAAAGAAGCTATTCTCTAAGCTATTTAGGACTTCTGCACATATTGTTACTAGAAAGAAATGTGATTGTAGAGTTACCTTCTGTGGAGAATGACATCTTGCTGGGCTCCTCTGAGGGTGTCTTCATGAGTTCATCGACTGATTGGTCCTCAGTAGGGGTTGTATTGTCACTATCATTTGTGCGGGAGGAGTTGTCACTCTCTGTGTCAGTTTTTTCATCCTCAGTATCAGTCTCCTGAGAGCTTAGGTTGAACCCAGGGGGTACACTGGGCCCACTGGTGTGCCCTGGGCCCTCATGTTGAGCTCTGTGGCTCTCTTTCCTAGCCTGTTTCATCTCCTTCCTGAACTGTGCCTCAAGATCTTCTTGTACTCCTTTTCCTTTAGAACTAGAGCTTGTAGGTTTGATTACCCTGGTGTCTCCAATGAGAACTCCTGTCTCCTTAGTTCTGCTTCCTCCCTTGATTTGTGATCTAGTGATCATTGAGGGGATGACCTCATCTATCTTTCTTTTTTTTGCTTGAGTATTATTGGGGGTTGTGGTTTTTGCAGCCTTTTTCTTTGCTTTTCTCTTGCTCTGTCGCATGGTTGTAGTACTGCCAGAATCAACCTTAACAGGTGGATTGATACTTTGCAGTCTTGCCTCATCAGCAGGGGACCATTCATTCCTAGGCAAAACTTTGATGTATTCATGACGTGGGTTTCTGATTTGTGGTTCCTCAACTACGTACTGAACCCGAAGTAGGTCAATTTTTCCATTTCTTCTGTGTAATTCAAATGCACGAGAGGCTGGTATTCTATCCCTATGTTCAACCACTACTTCAACTCTAGCAAATATGGCATCTATACCCATGTATGTCGGTGCATCAGCATGTAAAACTGTACCAAAAGGGAAAAAGATGTTTGCTCCATACCATGAGCACCATCCAAATGGAAGATCAGCAATTCTTACCCATAGCCTCACACTGTCTGCTCTGGGGTCTAGTTCCCTTGGAGGATCAATGAGGATGGGAAATGACCGCCTCATGTTGTTTCCATATATGATTTCAATGGTGCCTTTTCTGAACATCTCATCGCGCCATTGCTCAGAGGGGCTGATTATGAGAAATCGATTTTCTAGGAGTGTAATCACTCTATGTTGTCCTGCAGGGAGGCGTCTTCTCATCTCTATCATGACATAAAGCAAAGTTACACCTTCCATGGTTTGGATGACAATGGATGTGGTGATCTCTGCACTGGCCGGAGCAGTGATGTCGTCTTCATCAACTCTGATGGGATCAAGGTTTTTCATGGTTGGTTTTTGAGTAGAGAGATAGGAGGGAGAAGTGAGAAATTAGTTTGAAACTGAAAAGGCGTGGGGTTCTACAGTTTAGTCATTTATAGTAGAAATGAGTTTGAAACTGAAAATATGAAGAGTTGCGTGCTTTAATTTGAATTGTAACTGTTCAGATGAAGCATCTCTTCGAGTGTTCAGATAAGCATCTCTTCGAGTACTGGATTGAATTGTAACAGTATGCTGCATGTGTTATCTAATGTAAATTGGGTACCAATTTGGTACCAATTCGGCTAGCAAATTGGGCTAGCCAATCAAACAGGCGAAACCCAAAAAAAAAGGACCTTCTGTAACGGTTATTAAGGAATAACCGTTACAGAATATTATAATTTCATTTTTTTTTAATTATAAACATTATCTGTAACGGTTATTAGGTAATAACCGTTACAGAAGACTGGCTTCTGTAACGGTTATTATCTAATAATCGTTACATGTTCTCTAAATGTACCGTTCCGTCCACAATACCATAATAGTTATTAGATAATAACCGTTACACATGTTCTCCAAAAAGCTGTACCAGATTTCCCTTGCATAATACCATAACGGTTATTAGATAATAACCGTTACAGAAGAGGGGGCTACTGTAACGGTTATTGTCTAATAACCGTTATAGATCTGTAACGGTTATTAGACATTCTGTAACGGGGGCTACAGTAACGTTTCGTGTACCGTTACAAATGCCTTTTATTAACCGTTACAGAATTCAAAATTTCGCGTAGTGATGTATGTGTAGAATAGGTAATCATTTGACTCAATGCAGGTGCTTGTTTTTACAGGGAATGGATTTCACTTCCTTTGTAAATCATCTCTGGGCACTTTGGAAATGCAGATGCTCCCATGTTTATGATGGGGCCCGGTTATCCCATACAACAGTTACCTCTATGGCCCTAACATATAACAAGTGGTCTCGGCTCACTTCATCATGACAATACCTCGTCCATTAAAGTATATTTGGAGTGCTGCACAATAGCTCGTCGAATTGGGTGTTACATGCTTTGCGGATGGCTCTTTCAAATACCCTAAAAATAAAGAGATGGAGAGGCGAAAAATAAATAGAGAGAAGGTAACGGAGGAAAATAGAGACGGAACGGAGAAATTCAACTCGATTCAGCGACGATCTATCTCAACCATTTGCACGAATTTTGAAGTGGATCAGATGGTCCGGATTGTGACTCAATAGAGAGTTCGTGGGTCTCGCTCAAAATTCCGAAATTTAGTTCAAAATGACCGATCCAAACTGTCTATTACGATCTCCCTATTGAAATCTCCATGCAGACTAAATTTTATATATTTTCGAAATTTTTAAATATTTTTTTTTGAAATTTTAGAAAATTATTTATCTAATTAGTTGTAAACCGTTAAAAACAACAGTTTTTAAAAATCCGAAATAAATACATAAAAATTTCAAAAAAAATATAAAATTTGGTCTGCTTAGAAATTTCAATAGGAAGATTGTATTAGACGGTTTGACGGTTTGAATTGGTCATTTTGAACTAAATTTCGAAATTTTGAACGCGACTCACGGACCTTTGGTGAGTTAGAAATCTCCTCTCTCCGCCTCAACTAAGCCCTTCGCCTCTTAACTCCTGAACTGCTCGAAGAACAACAACATCATTTGGATCAATTTCGGTTAAGTATTCTTTACAAGTTGGATCAATTTTGGACTAAGTCTTCCTCTGAAAAATCGAGTATACATTCTCAATTTTGGATATATGTCATCAATTTTTTTGGTTCCTTTCCCTTTGAAAAACCGGTTCAGTTTATAATGAAAAATCGGGTATCCATTATAAAAATTTTGTGATATGTATGGCTTGTAAGGATGATTTGATTGTTCCTTTGAAAAAGCGGTTCATTTCAGCCGCACTGTTCTAAGCTTCATTTTTTTGATTGTTGTGTGAACTTGGCTGCTACAGGTTAAATTATTTGCAAGACTTAATTAATTTGGTTCACTTTTGGGTTTTGAAAAAAATAGTACAGTACAAGTACTTTTAGCTGCTTTACTGTTCTAAGCTTCATTCGTGTGGTTCGATTTTTGTTGCAACCAGTGTCGAGGAAGAGTTGCAAGTTCGCAATCCAGTGTGTGATTCTGTGATAGAGGAGAAAGCACTTAATAACGTTAACGGGAGAAGAAAGGCACTGAACAGAAAAAAAACCTACGGAGCAATCAACGCCATAATCTGATCTCATCTCCATCTGGTGCACGACTTTTAAAGCAATCTAAAAGCACAGAAAATCAGTGTATGAGGCCCCAATACTCCAGAGTGTAATATATCATTCCTCTCTCTATATATATAGAGAGAGAGAGTTTTGCTATAGTGAGACTCACGTGAGTCGCACTTAAAAATTCTTAGATTTGATTCAAAATGACCGATCCAAGCCGACCAATACGATATCCCTATTGAAATCTCCATGCAGCCAAAATTTATATTTTTTTGAAATTTTTATGTATTTTTTCGGATTTTTAAAAACTGTTGTTTTTGAACGGTTAAGAATAATTAGATTAACGATTTTCTAAAATTTCAAAAAAATACTTAAAAATTTCGAAAAAACATAAAATTTGGTCTGCATTAAGATTTCAATAGGGAGATCGTATTAGACGGTTTGGATCGGTTATTTTGAACCAGATCTAGGAGTTTTGAGCGCGATTCACCATAGCAAAACTCTATATATATATAATGGCTATACTTATACTACTATTTATATGTAAATTGGCTTTGTAGTCTAGATTTTTAGGTTGTTGGATCGGTTCAAGATGTGTGCAGAGATCAGATTAGAAGGCCCAGATTGAGACGCTATAAGGGAATGTTAACTTTAAAATTTGTCTGCCTCCGTCTCCCTTCTCTCCTGGAGAGACCTGTACTCTCTCTCCGTTTGTACTAAATTGAAGATTGAAATCAGAAAAGCTCGACAGCCTCGACTGACTCGATACCCTTCTCTGCTCAACTCGACGCAAATATCTCTCTCCTCTCGATCTCTGACACTGATCTCGCGTAATCCAGGAGAAGAAAGCAATGCCCAATCTTCCTCTTTTGGAATAGAAACTCTACTTACGAAGCAATCTCCTACCTAGGGTTTCACCTAACTGAGAAGAGTGAAGCAAAGGCACCTGACATTTTGGTTTAGTTTGTTTGCAATTTGAGTTATCTATTTTTACCATCTTGTTAAATTAATATTTTCAAGGCATATTTGGCATAGGATCGATCTAATTTCTGTCATCTTTTTCCCTCTAATTTGAGTCTGGTCGGGTCGGGTCGGGTCATGATGACAACATCTAATTGATAAGATCAAGCTCCCTGTTTTCCTTTTGCTTGCATCTTTAATGAAAGGATTTTGAATGCTAAGATCTCCACGTGAAGGTCAGGACTCGCTCAAATAATTGCAAAATTTTTTACATTTCGATCAAAGAACACCGTTAATGTAGAAGGAGATTAAAAGAATCAATATCTGAGCCCAAAATAGTAGCAGGACCTCATTAATTGACAGGGACGAAGAGATGGAAAATGGAGGAATTTCATGATTGATGTTTGTCATTTGTCTTCACTCTTCACTAATTAAGCATTTTGTCTGTGGGTATCTTGTGGTTTAATCGAGCATAATGGAGTGCTAAATGGGGCTGTATTTGACTGAATTTGCAAGCCCAGGAAATTTGAATAATTGCATAAACCTCAATTATGTGCCAGGATAATAGAATAAAAGGACAAAAAATTGGCATACCATTTTCTAAGATGCATCACCACTAGGGCTGTATATGAGCCGAGTTCGAGTGAGTTGGGACCACCTCAAACTCAACTCGGCTATAACTCGAGTTAGCTCGACTCGAGTTGGAAACACTTTCGAGTTTTTTAAGTTAGCTCAAACTCAACTCGTCTCTAACTCGAGATGACTCACGAGTCACGAGCCAACTTGACATGAATATGTCTACTTCAAATTTTTATTTTTTAATTTATATATTATTTCAAAATTAAAGTAATTGCTATATACAATAATATAAAAATAAAATATATTATCAATTTTATTCTTTTTCATTGATTTGAAGCAAAATATGTCTTGAAACTCAATATTAACACTCATAGATCATGTTGATAACCTTCAAGAAATTTATATTTATTACGTTACGAGTCAGCTCACGAGTCAACGAGCTGAGTTGAGCCTAACTCAAACTCGACTCGTTGATTAACCGAGTTGGTTCAACTCGAGTTATACCAACTCGAGTTTTTTTAGCTCGAGTTATAACTGAGTTTTTCACGAGTCGAGTTTGAGTAACTCACGAGTTACGAGTTTTTTGCTCACCCCTAATCACCACACTGAGATTGGCAAGTCTTTTTGCTATAGTTTCTAGAGGAGAAGAAAGGTGGAGCATCGAGAGGAGGTGGAGCATGGTTGCTACGGCAAGAGGAGGTGCGAAGAGGGCTGGAAGTGTGGAGGGGTCGACGAAGGAGGAGATAGGAGGCAGTGGCGGAGCCAATAGAGGTTCAGGGGTGGGTTGCTACACCTCTGTACTCCATAAATTGTTCAAATTTCATGTGTGTATTTTTCAAATTCTAAAAATTCTTATTATTTGTCTCCCTAATTTAATCTGAATGGCAAATTTGTCCCCCCAGTGATTATTTCATGGCTCCGCCACTGCTAGGAGGGCTTGACGGAAGAGAGTGTGAGGAGGGGAGTTGGCGGTGGAAATGGAATTTTTTATTTTTTTTTTCTGTTGTTGACGAGAAAGAGGAGAGGAAAGAGAGGCCAAATAATTAAATGGCTCAAAATTAGATAATGGATCAGATCGATCGCAATCAGAAAATGGAGGACTCAGATGCCGTGTCGGAAGAGGAGACAAATAATGGAGAACGACACCCACAACTTTTAATTAATACTTTGGGAGGCTTATCCCCAATTTATCTTAAAAAAACTTTTAATTAATACTTTAGATTAGATAACACAATATAATGAATATTATAAACCAAGAAAGTATTATTGTAAAATAGAGAGTAGAGTAGAACAGAAATGAATCATGGGAACCAACCAGATATAAACGACAGATGAGATACAGAGAGAGGAGAGAGAGAGAGAGAGATCATTCTCGTTTGGTGGCGCAGCGTAGGTAACTCAAAATAGTTTTGCTTTGGTTGGCGTTGGCCGTTGGTTGGTTGGTTGGTTGGTTGTTTACGCGTGACCCGCTCAAGTCAGCTCTCCTCCTCATTCTCTTAATTTATTTTAATTTCCTTATTACTCGCTCCTTTCTTTTACCCTTTTATCAGGCAAAATTTATATATATAAATAAATCTATGCATCATATAGTAACTTAACTCTTGTCTCTCTCCCTCCCATTTCACCTTTGTTCTGCTCTCCCTCTCGCTAGCTCCTCTTTTTACCCAGCAAGGTATATATGAATCTATGCAATTGGTATATATGCCCTGCTCATCATTTTATCAAATTTCCTTTCCTTCATTACACTACTTTATTGTGTTTCATGGTTTTCAGTGGTGATCAATTTGTTTTATTATGGACCAGACCCACCAATAGAATACATCATGTTCGTCTGATATTTAAACGGTCCCCATTAACATCAATCAAACACATCTTATTATATAATAATAATATATCGCAGTACCGAGAGAGAGAGAGAGAGAGAGGTATAGGGGGAAGGACGGGGCGGCATGGGGTCATCGGTCTCAGCCCCGATCGATACCTCCATTCACCAATTTACAGTCAAGGTAACTTCCCTCATTCGGCCTTCACCTTTCTGTTACTTCTCTCTCTATCTTCCATTCTTAATTTTTCTGTTTTTTTGTAACCTAAAATAATCTCTCTGATCTTATGTATGTTTTTCAGGATGCACGGGGAAAGGAAGTTAACCTCAGCATTTATAAGGGAAAAGTTCTTCTTGTCGTCAATGTTGCTTCAAAATGGTATTACCTCTTGTTACTCAAATTATATTTTTCCACTTAATTTTTTCTGGTACTTACTTAACTATTCAAGGCTAGTCTTTTCATTTTTTGGATAAAGTCAGCTGATGATCTTTAGGTTCATTCTTGTTGAATATAATAAATTATTAACATGGCCGAAAGCCTACCTATTTATTATAATTTATAAATGCTAAAGGTAGGATATGGAATGGGGAGAAGGGGAGGTGTGAAGTTTTTTTCTGGCCAGGGTCCATTCTTTTTCTGTTCGTGTAATCTGGATCTTACAAAAATATTCATGTTTTGAAAATTATATATATATATATATATATATATATATATATATATATATATATAGAGGTGGGCTAAAGTGCCATAGATGGCAATGCCATAGATCTCTTTTTTTAGTCATTTTTTTAAGATTTGAAATTCAATCAGTCAATCCAAACCGTTCAAATTGATCATCATATTGAAATACCATTGTAGACCAAATTTTACATTTTTTTGATTTTTTTTGCTATTTATTTTGATATGTTCAAATTGGAGGGTCTGAAATACTCCAATTATAGCATTTTTTTTAAAATATCATAATAAATAGCAAAAAAATTCGAAAAAATGTAAAATTTGGTTTCCAAGGGTATTTTAATATGGTGAATAACTTGAATGTTTCGGATTGATCATTTGAATTTTGGATATCGAAAAACGACTCTATGGCACGGGACCCTCTGTACCATCTATGGCACATTAGCCATCCTCTATATATATATAACAAACTTTGAAAGCATGCTAATCTTCATGAAGTTGAGTTTACATACGGAGAGCCCATAAAAAATTGGGTTTGGTGCATTTGCTTTATAAATACGTTTCCTAGTAAACAAAAAAAAAATGGTTTAGACGATATGTTTGCAAAAGCGGGCCTTTTCCCCGGGAGGGGGGGGGGGGGGGGGGGGGGTTTACGAAATCCTAAACAAAAGCAGTTTTTGTGCGGGATCAGAAGTTTTGATGTATATCCATTTTGTGCTTCCAATTAACTACATTTTTCTTCCATCCAGTGGCTTTACAGATGTCAACTACACTCAATTGACTGAGCTCCATAACAAATTCAAGGACAAAGGTTAGCTTGCTACTTCAATTTCATATCACATTGCTGCGATCATTAACACTGTGATACAAGGATTACTATACTTGCTAATTTATTTTGAGGTACGTAGTATATATATATATATATATATATATATATATATATATATATATATATATATATATATATATATATATATATATATATATATATATAGAGTTTAGCTACGGTGAGTCGCGACTCATGGACCCTCCGGTGAGTCGCGACCAAAACTCCTAGATCTAGATCAAAATGACCGATCCAAACCGTCCAATATGATCTCCCTATTGAAATCTCCATGTAGACCAAATTTTTCATTTTTTCGAAATTTTTAAGTATTTTTCTGAAATTTTAGAAAATCGTTAATCTAATTGGTTCTGAACCATTCAAAAACATCAGTTTTTAAAAATCCGAAAAAAATACTTAAAAATTTCGAAAAAATAAAAAATTTAGTTTGCACGGAGATTTCAATAGGATGATCATATTGGACGGTTTGGATTGGTCATTTTGATCTAGATCTAGGAGTTTTGGTCGCGACTCACCGGAGGGTCCGTAAGTCGCGACTCACCGTAGCTAAACTCTATATATATATATATATATATATATATAAAGAAACTCCTCACCAACAAAAAAACGTTAAAAAGTTTCAAGCATGGTTTTGAAACTCGGATTCGTACTCGGAGTGTTTAACGAAGGAGTCGAATCGGATGACTCGGAAAAAAATCGGGTGACTTGAATTTTCATAAATAATCATTTTTATTTCTTAAAAAAAAGAAAAACAAATATGAAAAAGGGTTCGAATCTGTGCCTGTAAAACAACAAATACCCAATTGAATCTCTCTCACAAGAGATTCCTGGCGGCCGGTGGTGCAACCTTCCGCCTCCCCTCGTAGTTTCGCAGCCCATAACCTCCACGGATGAAATTTCCCACGTCTCTCCACCTCTCCGTACTGAGCAGCGACTCAACCCTTATTTCCATTCTAACTCAAGAAAAATTGGCTCAGTAACTGCTGAATCTGTTCTGACTCGCCAGAGTCTGCTCGGACTTGGCCGAGTTTTTGAACCATGGTTTCAAGACTTGTTAATGTATGCCTGGTATCTTGTCTGTAGTGCTGGCTATTAATTAGTTCTATTGGAATCGTCTTGTTATAATGTTATCAAAACAGATGGTGAAGATTATTAGCAAAGATGCCACATGTAATTTCTAGTTTAATTGTTGTGTAGTGATATGATTTAACTTGTTTCTTTTCATTCTGTAAAACTTTAGAATTTGAGATTTTAGCATTTCCATGCAACCAATTCTTGGCACAAGAACCTAATACCAGTGAGGAGGTGAAGGAATTTGCTTGCACGAGGTACAAAGCAGAATATCCAGTTTTCCAAAAGGTTAAACTTCTTAGTCACTGTGAAGTAATTTACTTTGAATTTGAAGCAAAAGCTGTCAGTTCATAAAAACTGTCCCAGCCCAATTGCCATTTTTCTTATGCTGCTGGCGCGTTTCATATTCTGTGTGCATGCATTTGTTGGACTTACGCAGTGTTTTATGCATAATTGATGGCAAATTGAGCCTTCTTTGGACCAAATAGAGAACAAGCGAAACCTTATGGGGCCTAATTGCACAATGAATTTTGGAGGGAAAACAAAAGGGTGCAGGTAAACTAATAAAATCTCAAACTGGGACGTACAAAAGCCTGGAGAGATGTGTAGAACTCTAGATGAGTCCACTCTCACTGTCCTCTTCTTAAATGTTATTTCATCTGCTACGATAAGTGAGTTATTTCACTTTATCCTGTCATCCCTTCCTTTGTTTAATTGCTTTTGGGATTATTTTGTGGTTTAAAGTGACTAGTTGTTATCTGAAATTATTCTGTACCAAATCGGCAGGGATTAGTGCGGTCTCTCTCCTGTTTAAGTCAGTTTAACTGTTACTCTTTCTCTTTTAGTTGATGTTTAATTAGAAAAATGAGGTAAATGGAATACAATTGACCCATTGTAGCAGCACATTTGCAGTAGTGGATTCAATTAGGTTATTTTGGGGGCACTTTATCCAATAATTTCATTTGTAAAATTTTTATGCGGTGTATTTTTTTATTAAGGTCAAAGTGAATGGACCAAATACTACACCAGTGTATCAGTTTCTCAGGGCCAGCAAGCCGAGTATTTATGGAACTAGAATCAAGTGGAATTTCACCAAATTTCTTGTGGATAAAGATGGAAAAGTAATATCGAGATATGGAACCATGACGAAGCCCTTGTCTATTCAGGTTTGCTTCGCTCTCTCTGTCATGTGGAGTAATTTTTAATAGTATCGGATATTAATGGAGATAAATAAGATACTTAAAAATTAATTTTTGTTTTCATCCAAACACTCAATATTTCTCCTACAATCAAATTTTACTAAATTCTACTTCATAAATAAAACTTACATGTATAAGAGCCATGTATTTAGTGGGTCCCTGAACCCACTTGAAAAATAAAAATTTACTTAACATTTCACTTGTTTGTAAATTAAAAAAAAATCAAGAACTTAGGCACCCATCTCAAAAATTTGAAGGACCAGGTGGAAATGTTGTGTTTGATTTGAATTGCATAATGACTCCAAAAACATTACATAGGGACCCATGTAGCATTTGTTCATGAAGAATCACCTTCTTATTTCCTTTGCAATGAATATTATTAAGACAAAACTTAGAATACAATAGAAGATGTTTGAATGAATGATTATTTGTAGCACATATATATACTAGCGAGAATCTCGTGTATTGCGTGATTCATTTATATAGTATTTTGTGAACTTTAGAATATTATAAACAAAAGCTATCACAAAAGATTAAAAATATTATTCAGATATTATATAAAAACTGGCACTAAAAATCATAAACACTATTCCTATCAAAATAATTTCGAGCATCACAAAATATAGGAAAATATTGTGATTTGAATAGTGACTAAACTTCTCGATATACCTCCCATCTTTATATTTAAATCATATAGAAAAAGAAGTGTTCGATGAGATTTCTAATGAATCTACTATAGAAAATTATGACGAAATAATAAAAATTCATAGGGAATTGTTGTTTTTTTTATATAGTCTTAACTTTTGAATTATGTTTTGTTGGATATATTATTTTAGATTTTTGTTGTTATTATACTTAATAAGCAATTCCCCTCGCTTTGATTATAATATATATTTGATTTCTTATGAATTTTTTTATGTTACATTATTTTTGAATTGTTTATTTAAAAATTTATTATTATACATATGTTTTTTTTAAAAAAAATAGACCCTGCTAAGATGAAATCCTAATTTCGCTTCTGATAAGAGCCAATATTCAACTACCAAATTAAATGACATAGTTTTCTATACACTAATGATACTAATTTCCTAAGCATAATAATTTTTTTTGAAACTCTAAACAACAATTAAATTCTTCGACTCTTTGACCATACAAACATAATTAAGTTTATATTTCCAACATCCTTAAACTTAATTATCATCCGCGTGAATCAACTCAGCATAACGATCCTTCGTTGATTTGGAATGTGTGCATAGGCCACACTTTCGAATAATTTCAAGTGATATATTGTTGGTTTCACACCACACTATGTTTCTTGCGAAGTCATATCCTTCAAACTTGTTGTTAGACATTTATTTTGCAAGTAAACCGCACATTGCACAGCTTCAACCCAAAATTTCTTTGGCAAATTCTTACTTTTTAGCATTCTACGAACCATATCGAGTATGGTCTGATTCGTTTTCCTAGCTACGCCATTTTGTTGAAGTGAGTATGGTGCTGTTAAGAATCTCTATATGCCATGTTGCTTGCAGAAATATTCAAACTCCTTAGAGATATATTCACCAACTCTATCTAATGGTCAAAGTCATCAAACCTTTATATAATAGTCACTCAACTTTTCAACCAGCACTTTAAACTTCTTAAAAATAGAAAACATCTCAGACTTTTCCTTTAAAAAATAAATCCAAGTTCTCCTCGAAAAATCATAAACAAAAGTAGGGTGTGTTTGGATGAGCATGGAATAAGAAATAAGAATAAGAAATTTCGGTATGCGTGCTTATTCTTATTCTTGTGCAACCCAAACAATACAAGAATAAGGAATTTGGGTCCTTATTCCTATACTAACAAAACCATGGTATAAGAATAAGGAATTTGGATAAACACGCATACCGAAATTCCTTATTCTTATTCCTTATTCCATGCTTATCCAAACACACCCGTAATGAGTAACGGTGCTCACTCAGAGAGTTTGGTGTGATCAGACCACATATGTCCATATGTATCAACTCCAATGGCTTCTTGACTCGATAGCTCGCTTCTTTTAGAAATGAACTCCTTGGATGTTTTTCGAGCATGCACAAATCACAAAACTTATCACAATTTTAATTTGTGTCAATCCCTTCACCATACTTTTCTTTGACAATTCTTTGAAACCACCAAAATTCAGATGACCAAACTGCAAATGCGACAACCAAGTTTTGTCTACCACACATGCTTTAAACCATTTAGATTATTCGTCAAATTCAACTTGAACATGCGATTTCTGGTTATTTCAACTTAGGCTATCAATCTATTATTCTTATATCACAAGTAGAGGGTTCGGTTTTGCATCACCACCGTATAATTAATCTAATTCAAACAATTGTCTCAAACTCAAAATATTACCTTTCATGTTTGGTGCATAATAAACATTGGTGATAAAAAAAATCTCACTTCCATTTTTCAACTGAATGAGAACTTTACCTTATGATTCAACCTTCACTTTTGATGCATCACCAAATGAAACATGCCATCTATAAACTCTTTCATCTTGGTGAATATGTGCTTGCATCCACACATATAATATATTACTCGCGCTGATATCTAAATATCACACAATCTTTTGTTAGGAGCTGCTTATTTGCATGCAAGCAACACTACGCCATCTCCGACATTCTCATCTTTCTTCTCGTTCTCTTCTTCTTTTTTTTATCATAATATGTTGAGTATTTGACTTAAAAAGTTAAATTTTTAAGTATCTCATTTATCTCCACTAGTATCCACATAGCCTCATATTAAGAAAGCTATGTGGATATTAGTGGAGATAAATGAGATACTTCAAAAACTTGCCATCGACTCTGATACCAATATGATAAGATCGTCTTCTTGATATGAAACTATGTGGATATTAGTGAAGATAATGAGATACTTAAAAAACTATACTTTTTCATTCAAACACAATATTTATCTTAAAATTAGATTTTTCTAAGTTTTACTTCACAAATGAAACTTACATGTATATATAGCCAATACTCAATTACTTAATTAAATGATATAGTTTTCTAGACAAATAGTGATACAAATTTAATTTCTAGGCATAATAATTTTCTTTCAAACTCTAAACAGCAACTAAACTCTTTGACTCTTTAACCACACAAACATAATTAAGTTTGTATTTCCAACAATTTTTGTCCTTAAACATTAAATATAATGTCTAATATTCAAAATTACATCAATTACCTGAAAACACTGTAATTTTCTTTATATCCCACTTCATTTTATCCTTTTAGAGGAATTTCTAAATCACCTCTTTTTGTAATTTCCTTTCCCCTAATTCATTGGAAACAAAAAAAAAATAGAAAAGAGAAAAATATTGGAGAGGTAGTTTCAGTGTTACTGTTACATCAAGAAAACAAGGGGCCAGCGTACGGAAGATATTTCTGAAAAAGTAATACATTCCATTTTACACAATTGTATACGACATTTGGAGATTCTGCAAAGATTTTTTTTTTTAGAGGAATTGACAGTAGCAATCAAAAAGAGAGGTTTGGAAGTTGGACAGGAAAACAACCTGTAGAAGATACTACTTTTACTTTAAACAAGCCCACAATAGAAATTCAAAATTGGGTTTCCGTGAGAAACATGCATATGGTATTTATCTGACCAACCAGGCAACCATGAATAACGCAATAGAAAAACTCTGATGTTTTGTTTATAATATTTGTATTCACTTTTCAGAGTGACATTCAAAAGGCGCTAGGGGAACTATGAGGTGCTTACTATATATACAATACAAGGCCAACCACTTAGACACACATGTGCTGCTGCTTGAAGTTTAGCAGTAGTAATTATACATATATATTAGAGACATTAGTTAATCTCCCTATGCATTTGGGCTAGCAGTGTTAGATACTTTTCCCTTTTCTGAGATGAGATGTACTCTCTCTACCCTGATGTTTTTCTTTATCATAATTAATACAGCATTTGATACACATAATTCCAAGTCCAGTATGTGGAATTATCTTTGTATTTGTATTGTGTGATCAAATTAATTCTGAGGTATATTTGAGGGACAAACAGTTTTACCACAGTATTAATTTTGTAATTTGTCAATGATATTTTTTGTTTGTTGCGTACAAAATTGCTTTCACTGGAAACAACACCTACATGGTTGTATGGACTTGGAATTAATGAATGAAAAGGAAAGGAATCCGCACTTCCGCATGCAGCTCTCATTTAATTTTCTCGCTGTCGCAAGTCCAACAGCAAAATGAGAATCGATTTCTCAGGTATCTTCGCACTTATTATTATTGCCCGCTCAATGTGCGGGCAATTCTTTATTTGATATATTTAAAAAAGTTATTAAAGATTTAATAGCTGTGTTGGTTGCACAATGTAGAATGAATTATGTCATCTGTGCTCATTATTTATATATATCTACTTTTCTTTTTTACATCATTTAGTTATTATTAACCAATAATACATCATCACTTTTTATATTGTCATTTCTTAACTTAAATGCTGCGATTATTTTATTGCTATATTTCGTTTATTTATCTCTTAATCAATATCATATCAATGTATGAAGATTATTTCCTTTTGCCTAATTGCAATGAATTCTTCAAATATCTCTTTCAAAATATTTACAATTAAAGAGTGCGGATATTTGGCCATCCACTTACTTTTTATTGGCCGAATTAATAAATATTTATGAATGCACATTTAATATGATTGGTGACATAAAAGGAACATACTTATATCTATAATTAAATAGGAATGCAGCAAAATATTTCCATTACACTCTATCATCAGTATGTACTTCAAAATCTAACAAATTTTCAAACATTGATAGTAGCCATCAAGAAACAAAATCTAACAAATTACATTGTCATTTGCTTTTCATTTCTTGAGCCAATGCACCCAAATTAAAAGCCAAACGTAATGGCAAAATTAAAAAGAATGAAAACTGAAACTGAAATAAACTAAACTAAGCTGTCTCTACAAATAAGGTCATACATTTTTTGTCATCTATACGCTGCTTGTGTCTCAAGTCATCTTTATTCAATACATATTCAAACCAATTTTACTGGACAACCATCCTGTCATCTTTACACTGCACTTATATCTCAGGTCGTACATTTCCTAAGGCTCCGTTTGGATGGCTTCTTCCCAGAATAAGGAATAAGGAATAACCACTTTTTACCAATAAATTTATTTCTAACCATCCAAACTCTTCACAAAAGTTACACACTTCCCAATAAATTTATCCCTTCCAAATAAATTTCTTCCCTTCTTCCTTCTTCCTACCTTATTCTCAACGCATCCAAACGGAGCCTAAGAAACAATATTCCATCCTTTATGTTTAAAGATGGATTGAGCTTTTCTGCCTCAGTCTCTTACTTAAGTTTGTTGACAATATATTGAAATTGAAAATTAGAAAGGTTGCAAAGATCTAAATTGTCTCCAAGCGCAGTTCTCCTCTAAAGGCTACAAGAGCTCCTTCTTCACCCTATAGAATCATGCAAACGTCTCTTTTATTTATAATTGAATACATAATATGCATTATAATAGAACATAGTGAAACTAACTCCATCTCCATTTTCAATCCAATTAAACTCTAAACAACAGTTAATAAAATTAGTGGTGGTAAGGTACAACACCTGCTTTCTCACAGCAAGTGGTTCTTGCCATCGACTGAATGGAAAGGTACAGCACCTACTTTCTCACAGCATCAACCAAATGCCAGAAACTCATAACCGCCTTGGCAATGGTTCTTGCCATCCTTGCCTGGCTATTGTGCAAATTCACCTCTTCAAATTTCTCTAGGCCCTCATTAACAATCCACCTGTAGACTTAGGATGCAGCAGCAATTTTCCATGAACGCTCCTACAAAATTGAACAAATCTGTGATCAAGACAGTAAGCAAATTTAGTATTACACAATGCCACATCAGCTTTTGACTGATTGAAGTGTTGACTAATAGATAATTTGTCAATTACAAATATATTTATGCAGAATAGGTCACATAATTCACATTTAATTGCATCCAACATTCTTATAGCCAACTAAAAAGAATGCACCTTCTTTTCAAACTCTATTGCTGCCCTAGCGGAAAAGCACGTAAGCTTCCTGAGAAATAACTAAAACTCGTAGAAAATTGTAATATATATGAAAGATTAGAAGGAGACTTACCACATGTAGGTCTACAATAAAGAAGAATGTCTCATACAAATCCAGAAACCAATGTGAACCAGAAAAAAATAGGTCATGCAGACTTGACATTGTATTTTACAAATTTAAAATATACAATGGTTTTTAATTGTGGGAGAAAAATGAAAGAAATAACCTGAAGAGCCCAATTCTTAATGGCACCAAGGTAATTACCGAGATGTACAAATCTAGTATGAACTCTAGAGACGACCCTTTTCCTATAATGGACAATCACATTCAAAATTTATAATGAAAAACGTAACTTATGTTCTTTCAGGCATTTATGTCGAGCACATCGTATGCAACCCGAAACAAAAAAATTGCAGCAACATGTTACCTCCTTTGTTTTGGGTGTTGTAGAAGCATCTGAGACCTCAGCCTGTGACACCAAAGAGAGGCATAAGAGCGAACTGCCAAGCTAATTTTCCTCGAATTCAAACTCTCGTAACTGCAATTACAAAAAGAAAAAGAAACAAAGAACAAATCATTTGCAAAGAATATCATCTACAGCTAAGGTGTCAAGCTGGTATAATTACAAGAACAAGCAATTACATTATCTGATTTTATTCAGTGACAAATGATACTTAAGCTATCTGACTTTACCGTCATTACATTTGAGTTTATCCTATAGACGTATCAATGATGAACCTTCACTTGATAGTATCTTACCAGGTTCCATAATGATCAAAACTAAGGGTCATGACTTACATGTAAACGGTATCATCATACACATTACCTACCTGACACCTTATTTATGAACAGGGATGACATGTTCAGTGGACTATACTCCATTCATCTTATACCACAAGTACACACTTTCCTAAAATACCCTTAATGAATATTGGCTCACTTCTTTCAAACCATGCTTATTTTCATATTTCTGTTTCATTCTGTTGTCCAATTAAGTACACCCATGCATCAATTCATACACTTCAATATTTATCTATTATTCCTAAATGCATGCCCCTTTATTTCTTTTATTTTTTACTGAACCTGATCATTTTTCTTGCTTACCGAGTAATTGAGAATGCCACTGCCTCACTCTCTGAGATTTTTTACTGCAATCAATCAACATGCGACTTTTACTCCTTTTTTATTATCATGCACCTTCCCAGTATTTTAAAGGAATGAAATTGGATTGCAGATTGTACAATTTCTGGATATCTCATAGAAATAGTAAAAGAAAAATAATGACATACATGAATAGGAGGAACCAGGCGCAACACATGGCATGAATCCACGGCTCGGGAGTGGTTTCCATAGCTTCTCAAACTCAGCTGAGGTGACCCGATCACTACCGCCCAACTGTGAAATCTAAAGTAGTGAAACAATACAAAGAGATTTCCATGATTGATTGGACCAAGACTCTACACTATCTATATGCAACCCTCCCTGACCCCAAACCACCAAGCCACTTGCAAGGAAGAAAAGGAAAAAGTGTCATTCTGACTCTTGAATTCATTTTAATGTAACAAAATATCAAAATGTATAAACCAAATAACTCTTTATAGCAATGGCATGGGAAGGATTGAAGAATCACCTTACGAGATCGAGAAAAGGCACAAATTTGGAGAGTTGGGGAGGAGCTAGCTCTTGGGTCCAGCGCAACTCTTTCTTGGAGACATCCCATCTCTGAAATAACGCAAACCAACAACTCAAAAAATGGTAAAATCAACCTAATTCTCACTGAAAGCAGAAATCTTGATTTAAACATTGACCGAGAAAAGATAGAAATTAGCCACCTTGGATAGCTTCTTTGCGCCTGAATTAATGTTTTCAAAATAATTGATCAAATTAAAGAAGCATCCTTTCTTTACTTCATATAGTTTGCTAAACTATTTTCAATCCTATGTTGTTGGATTAAGACAAATCTTGATATACCATGGAGCACGTGGTGGTCAGAAAAAGAGCAAAGAAATTCAAATTAAAACAAAAGTACATTTTTATCAACAAAATGTAACAAATGAGTCTTAATTTACCCGAAATTACAGATTCCAAGTAATTTCCTGTATACACCAGTGAGAAATTTTATAAATCTGATTCCCAACACACTATAAAATTGGTTTATTCAAAAGAAATCTAAAATAAAGCAGCAGTGGATGCAATTCAATATGAGGGTCTTAAGAAAACAATGGCTGCAAATCCAATCATAACAAATTAGAACAACAAAAAAACTCGATAACATTAAGCCATAAATTTCAAAAAAAACAACTCAAAGAAAAGAAAATTAGAAATTAGAAATATTACAGCGTGGTTGAGAGGAGTCGGAGAGGTCTCACGAAGGAGGTAGATTCTATTCAGAAGATTGGGCGAGAAAAAAACCCTAGTTTGAATCTTCTCTTTTATAATCTCACAATCCATCGATAATCTCACAATCGCGCGAGGCGCCAGGTGCGATTTTCCCTTTTTTTTCTTGCTTTCCTTATCTGAGAATATATATGATCGGAAGAGAGAGGGGAAGAGGGGAGCGATAGTAAAGTTTCGGCAAAAAAATCTCTCTAAAAAAAAATAGAGATGCGGGGACACGAACTCAGGAGATATATAGCTATGCAGAATTTGGCGCTAGGGACAGCGCCCTGCCTTATTTGTGGGTAGAGTCGACTCTTTTGTAGAAATTGCGATCCAAATCGTACATCATATTGATCAATGGTTTATAACGATGCTAACAAAATTGTTTGGACCCCTTTGTGTGAAAAATACTGACCTTACTAAAGGTGCTTTATAAGTAGTAGAGATTTGGTTAAGCGAAGAGGCTGCCTTACAATTTTTCTTTCCTTTCTTTTTTTGGAAAATTCTTCTACTGCCCGCGATTGGGATCTTTCTTTTAGCTTTTTATTCCACCTTTGTATTAGGCTGCAGTTTTCAGTTCATTTTTTTTTTCAACCAGTTAAACGTCTACTATTGTAAAACTTTCATATAAATTCTACAAAAAATATAGGCTAGACCTCTATTTTTAGTAAAAAAAAACCTAGCGTCCTTAATTATTTATTAATGAGACCCTTTTTTTTCCAGAGTTGTTTCATTTTATATCCTTTTTGTTCTATAATTAATAATAATCAGTTTTGTAAAATATAACTATATCAGTAACAACAATAATAAGTATAGTATAGTATAATATAACTTTGAATAAGGAAAAATGGTAGACCTGAGATATAATAAGTGGCTGAAATTTGACCCAACTGACCCACTGCATCTTTTACGGTTTTACCAGTAACAATCTCAAGTACCAACACATCCCCCCCACCCCCCCCAACACACACACACACAACCATAGCAAACCCCTGACCCCTTTTTCATTCGAAAATTAAGCCCAAACTGTTTGGATAATATAATTATTAATTAATGTTGATGTGATATGCAATATTCTTTAACACCACATCCCGGACACTTATATGCTGTAAAATTATTGAATTATTATTATGGCCCGTAACAAAAATTGTGGCATCACACAATATTTCAACATCATTATATCATTCAATAATCACGATCTCCAATCCACCAACAACTTAAGGAAGCCACCTGCAAAATTCAATATATCAGTGCATTTTATGAACACCAAATAAAAATAAGATCAAACTAAAATATGTCTCATGCAACTAACTTTTTTAAGGTTAATAAACAAAAGAAAACTGAAACTATGGCACCAATATGAAAACCAAGTAATTAAACACATTAAAGAGTTGCCTCTTAAGATTTCAACACTGTTATTGGATGCATCTATAATTGTGTGATTTCTTAGTGGCGGTCCTAATTGGGAAGAACTTGTATGCAAATCATAGAAAATTGCAGTATTAGTCTTGTGTTTTTTCTGTGCATGTATCTAAAATCGTCAAATATGTTGCTCGACCTTTAACGGCACCAAATATGTTAAGAGATTATTTCCACTTTTACCCTTGTTGAAAATAATAAGAAGAAACACAAATCTAATATAGGCTATGACTGGTACCAGTTTGGTACCAAATCCAGCTTTAATATTGGTACAATATACCATTTCTAAACTTGTCAGAAATTGGAACCAATAGTTTCTTATTTAATGGAAATATTTTTTGAACTTGTCAGACTCGTTTGGGCAGTTATAATTGTATAAGTAAAAAGAATCAACCTATACATGGCTATCTACCCGTTCGGAGCAGCGCCCATTACCAGATTCTTGATCCCAACCAACATATACAAAGCAAGCTTAGTGTCCCTCGGCTGCCCCCGACTCCGACACGTAACCGCCCTCCTCTCCGGCTGGGATCACGACTGATCGATGCAGCTTCGTCATTCCCCCGACTTCGACACAGCAAGCTTATGAGAACCGTCTTCTTCTGTGTTGGCACCCCCATGGACGCCGCCAGATGCAGCTTCGTCATTCCCACTGTCATCTCTTCACAGTTGACTTCAATTGTGAAGAACTACCTCTCTCCTGTCTCCTCACTTTCCAGCCGTGACTTCAATTTTGGGAATTTTTTACTCATTTTCTTTTCTTCTTCCTTTATTCTCTAATGTGAATAAGGTAAACAAATTCAAATATTTCATCTTCTTTTTTTCTCATTTGTTGTTCTGGAACTGGATGGATTTGGCAAATAAAGTGTGGTCATACATATACCAGTCTGATCTATGTGTACTGTCTAAACTAAACAAATGGATAATTGAAGATCTTGTTTCCAATTAGACCATCGAGGAAAACAAGACTAGCCACACTAGTCAGTTCTGCATGTACTTATCCTAGAAAATAAAATCACAGTTTTCTTTAATTCTGCATGTACTGGTTTCATGCTTTTCATAACAATAGTACCAATTTAAATCATAAATATATTTATTTTGATTTGTACAGATGAGTAGTCAAAGTAGTTGGAATTGGCAACCAAATCCGGTTAATTATACAGTGGTTTGGGTGTTGGCTATTAAATACTTCGAGAAACCCTGATCCAGAGTTCTACGTATGCCCAGCTTGAGGTTTCTGAGAAAGATAATTTTTAGTTTGTTGACAACTCCCAGTTTATGGATTTTTTGTTGCACTCAGTTCTTTCATACTTTAATATTTGTGTTGTGGTTTTGTATAGTTGGTAGTGATATTTGTGTGGTTCATTAGCTTCAAATTAGTTCCTCTAAATCACTCCCATAGTGCTCAATCTCTACCCAGTAGTTTACTTTACTCCCATGGTGCACAAGCCTGACACTTTTCCTAATTTCCTTTTATCAATTCTATTATATGTTTTCCTTCTTTCTGTGACACTCACAACTGTTGATAGTTGATACAAGCCAAGATGTCGATCTAAATAAGTGCCTAGAGAAATGCTGGTCACTATGGCAAGGGCCGATGGTCAGGATGTGTGAGCAGTTCTGCATGATCGAGTACCAGCATGGAGGAGAGGAGCAGTACCAACAACAATAGCAGTGAAGCGAACAGGGTGATGCGAGATGAAGAGGATCCCCAGCTGGACCAAGCGCTTGGAGGAATGCCGCCTTGAGATATTCTATTAGAAAAACTGTTGAGAGAAAGAGAGTAGAGAAGTCTGAGAGCAACGAGTGAAGGTACAAGTCTTTCTTCTTTGAGTTAAATCCTTCTCTTAGATTCTGTTATCTGTATTTTTGAGAGAAATTAAGTTATTTGATTATTGTTGTGCAATTGAATCTTATTAGGTTTGCTTGATTTGGAAAATTTGGGAATTTCTATTTCTGATTGGAATTAGGTTCAATTGATGGTTGTTAGATGGGAATTGAGGGAAATAGATTATAGGCATGATTAAAATTGATAATTGATGATAGTAACTGATGTATTAAGTTGATATAATAGGCACGTTGGGTCATATATAGAGTAATTATTGTATACAGGGCATGTTTAGGCTTAATTTTGCATGGCAATAGCATTAAATTGAAGTTAGTAATGCAATTTAGCATGGTACTCGTTTTTACCAGTGAGATGGAAATGAAGTTGACTTTCTTGTGGTTGATTAAGCAATTGTCTTTCTTAATTAGAATAGCTAAATATATTTATGCTTTTGGCCTCTCAACAGACTTACGGAGTGTCGGCTGAAGAGGCGTACCGACATGAGAGAAGGAATAACCGGCATAGTAAATATGCAAAGAAGAAAGAATTTATGTGTTTGGTAGAGAAAGATTAAGGTATGAAATTAGAAGTGATCATGGCCACATGAAGGTTTCTGGACAAATTCCACGAGAAGTCCAAACTTTTGCTTGAAATTTCTAATATTGTACTATATACGTGATATTTTTAGGTGATATGTTTTTGTTGATTTTATGTTGAATTTGTAAAAAAATTGAATGTCATTTGAGTGATTTATAAAATAATTTTGAATTATAAATAATCTGTGTCATTTTTGATGCTTTATTAAATCATTATAAATTAATATAATGTGATATAGTAAATAAACACATGGATAAGGGTCCCATAATCCCATCACGTGTAATATGCTGTAAAATAAAATATGGACGTGGGTCCCACATGTAATGATTTGCTATTCACGTGAAAATTTGCTACAGATGTGGGTCCCATATGTGAAAATATGGGTACACACGTAACACACCTGTCAAAATATATCGAAACTTATATTAATCCGGGTTATTGGATCCGGATCCGTTACTATTCATAAGCACCGTTGCGAATAGTAATCGGATCTAAACATATATTAATCGGGGTTATTGGATCCGGATCCGTTACTATTCATCAGCACTGTTACGGATTAGTAATCGGGTCTGGCCCGTCCCTTCTGTTTCTTCCATCGTGGCCATCTGATGTCTTTAGCTCCAGCCGCTTGATCTTCTCTTTCGAGATAGTTCCTTTCTCCGCCTCGATTCCCTCTGCTCCGTACAGTTCCTCTCATGTCGTGCCCTGGGTGATGCTCGCGGACCGGGTATCTAGAGGTGTCCATGTGTTGTGGTACGGATTCTCTTCGATGAGATGGTCCTGGTCTGTGCGCCGTTCCCTCTACTTTCGTCTATTTCGCTACTACTGTTCTTCTGTGCTCCGATTGTGGTCCATTGCTTCGATTTGCGTTTGCTCTTCTCTGCACTGGGTTCACTGCACCTCTAGTTCTGGTTCGGGGGTTCTACGCTGCTTTTTGTTGGTCTCTGTCTATTTGCGCTCTGCGATTTGTACTGCTGGTGTGTTTTACCAAGCTCGCCATGCTTCATCCCTATCCTCTTCCCTTTTCTTTGTCAGACTTGCTTATTAGGCTTCTCCTCTTTTTTTCTCTTTTTTTCCCGTCTTTGCTGCTTGAGGTTGGATTGCTTCGCGCTCATTGAGCGATCTGTTTGTCTTTTCATGTATGGATTAGTATTGTTTTGGTTCCTGTTTTCCTGCCAGAAAGAACCACCCAAAAAAAACGCAACAAAACTTTCTTCTTATGCTTTGGACGGATTGGTTTAGGTGCTCTTTTACTGACATGCTTCGATTTTATCTCTCTTTCCTTCTATTTTGTACCATTTCCTATTTCAATTTAGTCTTGGACTGATTAGCTCATTTTCATCTCTCTTGCAGTTCCCTGGTTGAGATTTTAATAAGTTGTGAAGCATGGTCAGGAGATTAAGCGAGAAGCACTTCCTTCTGCTGTTTTTTTTTTTCTAATTTCTTAATTTTTTTTAGCTTTGGTATCTATATATTTTTAATCCCTTTTTTTATTTCCTTTCTACAGCGGTGATGCAATACCAGTACAGGAGAAGACAAGCACAGGGATTGAAGGAGGCCTTGCATGAGGTGAAGGTTTCTTCTTTTTATGTTATAATTTATGGTTATGGAAAATGTATGCTAATTTTCTCGCTGTCGCAAGTCCAACAGCAAAATGAGAATCGATTTCTCAGGTATCTTCGCACTTATTATTATTACTAGCAGCAGTGCCCGCTCAATGTGCGGGCAATTCTTTATTTGATATATTTAAAAAAGTTATTAAAGATTTAATAGCTGTGTTGGTTGCACAATGTAGAATGAATTATGTCATCTGTGCTCATTATTTATATATATCTACTTTTCTTTTTTACATCATTTAGTTATTATTAACCAATAATACATCATCACTTTTTATATTGTCATTTCTTAACTTAAATGGTGCGATTATTTTATTGCTATATTTCGTTTATTTATCTCTTAATCAATATCATATCAATGTATGAAGATTATTTCCTTTTGCCTAATTGCAATGAATTCTTCAAATATCTCTTTCAAAATATTTACAATTAAAGAGTGCGGATATTTGGCCATCCACTTACTTTTTATTGGCCGAATTAATAAATATTTATGAATGCACATTTAATATGATTGGTGACATAAAAGGAACATACTTATATCTATAATTAAATAGGAATGCAGCAAAATATTTCCATTACACTCTATCATCAGTATGTACTTCAAAATCTAACAAATTTTCAAACATTGATAGTAGCCATCAAGAAACAAAATCTAACAAATTACATTGTTATTTGCTTTTCATTTCTTGAGCCAATGCACCCAAATTAAAAGCCAAACGTAATGGCAAAATTAAAAAGAATGAAAACTGAAACTGAAATAAACTAAACTAAGCTGTCTCTACAAATAAGGTCATACATTTTTTGTCATCTATACGCTGCTTGTGTCTCAAGTCATCTTTATTCAATACATATTCAAACCAATTTTACTGGACAACCATCCTGTCATCTTTACACTGCACTTATATCTCAGGTCGTACATTTCCTAAGGCTCCGTTTGGATGGCTTCTTCCCAGAATAAGGAATAAGGAATAACCACTTTTTACCAATAAATTTATTTCTAACCATCCAAACTCTTCACAAAAGTTACACACTTCCCAATAAATTTATCCCTTCCAAATAAATTTCTTCCCTTCTTCCTTCTTCCTACCTTATTCTCAACGCATCCAAACGGAGCCTAAGAAACAATATTCCATACTTTATGTTTAAAGATGGATTGAGCTTTTCTGCCTCAGTCTCTTACTTAAGTTTGTTGACAATATATTGAAATTGAAAATTAGAAAGGTTGCAAAGATCTAAATTGTCTCCAAGCGCAGTTCTCCTCTAAAGGCTACAAGAGCTCCTTCTTCACCCTATAGAATCATGCAAACATCTCTTTTATTTATAATTGAATACATAATATGCATTATAATTGAACATAGTGAAACTAACTCCATCTCCATTTTCAATCCAATTAAACTCTAAACAACAGTTAATAAAATTAGTGGTGGTAAGGTACAACACCTGCTTTCTCACAGCAAGTGGTTCTTGCCATCGACTGAATGGAAAGGTACAGCACCTACTTTCTCACAGCATCAACCAAATGCCAGAAACTCATAACCGCCTTGGCAATGGTTCTTGTCATCCTTGCCTGGCTATTGTGCAAATTCACCTCTTCAAATTTCTCTAGGCCTTCATTAACAATCCACCTGCAGACTTAGGATGCAGCAGCAATTTTCCATGAACGCTCCTACAAAATTGAACAAATCTGTGATCAAGACAGTAAGCAAATTTAGTATTACACAATGCCACATCAGCTTTTGACTGATTGAAGTGTTGACTAATAGATAATTTGTCAATTACAAATATATTTATGCAGAATAGGTCACATAATTCACATTTAATTGCATCCAACATTCTTATAGCCAACTAAAAAGAATGCACCTTCTTTTCAAACTCTATTGCTGCCCTAGCGGAAAAGCATGTAAGCTTCCTGAGAAATAACTAAAACTCGTAGAAAATTGTAATATATATGAAAGATTAGAAGGAGACTTACCACATGTAGGTCTACAATAAAGAAGAATGTCTCATACAAATCCAGAAACCAATGTGAACCAGAAAAAAATAGGTCATGCAGACTTGACATTGTATTTTACAAATTTAAAATATACAATGGTTTTTAATTGTGGGAGAAAAATGAAAGAAATAACCTGAAGAGCCCAATTCTTAATGGCACCAAGGTAATTACCGAGATGTACTGATCTAGTATGAACTCTAGAGACGACCCTTTTCCTATAATGGACAATCACATTCAAAATTTATAATGAAAAACGTAACTTATGTTCTTTCAGGCATTTATGTCGAGCACATCGTATGCAACCCGAAATAAAAAAATTGCAGCAACATGTTACCTCCTTTGTTTTGGGTGTTGACGAAGCATCTGAGACCTCAGCCTGTGACACCAAAGAGAGGCATAAGAGCGAACTGCCAAGCTAATTTTCCTCGAATTCAAACTCTCATAACTGCAATTACAAAAAGAAAAATAAACAAAGAACAAATCATTTGCAAAGAATATCATCTACAGCTAAGGTGTCAAGCTGGTATAATTACAAGAACAAGCAATTACATTATCTGATTTTATTCAGTGACAAATGATACTTAAGCTATCTGACTTTACCGTCATTACATTTGAGTTTATCCTATAGACGTATCAATGATGAACCTTCACTTGATAGTATCTTACCAGGTTCCATAATGATCAAAACTAAGGGTCATGACTTACATGTAAACGGTATCATCATACACATTACCTACCTGACACCTTATTTATGAACAGGGATGACATGTTCAGTGGACTATACTCCATTCATCTTATACCACAAGTACACACTTTCCTAAAATACCCTTAATGAATATTGGCTCACTTCTTTCAAACCATGCTTCTTTTTATATTTCTGTTTCATTCTGTTGTCCAATTAAGTACACCCATGCATCAATTCATACACTTCAATATTTATCTATTATTCCTAAATTCATGCCCTTTTATTTCTTTTATTTTTTACTGAACCTGATCATTTTTCTTGCTTACCGTGTAATTGAGAATGCCACTGCCTCACTCTTTGAGATTTTTTACTGCAATCAATCAACATGCGACTTTTACTCCTTTTTTATTATCATGCACCTTCCCAGTATTTTAAAGGAATGAAATTGGATTGCAGATTGTACAATTTCTGGATATCTCATAGAAATAGTAAAAGAAAAATAATGACATACATGAATAGGAGGAACCAGGCGCAACACATGGCATGAATCCACGGCTCGGGAGTGGTTTCCATAGCTTCTCAAACTCAGCTGAGGTGACCCGATCACTACCGCCCAACTGTGAAATCTAAAGTAGTGAAACAATACAAAGAGATTTCCATGATTGATTGGACCAAGACTCTACACTATCTATATGCAACCCTCCCTGACCCCAAACCACCAAGCCACTTGCAAGGAAGAAAAGGAAAAAGTGTCATTCTGACTCTTGAATTCATTTTAATGTAACAAAATATCAAAATGTATAAACCAAATAACTCTTTATAGCAATGGCATGGGAAGGATTGAAGAATCACCTTACGAGATCGAGAAAAGGCACAAATTTGGAGAGTTGGGGAGGAGCTAGCTCTTGGGTCCAGCGCAACTCTTTCTTGGAGACATCCCATCTCTGAAATAACGCAAACCAACAACTCAAAAAATGGTAAAATCAACCTAATTCTCACTGAAAGCAGAAATCTTGATTTAAACATTGACCGAGAAAAGATAGAAATTAGCCACCTTGGATAGCTTCTTTGCGCCTGAATTAATGTTTTCAAAATAATTGATCAAATTAAAGAAGCATCCTTTCTTTACTTCATATAGTTTGCTAAACTATTTTCAATCCTATGTTGTTGGATTAAGACAAATCTTGATATACCATGGAGCACGTGGTGGTCAGAAAAAGAGCAAAGAAATTCAAATTAAAACAAAAGTACATTTTTATCAACAAAATGTAACAAATGAGTCTTAATTTACCCGAAATTACAGATTCCAAGTAATTTCCTGTATACACCAGTGAGAAATTTTATAAATCTGATTCCCAACACACTATAAAATTGGTTTATTCAAAAGAAATCTAAAATAAAGCAGCAGTGGATGCAATTCAATATGAGGGTCTTAAGAAAACAATGGCTGCAAATCCAATCATAACAAATTAGAACAACAAAAAAACTCGATAACATTAAGCCATAAATTTCAAAAAAAACAACTCAAAGAAAAGAAAATTAGAAATTAGAAATATTACAGCGTGGTTGAGAGGAGTCGGAGAGGTCTCACGAAGGAGGTAGATTCTATTCAGAAGATTGGGCGAGAAAAAAACCCTAGTTTGAATCTTCTCTTTTATAATCTCACAATCCATCGATAATCTCACAATCGCGCGAGGCGCCAGGTGCGATTTTCCCTTTTTTTTCTTGCTTTCCTTATCTGAGAATATATATGATCGGAAGAGAGAGGGGAAGAGGGGAGCGATAGTAAAGTTTCGGCAAAAAAATCTCTCTAAAAAAAAATAGAGATGCGGGGACACGAACTCAGGAGATATATAGCTATGCAGAATTTGGCGCTAGGGACAGCGCCCTGCCTTATTTGTGGGTAGAGTCGACTCTTTTTGTAGAAATTGCGATCCAAATCGTACATCATATTGATCAATGGTTTATAACGATGCTAACAAAATTGTTTGGACCCCTTTGTGTGAAAAATACTGACCTTACTAAAGGTGCTTTATAAGTAGTAGAGATTTGGTTAAGCGAAGAGGCTGCCTTACAATTTTTCTTTCCTTTCTTTTTTTGGAAAATTCTTCTACTGCCCGCGATTGGGATCTTTCTTTTAGCTTTTTATTCCACCTTTGTATTAGGCTGCAGTTTTCAGTTCATTTTTTTTTTCAACCAGTTAAACGTCTACTATTGTAAAACTTTCATATAAATTCTACAAAAAATATAGGCTAGACCTCTATTTTTAGTAAAAAAAAACCTAGCGTCCTTAATTATTTATTAATGAGACCCTTTTTTTTCCAGAGTTGTTTCATTTTATATCCTTTTTGTTCTATAATTAATAATAATCAGTTTTGTAAAATATAACTATATCAGTAACAACAATAATAAGTATAGTATAGTATAATATAACTTTGAATAAGGAAAAATGGTAGACCTGAGATATAATAAGTGGCTGAAATTTGACCCAACTGACCCACTGCATCTTTTACGGTTTTACCAGTAACAATCTCAAGTACCAACACATCCCCCCCACCCCCCCCAACACACACACACACAACCATAGCAAACCCCTGACCCCTTTTTCATTCGAAAATTAAGCCCAAACTGTTTGGATAATATAATTATTAATTAATGTTGATGTGATATGCAATATTCTTTAACACCACATCCCGGACACTTATATGCTGTAAAATTATTGAATTATTATTATGGCCCGTAACAAAAATTGTGGCATCACACAATATTTCAACATCATTATATCATTCAATAATCACGATCTCCAATCCACCAACAACTTAAGGAAGCCACCTGCAAAATTCAATATATCAGTGCATTTTATGAACACCAAATAAAAATAAGATCAAACTAAAATATGTCTCATGCAACTAACTTTTTTAAGGTTAATAAACAAAAGAAAACTGAAACTATGGCACCAATATGAAAACCAAGTAATTAAACACATTAAAGAGTTGCCTCTTAAGATTTCAACACTGTTATTGGATGCATCTATAATTGTGTGATTTCTTAGTGGCGGTCCTAATTGGGAAGAACTTGTATGCAAATCATAGAAAAATGCAGTATTAGTCTTGTGTTTTTTCTGTGCATGTATCTAAAATCGTCAAATATGTTGCTCGACCTTTAACGGCACCAAATATGTTAAGAGATTATTTCCACTTTTACCCTTGTTGAAAATAATAAGAAGAAACACAAATCTAATATAGGCTATGACTGGTACCAGTTTGGTACCAAATCCAGCTTTAATATTGGTACAATATACCATTTCTAAACTTGTCAGAAATTGGAACCAATAGTTTCTTATTTAATGGAAATATTTTTTGAACTTGTCAGACTCGTTTGGGCAGTTATAATTGTATAAGTAAAAAGAATCAACCTATACATGGCTATCTACCCGTTCGGAGCAGCGCCCATTACCAGATTCTTGATCCCAACCAACATATACAAAGCAAGCTTAGTGTCCCTCGGCTGCCCCCGACTCCGACACGTAACCGCCCTCCTCTCCGGCTGGGATCACGACTGATCGATGCAGCTTCGTCATTCCCCCGACTTCGACACACCAAGCTTATGAGAACCGTCTTCTTCTGTGTTGGCACCCCCATGGACGCCGCCAGATGCAGCTTCGTCATTCCCACTGTCATCTCTTCACAGTTGACTTCAATTGTGAAGAACTACCTCTCTCCTGTCTCCTCACTTTCCAGCCGTGACTTCAATTTTGGGAATTTTTTACTCATTTTCTTTTCTTCTTCCTTTATTCTCTAATGTGAATAAGGTAAACAAATTCAAATATTTCATCTTCTTTTTTTCTCATTTGTTGTTCTGGAACTGGATGGATTTGGCAAATAAAGTGTGGTCATACATATACCAGTCTGATCTATGTGTACTGTCTAAACTAAACAAATGGATAATTGAAGATCTTGTTTCCAATTAGACCATCGAGGAAAACAAGACTAGCCACACTAGTCAGTTCTGCATGTACTTATCCTAGAAAATAAAATCACAGTTTTCTTTAATTCTGCATGTACTGGTTTCATGCTTTTCATAACAATAGTACCAATTTAAATCATAAATATATTTATTTTGATTTGTACAGATGAGTAGTCAAAGTAGTTGGAATTGGCAACCAAATCCGGTTAATTATACAGTGGTTTGGGTGTTGGCTATTAAATACTTCGAGAAACCCTGATCCAGAGTTCTACGTATGCCCAGCTTGAGGTTTCTGAGAAAGATAATTTTTAGTTTGTTGACAACTCCCAGTTTATGGATTTTTTGTTGCACTCAGTTCTTTCATACTTTAATATTTGTGTTGTGGTTTTGTATAGTTGGTAGTGATATTTGTGTGGTTCATTAGCTTCAAATTAGTTCCTCTAAATCACTCCCATAGTGCTCAATCTCTACCCAGTAGTTTACTTTACTCCCATGGTGCACAAGCCTGACACTTTTCCTAATTTCCTTTTATCAATTCTATTATATGTTTTCCTTCTTTCTGTGACACTCACAACTGTTGATAGTTGATACAAGCCAAGATGTCGATCTAAATAAGTGCCTAGAGAAATGCTGGTCACTATGGCAAGGGCCGATGGTCAGGATGTGTGAGCAGTTCTGCATGATCGAGTACCAGCATGGAGGAGAGGAGCAGTACCAACAACAATAGCAGTGAAGCGAACAGGGTGATGCGAGATGAAGAGGATCCCCAGCTGGACCAAGCGCTTGGAGGAATGCCGCCTTGAGATATTCTATTAGAAAAACTGTTGAGAGAAAGAGAGTAGAGAAGTCTGAGAGCAACGAGTGAAGGTACAAGTCTTTCTTCTTTGAGTTAAATCCTTCTCTTAGATTCTGTTATCTGTATTTTTGAGAGAAATTAAGTTATTTGATTATTGTTGTGCAATTGAATCTTATTAGGTTTGCTTGATTTGGAAAATTTGGGAATTTCTATTTCTGATTGGAATTAGGTTCAATTGATGGTTGTTAGATGGGAATTGAGGGAAATAGATTATAGGCATGATTAAAATTGATAATTGATGATAGTAACTGATGTATTAAGTTGATATAATAGGCACGTTGGGTCATATATAGAGTAATTATTGTATACAGGGCATGTTTAGGCTTAATTTTGCATGGCAATAGCATTAAATTGAAGTTAGTAATGCAATTTAGCATGGTACTCGTTTTTACCAGTGAGATGGAAATGAAGTTGACTTTCTTGTGGTTGATTAAGCAATTGTCTTTCTTAATTAGAATAGCTAAATATATTTATGCTTTTGGCCTCTCAACAGACTTACGGAGTGTCGGCTGAAGAGGCGTACCGACATGAGAGAAGGAATAACCGGCATAGTAAATATGCAAAGAAGAAAGAATTTATGTGTTTGGTAGAGAAAGATTAAGGTATGAAATTAGAAGTGATCATGGCCACATGAAGGTTTCTGGACAAATTCCACGAGAAGTCCAAACTTTTGCTTGAAATTTCTAATATTGTACTATATACGTGATATTTTTAGGTGATATGTTTTTGTTGATTTTATGTTGAATTTGTAAAAAAATTGAATGTCATTTGAGTGATTTATAAAATAATTTTGAATTATAAATAATCTGTGTCATTTTTGATGCTTTATTAAATCATTATAAATTAATATAATGTGATATAGTAAATAAACACATGGATAAGGGTCCCATAATCCCATCACGTGTAATATGCTGTAAAATAAAATATGGACGTGGGTCCCACATGTAATGATTTGCTATTCACGTGAAAATTTGCTACAGATGTGGGTCCCATATGTGAAAATATGGGTACACACGTAACACACCTGTCAAAATATATCGAAACTTATATTAATCCGGGTTATTGGATCCGGATCCGTTACTATTCATAAGCACCGTTGCGAATAGTAATCGGATCTAAACAAATATTAATCGGGGTTATTGGATCCGGATCCGTTACTATTCATCAGCACTGTTGCGGATTAGTAATCGGATCTGGCCCGTCCCTTCTGTTTCTTCCATCGTGGCCATCTGATGTCTTTAGCTCCAGCCGCTTGATCTTCTCTTTCGAGATAGTTCCTTTCTCCGCCTCGATTCCCTCTGCTCCGTACAGTTCCTCTCATGTCGTGCCCTGGGTGATGCTCGCGGACCGGGTATCTAGAGGTGTCCATGTGTTGTGGTACGGATTCTCTTCGATGAGATGGTCCTGGTCTGTGCGCCGTTCCCTCTACTTTCGTCTATTTCGCTACTACTGTTCTTCTGTGCTCCGATTGTGGTCCATTGCTTCGATTTGCGTTTGCTCTTCTCTGCACTGGGTTCACTGCACCTCTGGTTCTGGTTCGGGGGTTCTACGCTGCTTTTTGTTGGTCTCTGTCTATTTGCGCTCTGCGATTTGTACTGCTGGTGTGTTTTACCAAGCTCGCCATGCTTCATCCCTATCCTCTTCCCTTTTCTTTGTCAGACTTGCTTATTAGGCTTCTCCTCTTTTTTTCTCTTTTTTTCCCGTCTTTGCTGCTTGAGGTTGGATTGCTTCGCGCTCATTGAGCGATCTGTTTGTCTTTTCATGTATGGATTAGTATTGTTTTGGTTCCTGTTTTCCTGCCAGAAAGAACCACCCAAAAAAAACGCAACAAAACTTTCTTCTTATGCTTTGGACGGATTGGTTTAGGTGCTCTTTTACTGACATGCTTCGATTTTATCTCTCTTTCCTTCTATTTTGTACCATTTCCTATTTCAATTTAGTCTTGGACTGATTAGCTCATTTTCATCTCTCTTGCAGTTCCCTGGTTGAGATTTTAATAAGTTGTGAAGCATGGTCAGGAGATTAAGCGAGAAGCACTTCCTTCTACTGTTTTTTTTTTTTCTAATTTCTTAATTTTTTTTAGCTTTGGTATCTATATATTTTTAATCCCTTTTTTTATTTCCTTTCTACAGCGGTGATGCAATACCAGTACAGGAGAAGACAAGCACAGGGATTGAAGGAGGCCTTGCATGAGGTGAAGGTTTCTTCTTTTTATGTTATAATTTATGGTTATGGAAAATGTATGCTAATTTTCTCGCTGTCGCAAGTCCAACAGCAAAATGAGAATCGATTTCTCAGGTATCTTCGCACTTATTATTATTACTAGCAGCAGTGCCCGCTCAATGTGCGGGCAATTCTTTATTTGATATATTTAAAAAAGTTATTAAAGATTTAATAGCTGTGTTGGTTGCACAATGTAGAATGAATTATGTCATCTGTGCTCATTATTTATATATATCTACTTTTCTTTTTTACATCATTTAGTTATTATTAACCAATAATACATCATCACTTTTTATATTGTCATTTCTTAACTTAAATGGTGCGATTATTTTATTGCTATATTTCGTTTATTTATCTCTTAATCAATATCATATCAATGTATGAAGATTATTTCCTTTTGCCTAATTGCAATGAATTCTTCAAATATCTCTTTCAAAATATTTACAATTAAAGAGTGCGGATATTTGGCCATCCACTTACTTTTTATTGGCCGAATTAATAAATATTTATGAATGCACATTTAATATGATTGGTGACATAAAAGGAACATACTTATATCTATAATTAAATAGGAATGCAGCAAAATATTTCCATTACACTCTATCATCAGTATGTACTTCAAAATCTAACAAATTTTCAAACATTGATAGTAGCCATCAAGAAACAAAATCTAACAAATTACATTGTTATTTGCTTTTCATTTCTTGAGCCAATGCACCCAAATTAAAAGCCAAACGTAATGGCAAAATTAAAAAGAATGAAAACTGAAACTGAAATAAACTAAACTAAGCTGTCTCTACAAATAAGGTCATACATTTTTTGTCATCTATACGCTGCTTGTGTCTCAAGTCATCTTTATTCAATACATATTCAAACCAATTTTACTGGACAACCATCCTGTCATCTTTACACTGCACTTATATCTCAGGTCGTACATTTCCTAAGGCTCCGTTTGGATGGCTTCTTCCCAGAATAAGGAATAAGGAATAACCACTTTTTACCAATAAATTTATTTCTAACCATCCAAACTCTTCACAAAAGTTACACACTTCCCAATAAATTTATCCCTTCCAAATAAATTTCTTCCCTTCTTCCTTCTTCCTACCTTATTCTCAACGCATCCAAACGGAGCCTAAGAAACAATATTCCATACTTTATGTTTAAAGATGGATTGAGCTTTTCTGCCTCAGTCTCTTACTTAAGTTTGTTGACAATATATTGAAATTGAAAATTAGAAAGGTTGCAAAGATCTAAATTGTCTCCAAGCGCAGTTCTCCTCTAAAGGCTACAAGAGCTCCTTCTTCACCCTATAGAATCATGCAAACATCTCTTTTATTTATAATTGAATACATAATATGCATTATAATTGAACATAGTGAAACTAACTCCATCTCCATTTTCAATCCAATTAAACTCTAAACAACAGTTAATAAAATTAGTGGTGGTAAGGTACAACACCTGCTTTCTCACAGCAAGTGGTTCTTGCCATCGACTGAATGGAAAGGTACAGCACCTACTTTCTCACAGCATCAACCAAATGCCAGAAACTCATAACCGCCTTGGCAATGGTTCTTGTCATCCTTGCCTGGCTATTGTGCAAATTCACCTCTTCAAATTTCTCTAGGCCTTCATTAACAATCCACCTGCAGACTTAGGATGCAGCAGCAATTTTCCATGAACGCTCCTACAAAATTGAACAAATCTGTGATCAAGACAGTAAGCAAATTTAGTATTACACAATGCCACATCAGCTTTTGACTGATTGAAGTGTTGACTAATAGATAATTTGTCAATTACAAATATATTTATGCAGAATAGGTCACATAATTCACATTTAATTGCATCCAACATTCTTATAGCCAACTAAAAAGAATGCACCTTCTTTTCAAACTCTATTGCTGCCCTAGCGGAAAAGCATGTAAGCTTCCTGAGAAATAACTAAAACTCGTAGAAAATTGTAATATATATGAAAGATTAGAAGGAGACTTACCACATGTAGGTCTACAATAAAGAAGAATGTCTCATACAAATCCAGAAACCAATGTGAACCAGAAAAAAATAGGTCATGCAGACTTGACATTGTATTTTACAAATTTAAAATATACAATGGTTTTTAATTGTGGGAGAAAAATGAAAGAAATAACCTGAAGAGCCCAATTCTTAATGGCACCAAGGTAATTACCGAGATGTACTGATCTAGTATGAACTCTAGAGACGACCCTTTTCCTATAATGGACAATCACATTCAAAATTTATAATGAAAAACGTAACTTATGTTCTTTCAGGCATTTATGTCGAGCACATCGTATGCAACCCGAAATAAAAAAATTGCAGCAACATGTTACCTCCTTTGTTTTGGGTGTTGACGAAGCATCTGAGACCTCAGCCTGTGACACCAAAGAGAGGCATAAGAGCGAACTGCCAAGCTAATTTTCCTCGAATTCAAACTCTCATAACTGCAATTACAAAAAGAAAAATAAACAAAGAACAAATCATTTGCAAAGAATATCATCTACAGCTAAGGTGTCAAGCTGGTATAATTACAAGAACAAGCAATTACATTATCTGATTTTATTCAGTGACAAATGATACTTAAGCTATCTGACTTTACCGTCATTACATTTGAGTTTATCCTATAGACGTATCAATGATGAACCTTCACTTGATAGTATCTTACCAGGTTCCATAATGATCAAAACTAAGGGTCATGACTTACATGTAAACGGTATCATCATACACATTACCTACCTGACACCTTATTTATGAACAGGGATGACATGTTCAGTGGACTATACTCCATTCATCTTATACCACAAGTACACACTTTCCTAAAATACCCTTAATGAATATTGGCTCACTTCTTTCAAACCATGCTTCTTTTTATATTTCTGTTTCATTCTGTTGTCCAATTAAGTACACCCATGCATCAATTCATACACTTCAATATTTATCTATTATTCCTAAATTCATGCCCTTTTATTTCTTTTATTTTTTACTGAACCTGATCATTTTTCTTGCTTACCGAGTAATTGAGAATGCCACTGCCTCACTCTTTGAGATTTTTTACTGCAATCAATCAACATGCGACTTTTACTCCTTTTTTATTATCATGCACCTTCCCAGTATTTTAAAGGAATGAAATTGGATTGCAGATTGTACAATTTCTGGATATCTCATAGAAATAGTAAAAGAAAAATAATGACATACATGAATAGGAGGAACCAGGCGCAACACATGGCATGAATCCACGGCTCGGGAGTGGTTTCCATAGCTTCTCAAACTCAGCTGAGGTGACCCGATCACTACCGCCCAACTGTGAAATCTAAAGTAGTGAAACAATACAAAGAGATTTCCATGATTGATTGGACCAAGACTCTACACTATCTATATGCAACCCTCCCTGACCCCAAACCACCAAGCCACTTGCAAGGAAGAAAAGGAAAAAGTGTCATTCTGACTCTTGAATTCATTTTAATGTAACAAAATATCAAAATGTATAAACCAAATAACTCTTTATAGCAATGGCATGGGAAGGATTGAAGAATCACCTTACGAGATCGAGAAAAGGCACAAATTTGGAGAGTTGGGGAGGAGCTAGCTCTTGGGTCCAGCGCAACTCTTTCTTGGAGACATCCCATCTCTGAAATAACGCAAACCAACAACTCAAAAAATGGTAAAATCAACATAATTCTCACTGAAAGCAGAAATCTTGATTTAAACATTGACCGAGAAAAGATAGAAATTAGCCACCTTGGATAGCTTCTTTGCGCCTGAATTAATGTTTTCAAAATAATTGATCAAATTAAAGAAGCATCCTTTCTTTACTTCATATAGTTTGCTAAACTATTTTCAATCCTATGTTGTTGGATTAAGACAAATCTTGATATACCATGGAGCACGTGGTGGTCAGAAAAAGAGCAAAGAAATTCAAATTAAAACAAAAGTACATTTTTATCAACAAAATGTAACAAATGAGTCTTAATTTACCCGAAATTACAGATTCCAAGTAATTTCCTGTATACACCAGTGAGAAATTTTATAAATCTGATTCCCAACACACTATAAAATTGGTTTATTCAAAAGAAATCTAAAATAAAGCAGCAGTGGATGCAATTCAATATGAGGGTCTTAAGAAAACAATGGCTGCAAATCCAATCATAACAAATTAGAACAACAAAAAAACTCGATAACATTAAGCCATAAATTTCAAAAAAAACAACTCAAAGAAAAGAAAATTAGAAATTAGAAATATTACAGCGTGGTTGAGAGGAGTCGGAGAGGTCTCACGAAGGAGGTAGATTCTATTCAGAAGATTGGGCGAGAAAAAAACCCTAGTTTGAATCTTCTCTTTTATAATCTCACAATCCATCGATAATCTCACAATCGCGCGAGGCGCCAGGTGCGATTTTCCCTTTTTTTTCTTGCTTTCCTTATCTGAGAATATATATGATCGGAAGAGAGAGGGGAAGAGGGGAGCGATAGTAAAGTTTCGGCAAAAAAATCTCTCTAAAAAAAAATAGAGATGCGGGGACACGAACTCAGGAGATATATAGCTATGCAGAATTTGGCGCTAGGGACAGCGCCCTGCCTTATTTGTGGGTAGAGTCGACTCTTTTGTAGAAATTGCGATCCAAATCGTACATCATATTGATCAATGGTTTATAACGATGCTAACAAAATTGTTTGGACCCCTTTGTGTGAAAAATACTGACCTTACTAAAGGTGCTTTATAAGTAGTAGAGATTTGGTTAAGCGAAGAGGCTGCCTTACAATTTTTCTTTCCTTTCTTTTTTTGGAAAATTCTTCTACTGCCCGCGATTGGGATCTTTCTTTTAGCTTTTTATTCCACCTTTGTATTAGGCTGCAGTTTTCAGTTCATTTTTTTTTTCAACCAGTTAAACGTCTACTATTGTAAAACTTTCATATAAATTCTACAAAAAATATAGGCTAGACCTCTATTTTTAGTAAAAAAAAACCTAGCGTCCTTAATTATTTATTAATGAGACCCTTTTTTTTCCAGAGTTGTTTCATTTTATATCCTTTTTGTTCTATAATTAATAATAATCAGTTTTGTAAAATATAACTATATCAGTAACAACAATAATAAGTATAGTATAGTATAATATAACTTTGAATAAGGAAAAATGGTAGACCTGAGATATAATAAGTGGCTGAAATTTGACCCAACTGACCCACTGCATCTTTTACGGTTTTACCAGTAACAATCTCAAGTACCAACACATCCCCCCCACCCCCCCCAACACACACACACACAACCATAGCAAACCCCTGACCCCTTTTTCATTCGAAAATTAAGCCCAAACTGTTTGGATAATATAATTATTAATTAATGTTGATGTGATATGCAATATTCTTTAACACCACATCCCGGACACTTATATGCTGTAAAATTATTGAATTATTATTATGGCCCGTAACAAAAATTGTGGCATCACACAATATTTCAACATCATTATATCATTCAATAATCACGATCTCCAATCCACCAACAACTTAAGGAAGCCACCTGCAAAATTCAATATATCAGTGCATTTTATGAACACCAAATAAAAATAAGATCAAACTAAAATATGTCTCATGCAACTAACTTTTTTAAGGTTAATAAACAAAAGAAAACTGAAACTATGGCACCAATATGAAAACCAAGTAATTAAACACATTAAAGAGTTGCCTCTTAAGATTTCAACACTGTTATTGGATGCATCTATAATTGTGTGATTTCTTAGTGGCGGTCCTAATTGGGAAGAACTTGTATGCAAATCATAGAAAAATGCAGTATTAGTCTTGTGTTTTTTCTGTGCATGTATCTAAAATCGTCAAATATGTTGCTCGACCTTTAACGGCACCAAATATGTTAAGAGATTATTTCCACTTTTACCCTTGTTGAAAATAATAAGAAGAAACACAAATCTAATATAGGCTATGACTGGTACCAGTTTGGTACCAAATCCAGCTTTAATATTGGTACAATATACCATTTCTAAACTTGTCAGAAATTGGAACCAATAGTTTCTTATTTAATGGAAATATTTTTTGAACTTGTCAGACTCGTTTGGGCAGTTATAATTGTATAAGTAAAAAGAATCAACCTATACATGGCTATCTACCCGTTCGGAGCAGCGCCCATTACCAGATTCTTGATCCCAACCAACATATACAAAGCAAGCTTAGTGTCCCTCGGCTGCCCCCGACTCCGACACGTAACCGCCCTCCTCTCCGGCTGGGATCACGACTGATCGATGCAGCTTCGTCATTCCCCCGACTTCGACACACCAAGCTTATGAGAACCGTCTTCTTCTGTGTTGGCACCCCCATGGACGCCGCCAGATGCAGCTTCGTCATTCCCACTGTCATCTCTTCACAGTTGACTTCAATTGTGAAGAACTACCTCTCTCCTGTCTCCTCACTTTCCAGCCGTGACTTCAATTTTGGGAATTTTTTACTCATTTTCTTTTCTTCTTCCTTTATTCTCTAATGTGAATAAGGTAAACAAATTCAAATATTTCATCTTCTTTTTTTCTCATTTGTTGTTCTGGAACTGGATGGATTTGGCAAATAAAGTGTGGTCATACATATACCAGTCTGATCTATGTGTACTGTCTAAACTAAACAAATGGATAATTGAAGATCTTGTTTCCAATTAGACCATCGAGGAAAACAAGACTAGCCACACTAGTCAGTTCTGCATGTACTTATCCTAGAAAATAAAATCACAGTTTTCTTTAATTCTGCATGTACTGGTTTCATGCTTTTCATAACAATAGTACCAATTTAAATCATAAATATATTTATTTTGATTTGTACAGATGAGTAGTCAAAGTAGTTGGAATTGGCAACCAAATCCGGTTAATTATACAGTGGTTTGGGTGTTGGCTATTAAATACTTCGAGAAACCCTGATCCAGAGTTCTACGTATGCCCAGCTTGAGGTTTCTGAGAAAGATAATTTTTAGTTTGTTGACAACTCCCAGTTTATGGATTTTTTGTTGCACTCAGTTCTTTCATACTTTAATATTTGTGTTGTGGTTTTGTATAGTTGGTAGTGATATTTGTGTGGTTCATTAGCTTCAAATTAGTTCCTCTAAATCACTCCCATAGTGCTCAATCTCTACCCAGTAGTTTACTTTACTCCCATGGTGCACAAGCCTGACACTTTTCCTAATTTCCTTTTATCAATTCTATTATATGTTTTCCTTCTTTCTGTGACACTCACAACTGTTGATAGTTGATACAAGCCAAGATGTCGATCTAAATAAGTGCCTAGAGAAATGCTGGTCACTATGGCAAGGGCCGATGGTCAGGATGTGTGAGCAGTTCTGCATGATCGAGTACCAGCATGGAGGAGAGGAGCAGTACCAACAACAATAGCAGTGAAGCGAACAGGGTGATGCGAGATGAAGAGGATCCCCAGCTGGACCAAGCGCTTGGAGGAATGCCGCCTTGAGATATTCTATTAGAAAAACTGTTGAGAGAAAGAGAGTAGAGAAGTCTGAGAGCAACGAGTGAAGGTACAAGTCTTTCTTCTTTGAGTTAAATCCTTCTCTTAGATTCTGTTATCTGTATTTTTGAGAGAAATTAAGTTATTTGATTATTGTTGTGCAATTGAATCTTATTAGGTTTGCTTGATTTGGAAAATTTGGGAATTTCTATTTCTGATTGGAATTAGGTTCAATTGATGGTTGTTAGATGGGAATTGAGGGAAATAGATTATAGGCATGATTAAAATTGATAATTGATGATAGTAACTGATGTATTAAGTTGATATAATAGGCACGTTGGGTCATATATAGAGTAATTATTGTATACAGGGCATGTTTAGGCTTAATTTTGCATGGCAATAGCATTAAATTGAAGTTAGTAATGCAATTTAGCATGGTACTCGTTTTTACCAGTGAGATGGAAATGAAGTTGACTTTCTTGTGGTTGATTAAGCAATTGTCTTTCTTAATTAGAATAGCTAAATATATTTATGCTTTTGGCCTCTCAACAGACTTACGGAGTGTCGGCTGAAGAGGCGTACCGACATGAGAGAAGGAATAACCGGCATAGTAAATATGCAAAGAAGAAAGAATTTATGTGTTTGGTAGAGAAAGATTAAGGTATGAAATTAGAAGTGATCATGGCCACATGAAGGTTTCTGGACAAATTCCACGAGAAGTCCAAACTTTTGCTTGAAATTTCTAATATTGTACTATATACGTGATATTTTTAGGTGATATGTTTTTGTTGATTTTATGTTGAATTTGTAAAAAAATTGAATGTCATTTGAGTGATTTATAAAATAATTTTGAATTATAAATAATCTGTGTCATTTTTGATGCTTTATTAAATCATTATAAATTAATATAATGTGATATAGTAAATAAACACATGGATAAGGGTCCCATAATCCCATCACGTGTAATATGCTGTAAAATAAAATATGGACGTGGGTCCCACATGTAATGATTTGCTATTCACGTGAAAATTTGCTACAGATGTGGGTCCCATATGTGAAAATATGGGTACACACGTAACACACCTGTCAAAATATATCGAAACTTATATTAATCCGGGTTATTGGATCCGGATCCGTTACTATTCATAAGCACCGTTGCGAATAGTAATCGGATCTAAACAAATATTAATCGGGGTTATTGGATCCGGATCCGTTACTATTCATCAGCACTGTTGCGGATTAGTAATCGGATCTGGCCCGTCCCTTCTGTTTCTTCCATCGTGGCCATCTGATGTCTTTAGCTCCAGCCGCTTGATCTTCTCTTTCGAGATAGTTCCTTTCTCCGCCTCGATTCCCTCTGCTCCGTACAGTTCCTCTCATGTCGTGCCCTGGGTGATGCTCGCGGACCGGGTATCTAGAGGTGTCCATGTGTTGTGGTACGGATTCTCTTCGATGAGATGGTCCTGGTCTGTGCGCCGTTCCCTCTACTTTCGTCTATTTCGCTACTACTGTTCTTCTGTGCTCCGATTGTGGTCCATTGCTTCGATTTGCGTTTGCTCTTCTCTGCACTGGGTTCACTGCACCTCTGGTTCTGGTTCGGGGGTTCTACGCTGCTTTTTGTTGGTCTCTGTCTATTTGCGCTCTGCGATTTGTACTGCTGGTGTGTTTTACCAAGCTCGCCATGCTTCATCCCTATCCTCTTCCCTTTTCTTTGTCAGACTTGCTTATTAGGCTTCTCCTCTTTTTTTCTCTTTTTTTCCCGTCTTTGCTGCTTGAGGTTGGATTGCTTCGCGCTCATTGAGCGATCTGTTTGTCTTTTCATGTATGGATTAGTATTGTTTTGGTTCCTGTTTTCCTGCCAGAAAGAACCACCCAAAAAAAACGCAACAAAACTTTCTTCTTATGCTTTGGACGGATTGGTTTAGGTGCTCTTTTACTGACATGCTTCGATTTTATCTCTCTTTCCTTCTATTTTGTACCATTTCCTATTTCAATTTAGTCTTGGACTGATTAGCTCATTTTCATCTCTCTTGCAGTTCCCTGGTTGAGATTTTAATAAGTTGTGAAGCATGGTCAGGAGATTAAGCGAGAAGCACTTCCTTCTACTGTTTTTTTTTTTCTAATTTCTTAATTTTTTTTAGCTTTGGTATCTATATATTTTTAATCCCTTTTTTTATTTCCTTTCTACAGCGGTGATGCAATACCAGTACAGGAGAAGACAAGCACAGGGATTGAAGGAGGCCTTGCATGAGGTGAAGGTTTCTTCTTTTTATGTTATAATTTATGGTTATGGAAAATGTATGCTAATTTTCTCGCTGTCGCAAGTCCAACAGCAAAATGAGAATCGATTTCTCAGGTATCTTCGCACTTATTATTATTACTAGCAGCAGTGCCCGCTCAATGTGCGGGCAATTCTTTATTTGATATATTTAAAAAAGTTATTAAAGATTTAATAGCTGTGTTGGTTGCACAATGTAGAATGAATTATGTCATCTGTGCTCATTATTTATATATATCTACTTTTCTTTTTTACATCATTTAGTTATTATTAACCAATAATACATCATCACTTTTTATATTGTCATTTCTTAACTTAAATGCTGCGATTATTTTATTGCTATATTTCGTTTATTTATCTCTTAATCAATATCATATCAATGTATGAAGATTATTTCCTTTTGCCTAATTGCAATGAATTCTTCAAATATCTCTTTCAAAATATTTACAATTAAAGAGTGCGGATATTTGGCCATCCACTTACTTTTTATTGGCCGAATTAATAAATATTTATGAATGCACATTTAATATGATTGGTGACATAAAAGGAACATACTTATATCTATAATTAAATAGGAATGCAGCAAAATATTTCCATTACACTCTATCATCAGTATGTACTTCAAAATCTAACAAATTTTCAAACATTGATAGTAGCCATCAAGAAACAAAATCTAACAAATTACATTGTTATTTGCTTTTCATTTCTTGAGCCAATGCACCCAAATTAAAAGCCAAACGTAATGGCAAAATTAAAAAGAATGAAAACTGAAACTGAAATAAACTAAACTAAGCTGTCTCTACAAATAAGGTCATACATTTTTTGTCATCTATACGCTGCTTGTGTCTCAAGTCATCTTTATTCAATACATATTCAAACCAATTTTACTGGACAACCATCCTGTCATCTTTACACTGCACTTATATCTCAGGTCGTACATTTCCTAAGGCTCCGTTTGGATGGCTTCTTCCCAGAATAAGGAATAAGGAATAACCACTTTTTACCAATAAATTTATTTCTAACCATCCAAACTCTTCACAAAAGTTACACACTTCCCAATAAATTTATCCCTTCCAAATAAATTTCTTCCCTTCTTCCTTCTTCCTACCTTATTCTCAACGCATCCAAACGGAGCCTAAGAAACAATATTCCATACTTTATGTTTAAAGATGGATTGAGCTTTTCTGCCTCAGTCTCTTACTTAAGTTTGTTGACAATATATTGAAATTGAAAATTAGAAAGGTTGCAAAGATCTAAATTGTCTCCAAGCGCAGTTCTCCTCTAAAGGCTACAAGAGCTCCTTCTTCACCCTATAGAATCATGCAAACATCTCTTTTATTTATAATTGAATACATAATATGCATTATAATTGAACATAGTGAAACTAACTCCATCTCCATTTTCAATCCAATTAAACTCTAAACAACAGTTAATAAAATTAGTGGTGGTAAGGTACAACACCTGCTTTCTCACAGCAAGTGGTTCTTGCCATCGACTGAATGGAAAGGTACAGCACCTACTTTCTCACAGCATCAACCAAATGCCAGAAACTCATAACCGCCTTGGCAATGGTTCTTGTCATCCTTGCCTGGCTATTGTGCAAATTCACCTCTTCAAATTTCTCTAGGCCTTCATTAACAATCCACCTGCAGACTTAGGATGCAGCAGCAATTTTCCATGAACGCTCCTACAAAATTGAACAAATCTGTGATCAAGACAGTAAGCAAATTTAGTATTACACAATGCCACATCAGCTTTTGACTGATTGAAGTGTTGACTAATAGATAATTTGTCAATTACAAATATATTTATGCAGAATAGGTCACATAATTCACATTTAATTGCATCCAACATTCTTATAGCCAACTAAAAAGAATGCACCTTCTTTTCAAACTCTATTGCTGCCCTAGCGGAAAAGCATGTAAGCTTCCTGAGAAATAACTAAAACTCGTAGAAAATTGTAATATATATGAAAGATTAGAAGGAGACTTACCACATGTAGGTCTACAATAAAGAAGAATGTCTCATACAAATCCAGAAACCAATGTGAACCAGAAAAAAATAGGTCATGCAGACTTGACATTGTATTTTACAAATTTAAAATATACAATGGTTTTTAATTGTGGGAGAAAAATGAAAGAAATAACCTGAAGAGCCCAATTCTTAATGGCACCAAGGTAATTACCGAGATGTACTGATCTAGTATGAACTCTAGAGACGACCCTTTTCCTATAATGGACAATCACATTCAAAATTTATAATGAAAAACGTAACTTATGTTCTTTCAGGCATTTATGTCGAGCACATCGTATGCAACCCGAAATAAAAAAATTGCAGCAACATGTTACCTCCTTTGTTTTGGGTGTTGACGAAGCATCTGAGACCTCAGCCTGTGACACCAAAGAGAGGCATAAGAGCGAACTGCCAAGCTAATTTTCCTCGAATTCAAACTCTCATAACTGCAATTACAAAAAGAAAAATAAACAAAGAACAAATCATTTGCAAAGAATATCATCTACAGCTAAGGTGTCAAGCTGGTATAATTACAAGAACAAGCAATTACATTATCTGATTTTATTCAGTGACAAATGATACTTAAGCTATCTGACTTTACCGTCATTACATTTGAGTTTATCCTATAGACGTATCAATGATGAACCTTCACTTGATAGTATCTTACCAGGTTCCATAATGATCAAAACTAAGGGTCATGACTTACATGTAAACGGTATCATCATACACATTACCTACCTGACACCTTATTTATGAACAGGGATGACATGTTCAGTGGACTATACTCCATTCATCTTATACCACAAGTACACACTTTCCTAAAATACCCTTAATGAATATTGGCTCACTTCTTTCAAACCATGCTTCTTTTTATATTTCTGTTTCATTCTGTTGTCCAATTAAGTACACCCATGCATCAATTCATACACTTCAATATTTATCTATTATTCCTAAATTCATGCCCTTTTATTTCTTTTATTTTTTACTGAACCTGATCATTTTTCTTGCTTACCGAGTAATTGAGAATGCCACTGCCTCACTCTTTGAGATTTTTTACTGCAATCAATCAACATGCGACTTTTACTCCTTTTTTATTATCATGCACCTTCCCAGTATTTTAAAGGAATGAAATTGGATTGCAGATTGTACAATTTCTGGATATCTCATAGAAATAGTAAAAGAAAAATAATGACATACATGAATAGGAGGAACCAGGCGCAACACATGGCATGAATCCACGGCTCGGGAGTGGTTTCCATAGCTTCTCAAACTCAGCTGAGGTGACCCGATCACTACCGCCCAACTGTGAAATCTAAAGTAGTGAAACAATACAAAGAGATTTCCATGATTGATTGGACCAAGACTCTACACTATCTATATGCAACCCTCCCTGACCCCAAACCACCAAGCCACTTGCAAGGAAGAAAAGGAAAAAGTGTCATTCTGACTCTTGAATTCATTTTAATGTAACAAAATATCAAAATGTATAAACCAAATAACTCTTTATAGCAATGGCATGGGAAGGATTGAAGAATCACCTTACGAGATCGAGAAAAGGCACAAATTTGGAGAGTTGGGGAGGAGCTAGCTCTTGGGTCCAGCGCAACTCTTTCTTGGAGACATCCCATCTCTGAAATAACGCAAACCAACAACTCAAAAAATGGTAAAATCAACATAATTCTCACTGAAAGCAGAAATCTTGATTTAAACATTGACCGAGAAAAGATAGAAATTAGCCACCTTGGATAGCTTCTTTGCGCCTGAATTAATGTTTTCAAAATAATTGATCAAATTAAAGAAGCATCCTTTCTTTACTTCATATAGTTTGCTAAACTATTTTCAATCCTATGTTGTTGGATTAAGACAAATCTTGATATACCATGGAGCACGTGGTGGTCAGAAAAAGAGCAAAGAAATTCAAATTAAAACAAAAGTACATTTTTATCAACAAAATGTAACAAATGAGTCTTAATTTACCCGAAATTACAGATTCCAAGTAATTTCCTGTATACACCAGTGAGAAATTTTATAAATCTGATTCCCAACACACTATAAAATTGGTTTATTCAAAAGAAATCTAAAATAAAGCAGCAGTGGATGCAATTCAATATGAGGGTCTTAAGAAAACAATGGCTGCAAATCCAATCATAACAAATTAGAACAACAAAAAAACTCGATAACATTAAGCCATAAATTTCAAAAAAAACAACTCAAAGAAAAGAAAATTAGAAATTAGAAATATTACAGCGTGGTTGAGAGGAGTCGGAGAGGTCTCACGAAGGAGGTAGATTCTATTCAGAAGATTGGGCGAGAAAAAAACCCTAGTTTGAATCTTCTCTTTTATAATCTCACAATCCATCGATAATCTCACAATCGCGCGAGGCGCCAGGTGCGATTTTCCCTTTTTTTTCTTGCTTTCCTTATCTGAGAATATATATGATCGGAAGAGAGAGGGGAAGAGGGGAGCGATAGTAAAGTTTCGGCAAAAAAATCTCTCTAAAAAAAAATAGAGATGCGGGGACACGAACTCAGGAGATATATAGCTATGCAGAATTTGGCGCTAGGGACAGCGCCCTGCCTTATTTGTGGGTAGAGTCGACTCTTTTGTAGAAATTGCGATCCAAATCGTACATCATATTGATCAATGGTTTATAACGATGCTAACAAAATTGTTTGGATCCCTTTGTGTGAAAAATACTGACCTTACTAAAGGTGCTTTATAAGTAGTAGAGATTTGGTTAAGCGAAGAGGCTGCCTTACAATTTTTCTTTCCTTTCTTTTTTTGGAAAATTCTTCTACTGCCCGCGATTGGGATCTTTCTTTTAGCTTTTTATTCCACCTTTGTATTAGGCTGCAGTTTTCAGTTCATTTTTTTTTTCAACCAGTTAAACGTCTACTATTGTAAAACTTTCATATAAATTCTACAAAAAATATAGGCTAGACCTCTATTTTTAGTAAAAAAAAACCTAGCGTCCTTAATTATTTATTAATGAGACCCTTTTTTTTCCAGAGTTGTTTCATTTTATATCCTTTTTGTTCTATAATTAATAATAATCAGTTTTGTAAAATATAACTATATCAGTAACAACAATAATAAGTATAGTATAGTATAATATAACTTTGAATAAGGAAAAATGGTAGACCTGAGATATAATAAGTGGCTGAAATTTGACCCAACTGACCCACTGCATCTTTTACGGTTTTACCAGTAACAATCTCAAGTACCAACACATCCCCCCCACCCCCCCCAACACACACACACACAACCATAGCAAACCCCTGACCCCTTTTTCATTCGAAAATTAAGCCCAAACTGTTTGGATAATATAATTATTAATTAATGTTGATGTGATATGCAATATTCTTTAACACCACATCCCGGACACTTATATGCTGTAAAATTATTGAATTATTATTATGGCCCGTAACAAAAATTGTGGCATCACACAATATTTCAACATCATTATATCATTCAATAATCACGATCTCCAATGCACCAACAACTTAAGGAAGCCACCTGCAAAATTCAATATATCAGTGCATTTTATGAACACCAAATAAAAATAAGATCAAACTAAAATATGTCTCATGCAACTAACTTTTTTAAGGTTAATAAACAAAAGAAAACTGAAACTATGGCACCAATATGAAAACCAAGTAATTAAACACATTAAAGAGTTGCCTCTTAAGATTTCAACACTGTTATTGGATGCATCTATAATTGTGTGATTTCTTAGTGGCGGTCCTAATTGGGAAGAACTTGTATGCAAATCATAGAAAAATGCAGTATTAGTCTTGTGTTTTTTCTGTGCATGTATCTAAAATCGTCAAATATGTTGCTCGACCTTTAACGGCACCAAATATGTTAAGAGATTATTTCCACTTTTACCCTTGTTGAAAATAATAAGAAGAAACACAAATCTAATATAGGCTATGACTGGTACCAGTTTGGTACCAAATCCAGCTTTAATATTGGTACAATATACCATTTCTAAACTTGTCAGAAATTGGAACCAATAGTTTCTTATTTAATGGGAATATTTTTTGAACTTGTCAGACTCGTTTGGGCAGTTATAATTGTATAAGTAAAAAGAATCAACCTATACATGGCTATCTACCCGTTCGGAGCAGCGCCCATTACCAGATTCTTGATCCCAACCAACATATACAAAGCAAGCTTAGTGTCCCTCGGCTGCCCCCGACTCCGACACGTAACCGCCCTCCTCTCCGGCTGGGATCACGACTGATCGATGCAGCTTCGTCATTCCCCCGACTTCGACACAGCAAGCATATGAGAACCGTCTTCTTCTGTCTTGGCACCCCCATGGACGCCGCCAGATGCAGCTTCGTCATTCCCACTGTCATCTCTTCACAGTTGACTTCAATTGTGAAGAACTACCTCTCTCCTGTCTCCTCACTTTCCAGCCGTGACTTCAATTTTGGGAATTTTTTACTCATTTTCTTTTCTTCTTCCTTTATTCTCTAATGTGAATAAGGTAAACAAATTCAAATATTTCATCTTCTTTTTTTCTCATTTGTTGTTCTGGAACTGGATGGATTTGGCAAATAAAGTGTGGTCATACATATACCAGTCTGATCTATGTGTACTGTCTAAACTAAACAAATGGATAATTGAAGATCTTGTTTCCAATTAGACCATCGAGGAAAACAAGACTAGCCACACTAGTCAGTTCTGCATGTACTTATCCTAGAAAATAAAATCACAGTTTTCTTTAATTCTGCATGTACTGGTTTCATGCTTTTCATAACAATAGTACCAATTTAAATCATAAATATATTTATTTTGATTTGTACAGATGAGTAGTCAAAGTAGTTGGAATTGGCAACCAAATCCGGTTAATTATACAGTGGTTTGGGTGTTGGCTATTAAATACTTCGAGAAACCCTGATCCAGAGTTCTACGTATGCCCAGCTTGAGGTTTCTGAGAAAGATAATTTTTAGTTTGTTGACAACTCCCAGTTTATGGATTTTTTGTTGCACTCAGTTCTTTCATACTTTAATATTTGTGTTGTGGTTTTGTATAGTTGGTAGTGATATTTGTGTGGTTCATTAGCTTCAAATTAGTTCCTCTAAATCACTCCCATAGTGCTCAATCTCTACCCAGTAGTTTACTTTACTCCCATGGTGCACAAGCCTGACACTTTTCCTAATTTCCTTTTATCAATTCTATTATATGTTTTCCTTCTTTCTGTGACACTCACAACTGTTGATAGTTGATACAAGCCAAGATGTCGATCTAAATAAGTGCCTAGAGAAATGCTGGTCACTATGGCAAGGGCCGATGGTCAGGATGTGTGAGCAGTTCTGCATGATCGAGTACCAGCATGGAGGAGAGGAGCAGTACCAACAACAATAGCAGTGAAGCGAACAGGGTGATGCGAGATGAAGAGGATCCCCAGCTGGACCAAGCGCTTGGAGGAATGCCGCCTTGAGATATTCTATTAGAAAAACTGTTGAGAGAAAGAGAGTAGAGAAGTCTGAGAGCAACGAGTGAAGGTACAAGTCTTTCTTCTTTGAGTTAAATCCTTCTCTTAGATTCTGTTATCTGTATTTTTGAGAGAAATTAAGTTATTTGATTATTGTTGTGCAATTGAATCTTATTAGGTTTGCTTGATTTGGAAAATTTGGGAATTTCTATTTCTGATTGGAATTAGGTTCAATTGATGGTTGTTAGATGGGAATTGAGGGAAATAGATTATAGGCATGATTAAAATTGATAATTGATGATAGTAACTGATGTATTAAGTTGATATAATAGGCACGTTGGGTCATATATAGAGTAATTATTGTATACAGGGCATGTTTAGGCTTAATTTTGCATGGCAATAGCATTAAATTGAAGTTAGTAATGCAATTTAGCATGGTACTCGTTTTTACCAGTGAGATGGAAATGAAGTTGACTTTCTTGTGGTTGATTAAGCAATTGTCTTTCTTAATTAGAATAGCTAAATATATTTATGCTTTTGGCCTCTCAACAGACTTACGGAGTGTCGGCTGAAGAGGCGTACCGACATGAGAGAAGGAATAACCGGCATAGTAAATATGCAAAGAAGAAAGAATTTATGTGTTTGGTAGAGAAAGATTAAGGTATGAAATTAGAAGTGATCATGGCCACATGAAGGTTTCTGGACAAATTCCACGAGAAGTCCAAACTTTTGCTTGAAATTTCTAATATTGTACTATATACGTGATATTTTTAGGTGATATGTTTTTGTTGATTTTATGTTGAATTTGTAAAAAAATTGAATGACATTTGAGTGATTTATAAAATAATTTTGAATTATAAATAATCTGTGTCATTTTTGATGCTTTATTAAATCATTATAAATTAATATAATGTGATATAGTAAATAAACACATGGATAAGGGTCCCATAATCCCATCACGTGTAATATGCTGTAAAATAAAATATGGACGTGGGTCCCACATGTAATGATTTGCTATTCACGTGAAAATTTGCTACAGATGTGGGTCCCATATGTGAAAATATGGGTACACACGTAACACACCTGTCAAAATATATCGAAACTTATATTAATCCGGGTTATTGGATCCGGATCCGTTACTATTCATAAGCACCGTTGCGAAATCGGATCTAAACATATATTAATCGGGGTTATTGGATCCGGATCCGTTACTATTCATCAGCACTGTTGCGGATTAGTAATCGGATCTGGCCCGTCCCTTCTGTTTCTTCCATCGTGGCCATCTGATGTCTTTAGCTCCAGCCGCTTGATCTTCTCTTTCGAGATAGTTCCTTTCTCCGCCTCGATTCCCTCTGCTCCGTACAGTTCCTCTCATGTCGTGCCCTGGGTGATGCTCGCGGACCGGGTATCTAGAGGTGTCCATGTGTTGTGGTACGGATTCTCTTCGATGAGATGGTCCTGGTTTGTGCGCCGTCCCCTCTACTTTCGTCTATTTCGCTACTACTGTTCTTCTGTGCTCCGATTGTGGTCCATTGCTTCGATTTGCGTTTGCTCTTCTCTGCACTGGGTTCACTGCACCTCTGGTTCTGGTTTCGGGGGTTCTACGCTGCTTTTTGTTGGTCTCTGTCTATTTGCGCTCTGCGATTTGTACTGCTGGTGTGTTTTACCAAGCTCGCCATGCTTCATCCCTATCCTCTTCCCTTTTCTTTGTCAGAGTTGCTTATTAGGCTTCTCCTCTTTTTTTCTCTTTTTTTCCCGTCTTTGCTGCTTGAGGTTGGATTGCTTCGCGCTCATTGAGCGATCTGTTTGTCTTTTCATGTATGGATTAGTATTGTTTTGGCTCCTGTTTTCCTGCCAGAAAGAACCACCCAAAAAAAACGCAACAAAAACTTTCTTCTTATGCTTTGGACGAATTGGTTTAGGTGCTCTTTTACTGACATGCTTCGATTTTATCTCTCTTTCCTTCTATTTTGTACCATTTCCTATTTCAATTTAGTCTTGGACTGATCAGCTCATTTTCATCTCTCTTGCAGTTCCCTGGTTGAGATTTTAATAAGTTGTGAAGCATGGCCAGGAGATTAAGCGAGAAGCACTTCCTTCTACTGTTTTTTTTTTCTAATTTCTTAATTTTTTTTAGCTTTGGTATCTATATATTTTTAATCCTTTTTTTTATTTCCTTTCTACAGCGGTGATGCAATACCAGTACAGGAGAAGACAAGCACAGGGATTGAAGGAGGCCTTGCATGAGGTGAAGGTTTCTTCTTTTTATGTTATAATTTATGGTTATGGAAAATGTATGCTAATTTTAGCTTTTGGTTGAACACTTTTGATCATTCCATGAAGAAATCAAATATTCTTAGACTAGAAACCTATTTTCAATATTTTAAATTGAAACATAAAATTTTGTAGTTGAAATTTGCTGAAGGAATGAATTCCTGCTTTTTGTAGGTCGCTGTGTAATTTTAGTATCTCATTTTAGTGACTCGATAGTAATAAAAGAACCATTATCTCAAGCTGCTTGCATATTGCAGAATATACAATAATTTACTATTTCACTTTTTATTTTCATGTTCAAGATTCATCAAACATCTATATTATGCCATAAAGATGCTCATAAAAATTACTATCGAATTCAAAGGTAATATCTTTCTCTCTGTTATTTTCATTACTGCTCTATTTGACATTTTAACTATTTTAGTTGGCCATTTTTAATTTTCTATGACAATTAGTGGCATGCAACAACAAAAGAGCTAATGCTTTTTTGCTTTTGCATTTTTGTTTGTTTCTTTTTCTAAATGGTTCTTCTTTTGTTTAGCAAATTTTCTTTTGATCCCCTTTAAAGGTTTTGGGTTTGTGCAGTAGGCTCGCCTGTCCATATTGTAAATTCTAATTTATAAATTTGTTTGTCAAACTTATAAATTCCAATTTATAAAAATTCCAATTTTGACACACAAATAATTTGTTAAACGACCTAATAATGAGGAAAAGTTTGACACACAAATTTATAAATTGGAATTTACAATATGGACACACAAATGAGGAAAATATATAAAAATCATTAGTTAAATTCCAATTTATAAAAATGAGGACCTAATAAAGAAAGGTATTTAGAAAGGTATGTTTATAGAAACCACTATAAATACCTTTCTAACCTAGGTTACATATATTTAACCATAAATTTGTTTTATTATTATTATATAATATATACATTCTTTATCTTTATCCGGTGCATAAGAAAAAATAGAAACATACTCAAAGATAAGGAATACAAAAGTTAAATAGCTCTATCTTAGACAAGTCACAATAATCAAATATCTTTACAAAAAATAAATAAATAAGAAAAACTAACTCTATCCGAGATAATAATAAACTATTTTCTGATTTTAGTTTCATTTTTCTCTAAATTTCCAAAAATATCCTAAAATATAGAGGATGTTTTATCTTAAGTTATTTGATAAAATGATCGCCCTCAAAGAGAGGTGCATGGCTATATAGTTAGGATCTATCAATATAGTTCCTTATTGCAAAACACGCTGCATACTGATCCTTGCAGTAGCACCTTCAAATTCCAAAGAACCAATAACCATATGCAGCTATGCAAAGTTTCATTTGTTTAAATATGATCTGCTTTATTTGTTGTTTGTTTTTCCTATGCTCTTCAATCTTTTTTTTTTTTTGTTCTGTTGGTAGTTTGCTACTGAATGCCAGGAGTTTAACATACAATTTTTTTTCCCTCTTATGTTCCAGGTGCTGAAATTAAATAGGATTTGTGTTGTATCCTAAATTTATCCAGGTTCAATTGCTCTACTTTTTACTTTTAAAATTAGTATTTATCTCTGATTACAGGTTTAGATCTTATCACTTAAGTCGGTTTCTATTTAAATTTGCCATTTGATTTTCTGATAATGTTTTATAATTTGAAATCTTATGGTTCGATTTGGTACGAACTTTTAAATTTATGTTTGATTTTTTTTAAAAAGAAAAATCACCTTTAATTCAAAGGGTTATGGTCAACATTTTCTATTAGGTACCAGTCAGATTATATAGAACAGAATTACAGATTGATAAAGACAGTGTTTTGAGACCTGGTAAGATTTAATTTTATATCTTCCTTTATGTTCTAATTGTAGTAAAATGATCACACGTTGTTGAAAGGTTCTGACTTGAGCCAATTTGTAAACAACGACTCAATTAATATGGTAGAAAAAATGAGGAAAAAAGATTATAAAAGTGTAGAACATGAAACATGAGACAGTTGGTACCAAACTGGCACTCCCTCTATCATGTTGATGTACAGACCTGATATTTTGTACCAGAAAACAGCTTTTTAATCTTTTGTCTTCTAACCGTAACCAGGGTTCAATTTGCGTGAAACTAAATTTAATTCAAATCTTAATGAAAGCATATTGTATTATGTTATTGATGCAAAATTGGGTTAAATTGAAAATCATTAGGTTGCATTTGCATCTTCATTGGGGCTGGCTTAGGCAAATAAGAAGACTGCATTTTTTGGGTGTACTTTGTTTGTTTAAGTTCTAACACAGAATCATGTTAACATGTAATAAGCATAATGGCTAATATTACTGCTCTCTAGGTAACTCAAAATCTGCTTTGTATTTGCTATTTTTTTGTATTACTGCTCTCTAGGCAATTTTTTTGTATTTGCTAACTCAAAATCTGTTTGCTATATAAATACTAAGTTTTCTCTTTGTTTTTCTGCAGATTACAATAATGAATGTTAAACAATATTAGCTAGAAACCAGGTTATTTTACTTGAACAGCAGCTGACCTTATAACTCAAGTATGCTATGTGTCATTCCATGAGCTACAATTCGCCTTATAACTCGAGTAAGCACTATTTAATTTGGGACATTGCAGCAATATGGTGTTATCCTTCAATCCAAAACTAATTCAATTCAGTTTTGAATTAAGCCCAAAATGTTATAATTTATTACAAAATGATGTTTATTTCTTTTGCTCTTTTTTTGTCTTTTATGTTACGGACCGTTTTCTGTGCTTGGAGATTAATTAACAAATTTTATTTTTTATGCATGCACATGATTGTCATGATTAAAGGTTGTTCGTATTTTTAATATGAGGTAATAAAATGGACTGGACAAACTGGGACTGTGACATGAGGAACATGTACAGTAGCACGAACTATTTGACTACATGTGTAGAATAATTGCCACAAACTACCTATAAATACAATTTTGCTCATTAAGACCATATGTACCTAAATATTCCTCATTTGGCTACAAAATCATAGATCCTATACAAAGAAAGGGATCCCATTTTCGGTAGTACAAATTGCTTCAACTGCCATCGCAACCCTGCTCAAGCAAGTGAGCTTCAAAATTACCATTATAATTATTCAATATACTGATATAGAAAGTCTCAATATGTAGGACTGATTATTTGTGTGATGAAAATAAAATTACCATTACAAAACTCATTTCTGTTTTTATGATTTTTAGGCGCATGAAACTTGGTCAGTTGTAGCAGGGGCCGAACCAAAAACAAATTTCCAGGGGACAAATTTCAAATTTTTTAAGCTTTACAAGGGACCAAATGAAAATTACAAAACTTTATTGGTCGTTTTATTAGGCCTGACCTGACTTTGCAATTCATTTGTTTTCCGCATCCTTGAATCTCATCTGAATTCAATTTATTCTTTACTGTCTGGCACTATAAAGTAAGGATTCAAGAAAATATTGCACTTGAAGAGTTTTATCTGATCCTTGAAGTGCATAAAAACATATACATACAAATTTTATCTGAAATATAAACTGCAATTAATACTCTATAATTTGTGGGCACTGTCTACAACCTTTCTTTTTAGTTGGTCCTTAGAGTACAATACTTTATAATTTTATCAGATCATTGAATCTTTATTAGGTTTCGGTTAAGAATTTCTGTTATATTTATTATGCTTTTATGCAATCTATTACTCTTGACTGCACAATGTCTGCAAATACCACTATAATTGTAAAATGCAAGAAAAATTAAAGAAAAAATAGATCGCGCAACCCGCGAGAACCCGCTAGTATGAGTAATGTTAGGTTCAGACCATTTGTCATCTCAAACGACGATCCAGTAATGTTAGTATTAAAATTTTGAATTTTTTTTATTATCAAAATTTAAGGGTGTGTTTGGATGCAACGGAATAAGCCGGGAATAGGAAATAGAGAATAGGAATAAGGAATTTCGGTTTGCGTGCTTATCCTTATTCCTTATTCTTATACTATGGTTTTGTTGGTATAGGAATAAGGGCCCTTATTTCTTATTCTTATGTTGTTTGGGTTGCACAAGAATAAGAATAAGCACGCAAACCGAAATTTTTTATTTCTATTCTCTATTCCTGGTCTATTCAAACACACCCTAAATGAATAGTAACGTTACTATTATTTTTTTCGGTATTTTTTAAAAGGTTGTGCTCTTACAAAAGATTAAATTCAAGACTCTCATCAATACCCATGCTTTTAAGTATCGACGAGTCTTTATGCCACGGCCCATTTGCAATGGTATGCCCTTGCACATGGGCTAAATCATGAGTATATTCTTGCTTATACTTCTTACAAATAATTCAGATTCTAGTAGTGATTATACAGCAAACTACAATTTGAAGAGGTCGTGAGTCGTGACAAAGCCGCGACGGACAGAGTCCTCTAGTTTCATTTCTTAGGCTCCGTTTGGATAGGTGTGGAAAGAAGGGAAGAAGGAAAAAAGTAGGAATAAGTATTGAGAAGTGTGTAACTTTGTGAAGAGTTTAGATTGTTTATAATTTTTTTTCTTCTTCTTCTTCCTTCTTCTTCTTCTTTCTTCTAACGATTCAAACGCACCCTTAGAAGATCCCATCCTATTGCACGTACGTTGGGCGGCTTTTTCCAGCATTGTATAGTTTGAAAAAATTATAGCTAGGTATATATTTGGATTTTCTGAGAATTAGATCTGATTCACTCTGGTCCCGTTTGGATTGTATGGGAATAGGAGGAATAGTTTCTTCGTAGACATAAATTTATTATAAACAATTCAAATTCTTCACAAAATTACATACTTTTCAATACTTTCTGTCTTTTAGCTGATAAAATACGAACTTGGATAGTTAATTTCTATTTTCTAACTACTATGCGAATGATTTGCCCATTTTTATCCTCCATTGTAGGCATTTCATCCCTCTACGCCAAATCTTTAAGGGTGTGTTTGGATGAGCCATGAATAAAAATAAGAATAAGAAATTTCGGTATGCGTGCTTGTCTAAATTTTTTATTCTTATACCATGATTTTGTTAGTATAAGAATAAGGGCCCAAATTCTTTATTCTTGTGTTGTTTGGGTTGTACAAGAATAAGAATAAGCACGCATATAAGGGCCAAATGCATATATGTGTATGATTAAGCAACCTTATAATATATAAAACCATATATATCATTTATTATATTGTTATTTGATTTAGGTAATGTCAAAATTGTTCATTAAATACGAGCAACATTTTTATATTATGCTAAATTAGTATTATTATTATTATTATTATTATTATTATTATTATTATTATTATTATTATTTTTTTTATTATTATTATTATTATTATTATTATTATTGATGTTATTGTTGTTGTTGTTGTTGTTATTATTATTATTTGGTGATGTTTTGGAGCTACAACACTAATAATTATTGTTCAAGTTGTACTCTGGTCTCAATTTCTTTGTTAATTAGTAATTACTAATTTTTTTTAGTATTTTTCATCAATACCTTATGTACTCTTTGGTAATTCTTTTTGAATCGAGGAATTTCACATATTGTGTAGAGTGCTGTACAACGATAAGATAATTTCGTCATTATTACATTTAGCCAAAATGTACATCATAGAATTGCTTGAGGGGATCGATCAAATATTAGTATAAGAGTTCATTCTATAGTTGAATGGTTCACTGAGACTTAACTAAAAAGAGATCTAACAGAATGTAAAATTTGGATCTAAAAATTGCAATCGAATAACTAGCATGATTTATTACAAAATTTCTGAACTCTTTCCCTTCTCAGATGGACATGGAATACTGATGAAAAATTAAGCTTAGAATTCTTCGATAAAACAAACGCGCATCCTTAATTGTATACTTCTTTATAGAGATGGAATGAATTTTTTTTTTCTTGTGACTTTTCCATTTAATATTTTTATGACTGTATTTGTGATTATAGAAAATTGATATGCATAAGGTGTCAACATAATTTCATATCTCTGTGTATGGGCAGAATGCTTTCTCCAGTAAGGAATGCAATTAAGAATACAACACTACATGATGAAATCTATTAAGCCCCTCAACACTTGTCCGTAACAATTTAATATCTTGAATATGTGCTTAATTACTTACAAACACAACACCAACATTGCAGACAGCACTACAGCAGCAATATTATATGAAAAAGCTGTGTTTGATTTGAGTGAGCGAGAATCCTATGCTAAACAAGAAATCAGAAAAATTCTGTACAAGTGTTAAATCTCGTTGTATAAGCCTATATGTATTATACAAAAATACAGAATTAAATATAACATTTTATTTGCATTATATCAACTTGAACTACCCCAGCAGCAGCAGGAGGGAAAGGAAGGCAAGCAGCTAAAACAACTAGCAGTACTGGTTTTATTCTCTGCTGGTGCTGGCTCCGACTTTTCTTTTGGAGCCTCCGCCAGTGGGACCGGCGGTTGCATCTGTTCAGGATTTGGGGTCTGGTGTCGAACCATTTCGTTTTTAATTGAGCCAATCTTTGCATCATTGGTTAGTCTGTATGTTGAACATTTAAAAAAAAAAATTGTATTATGTTATGCATCTACCTGGCATCAATGCAACATTAGTCATTTGTTGCATATTCAATCCTAATTAACAAACTCTTTATTATTTTTATTTAAAAATTTGATGCCATTTTATCTCACGACTATTAGAGGTGCCATATTTAACCAGTTAACCTTGGGTTTCTTAGAATGAAGGCAGACAACTCTCATATATTCATGTATTATGCTTGTATACAATAGGCAATTTGAACCATCATCTGCATGCACACGCATGTGAACTCACTTGCGTGCATGTCTGTGTTGTGTGTGTGTGTGTAGAGAGTGGGACACATGCGTACATGGGAAATGCAAAAGACTGATGACTGGCAATGCTGCCATCCGTAGAATGGCCCGAAATGCTATTTCTCAAATCTTCTTCTCCCATTCCCTTCGGAGCGGGACCAGGATGTTTACCATCCCCAACACTCATGCACGCCTCTTTGTCCTTTTCCTTGGGATCGAGTGGGGAAAAAAGTGCTTGATCGGTATATGCCTGGTAGTAGGCAGTCAATTCCTGAGACTTGCCCATGTGGATGCTGAAAAGCGACTCGTTGGAGGCAACGCTCCAGTCGACCGGACCGCCGGACTTGGTACGGTTGAAGACGTCTGCCGGGATGCGGTTGGGGTCATAACCGCTCATTGTTGGTGATTTGGGGGTGCTGGGGGAGGAAGACAGCACCGGCACTCTTGGGGGCAGTCTGACATCTGGTGGCATTTTTGACTCTTCTGTCAGTTCGGGAGAGTCAGATGATTCCACAGGGTCCAGCTGGAAGAGATCTTGTTCCTCAGAGTCGGAGCAGCCCGATGAAGAAGAAGAAGAGGAGCAGGAGGAGGACGAGGCAAATTTGGGGGTATTTCGGGAATCCTCTGGCAAATTTTCAGTGGATTTGTCCATGTGAACTGAACGGTATCTGAAATAATTGTTTTTTTTTTTCCTTCAGTAGATCAATTAACAGTGAATTTGGCAGGCACCAATCAAGCAACCCTGTGAAATGAAATGCTATCTCCACAGCCCACAACCCTAACCACCCTGTTCAAAACAGAAAAAGGAAGAAATTAATGGTGAAGGTGCATAAACATGGGAGGGAGAGTCCGTCTGATGCAAATTAATTAGATTATATGTGTGTATATCTACCAGAAGCTGCAGCAGGTGAAATAAGTTAAAGCATCGCACACGCCCCCCACCTTAATTAAATTGTTTCTCGCCTTCAAAAATGATGATGTGGGAGTGAAGTACAAAAGAGGGAAGGAGGAGAGAAATGAAAGGAAGGGTTGGGGGGGGGGGGGGGGGGTTGTGCCCAGAGAGAAAACGGAGAAAGAGCTAGAAGATTATGCCTAGCTAGGAGGGAAGCGATGCACACAGCTAGCCTTCCAATCCAACACAAGCCAAATTTAGGAAAATAAAAGAGCGACAGAGAGGCATATAACTAAATATAGTTTAGTAGTAAAGGAGCTGACGCATGTGTCCCCGCAACGGTTGCTGAACCGTTCCTTCTCATGCATGCTGTTGTATTTTGCCGTCACTTGTTTCTTTTCATTAAAATATAAAATGCATTTGTCCTTTTTTCTATTAACAAGTACTCATAATCTCTACTACTTATAAAGCATTCTTAGCAAAATCAGCATTTTTCACAAAAAAGATGCAAATAATTGTTAATATCATTATAAACCATTGATCAATATGATGTACGGTTTGGATCGTTATTTTTATAAAGGATTCGACTCTACGTACAAACTAAGTCAACTCGCTGGATGGTACGCCTCTGTGATTTTGCTTCTAAAACACGCGAGTTTGATTTCGATTTTGCGCTGAAATTGTTTTTTTTTTCGCTGCTCCTAAAAGAGCAACTTCCGTTTTTTTGCGAGTTCGATTCCGTTTTTGTCCTGAGAATAGTGGATTCTAGGTTCATAGGTTTGCTCCTCTTTCCTTTTCTCCTCTTCTTGGTATGCCTTATCAAGACCATAAGACGCCGCCTCCAATTGATATTCTATCTCCATCGCTAGGGTTCGTAAGAGAGCCAGCACTGTTCATCAAATCTCGCTATGGTTTGTAAATTATTCTCTCGAAATTCGAATTGGAGCAGCCCCAATTTCGAATTCGCATTATAATTCAATCAACTTCTCCGACCGGATCTTACGGATTGAGATTGGTCAGAGGTTAAAGCAAGTTTGATTGGATGTTCCTTTCTTCCTGATTGGGCTAGCCAGAAGAAGCATCGCCGTGAAAAGCTCAAAAGGAGAGAAGTTACTAATTTTTCTTGACTTTTTTTAACAATATCAGTTAATTTTTTTTAATTAGCATATGCTTCTCTGTTGAATGATACATCAAATTGTCAGTCGCTGAAATTTAGCTCTCAACTCTAGCTATAGAGGTCACTCATGGCTGGAGCCCCTTTCTTTTATCAAGGCTAAGCTTCAGCATCAGTAGATCCGTAAGATCGCTCTCTCTTCTTAAAAGTTTTTTGACCTTTGTAGAGCTTGAATTTGGAGATTGTGTTTGATTTTTTTTAAAGGTAATTCGATTTTTTTGTTGGCCTTTCCAATAAAGGGAACATGAACACAGCGATTTTGAAAATAAATAAGGTATTGAATCGATTGATTGTTGATGGGAGGATTAACTATGATACGAAATGTAACTCAAAACTGATTACATTCAATTGATCTTGAAGTATGCAATATGATTTAGCAACTTCATTTGGCTGCCACTTATTTAGGATCTGCTCCCAAATTTTGAATTTTCATTTAAGCAGCTCATTAACCATTTTCATTATTCTCTTCATGTTGAGCAGCCCTCTCAAGATGGTTAATTTTCTCTTTCGTTCGCTCAATCGCTCATCGCACGTCGCAAAGGCGATCTCCACCCGATCTCACCTATTGTTGGTCCAGCTTGGCAGGGTTTTGAGTGAGCACCAATTTTAATTTCCCTCTTTTCTATTGTTTCTAATTCGATTTCATCATTCCTGTCGCAACTAATTGATTGATGGTGGCTAGTTGATATTTGGTTCGAGACCTCTTCTTTGTTTTGAGGTAACGTTCTTTTTATACTTTATTTTTCATGTACAGATTGATAATATTTCCCTTGATATTATTGTTTTTATGATTTATGATCAGTGCGAAATCATTTGTATGAAACAGGAGGCAAAAGCGACACAAGCAATGAACTTGCTTCTGGGTTTCTGATGCACAGTAATTGTATTACCTGAATTACCTGGAGATGCCAACTGTTGTAGAAGGCTCTATGCTTCTACTCCTATTATGCTTAGGTGGGTCCCACATGTTTGTCATTCTTATTGTAAATAAGACTGGTACTTAGGAAGGTTTAACCAATTTCTGGGACATTGCAGAATTTATTTCCAGCATTGTTTCTTCATTGCTTATTACATTGTATATTTTTTTTTGTTCTAGCAGATTTGCAAGGTGTAAGAGGAAAGAACCACAGAGGCATAAGTACTGCATTTTTTTTTATGAAATCAATAAACTTCCCTCGAGGTACTGTTTCCTGAACCTTTTGACGTGGTGTGTAATTTGAGATTTACCTAAAGAATTTTTCATACTGATTTTCTTCATTGTTCACTCTTTTCTTTTCTAATGAATTACCTGAATCTTTTGATTTAATTTATCTTTTACTATTTCTATCCTTGAAATTACTTTGTAGACAATGAGCCGACATGGCTACTAAAAGCATTCTTTTGCTTGTTACTTTTCACATAACTATCATTCTATTTGTGCAGTAGATGGAGAACATATATAAGATCAGTCTTTAATATAAATTTTGACATTTTTTTTTGTTCTGTTACAGATACTGTACAACAACTAGCCTAATGCAAATAATTTCATATTCAATCTTGAGTTGTGGAAGCCTTCATGCCTATCGGAGATTATCATGGTGTCTTTTAAGCTATTGTAGCACTATTGTTTAAACATTTGAGATTGAATCTTTAATTAATTTACAATTTGATCTACACATTAATTGTGATAGTTCTTTCAAAGCTCTCCGCTAATTCTGAGATCTACTACCATATATTTTGAATGTCATATACTGTCTAAGATGCCTTCCTTACCCGTAGCAATGTATTGCGCAATAAATTGATTGCTAAATTGAGGATATGATCAACTTATTATACAATTAATTGAATTCCTAATATTTAGGAATGTGATTAATATTCTGGAACAATATATGGAATTACTAATATTCAAGGATGCAATGAATTTTGTTCGTTTTTTAACAAATGCAATTTTGTAGCTGTTGTTTGTTTTGATTTACCTATTTAACAAGAGATATATACAGAAAGTAATCTCAATTTCAATTACCAATAGCAGTTTCCTATAAATGTGGGCTTCTCAAATTTGATATTAAGTGAGGCAAGTTAACAACATTGAATGCAGTATTGAATTGTACCATGTAATCAGACATAAATTTTTGCATAATTTCAGTCTTCATTTGTTATTTTCCTATGCTTCTCAACAAGCAAAAACGAACTTCAATTCTCATTTTGTTTTACCGTAATTTTTGAAGAGACTGGGAATAAGAACATTGTTGACCGTCATTTTTAAAAATGTACAACATATTTCCCGCCCACACATTGAGTGAGCGCTGCTGCTAGTATAATAGTAAAAAATATTTTGTTTTTCCCTATTAAAAAAATCTATTGAATTTGGAAGTCGAAAATTATATATATAAGCATGAATATTCTATAGATAGGCATGACTGCGCGACAGACAAAAAAAGAAAATAAGACAATGAAGAGTCTGTTGATTCCTTCACATTACAACCATCTTTCAATACAAAAACATCACAAACTAACCAAGTTAACATGAATTTCTCACAATGATTTCAGATCTTACTACCAGTGTTGTGACTGGTACCAGTACATATTGGGTGATGTACCTCTCTGAATCTTATGGGGCTAACAAGCACCAGTTCAAGCAATTCCACTCCCTGAATTTCTTAGATGCGGCCCCGGATGTAAGCTAACGTAAAAGCAAAGATCAAAGGTGCAGCAGAGCCTGAAATTGCACTACAATTGCTAGAACTCATTAGCAGATTATGAGATCCAAGCGTACTTGTTGAGCCAGAGTAGTCGGAATCGGACTCTGGTATCCCACTAACTGAACCTTCGCCCCTTTCCAAGGGATAATAACTTGAAACTGAGCTAAAATACACAAGTAAAAGATAATCACATAGCTAAATTTTTATCTTTCTAATCTAAATTTTGGAATTAACTTTTTATAGAAAAAATGTGCACCTTGATGGGTAAGTGCAATTAGATGAACCTGTAATGATTTCAAAACCAAATATTAGTGGTTTGTAAAATCAAGGGGCGCCAATTTATTTGTATGGGAACATGTATGCATCTCCTTCCGTATAAGTAACAGATTGCCTTAATTTACCATAATTTTGGCCATCCGATCAAGATCAGATATATAACAAAGATTAATCTTTGGTTATTTGATCCGTCCTACTTTCATACAAAGTATAGGATGTCTCTGCATAAAATCACTTGTATGGCAGCAGATATGGAGTCGATGCCATAACTTGTAGCCTTCTGTAATTAATTATTAATGAGTTGGTTTTTCCTTTATTTCTTTTTAACCTTTAAACTAATAAGACTGTTCATTTTTCATTTCTAGTAACTAGTCAATTGCAGAAAGATTGTATTGTTTTTTGAGAAAGAAATTATAGAGATGATTTATCTCTGAAAGTTGGATAAGTTATTTTTATAACAACAATAACACCTATGAGCCCTTTGGTGGCCCCAGTCAGCTTTTGGAAGGTTCAATACGAGGACCTCTGCAATATAAACATAAACTATGGGGTCCAAAATGAGAGGCAAGAAAAAACATAAGCACCAGAAATAATGTAACTTGATGGTAAATTTCAATTTAATTTTAAGTTCTTACTCGGATTAACATTTACCAACATAGCCACTGCACTGAAGTCGCAACTGGATGGTACCGGGTATTTCTGGTAGAAGCTGTTAAATGCGTAGGAGGCATGGGCGTGAACTGTGTTGGGATTGTAGCAGCTCCTCATATATTGGATTGCGGTACAATCTGCACCTCCGATGCCACATGCATAGTCCAATGCATTTTGCAATGCAGTTTCAGAGGCATCCGGTCTTGCTACACACCAAGTCCGCCCTAAATCAGTAGGTGGTGAGGTTATGCGAGGGGCAGATGTGGCGGTGAGGTTCAGCGATGGTACAGTGCTTACCGGCATGCATGTGAAGGTGTTAGCTGTTGAAGCGGATTTGGGTATTTGGATATTGTGGCCAAGAAGCTTCCTGAGTGGACTTGGACTTGTAGGGGAGCTATTGCAGGGGTCGTCGGTACATTCTCTGTCTTCATCATCTGGTGTCAGGTTTTGGGGTAAGCAAAACCGACTTTTGAGAAAGACTCTGAAATGTGAGAAAAGGTGCGACTTGTTGAGGTAAGAGGGGAATTTCTTGAGAGGCAAGGAGAGAATTGGAATTGGAACTTGATGATGATGATGATGATGATGCAGGTGGTCGCTCATGAGTCCTGAACAAATATGAAGAGAGAGAAGAGAGACTAGGAGGAGGAGGAGGCATGAATAGTAGTGGTAGTCGAGTAATTTGATCGCCATGGCAAATATGGAATAGGAGTAAGGTTTTCTCAGTCGGATTGGTAATTAATTTTTCACCACAAAGAAATTAAATCAACATAATATAAGCAAATAATAATATTAAATAGTGGTATTGTGTTTGTGAAAAGGGAAAACACAGAGGGGGGCTGAAGACTGAAGAGTACAGAGTAAGGGAGAGGGAGATAATAAGAGATCGATCTGAAGACAAGACCAGAAGTAAATTAAAGGAAACAAAAAGAAAAGCAAATTAGTAAAGTAAAGAAAGAAAAGAAAAGAAAAGGTGGATCAAATTGAAGAGTAAAAAGCAAAGCAGAGGCAGGCAGGAAATTATTAAAGTTGACTCGCTAGATCAGAACAGAATATATGAGAACAGATGGTATATTTCTCTTTAGTCGGTTCCGGATGCTCTGGTCGTTTCAAAAAAACGTCCACGTTTTTTTATCTCAGCCGTCCAAGACGGATAAAATTTTTACGGGTCGAACAAATCTCGACGGACCAAATATTAATCACGGAACATTCATTAGTGATCGGACGGCCAGATATTAAAGGATGTGTTTGGATGAGCCGGAAATAGAGAATAGAAATAAGAAATTTCGGTTTACGTGCTTATTCTTATTCTTTATTCTTATATCATGGTTTTGTTAGTATAGGAATAAGGGCCCTTATTCTTTATTCTTGTGTTGTTTGGGTTGCACAAGAATAAGAATAAGCACGCAAACCGAAATTTCTTATTCATATTCCCTATTCCCGGCCTTTCCAAACACACCCAAGACATCCACTAGACACCCATCTAGAAGATCTCGTTCCGTCTTTAGACTCATCAAATTAAAAGCGGGCCGAGGTTGAAAAGGATCATTCCAAGATTCATCATCCTCTGAAATACCAGTGTAATTTCATCGTTTTCCCTTTTCGTTTCGGGGATCTCATTTTATCATCCAACTGCTCTTCCATTTTAGAAATTCTGTTTTTGGAACCTCATCCCATCGCCTTTTATTTTGTAACTTCTCTCACCTCATCTACTCATGCTGCCCTTCTACTTTGTTATCCTTCTTTTTCGTAATATTTTTAAAAAAAAAAAATTAAGACAATTGACAAGCAGAACTGTCCTAATTATGTTAAAAACTAGACAATTATATTATATAACTAGGATAGTTAATATGTTCTTCACTCGACAAAATATTTTTTTGCAAAACAAAAAAGACAATTAAGAAGCAAAATTAGAACAGTTCTATTAAAGAATTAGGATAATTTGTTAGAGATATGTCCTAAAAACCAATCATATTTGACTACTTCTATAGTTTATGTTATTGATGATCTCGCATCATTTGTTCCTTGATTTATTTGTTAATAGTTCATTCAGATAGAGGATCTGAATTATAGATCATTGTTTTTCATTTAGTAGTAAATGGCAACAATAAATCTAAAACTTCCATAATCTTGATAATTAACAAGGTACATTAATTATCAATAAGATTAGTATGCAAGTTAAGTGATGATTAAGTTCTATAAATCATAGGTTAAGAGTAACCAACTTAATTGCATATGTATATGTTATAGAACATAGTACAAGACTTGACCCCACGAAATAAATATATGGATTGTGTTACTTGTCATTATTTATTTCGTTATGATTTTGGTTCTAAGTTTGAGATGATTATCTTTTTTACATGAAGATAGGTTCTATAAATCTTGTCTACCGCTGATTCCTGATAAGGGCTGCTATACGGACTTGATTTAAGTTCTCTTGAATTGTGCGGGGAAAAACTAATTATCGAGAAAACCATATGTCCTTCATTAATTCACTTAGTGAGTGACGATATCTGTTTGGGCCCCTTGATGGAGATATATTGTTTGCTAGCAACTGATACAATTATCTGTAGAAAAAGAAACATATAATCTGCAAGAATGACACGTTCCTATCTTAGATTATACGATGATATCGTGTGACATAAGAATCAAAATAGAGAAATACTTTTATTCTATTATGTAGGATTTAAATACTGTATCAGTACATTATTTATGCGAATTGGAAATCGTAACGTGTTGCTAGATACCGCTTATGATTATTGGAATTAAATAACGATTTAATTTCATGTCCAACATAGCATAAATCCTCAAAGGGTCACACATAATAAGGTGTTTAACCATACGTGCATTATTTATTTATTTGCAACAGTGAGTATTGCAAAATATGATAAGTTGATTAATTAATTAAATAACGTTATGGACCGTTACAATTAATTAAATCAAATGGATCATATAGAAATAAATTAATGCATTGTCTAATCTCTAAATAATTATTATTAAGTTAATAATTATTTATAAACAACGCAATTAATTTAATTAAGTTAATTGGGCTTTAATTTATTGGTAAATTAAATGTCCAATTTAAGTAGTAATTGAATGGGCCTTTGATTAATAGAATTGAGACATTAAATAGAAGAGCTAGTGGCCCAAGAAAGCCCACTAGGAGGCCGGCCATACTATAGTGGTAGGTGGGGTGGCACACTTGTAATTTGTGTGAACTTTGTGTTTAGGGTTTGGAGGCTATATAAGGACCTATATGGAGGCTCATTTGCTCTCTCTCTCTTTCCTCTCTCCACCTAGCCGCCACCTCCCCCTATTGGTGCGCTGCCCCCCTCTCTTCTCTCCATTCTATTGCTCATGTGTTGAACTACCTCTTCCATAAATTAATTGGTGAATTATTTACAAGAAGGGAAAAGTTTTGGGATTAGACTTGTTTTTCTCATCGCTAGCACGATTTAACAAGAACTTGGTTAATACCTTAGTGGACTCGAGACGTTTCGACTTGGAGGTATTTTGGAGAGCTCCCCATCGATTTCTAACTCGTAGGATCGAGCCTCTTGATTGCTATATCAAGAGAGGTACAAATTCCAATCTTTCTCTTTGTTTGAATGCTTAAGAACTAGATTCTTGAAGTACTTATTGTTTTGGATGGTTAATTAAATGTAATTAATCTAAAAATGAAAATTAGCACTTTTCTAATATAATTATGTAACATAACTAGGACAATTAGTTTTTTTCGGGGACAATTAATATTTTTCCCGTGGGCAAAAATATTTGGGAGCTTCCTTAGCCGGAGCCTAGGGCATGATGAAGACTTTAAATCTAGGTATCAAATAAATTTATACTTCGTTTTACCTCACTAGTCATTTTGGTAAAATTAATGGTCGAATCCAAGAGATGATACAATTGATTACCAGACTTTACTTCCTCACGAAAGTTAGACAATTAAATTTTTAGGATTTTATAATTTAAAAAGACAATATTAAATAACAGTTGAAATTAAGAAAATAAATAATAGAATATTTTTTTGTTGATTTTTTTTGTTTTTCTGGACTCAAACAGATTTAAGAAAATGTTCTAAGATTTTGGGTTCATTTAATTTAACTCTGGAACACTGTTGTCATCCATTTTCACATGTGACAGCAGAAATTTTGGTCCGAAATTTATATATTTTAGGCGTCGAAATGTGTTTCGGAATCTCTGTTTCGACTTGATAATTTTAGGCAAGGTTATGTCAATGTTACTTGTTGACCAGACCTAAGTCCTAGTCTCAGCCGTCACAATTTTGATTTTAGACTTAGTTTGGAACTCGATTTTTACCACGTAATTGACTAGTCCTAAACATTTTTGTCGAAATTTAATCAACTAAGTTCTTTGTGTTGGATTCCCAAAGGTATCTAAGTCCTTTCAGATCATTTAGAAACTACACCTTTCAGTCGTGAACTAATCTCCTCTTTCGAGTGTTTGGCTTACCTCACGTACTTAATCAATTAATAGGTTGTTCTAGTTTAATGCCCTACAAATGCCGCGGTTCATCTATAGGTAAACATCAAGCAATCAATTAATCAAATCAAGCATAGCAATTAATTCACAATAAAACAAATCACATAGCATAAATAAATCCATCAAGTGATCACAAATACTAAAATAAACTACTACCTAGTCCTAAGATATAATTAACTAGCCTAACATGCAAGCAAAATAAGATACAAACTCCATCGTCAATATAAGCAAAGAGAGAAGAAGAAATATAACCAAGTAATTCCGCTAAACTCCTGTTTGCAAGACTCTAGAAATCGTGGTTGGATTGGTTCTACCGTTGTTGCGTATCTAGAACGCTCCAAGGTCACTGACAAGGTCGTGCTCTATGGAGAATGGTGGAGTCCCATGCCTTTCAGTGCGAGAATGGTGGTGGAAAAAGTGAAAATTATGCTATGGAAGGTGAGCTCATTTTCTCTCTGTCTTTTCGTATTTCTAATGTTAAGGAGAAGACTTGAGAGCCAGGTTAGGATAAGAAATCATGAGATCTTACCATAAGATAAAGTTTCTATCTTCAAAACTTGCCTAAATTGATTTTTTCATGGAATTTCGGATCGAAATAGATGATTTCGGTCTGAAATTATTTTCCAGCATTGCTCACAAATAATATTATGACATAATTTCTTCATTTGGACTCCAATTGAGGTGATTCAAAGATCGTTGGAAAGTTTAGGATGAGCTCTACAATTCTATGGACTTTATTTAGTCATTTTTTTTTCCAAAAATTCTCCCATGTATGCAATTATTGTGTCCAATCCACCAAATTTCTACAAAACAAATCAAATGCCACGGTAGTACCCAATATTGCCAAATAAAATATAAAAGTACAGTGAATATCATTGATTTGGGTAGTATTTTGGTGCCAAGTATGGTCAAAGTGCATATATAAATAAGTGATATCAAATTCCCCCAAACTTAAAGAGATAGGCTAAAATCAGCTATGGCTGACAAGCCAAACTGTCAGCTATAATCTAAATCGTACATCCTTGTTAAGATTCGTGCTGATCAAACCTGTTGAGAGCTCTATTCTGAATGCTCCGGTAGCGATTCCGTCTGGCCTAATTCCAACTCTTCTCCCCTCTAAGACCTCTTTCCAGGAAAATTTTTATGAAAGACAAAAATACCCCTAATAACTTTAAAAAGGACAAAGCACATTTTGAAATTTTAAAAAGAGCACAACTATAGCCCTTTCATTTTTGCACGACGTCTGAGTTCTGACACAACTCTTTATTTTTTATGTTTGCGCAGTTTTTTTTTTTTGTTTTGGTCTTTTTTTTTTCTTTTGTCGGCACCTTTTATCATTTTTTGTTTTACATTTTTTTTCCTTTTTTTTTGTTTTACATTAAGGTAAATAATGTTTGATATTTTTATATTGTAATTTTAAATTAATTTTGTAGATTAATGTTCATGGCTTAGTTATATCTATGTAGGGTTCTCTAAAATGACGCGACACGATCGTGTTGGCATGACACGATCGTGTTGGCACGACACAACACGACATCAGTACGGAATTAGCACGACACAATCGTGTTGTCATATCGTGTCGTGTTGGTAATCTTGAAAAATTGACACGATTTGACACGACACGACTAACACGCAACACGACACAAATATGATACGATAACACAAATTTAATTTTTAAAATTACCAAAAATAGCATCATAAACACACTTCTTTTAAATTATTTTCCTACAAAATTAGTTAATGTAATTTTATATTAAAATATAAATTATAACCGTACTTTTTTTTAAGTCTATTTACCTTTTTAAAATATTATTTTAATCCGTTCAAATAATAAAAAATGAGTTAGTAAAAAAATATAATCAATAATTAATATTTTAACAAAAATATATCCGATAATTTTTTACTGATATATATAGAAATAAACTGTAACCATTTTAATATTTTAACAGTTTTTAATAAAATGTTATAAAAAATAAAAAAAAGTTTCTGACACGATTTGACACGACTAACACAACGTGACAACACGACACGACATGATCGTAACAGAATACGTGCCGTATTGCCTCTTCTCACCACTCAGCACGGCACGATTAAAAAAATAATTCGTGTCAACACGACACGACACGAGACTCTAACACGATCGTTTTGACACGACACGTACAATTGGATCTTGTTAGAGTCTCGTGTCGTGTTGACACGAACTATTTTTTTAATCGTGTATATATATCAGTACAAAATTATCAGAATATTTTTGTTAAAAAATTAATTGATAATTATATTTTTTTTTTGCTAACTCATTTTTTTATTGTTTGAACGGATTAAAAAATAAAATGTTTTAAAAAATAAATAGACTTTTTAAAGAAAGTACATTTATAATTTAAATTTTAATATAAAATTAAATTAAATATTTTTTTTGGAAAATAATTTTAAAGAAAAAGTGTATCGATACTATTTTTTGTAATGTTAAAAATTAAATTCGTGTTATAGTGTCATATTCGTGTCGTGTTAGTTCGTGATCGTGTCGTGTTGCGTGTTGGTCGTGTCGTGTCAAATCGTGTTAACTTTTAGATTGTCAACACGACACGATTATGACACAACAAAATAACACGATTGTGTCGTGCTAATTCCGTACTCGTGTCGTGTCGTGTCATTTTAGAGAACCCTACATAGATATAACTAAGTCATGAACATTAATTTACAAAATTAATTTAAAATTATAATATAAAAATATCAAGCATTATTTACCTCAATGTAAAACAAAACAAAAAGAAAAAAAATGTAAAACAAAAAAGAAAAGGTGCCGACAAAAGCAAAAAAAAAAACCAAAACCAAAAAAAAAGCTGCGCATGTTATGAAATTAAATAATTATGTGGATTGTTCATCTTCATATTCCCACTAAGCATTTATCTCCACTACACATTTATATCCATGATCTCCACTGCATATTTATTATCATTATGTGAGATATTATTTTGTAGCCTATAAATAGAGGCATTGTACATTTATATGTAATGGTTGGAATGAGAGAATAAAATTCTGAAATTTGTGATTGAGAATATTGTCTTACTCTTGATATATATTGTTCATTATTTCTTTCTTCCACCTTTATTTTACAACACGTTATCAGCATGAATTTGCTCGAAAGGAATTACAACGTTGTTAGCACAAATTGCTACGAAGAAGTTGCAAAGTTTCTAGGTAAGTAAGAATAAATTGCTGAAAGAAATTTGAAGGTAAGTAAAAAGTATGATTGATATCATATAATTTATTAATTTCAATTTTATTCGAATTTTTTGATTGCTATATTTTTTTTGTTTAAAATTTATGAGAAACATTCCCTGAAGTGAATGATGATAAAAATAATAACTTGAAGGAATTATTTAAACTTGAAAGTTTATCAAGAATCCGAAGTTCTTATTGCATGAAGAACCTGAAGTTCATATTTCGATTTAAAGTTATTTAGAACCTGAAGTTTTTAATCATATAAATAATTTGTTTAGAACCCGAAGTTCTTAATACTTGATTTTATTTTTGTTTAAAACCTGAAGTTTATATTTCATTTAAAATTATTTAGAACCTGAAGTTCTTGATACTTGTAGTAATTTGTTTAGAACTTGAAGTTCTTAATTTTTCAATTTATTTTGCTTAGAACATGAAGTTCTATTTGAAATTTAATATAACCAGAAGTTATGGAATGCCACTGAATATTATTAAATTAATAACTAGAAGTTATTATTCAAAGTCGAAATTTTTATCAAAGAACCAGAAGTTCTATTCCTTAAATAACCAGAAGTTATTATAGGATATTGGATGAAAAAATAACATGAAGTTATTCCCAATTTAAAATATATTAGCACTTATTATTGGTCATTGAATGAAAAATAACCTGAAGTTATTTCAATTAATTTATTTAAATTGCGCAGTCAAAACGATTTAATAACCAGAAGTTATTAAATAAAATATAACTTAAAGTTATAATGCTAAATTATTATTATTTTTTCTTTCTCTTTATTTGTTCATTTTATTTATTTATTTACTTATCTCTATTTCATTTATCATAACCTGAAGTTATGATATTAATAACCGGAAGTTATTAAAGTAATAACCTGAAGTTATGATGAAATCATGTTAGTACTTTTGAAGAGTCTTTCAAGGAAAAATATGACTATCAAAATAAAAAATTCATTATAACAAGATATTGATAACAAAAGAAAAATGTACCAGCAGTACGTTCAAAGAAAAACATCTTGAAGATATTTATGACATATGTGGTATAATAAAATATTTATAGCGTCCAGCAGTACATCTAAATAATGTTTTCAAGTTTCATTGTAGGAATTTTTAATTTATGTTTAATTTTATATTATGAATATGTTAATAAATAAAAGTAAATTTATTTTTACTTTTCTTTTTATTTCAAGGGAAAATGACTGATGCAATATTAATTAAAGATGATCCATGTTTAGTTGATAGCGGAACTACAAATACAATATTGAAAAGTAAGAAATACTTTTTGCAATTGCATTCCGGTATGACTAATATTCAAACTATATCTGGCTCAAGCAATATTGTTGAAGGCTCCGGAAGAGCTTGTATTTTGTTACCTGAAGGAACAAAACTAATAATAGATGATGCATTATTTTCGAGTAGATCCAGAAGAAATCTACTAAGTTTTAAAGATATTCGAAAGAATGGTTATCATATTGAAACTATGAATGAAAGAAATTGCGAATATCTTCATATCGTATCTATTATAAATGGCCAGAAAAGGATTATGGAAAAATTACAAGCATTGTCTAATGGATTATATGGTACTTATATAAGTGCAATAAAATCAAATATGGTCACTAACCGGAAGTTAGTTGATCCAAAATTATTTACATTATGGCATGATAGATTGGGTCATCCAGGAAATATAATGATGAGGAGAATAATAGAAAGTGCAAATGGGCATCCCCTAAAGGACCTGAAGATCCTGTTATCAAAAGAATTGACATGCCAAGCATGCTCTCTTGGAAAAATAATTACAAGGCCATCTCCAAATAAAGTTGGACCTGAAGCTCCATCATTTTTAGAACGAATTCAAGGAGATATATGCGGACCTATAACACCGCCATGTGGACCATTTAAATATTTTATGGTTTTAATTGATGCATCAACTCGTTGGTCACATGTGTGTTTATTGGCAACAAGAAATGTTGCATTTGCTAGATTATAAGCACAAATTATCCAATTGAGAGCCAACTTTGCAGATTATCAAATTAAAAGAATCCGACTTGATAATGCAGGAGAATTTACATCCCAAGTTTTTAATGATTATTACATGTCTATTGGGATTACTGTAGAACATTCAGTGGCACATGTTCATACACAAAACGGTCTAGCAGAATCGTTTATTAAAAGGCTACAGTTAATAGCTAGACCATTACTTATGAAATTTAGTTTACCATCTTCTGCATGGGGACATGCCATATTACATGCTGCTGCACTAATTAGATTAAGGCCAACTGCTGATCATAAGTATTCCCCGTTACAATTGGTCTCCGGAAGAGAACCTAATTTGTCCCATTTAAAAGTTTTTGGTTGTGCAATATATGTTCCAATTTCTCCTCCACAACGCACAAAAATGGGACCTCAAAGAAGATTGGGTATTTATATTGGTTTTAACTCTCCTTCTATTGTTAAATATTTAGAACCATTAACGGGAGATGTTTTTACAGCAAGATTTGCTGATTGTCAATTTGATGAATCAATATTCCCAAATTTAGGGGAAGAAAAACAAAAGCTGGATAAACAAGTGACATGGAATTCATCATTATCTTATCTTGACCCCCGAAGTGGTCAATGTGAACATGAAGTTCAAAAGATTATAAATTTACAAAGAATTGCAAATGAATTGCCTGACGCATTCACAGATATAAATAGAGTCACTAAATCACATGTTCCAGCTATAAATGCACCTGCTCGAATAGATATTACAAAAATATCAAATGAATCTCATGAGCGTAGGGAACGTGGAAGACCAATTGGTTCTAAGGATGTAAATCCACGTAAAAGAAAAGAGCAGAATAAAGCAGTTGGTAAAATCCCAGAAGAGGTTTATAAGGTTCCAGAAGAAACTAAATCTCCAGAAGAGGTTAATAAAATTCCAGAAGAACTTAAATCTCTAGAAAAAATTAATAAAGTTCCAGAAGAAACTAAAACTCCAGAAGAAGTTGATGAAGTTCCAGAAGAAACTGAAGTACCAAATGATTATGAGATTTCTATAAATTATGTAAAAACTGGTACAATATTAAATAGAAATGAAACTCATGTGGATGAAATATTTGCATTCGCTATAGCTAGTGATGTTATAAGCGAAGAGAATAATGTGCCAAAAATCATAGAAGAATGTAGGCACAGAAATGATTGGCCTAAATGGAAAGATGCCATACAAGATGAATTAAATTCACTTGACAAACGACAAGTATTTGGACCAGTAGTCCAAACACCCAAAAATGTTAACCCTGTAGGTTACAAATGGGTATTTGCCATCAAAAGAAATGAGAAAAATGAAATTTTGAGATACAAAGCAAGATTAGTGGCACAAGGATTTACACAAATATATGGAGTAGATTATGAAGAAACGTATTCACCTGTAGTGGATGCGATAACTCTCAGATTTTTAATAGGTCTCACAGTCACAGAAAATCTAAAAATGCAACTTATGGATGTTGTCACAGCATATTTATATGGTTCACTTGATAGTGACATATATATGAAAATTCCTGAAGGATTAAAAATGCCAGAAGCATATAGATCAAAACCTAAAGAAATGTACTCCATAAAATTGAAAAGATCTTTATATGGACTAAACCAATCAGGTCGAATGTGGTACAATCGACTTAGTGAGTATCTTTTAAAAGAAGGATATAAAAATAATGTAGTTAGTCCATGTGTTTTTATTAAAAAATCAAATTTAGGTTTTGCAATAGTTGCAGTTTATGTTGATGATTTAAATATTATTGGATCTCCTGAAGAGATCGAAAATACTGCAAAATTGTTGAAAAGAGAGTTTGAAATGAAAGATCTTGGAATAATTAAATTTTGTCTCGGCCTGCAGATCGAGCACCTAAAGAATGGAATATTTATCCATCAATCAAATTATACAGAAAAAATACTAAAACGATTCAATATGGATAAAGCTCATCCTTTGAGAACACCAATGGTTGTACGATCATTAAATGTAGAAAATGATCCTTTTCGTCCCCAAGAAAATGATAAAAAAGTACTTGGTCCTGAAGTACCATACTTAAGCGCAATTGGCGCGTTATTATATCTTGCAAATAATACAAGACCTGATATTGCATTTGCTGTAAATTTATTGTCAAGATATAGTTCCAAACCAACCCGAAGACATTGGAATGAAATTAAAGGTGTTTTTTCGTTATCTTTGCGGAACCCGTGATATGGGACTATACTATCAAAAGAATTCAAAATTCAATCTAGTTGGTTATGCAGATGCAGGTTATTTGTCAGACCTGCATAAGGCGCGATCTCAGTCAGGATATGTATTTACTTATTGTGGAGCTGCAATTTCATGGCGGTCTATAAAGCAAACTCTAACTGCCACATCATCAAATCATGCTGAAATCATTGCTTTATATGAAGCAAGTCGGGAATGTGTTTCATTAAGGTCAATTATCCAAAATATTCAAGAAGAATGTGGACTTGAAAATATCAAAGAAAATCCTACTCTATTATATGAAGATAATGCAGCATGTATAGCACAAATAAGAGAAGGATACATCAAAGGAGATAGAACTAAGCACATTGCACCAAAGTTCTTCTGGGCACATGATCTACAAAAGGATGGTATAATAGATGTTCAGAAAATCCAATCATGCAACAATTTGGCCGACCTATTCACAAAATCTTTACCAACAAGTGTTTTTGAACAACTCAGAAAGAAGATAGGTCTACATCGACTAAAGGATATCCAATAATATTAAAATGAGGGGAAGTATTATACACACTGCACTCTTTTTCCCTTATCCAAGTTTTTATCCCAATGGGTTTTTCTTGGTAAGGTTTTTAATGAGGCAGATAAATTGGTCCAGAAGTACCATATTAATATTGATCCTGAAGTATCATATTAATAGTGTATAATTAAAGATGAACATCGAAGGGGAAGTGTTATGAAATTAAATAATTATGTGGATTGTTAATCTTCATATTCCCACTAAGCATTTATCTCCACTACACATTTATATCCATGATCTCCACTACATATTTATTATCATTATGTGAGATATTATTTTGTAGCCTATAAATAGAGGCATTGTACATTTATATGTAATGGTTGGAATGAGAGAATAAAATTCTGAAATTTGTGATTGAGAATATTGTCTTACTCTTGATATATATTGTTCATTATTTCTTTCTTCCACCTTTATTTTACAACAGCGCAAACATAAAAGACAGTGTGTCAGACGTCGTGCAAAAAAGAAAGGGCTATAGCGGCAATAGTATTGCCGCTATAAGACTGGATTATAGCGGCAATGATATTTCCGCTATAGTTGTGCTCTTTTTAAAATTTTAGAAGGTACTTTGTTCTTTTTAAAATTGTTAGGAGTATTTTTATCTTTTATACAAATTTTCCCCTCTTTCCACATCTCTCTTGTGCGCAGGAATAAAAACCCTAGCTATCCCTCTCGTTGCCTCTCTTTCTCAATCACAGCAAAAATCCTTCTATTGTGGTGCTCAGGTAGGATTGTCTCACTCTCAAGACCCATATCTCCCTTTCAGTAGGGTTTTGCCTCGCTATATCTCTATCTAAATTGTCATTTGCTAAGCCTACGCGCTTCCATGACAATAATCGAGCAACTCTCTCTAGCATATGAAATCTCTGCTTAGAGGTATTCTCTCTCTATCTCTCTTTTGGTTCGTTTTGAAATTGGTAACTCTAGATTCAATGCCATAAACCCTAAATTGGTAAAATTGAGTTTTTTAAACCATTAATTTTGGTGATGAATTAGTTCATCTACTTTTGTGGAATTTCGATCCATGGTAAATATTGAAGAAGAAGTCAAAAAACTAGTATGGTATAACATACTGGTACACACCAGTATAGTTGTGTTTCTCGACACAATTAAGTTTAAATAGAAGACAATTCAGTCAATAGTTGGTCAACTATGGAAAATTAAATATTAGTGGAGAGGCTGACCAATTTCAGTTAGAGGCATTAGCTAGTCCATTAGGAACATATTCCTTGTATCTTGTAATCTTGATTTTCTTATACTTCCCTTATATATGCCCTTGTATCTCTGTAACCATGAATCGATCTCAATATAAAAATTCTTTTGCATTATCTCCCCTCTCTCTATTTCATTATAAAATCTGAATTTGTTCATTTAATTTGTTAAATATGCATAATTTAGTCAAAATCCATACGTGTCCTGGAATTAGAGAAAGATAGAGTGGTAGATATGGCTCCATAGCATTTTTCTATTTCATTTCTCTGTAAATTTTACATAGATGACCTTTGATTTATGTAGAAAAACAACTTGATCTACTATAATTAGCTAGATCTATCCAAGACAAAATGTAAGTTGCTTTAACTAATTACACATAGTAATTGCGATGCGTGGAAGAGAATCATGAGTATTGGTAAATTGTTGAGGTTTGTCAGTTCCAATTCTCAAGTGTTGTTATCTTACATGTTAGCCAAAATATGCATAATTTTGTTTATAGGATGATGTTGTCTGTGTTTGCCATGTAAAGATTAGCCACATTAGCTAAAAGAATTTATTTTGTCTTTTTCCATGTGCAGATTTTTTTGTTTTGATTTTTTAAACAAACCCAACTCTTATTGAAAGAATTTATTTTGTCTTTTGCCATGTGCAGATTTTTTGTTCTGATTTTTTAAACAAACCCAACTCTTATTGTTCTAGCCAGTAGGTACTAAACATCCTGAAGGTTTGACTTAGAATAGGTAACATGTAGTTTCTTTCTTTTTTATGGTTTGCAGAAAGCAGCATGGAGAAAGACAAGAAACAAACCAGTAAAGGAGATAATAGATAAGAAAAAACTAAGGAAGAAGAGTCAGACTAAATTAGTGTTTCATTTAAAGCAATATTTAGACTAATTTTGAGTTGTAATTGTAGTTGAATTGATGTTATATTGGACTAGATTTATCATTTGTTCACTTCTGGCTTCTTCTTAGTTTAATATTTGTAGTTACTTTAGTATTTGAATCATGTTTATGAGATGTTTAGCTTTTATCACTGGGATAATATAAATTGTTACTTTTTGTAATTGGTTTATGAAAACTAGTATATTGCTGCTTAATAAGGATTGATGCTTCTCAAAATCTGTAGATAATGTCACACCCCGTTTCTAATCTTCAAATGAATAATCCAAATCAGACTTAATATTATTCAACTGAACAATCGAGATTTATCAACATGTATTTCATTTATTTTGGGCTTCTATCGACTATATGCACAATAGAATGCAATTTCCAACGAAAATTCAACATGCTATGCATGAATTTAAAGTTACCGACTGTCCAGAATTCTAATAAAGATTCTGTGTAATCCACACCTTCCGAGTTGGGTTTGAAGATAGCTCCGCTAAGGTTCCCTGTTCACAGTCATAGATTAAAGGTTCGTTAAGATTTGTTAACGTGATTCTATAATTCCTTCAAGTGAACGAAGGTTAACTAAACAATTGATATAGTATTTCAAGTCCTTTAATTTAGTTACTTGTCCAATCATCATTAAATTAAGTCCAGAGTACTGTATCATATCATTGCTTGTTCATTTATCAAAATAATAATCCATAGCAAAGTCAGAATTTGTTACAAACAGAATTTACAGAATACAAGCAATAATACCGTAAATAAAAAATCAGAAATAAAATCAAATTTCAAGAAAACATAATTAATTTATAATTTTTGTGGGATCAAAATAGTCTATATAATTTTTATTGCCACCGTATCTGTTCGAAAAGCAGACCTAATCTCATCATATCCCGAAAAATCCGACTATCGGGGTTAGACTAATATTATTGTAGTCTACCGTTATCAAGCTCAACAGAATCGCGTCTAATTAGAATTTAATATTAAATCTGAAATTCTAATTATATAAAAGCCCACAGAATTTTAGCCCACTTATTAATTTCGACCCACAAGTCAAAAAGCCCAACAGATCAAAGAAGGCTCAAAGGAATAATTTCGGCCCAATTTTAATTTTATTTTCTTTTCGGCCCAAAAATCAAATCCAGCCCACAAATCACTCGGCTGAACCCAGTCAGCCTGATCCAGCCGACTGAGTCAGTCGTAACGGGTCCGACAAGACTAAGCGGATCTGAATCCAAATCCGATAGTCATAATAACATCCACATCCATTAATCCTCCGACAAATTTGCATAAAGGCCCATAATAAATTCCAAGCTCTTCTTTTTCACTTAAATACCCACATTAATACATAAATCAAGCACATAATACAAACGAGCCCTCAGAACATTGCATTTAAGTCCTCAGACTTAATTTATTCCTTGCAATTTAGTCCTTAAACCAGAGAACATGTACCAGAAACTGGTAGCAACAGAAAGTTAGTCACACCACTAACTAAAATGCATCTTAAGTATGAAATAAAGTCTAAGTAACTCATGTAATGCTTTTGCATAGGCACTGTTTGCTCAAATATGCATGATGCATGCCAGAACTCTTATCAAAACCCATACAATTATCATATAACTGTTTATAAAAATTTTAAGCATGTAATAGGCTTGAGTGACTCACAGTTTTCACAATTTATACACTAACTAACATGCACAATTCCCCACTATATGCTGACATAACAATTATACAGTTCTAAATGCCAAAAACTTAGTAATTTCATGACAAAATAGCTTATCACAGTATACATATCATCACAATAGACATTGAATATCCATCATATCCTAACAGAAGCATTTCCCAGTTCATAAGTCACCTAAATGCATCATTTAACAAAGCCCACTAAAGCTATAACAATATCAATACCCCAATGCACAAAACAGTAAGCATGCCATAACAGAATCAGTTCATATATCACAACAGTAAGACATCAATCTTAGCATGCATGTTCTAGTATGCCTAATCATTAAGTATCCAATAGAGTTCATATAATATCTTCGCATCACTAATTAACCTAACTGTTAGTACAGTTTATCAAAATCATAATTCACAGTAAGGATATACCTTGCTCGTGAGTCTTAACAAAGCGTCTCAGGAACTCAAGAACGATCAAAGCCAGTATCAAAGCCAAGCAAATTAGGAACAAAGACAGTTCCATAAACCAATTGACCTAACAGTAATCAAATTGGTGAGAATCGATTGACTCATTCCAGAATTGAAATCAAGATAGGGACAAAGCAACATTACCTCTCTTGAGCTTCAATTTCTCCTCTCCCTTCGTCTACTGTAATCCCCAAATCAAAACCCCAAATCCTCAATTGTATATATATAAGCTTACCTCGACAGCAAAGGACAGAAGAGACGAGAGAGGAGTGAAGTCCAAGAGGGAGTTAATGAGTCATGCCAACACGCCAATCAGGGCTACAACCAAAGCAACGCAAACGAGGAGAAGAGAGCGAAGGGTTCTCCTCGTGCCAACACACCACAACTCGAGAGGTGCCAACCTCTGGTTGGGCCAGCCAGAGGCAGCCTCACTCTCATCCAATCACATCGCAACACAGAGGGGAGAGCGTGATGCTCATCGAACTCAAGGCATAAAGAAAGAGAGAGGCGAAGACATCGCCAGATCAGAAGGGGGAGACGAGGCAGAAGGAGGAAAGACCTCATCTGTCTCGTTCTCTCTCTCTCTATTATTTTTTTTTCATTAAAAATTGATCCGTGGATCTTCTGTGGCCAAATCGTACAGCCAATTGTGTGGCTTAACAAAAATTTCATATTTTGTAAATTAGCTATTTCACTAATTTATACTTAATTTCATCAGAACAGAAGTCAGGTAATTGTGGCAATTATACAGATATTTTCTCCATATTTAATAGAACATTTTTATGTTCTTAAGTCAGAAATCCCACAATTTATTATATTATAAATTAATTTCATTTAACTTCTTGATCATATAATTCATGATTAATACTAATCATGATTAGTGATTATTCAGATATTAATAGTGATTAATACTAATCATGATCATATAATTCATGATTAATACTAATCATGATTATTCAGATATTAATAGGACTTGTTAACTAATCAATCGTCAAAGATATCACAGATAAGGATTGATGCTTCTCAAAATCCGTAGTCAAAAAAGAAAATTTTCACGCTTCATGAAAGTTCCATTCACAATACCTAAACATTATAAATGGCACAGTAATAGACCCACACACTAAAAAATGTATGCGTATACAAAACAATATACGAGCAAAATCAGTCGTGCTAACATTTAAAGAACATTACTGGCATAAAATAGCACTATTGTGAATTGAGCAAAATCAGTCATTAAGGATTAACAGCATGTAAATTTAGCTTCTTACACAACACATTAAAACATAAAAAATAGCACAATTGTTAAATTATGAGAGGGCTACTGCATCGTTGAAATCAGCTTCAATTGTCATCTACCATCAAATATGCATAATTGTGTTAAGAATATTGGTTCAATTGAGACTATGCTGCCCGACTTTCTAAAATTATTATTTATCATGTAATTTCTAAAATTCCGTAGAGTAAAATTGTTTGGTTGAGTTTTTCGAAAAGCTGTTTACATGAGATTATGATGCTTAAATTGCTCACGGTTTAATTTGGAAAAAATAAAAATCACACACATCAGTTTTGTAAAATCCATTGTTAAAAATCAGACATGGTAAAATCGGTTATGACAAACTTCAGTTCTTGTAAAAATTGGTCCTAGAAGATAAGTAGATAACAATATAATTGCTCAGTGTTTGACAGCAAAGAGAAAACAGTAAATGCCAAAACAAGAGATTGTGAATGAGTAAAAACCAGATAGAGAGATAGATGAACTTTCGTCAAGAGAGACGGAGGGTTGGTTCATCTCAGATGAGAAAGGGGAGATAGTCATAGTGAGATAGAGAGGATTGAAAATTTGAAATCGGAGCAAAATATGTGCGTGATTCAAAATAAGAGAAAGAGGGATGTAGTCAAAGCGAGAGATGAGCATGAAAGGAAGCGAAATGGAGGGTTGACGAAGGGAGCTAGGGTTTGCTCATTTGAGAGAGATTGGGAGAGAGAAGGGTCGGGGGAGCCCGCCCGGGAGAGCTTTTGTTGGCTGGAGAAAATGAAAAAGAAGAAGAAGAAGAAGAGATGGGATTTGGCCAGACGGAATCGTTAACTAAGCATCCAAAATGGCGCTCTCATCAAATTTGATCCGAACAAATCTTAACAAAAATGTACGATTCAGATCAAAGCTGACAGTTTGGCTTGTCAGCCATAGTTGAATTTAGCCTATCTCAGTTTTAGAATGATTATACTTAGACTTACAATCAAATCATCTCAAACCAAATAATACAATGAAAAACCGACCATTCAAGTTTACTAAAATTTTGAAACAACAAATTAAAGAAAGCTCAAAATTTTATTCCAAAGACAAGGGTTTAGTTTCTTGTGAATTAAATTTGTACCGCTCTTACTCCTAATGAATTTTCATTTTTAAGTCAAGAACCTTAGCTTCGTTTTGTCAAAATAATTACAAACTCAATTTTATTTGCCTTGTTTTTTTTCATATCTCGCAAAAATTTGTAAAAAAATTTATCAAACTCAATTGCATAAATAATAAATCATGGTTCGTTTTAAAGATTTTTGAATTAAATATTTTTTATAATAAAATTGCTGTGCGGAGCCGAGGTTGAAAGCTTAATTTTATTTTGTATTAAATTAAAGAAAGAAAATATAAAAAAAGAAAAGAAAAGAGAGAATTGGAGATTGGAAAGATATAGTGCAACGGCCAACGAAGCGACATTCTCTCTCACTCTCTCTGCTTCGCTTTTACTCCACTGAGAGAGAGAAAGAGAGGCATTACTTTTACTTGGCTCTCTCTCTCTTTCTTTCTGTTGAGCACCAACCAAACCAACCACTGACACCTCCATTTCTCCTCTCTCTCTCTCTGTCTTCGACTCGACTCGACTCCAGCAGTGCGTCGTTTTCACAAGTTCAGCTTCAACGATCCATCCCATCAATCCATCCATCCATCCATCTGTTGCTCTGAGATCTCTTTTGTTCAGGTAAGGTACTCCCTTCCTTCCTTCCTTCCTATTCCATTTTAATTATATTATTTGCTTTTCTTTCTCTTAATTTGCGTCCCGCCCCTTGCAATCATAGGAAGGAAATACCCACTAATCGAATTGAATGGAGATGGAGTGGGACTAAGGAAAATTTACTGAAACAAATTAAATTCAATCAATTAAGATAGATCATAAGACTAAGAAAGGGAGATGTCGTCGTCAAGCGGGTCCAGCCCCACATTGGAAGAGCACCTCAACCGCAAGACCTTCCTCATGGGCCTGCAGCTGTGGACCGTCATTGGCATGGCTGTTGGCATCTCCATCTTTGCTGTGTTGCTGGTGCTTATCGCCTGTCTCTTCCTGCGCCACCACCGTCATCGCCACCGCCACCGCCACCCCTCCACCTCTATGCACCGCTGGGGCTCCGGCCTCCCCCTCACCCAGATACCCACCATCTCCAAGGAGATCAAGGAGGTTACCTCCAACTACCTCTTCGAGCCATCCATTCAAGACATCACCCAACCAAATGAATCTGAAACTGCCAAAATTGACCTCCGCACCGGCCGCTTAGACTCCTACCGCTACATGACCCCCGAGGATGATGCTCGTCACAGCATTTCTCCTTTGGTGGGTTTACCAGAGTTCTCTTAATTACCTGGGCTGGGGCCACTGGTTCACACTAAGAGACTTGGAATTGGCAACAAATCACTTCTCAAAGGACAACATAATTGGAGAAGGGGGTTATGGGATTGTTTATAGAGGTCAATTAGTCAATGGTTCACCTGTTGCCGTCAAAAAACTGCTTAACAATTTGTAAGTCTTACTCGCAGAGTAGTTTAATTTTTTGAAACAAGTAAATGGAATTACTACATCAGTGCCGTGGCATCTTACAATCTACGTACAACAACATTGTACAAATACACGACCTATGTATATTTTGCAGTGTATAAATAAATTACTATCATTTCTGGGGGTTTGTATGTCATTTTTCAATATTAGGTTACTACATGATACGTTGAGATTTTGTTGGGTCATAAATATTATCTTGTCTGATATTTTACATTTGTAGGGGCCAAGCTGAGAAAGAATTTAGAGTAGAGGTGGAAGCAATAGGTCATGTGCGGCACAAGAATTTGGTGCAACTTCTTGGGTACTGTGCGGAGGGTACTCAAAGGTGAACCATCATTTTTCTTATGCTAGTTGAATTCTTTGAGTCCCTTGTTGCTGCTCTATGATATACTTGAGCTCCTGGAGGATGGGATCCATATATTGCCAAGATAACCTTAAAAGAAGTCAGAATTGGTACAATACTGGTAAATACTGGCAAAATTTTGGCCTATGCTTTCCTTGGCATTTGGACAGCATTTAAATTATCACATTCTTTTCAAGTTTCCAAGGTGTTTTTTTACTACTTTCTTATTGAAGGGGGTACTAGAAGCAAATTCATCTGATGATTTGTTAATGAAATCAGGATGCTAGTGTATGAGTATGTGAACAATGGGAACCTTGAACAATGGCTTCATGGTGCAATGCAACACAAAGGTTTTCTCACTTGGGAGGCCCGGATCAAAATTCTTCTAGGCACTGCAAAAGCGTAAGTTTATGGCATTTTCTTTATTCAAATGCACTGACTTATTTATATTGTTGCTATAATAGCTTCTTTTTTTTTTTAAATCACAATATGCTCTGGTCCTTGCTATTTGGTAGTGTTTTAATGACACATTTCTGGTTATAAGTGTGAAAAGCTGCTTTCATGTTAAATACTAGAAAATCTTTATATTTATGAACACTAGAAACCTGTCTATGCCTCCTTGCGACTTGCATTATATTTAGTTAATTTGTTGCAAGCTGGTTATGGAAAAGATTTTGTCTCATTCAGATAATCAGATTTGATGAAAGATTATCAATTTTTAATATTACATGTACATTTAATTCTAGATGGTTCTTGTTTGCAAAAAAAACTCAAAATAGGTTGGATATTAGTTGGAACTTGGGAATTTGAGACAACAGTGTTGTTGTTTTCCACCAGATTTTTGGCTTGTTGAATTTGTTTTGTTCAAGTGTAGTATACTTCACTCTAATGTGCTTGTTTATGTTTATTACTCTCAATGTCTCTTGGATCAGACTTGCATATTTGCACGAGGCAATTGAACCGAAAGTGGTGCATCGTGATATAAAGTCAAGCAACATATTGATTGATGATGAATTTGAGGCTAAAGTGTCAGACTTTGGCCTGGCAAAGCTTCTTGGTGCTGGTAAAAGCCACGTAAATACGAGAGTTATGGGTACTTTTGGGTAAGTATTATCTTCATAATCTAGTTCAGTAAATTCTTTTTTAACACAGATTACACATTATATTACTATGTTCACAAATAGCAACTGTATTTCTCGTGATCTCTTCCAAGACTTTAATTATTTGCAATAAACATTCTTGGCAGACCCAAGGTTAATCCAAACAAATCAAGCATGAAGTTTTTTTTTTTAAAACTAAGATCGGCAATGATATTTGTATATCTTAGACTCAAAATTGTGGGGTGGCTTGAAACATCAAATTTGAACTGGTTGATCCTGATCTACTATGTTAGCCAAGGATTTACTCTCCAACTTTCTAAATCTTGTAGTTTGTTCCGTATAAGATCATGATGTTAAAAATGCACTATTTTGGTGGCATTAATTTTTCAACAATTTTTAACCTTCAAAATGAAGCGCTTGGCTCAGGAAGTATATCAATATCATTGGTTGAACATTTTTTGAAGCTGATTTGATGTCCATTGAGGTTTAAGTTCATGAAATCCCTTTGGCCAGGATTCATATCAGCCTTAACAAATTCTGTTACTAAACTATCCCTGGAATTGATTTACTTCAACAGTTATGTAGCACCAGAGTACGCTAACACAGGACTGCTGAATGAAAAGAGTGATGTATACAGTTTTGGAGTTGTTTTCCTTGAGGCAATAACAGGGCGGGACCCAGTTGACTATGGTCGCTCTCCAAATGAGGTACTATTTTACTCCTGTTTAGTGCACCAACTTCAAGATATTTTACAGCAAGGCACTTAACATTAGGACCCTAGAGGTGCTAAACACTGGTCCTTCATGAATGTATACTTAAAGAGGACCAAATTAACCCTGGAATAGGATGTTTTTTTCTAACCCAAAATTTATTATGTTGCAAACTGTAGGTAAACCTTGTAGACTGGCTGAAGATGATGGTTGCAAAGCGGCGATCGGAAGAAGTGGTGGACCCCACCATTGAGGCAAGGCCAAGCACAAGAGAGCTTAAAAGGGCCCTTCTCGCTGCTCTGAGATGTGTTGATCCTGATTCTAACAAACGTCCCCGCATGGGCCAGGTTGTACGCATGCTAGAGCCTGATGGACCCAACCTACATGAGGTTTGAACATGCTTAGTTATAATCATTACTTCTTTTTTGTTCCTACTAATTTTCTGGACAGATTATTTGTCAATACATGCAAGATCAGATGGAGTTATCCTAACAAAGAGTGGCCCAGTGATGTCTAAGTTTCATTAAGTTATTATTCTAAAAGAGTATATCACGCTAATGGTTTCTTTGTTTTTTTTTGAAGAAATGGTTTCTTACCTAATTTTGTCTTTTACTCTGCTTTTTTTGTTGTGTTGGGGATGTGGGGAACCTGTAGGACCGAAGGCATAGGCGGCATCGAGATGACACTGCAGGAGCCGAGGCACAAAGAGATAATTCGGACACCGACGCAAGTGATAATCCTGACTCGAAGCCTCTCCGCACTAGGAAAGGTCGGCAATGATTTGGAAGAGAGGATTACTCCCTAAATGCATTTGTGACTCTCAAAGATATATTAGGTTATGGGGAAAAAGGAAATTGGGAGCAATCAGGAGAATCCTGATATCTGGATTTCTTGTTTTGGTTTGGATGATTTTTTTGGGATTTTTTTATATAATTTTTTTTTTTTGAGATATTTAGGGGGTGGGATTAGTAATAGATATGGTGTAAGTATGATAATGTAATTAAAGAGTGTCACAAAAATGGTGTGTATATTTTTGTTGCTTCGGTGTGCTTCATTTGAAATGGGTTTGTAGGTACATACTAGTGGAGTTGATGGCATAGTTATTAGGTCTGTTGATATCATTGAATTATGTAAAGAAGGAATTGAATTGAATTGTAGACGCGAGAAACATTATGACGTGAGACCAGAAATTATTTTATATAAAAATTTAGACACAAAAAATTTTAATATACAGAATTATTTTATTTTTTTTTTAATAAGACTTTTAGAAAAGGGTTTAGCAATTTTCTTCCGTACGCGTTTATGAAACGCGCTCAAGAGCTTGGAATGCGTTTTATAAACGCGTACGAAGGGGGATAAATTCAGCCCTGCAGTTACGCCTTTTGAGGCGAGTCAGGCCTTTGTACGCGTTTATGAAACGCGTTCGGAGCCCTGGAGCGCGTTTCATAAACGCGTACGAAGGTCATCTCCTTCAAATTCGAGAAATAGCCGTTTCATTTCTATTTTCGTTCGGCAGAGAAAGAGAGAACCAGAGAAAGAGAGAAAGAGAGAAGGAGAAAAGGAGAGAAGGAGAGAAGAGGAGAAGGAAAGAAAGGGAGAAAGAAAGAGAAAGAGAGAAGCCAGCGGCAGCGGCAGCGAGGGAAAGAGAAGAGGAGAAGGCAGCGGCAGCGGCAGCGAGAGAAAGAGAAGAGGAGAAGGCAGCGGCAGCGGCAACGGCAGCGGCGAACTTGCGACAGCGAGGTTTTTTTCAAAATTATTTTGTATTTTGTATTTGAAATAGTGATAATTGTTGATAATTAGGGGTTTAGGGGTTTAGGGGTTAGGGTTTAGTGATAATTGTTGATAATTGTATTTTGGATGAAATTGTGGAATTGTTGATAATTGATGATAATTGATGAAATTGTGAAGGAATTGTTGATAATTGATGAAATTGTGGAATTGTTGATAATTGATGAAATTGTTGATAATTGATGCATGATTGATGAAATTGTTGATAATTGATGCATGATGATAATTGTGAAATTGTGAAATTGTGGAAATTGTGAAAATTGTGGAAATTGTGCATGCCACCACATCATGTGGAAATTGTGGAAATTGAAATTGTGAAATTGTGGAATTGTCCATATGTATGATTGATGATAATTAGTTAAATTTTATGTTGGATTTATTTTCTAGAAATGATGTATATTAAATTACTTATGGATATCGATGTAAATTTTAGTTTGTAATTATTGTGAAAATTATGTATAAATGGAATTAGTTAGTAAATTGTTCAAATAAAAAGAAATTTATATTGAAAAATTATGGTGCAAATTAACATAGTTTCAAATAACTGGAATTGTATATAGAAAATTATGTATAAATTTATTGGTGCAAATTATGGTGCAAGAAAAATGTTAACATATTATGATAAAATTATTCGATTATTGATCAGTAATTATTGTGAAAATGTCAATTATATAGAAAAATAATTTTTGTTTTGTTCGTTTTGATTATTGAAAAAAATATTAAATTCATTGTTGTTTTAAATTGTTGTTCTTATATTATTTGAATCAGATGAGTTCAGCAGAAGATGAGGCTGGTCCTTCTGGTGCTTCACCACCTCCCACCGAAGCACCCCCCACCGAAGCACCCTCCACCCAGCCTCGGCCAAAAAGACGTAGGCGTCGCGCAGCCCGTCCGAGCGCGCAAAATGTCAATCCACCTGTGCAACCGGCCAACGCAGAAAACCAACAGGTTTTGTTTGTTACGGATAACGAGCATCTCGTTGGTTTGTCTTTTGAGGAGGTAATAGACTGTTTTATGTTAATTTATATTTTTTTGCTTTAATAATTTAGATTTCTTAATAGACTTATAAATTGTATTAAATGCTTATTATAAATTGTATTAAAAAATTAATTGAAAATGAGGTTTATTATAAATTTTTATGTTCAATCTAATAAATTGTATTAAATGCTTATTATAAATTGTATTATAAATTTTATTATAAATTGTATTTATTGTAAATGCTTATAATATTTTTATGTTCAATCTAATAAATTGTATTTATTGTAAATGCTTATAAATTGTATTATAAATTGTATTTTTAATACAACGGTTTATGTTTCGTGTTAATGCAGCGTGAAACACATTTGGAGACGAGATCGCACAAGCGAACGATTAAGGTGGACGATCGGATTGAGGGAAGGCTGATCAAACTGGGGCTCAGTCACATTACGAAGGTGAAGCATGTCAACGTCGACATGCCATTACTGAAGGCAATGGTCGAGTTTTGACGTCCGGAGACGCATACTTTTCATTTTTCCGTTGGAGAGATGACCGTTACTCTACAGGTAATTTATTTAAACTTGATATTAACTTTTTTTAATATAATTTTCGTATTAATTTTCACAATTAATTCTAACATAAAATTTTGACTATTAATTTTAAACATATAATTTTCGTATAATTTTCGTATTAATTTTCACAATTAATTCTAACATAAAACCTTCGGTATCAAATTTGAATATTAATTTTCGTAATATTAACATGACACGAATTGCAATATTAACATGACACGAATTTAACGTATTTTGTAATTGTTACCAGGATGTTGCCTTCTTATATGGTTTGCGCTCGACGGGCATTCCAGTTAGGTCGAATACGAGAGGGCCCTGGGAGGAAAAGATTCGTGCAAATCTTTATCCTCATGAAGATTTGGGAGACTGGCACAGAGAAAGGAGTAGAAGGGAGTAAGTGAAAAAAATAAGAAGGTAATATTGATTTTGCCTATTCAATATATGCATTGCTTACTTGTATTGATTATTTTAAATTTGTACAATGCAGGGGCGATGTTGTGGGCAACAACATCAAGTTGAAATGGTTGCGACAAAATTGCGGGGTGGCGCCACAGGCAGGTGCTACTGATGAGGAGTTAGACCGATACACGCGTGCAGTTGCTCTAGAGCTATTTGGGACGTTGATGTTTCCCGATATTTCTCAGAATTCCGTCCCAGCATACTATTTGGAGCTCGTATCGGTATAATTTTCTTAACTTAAATAATCTTTTTATTTGTTTACCAGCAATTTAATTTTGTTATTTAAAAAAAAATATAGCACAATTAACCAGCAATTTAATTTTGTTATTTAAAAAAATATAAATTATTATAGCAAGACTAATATTATTATAGCACAATTATTATAGCAAGACTAATATTATTATAGCACAATTGTTTGCATGGTTATTATTGTTTTCAATGTTCTCGAATTGAGTTTGAATGTGTTGTTTAATTTAAATGCTGGGCAATTTGAATGAAGTTCCGGACTTCAATTGGGGAGGTGCCACGCTTGCTTGTCTGTATCGTGCTCTGGACCGTGCCTCCATGCGTTTCAAGGTTGTGACGGGACCTTGGATGCTACTATTGTTTTGGGCATGGTCATACCTCCCTGTTTGTCGCCCAGAGGTTGCTCCTATCGGTGGATTAGGACAGCCTAACCTAGATTCATGTGTGCCGTTTGGGAGGTAATAACTTATAATAATTTTTCAACACGGCTCTGGAGGTAATAATTTTTCAATAATTTTTCAATCCTAACGTTCAAAATTTTCAGCAAATGGGGCGAAGCTCGGTCTTTCTCACGGAGCCAGCACCGCGAGGCAGTGGAGAACGCACGGGACTACCTAGCCGTGTTGAACGTTGAAGACGTCAACTGGTTTCCGTACGTTTTCGACAGGGCTGTCATGCCACGGGTAGCACAGGAGGGTTCCATAGCGGAGCATGTTCGGTTGCCGCTCATTTTCTACCACATTGTTGCCTACTACTACCCCGACCGTTGTAGGCATCAGTTTGGACTGTACCAGATTACTCCTCCTCCACTACATGTGGTACGTTTGCTATATTTTTCCGATTTATCATACGATTAACTTCTATTTCATTAGAGTAAACAACTAACGTGTTTATTTTAACAGAAGTTGGGACGTGACACAGAACCTGCTGGGTTTCCAGCACGGTACCTATCGAGATCGCCCAGATTTTGGTACCATTTTTGCGGGTGCACATGCAGAGTGGACTGACGAGGCACTAGCAGCACGCCAGCTGGAGACTCGATCCTGGAGTGCTACTGATTCGTTGCGGTACTTCCGATGGTTTTGGCGATACGGTGCCTCCGAGAGACCCACGCCACGAGAGGATGCCGAGGCACGTCTCCAGCGCACTCAGCAGCTGCCTCTTGCTCAGAGGCAGTACACAAACATGGGGTCCATACTTCGCAATACGGTACGTCTTAATTTTTTAAATATGGAATGTATGATTGGTAAATGGAATTGTGCAATATGTCATTATTCTCGTAAATTACAGGGCAACTCTGCGCTGAAGAATGCACTTCATGCATTGGGACTGGTTGCGAAGAAGGGGTGCAGAAGGGTGGGAAAGGCAATTCTCGCCAACTGTCGTTCGCAGTTGCATGATGCTTCCATCCCTTTGAGGTAATTTTAAATAATTTAATTTTTTGATTGCGTTTTTGCATTTTAAATTCAATAATTTATAAATTACAGGTTAGAGGATTTGTTGGAGCAGCGAGGACTTCCAACAAATATTGCGGACATACCAGATTCTGGGGACGAGTCTTCCTCTGCACGTCCGACTGTACCCACAGACCTTCAGGCGGAGGATCTGATACATGCGGTTAGTATTCGTTCATATGCAAGTTTCAATTTTAGATACTAATTTATTTACATTGACATTGTTTTTTTAAATATTATAGGATGGTCGACTGAATACCGGGCGACTGAATATTATAGGTTGCTCATCTTCATCATTCGGTTGTTGTTGATTACTCGCACCAGTGTTGTCAGCGAACTGAGCGACTTCGTTCCAAAAAGCAGCATCATCTTCTTGTTGATTACTCGGAACAGTGTTGTCAACGAATTGAGCGGCTTCGTTCCAAAAAGCCGCTTCGGTTTTCTCTTTTTCTATCTCTGCCATTCGGCTTGCCGCAATTTGTCGAAGTTCATCCCTCTTATTCATTTCTCTCAATTTTTGCTCTGATTTTTTCAGCCTTTTTTTCCTTGCCTCTTCTTCCCTTATTTTTTTTTTTACGATCCATTTCTTCATTTCTTTCTTTAATAATCCTCTGCGTCTCTATGTCCCGAGCTCTTTGTTCATTCTCGTCGTGACGTTTGTGCTCATGGTAGTGGTCACGCAATATGTTTTCTTTGTAATTGAAAACTTGAGCACACCTTGTACAGGTCACTGTGTGGTCTCCATTAAAGTTGTATATTTTCTCGTAAACGGTCTAGTGAGTTGGTTCACACGAGAGGTAGGATTTCGATTGTTGTTGGGGGATGGGTTGAGGTTCTGTGTAATATTTTTTGTACCAGTCATATCGCCTTTCTCGGTTCAGATTCTTTTCGTGTTCCCGCCATCGCCGCTCCTGGTACTCCTTCTGTTCCCTTTCCGGCCCACCATTAATGTGGCATTGGTAGTGTATTTTAACTCGAGCACGTCCCCCTCTTCAGTTGTGTCTTCATGGATGTTGTATGTCAAAATGCGATAACAAGAGCGGCAAATTGCCTCGTATTCTCCGTTTTCTGGTTGATTTCTATTAGCAGGGTAATGGTAGAAAGTTGGCCAGTACTCAATGCGGGTTGCTCTTCGATAGTTTAGAACATCATTATTTGAGTTAGAGCTATTTCATTTGTCCATTGTACTGAAGGTTTTAACAAGAAGGAGATAGTAAGTGTTTGTGCATTCTAATTCAACAATGGCTGGTTTTATAAATAATTTCACTAGTTCAAAGATGACATTGTAAAATCAAATCTTGTCATGTCTTTTGTAGTCTTTATCAGAGCATGCTTGTACTTTTTTTTCTAAAAATTAAATAATACACCTTCGAACGCGTTTATAAAATGCGCTCCAGGGCTTTGAACGCGTTTTATAAACGCGTACGAAGCTCTGACAAACGAGGGAAAAGTGGACGTTATCTCTCCTTCGTACGCGTTTATAAAACGCGTTCGGAGCCCTGGAGCGCGTTTTATAAACGCGTACGGAGGGGAATTGCTAAACTCTCTTCTAAAACGCGTTGGAACTTTCTTCCTATTAAAAAAATAATAAAATAATTCTGTATATTAAAATTTTTTGTGTCTAAATTTTTATATAAAATAATTTCGGACGTGAGACAGTAGAGGATTATTGGTACATAAAGTGAAACAATATATATTCTCAGAGATAGAGATGGGGCTGCTGCCTGCTTGCTGGTAATGTAAAGGTTGAGAATTTGATAGGCTGATGAATTGATGATGATTCAGGTGGGTTGCTTAAGGTAAAGAAAGAAAGAATGAATGATATGGTGCTATATAATGTAGAAAAATATTTAGATATTGGTCCTTTATTATTATTATTTATTTATTTATTTGGTTTTTGTGCGTCTTTTGTGTTCAAATGATGAATGAAATCAATGTTGAAAATATTTTGTGCACTAGAAGTTGGTTGTAAAACTTGTAAAAAAGAAAGGAAGAAAAAGATGAGAGTAAATTTAACGTTTGAGGAGATAGGAGCGTGTGCGTGTCGGAGGCGGAGGGAGTAAAAGAAAGAAAAGAAAGAAAGAAAGAAAGATAAGGGTGGATGGAGTGGTGGTGGTCGTCATTGTCGTCGTCGTCGTCGTCGTCGTGTGCTTTTCTTTTCCCTTTCTCCTCATTCTCACCTTCCTCTCCTTCTTCTGCTTCTCTTTCTCATCCTTCCCAATTCCATGTCTGTTCCGCCTTCCCCCGCTCAAAATCCCATTCCCATTCCAAATCCAAACCATTCAAACCATCCAAACCACCACCACCACCACCAGCTCCAGCTCCTTCTAACGCTCCTAAGACTAAGACTAAGACTGAATCGGGCGAGGCAAGCAGAATAACAAGACCCAAACACTGGAAGGCAGGCGAGTTCCCTGCCCTATCCTTCTCTGAGTTCCCTTCTTCAGGTTCAGGTGAAGACCCCAACTCCAAGAACACCAAGACGACCAAGCCCACCATGATCAAGAACATCCGCAAGAAGCTGCTGCAACGCCACCGCTCCACGGCCTGGGCTTGCACCATCACTGAGGCCCTCTCCGACTCCATCCGCCTCTGCGACCCCCTCCGTTCTCTTCAGCTCTTCCGCATGCTCCGCCATCAGCCCTTCTACCAGCCCAAGGAACCCACCTACATGAAGCTCCTCCTCCTCCTCGGCCGCTCTGGCCACCCCCACATGGCCCGCCACTTGTTCGACGAAATGCTTCACGAAGGTCTTCCACCCACCCCCGCCCTCTACACCGCTCTCCTCGCTGCCTACTCTCGAAACAACCTCCTCGATGATGCTTTTCAACTGCTTCACACCATGAAGGCCTCCCCCCTCTGCCAGCCCGACGTCTACACCTACAGCACCCTCCTCAAAGCATGTGCCGACGCTGCCCGTTTTGACCTGGTTGATTCCCTCTACCAAGAGATGGCCCACCGTTCCATAACCCCTAACACCGTCACTCAGAACACTGTACTTAGCGGCTATGGTAAAGCCGGTAAATTTGATGACATGGAGCGCGTCCTCTCTGGTATGCTCCAAAGTACCAATTGCAAACCCGACGTATGGACTATGAACATCATACTGAGTCTTTTTGGCAACGTCGGTCAGATTGAAAATATGGAAAAGTGGTATGAGAAGTTCAGAAATTACGGTATCGAGCCAGAAACCCGCACCTTCAGCATATTAATCGGTGCTTATGGGAAAAAGAAGATGTATGATAAAATGTCAGCTGTGATGGAATACATGCGAAAGCTCAATGTGCCTTGGACTAGCTCTACATACAACAATATAATAGAGGCCTTTGCTGATGTTGGCGATGCAAAGAACATGGAGTATTCCTTTAACCAGATGCGAGCTGAGGGGATGAAGCCCGATACCAAGACCTTCTGTTGCCTCATTAACGGGTATAGCAATGCCGGTTTGTTTCACAAGGTTGTAAGTACCATTCAATTTGCTGAGAGAAATGAAGCACGTGCAAATACGGCTTTCCACAATGCAGTGTTGTCGGCGTGTGCCAGAGCAGGTGATTTGTTGGAGATGGAAAGGGTCTATAAGCACATGAAAGAGAAGGGATGTGTGCCGGATGAGAAAACCTACACTATTTTAATAGAGGCTTATAGGAAAGAAGGGATGAATGATAAGATCTTTGAATTGGAGCAATCTGATCTGACTCGTCTCGCGGCTTTGCCTGTGCATAGTTGAGTTGAATATAATTATTATTTGAGCTTTTGAGTTTCCTTTCTTAATAACAACTTTGTTGTTTGCTGCTGAAATTAGCTAGTCCCTATTTTTTAACGGTCTGTTGAGTTACCTCTTGTCAGTTATTTTATTCAAATATGGGTGCGTTTGGAATGTTTAAAAATAAAATTAAAATTAGTTATTCGGAGTATAAAATATTATTTCTAAACGGGCCGAGAATAATTTTTTTGGGATCTAAAGTAATATGTTTAAGTGGTCCAACATTTGGATTAAATATTTATTCTTAGGTTGGGAGATGAAAAAAATCCATACATATACAGGGATATCATATACTCGTGGATATGATATTAGATACCACCGTCAGGTCTTGGTTTTATCTCCTTTGGAAATTGAGTTTGTTCGTGAAATGGGCGAAGAGACGTGCAAACAAGATTGGGATTTGGGAATATGAGAATCATGACAGCAGCAAGCGGCAGGAGGTGATGGTGGGACTGGGACTCCGGACCCGAAATGATCCCCCAACGTTTGTTTTTCACCAAAAGCAAGTATCTCCGTATTGCGAGGTGAGGAGACCGTCGAGTGCCCAAGCAAGGGGGACGTGTAAATGTAATACAACCATACCAAATCCACCAACCCGGTATTTGCTGCAAATATATTAGAACAATTTAATTTAAGGCACGTACGAATACATTATTATTACATAAAACAAATGAGGTTTCTTTTGATTTTTGATTGATAGACTGAGATTGCAGAGGGTGTAATAGACGGATCGAAGCAAGAATGGAGGCAACTTGGAAGTTGGGTGTTAGAGCAGTGAGCATCATGCCACAAAGTACAAGTAGAAGAGCAGCGAGCAGATCATCACGTAGCTAGCTAGGAGAACCAGAGCACCTTGGCTACCGTCCATGCATACCCAATACGTATGGGATCTCAATTGCCACCTGATCAATCAATCGTAACAGCACGCATTAGTTTCGATTCCTATTTATAACATGACCCTTCTCTTCATTTTCATCCTAGTAGTTTGGTTGATTTTAGATTTATCCAATTGGCACTACGAGCTAAAAAACGAGTTGATTGAAAGCAAACTGCCACAATAAAAAAAAAATCATTGCATAAAGCTAAGGGATAGGTCAACAATTGTTCCGCTAGCAGGGTGAAAACGACGACTGTTTTAATAGTTCTTTTATTTTGTTTCGTCCAAAACGAAACTAAACGGTTAAAGATTTTGGTTGCGTTTCAAAAACAAAACGATTAACGAAAACTTGAAATAGTTTCATCCATGTATATTTTTGTGGTATTTTTGTAATCTCGATCGTTTCGTCCAAAACGAAATTGGAAGTTAGTTTCATGTCTAGAATGAAACAGTTAACGCAACATTCTATTTTTGTGGTCGTTTTAGATGTTGTGCATCCGTATCCGCTAGACAGACAGGTCAGTTCTTGAATCGAGAACGTATTTATGTGTAAATAACTAAATGGGTCGGCGGTGCGCATGATGGATTGATTTTTTTGTTCTTGAAGCATGGCCTAAAATGCTCGTTGGTACCCCTCAATGGATAATCAATAGGGTGTTTAAGAACCTGCAGGTAAGGGTGAAAACGGTGCGGAGTTTTATCCGCACCGAACCGCATTCGAATCCGAAAAATATGCTTAATATTCGAACCGTATTCGAATCCGAACATATCCGTATCCGGATCGTATCCGACAAAAAAATATGGATGCGGATATGGTTTGACTACTATCCGATCCGTATTCGTATCCGACAAAAAATCCGTTATCCGATCCGTATTTGGTCTTTATCCGAACCGTTTTCACCCTTAATTAAATCAAAGACACCAGATAATAAACCTAATTACTCCTCTTGCACCTATAGAAAAGACTTTTGATTTAATAAACTAAATTTTTACTAGTTAGATTGGCTTAAAATAACATTTTGGCAATAAAATAACATAATACGATGATAATATGAAATTAATTATTTGTTTTTTCTTAATTTATATATATTTGTTTTAATATCTAAAATATATTCGTATTCGTATCCGTATCCCGTAATATCCGATTCGTATTCGTATCCGTTTAAGATCCGACCCGTATACGTATCCGAACATATCCGTATTCGTATCCGAATCCGGAAAAAAATATGGATGCGGATATGATATGACCACTATCCGAACCGTATCCGATCCGTTTTCATCCCTACCTGCAGGTCATTAATTCATAAATAAAACAATGAACCTGGGCGAAAGAATAGACCCAATCGGCATGATGGATTGGCAGTTGTTTATTCCTGTAAATAGAGTTGTCGAATACATATATGCACCCGAATGTATTGAACAAGTCTTGCTGGTTGTTTCAACATAACATTTGTGAATCAGAAAAAGTTACACAAGAAAGCATATAGAACTAAAATTAATCAGGAATTCAGGGTTTTGTTCATCCCTAAAATAGACAAATTTGTAGGAGTAATTTCAGAGTGCCCCCTGCCAAACACCCTTTATTAACGAGAATTACTCCACTTATTTCAAAACAATTTCTCTTTGCACTTCTCTAACAAGAGTGTGAACCATCTTCAATTCACAGCATTAACCTATGAAGTTCAAGCCTTTATTAAAGAAACAAAGGAATAACCTCAAGTTGTAGGTTTGAATGATTTAAGAAAGTGTATATAATACCCCTCTTTTGCTATTGGGAAAACCAGAGAAATATCTTTTTCTGCAGGGGTATTAAGGGCACTGAATCATCGCATGGGTTCAACCTAGCTCTTTTTTTTTTATTTTTATTTTTTAAACTAGTGGAAGTCTCCGCCTTTCTATTCATGAAAAGAAACCCGTTTCTCTTGCTGTTCGTACCGAATTGGATAACTCTTAAATATTGTTTCCATGTTTCCAATACAGGAACGAAAGGGCAGCAGAAGTGACAATGGTAAAAAAATTATCCGGACCAAGTTGTACAAAGAATTTCTCCAATAGGAGAAGTGTTGTTTCCACAAGCATATATTGAACAGAAGACTGCTCAGGAAAATACAGAAGAATGATACTAGTTGACCAGTCAACGATTTACAGTTTGACTAGTCAATGCAGCTGAAGCTTTAGTTTACTGAATGATTAGTTTGTATTTGTTTGGTTGTTTAGTTAGTTTAATCAATTCTGTTAAGAGAGTTTGTTAAGTCAACTGACAGCTGTACTAGAGACATCCTTTACTCATGCCTATATAAACACTTCCTTGTAACGGAGATTAATTGAGATGGAATAAACACAATTACCTTTCTCTCTGTCTTGTTTTCTTCTACATTTCTTATGGTATCAGAGCAATAATCTGCCATTAATGGCGCTGTCGCGGCTTTTTCGTCATTATTTTACTCGAAGAAATTTCTTGAAGGAATTTCTCGAAGAACAATGGGAACATAGCCTTAGATTCACCTCCCTTAAGGTTTCGATCACTATGGCGGGTATCTCTCAACACAAGAGAATCCTAACAAGAATCGCTACTTAAAGAAGTTTATTGATTTAGCGGATCCTTTCTTTCCAGTAGGCGCAAGTCCCTACTGTTAATTATCCCGTAGTTACCTACGAGAACCTCTGATTAAGAGATATAAAGGGTATTGACGTAATGGGCTAAGAAAAGAGACTTATGGAGTGCTATAGTGGAGGACTTAATTGATGGTACCAAACTCAATGGACGGGACCCAATTAAGTATCGACTAAAGATTTCTAACTTGACCTAAAAAGAAGAAAATGATTTTTGGTTTGGAAGTGGCTTTTGGTGGATGGAAGGGAAGGCTTCACTTGAAGTTATTTCTGGTGAACTCTCGAGGCTATGACTGACCTTCTTGTGAGAGTGAAAAGGGATTTTGCAACCTTCGAGGCCTCTTTGATGGCTACTCGACGAAAGTTGGTTCTTTTACAATCCTAGGGACCATCTTCATCGGTCTTCTTAATAAGAGTTGATTTTTTAACGACCCTAGGGACCATCTTAATCGGTCTTCTTAATAAGAGTCGGTTCTCGGGACCATCTTGGTCGGTCTTCTTGTGAGAACAAAAGGAGTTTTACAACCTTTGGGGCCTCTTTGATGGCTACTCGACGAAAGTTGGTTCTTTTACAACCCTAGGGATCATCTTCATCGGTCTTCTTAATAAGAGCTGATTCTTTAACGACCCTAGGGACCATCTTAGTCGGTATTCTTAATAAGAGTCGGTTCTCGGGACCATCTTAATCGTTCTTTTTATGAGAACAAAAATGAAATTCTTTGGACGAGGGGCCCCGTAAGAATTCAATTTTTAAGTCATCTAAGGTCGATCTCAACCCTAGCGAGGGACTTTTCCTCAAACGAAGAAGTTTCGGTTTTGACTTTATGTTTCGCGTTTGAACTTTTAATTTCTGAGATTTCACTTGGGATATTGGTGATTTTATTCACTTTGACCTTTTGCACTTTTGACTTTTAGAATTTTTTTTTTTGGATTCGAAAATACTTGTTTTGAAAGTATTTGATATTCATATTTAAAAATACTTGATTTTGAAGATATTTGATTTTAGAAAATATCACTTTTGAAATCACTTAGACTTTTGAGAATATTTGTAATCGAATATACTTAGCTTTTGAAAATTCTTATTTTGGAAATGCTTAGCAATAGTTTTTAGAAATTGTACCAATGAGTTTATTAATTTTCTAAGATTCATTTTTAAAGCGAAAATACCTCAAAAATACAAAAGGCCGCTACTTTGACATAATTTCATATCAAAGTATAAGTGAAGTCGGTTTATTTTAATTTTTAGAATTTTATGGATATTTTATTTGTATTTTTCTACTATTTTTAATGAACTTTTAAAGTTTCAGTCGTTTATTAATTTTATTATTGGGCCATGTCATCAAGCTGAGCTGACGTGGCAGAGACAGAATTTTAATTGCGTCGTCGGGCTTAATCCTTCTTTCTGGGCTTTGTTGTGGGCTGAAGCATCCCTCAATCGTCAGGAGTCGACTTCATGGATTTTGTGAATATGTTCGCCACAAAAGATCGCAAGACACCTCACGCGCTGGACTTCGAAAGGAGGGTAGGTACGGGTTCGTGATAGAGGGTTTGGATCCGAAATCATCTCCGGCCATCGCGGCTGTCGAGGCGATATTCATGGCATCGTAAGGCCAAGTGGAAGGAGATGGTATGCTCCGTTCATCGTGCGTTGCCTCCAGAAATTATCGATCAAACGATTATTCAATTTAGTCCTTATAAGTTTTATTTTCACGTTTCCGGCGATCGCCGTGGCCAAAGTTAATCAGGCCAGTCTCGTTAGAGTGGCGACAGAGAGGAGAGCACTGAGGTAGGTTCGATTGTGGTTGCGCTGTTCTAATTCTATGGGAGAGCCACGACACTGGTACAGATCTGAAAGCATTTGGTATCACTACTCGATGTAGCACTGGGTTGGATAAAAATCCATTATAGAAGTAGCGAAAAGATTATACCAATGCACCATACATCTATCCAATTTAATAACTATGGCTCTGTTTCAATGGATAGGAATAAGGAGTTAGTCGGGACTAAATAGCTATTCTCGATTAAGATGCAATCCAAACAGGTCAGATTAAGGGTTTAATCCGGTTGGAGGACTGGCTAACTAATCCGACAAAATGTTAGAATAAGAAACTGAGATTAAGGCTGTGCTCCAGGATCCATTCCTTAAAAGTAATGGAAAAGAATGGGAACCAAGAATTCGTACCCTCCGATTTAGGAGTAACAAATTGAGAGTAAAGAGTATACGTTTCTGTGTCTTTCTCTCACTTTCGAACCTTCCTCTCACTTTACGTTACTTTAGTTTTGGAGCAGGTAAAGAGGTCGGGCAAGCACGGTCAGCAGTAGGTTTTCTCTACCTTCCATTCTATTCGCTCAAATTTGCAATCCTGGAGCAGACCTATGGCTCCGCTCCAGAAGGAAAGAGTCGGAGAAAAGGGAAGGGAGGAGAGTTCGGATAGCCTGCTCCAGAGGGAGAGAACGGAAGGAAATTAAGGAGAGCTGAGAAACCGATCTCGGAGAGTAGCGAGCTCCTGTCTCCCCTTGTGGAGCGGAGCCTAAGGGAAAAAGGGTCTCTCACTCGAGCCTCTCTCTCTCTCTCTCTCTAATTTGACAAATATCATTCGAGCCTCTCTCTTTTCTGTTTTCCCTTTTCTCTTTCCTGAAAGCAAAAGTTTGAAAAAAAAAACAAAACAAAAATCTAGATCTCTCGCGATTTGCTCAGCTTTTCACGAATTCAATAGCATTTTCGTCTTCTCGCGCTTTCAAGCATTACAAAGAGTATCGGATTGCTTCTCGATTTCACTTCGTTCAAGGAGGTTTTAGGTACGACACCATTTTTTTCCTTATTTTTTGCTTCATTTCGTTGCTAACTGTCTATTTTCTTCATTAGATCTATGATATTTTTCGTAAATTTAGTAGATTCTGTCGATTTTTTTCCTTGAAATGAAGGATTTTGTTTGTATTTTGACTATTTTTCAGATTTTGTGTACTACTGATATTAGTAATTCCTAGTTGCGAGCATGTACTGGTCAAGCTAGTGAATGAAATAATAAACAAAATTTCCTTGTTATATGTAATGCTTTTGTATAATATTTTTTATGATATAAATTTGATAGCGTATTCAATGATCCTAAATGATCTGTTAGGTCTTTGAATCAGTAAGGATTATTAAAGTGTCTCACTTTGAGAATGCTTCCAATACTATTTTATTGGGCATTTTAGGAGTTTTTGCCAGAGCAACTCAAATTTAATTGCGTCTTAATTGAAATTTAAAGCCAGAAAAGTAGACCATTTGAGTAAGATTGGACTTTATACAGGGATAGCAGGTTCCTATTTGGATTACATAGCAGGATTGTGTAAGCTTTGCATGTGCATCCGATATGTCAGGTTAATAGAAACAAGCATAATATATAGTATGTTTGACAGTATAAAATTTGAAATTATAACACCGTACGCTCAGCTTTTCAGCAGCTCTAGCTATTTGGCAAGCTAAGGAAAATTTTATATGGTGTAATTTATATTGAAGACAGTTCAGCATTGCTGGTATAGCTAGTTCCAATGCCAGAATGTAATTTAGCAATGTTACAGTCTCTTTTTACCCTAAACCCAAATATCCAGTGCCTCTTTTATTTGTTACACACAGGGTCTGAAAGTGTGTCAGGTCAACAGTATTTTGTTATTTTCTTTATACTGGTTGGCTAGCTTGGAATTTGATGATGATTCTCAAAATGGGGATGTGGGGGGCAGTGATACACAAAATGGTGTTAATTTGCGGTATCGTATTAGGGATGCTCTATGGAAAATGCTTTGATTTGAGTGTTGGTAGATATACTGAGCATATGTGCTGCTAGTATTTGATAGTGTCATTTTATGCATTTTATTCTTTGATTTGAGTGGGGGGCAGTGATACACAAGATGTTTTTCTTTTAAATTTGTTATTGAAATGTAATTGTGTATTAGGCATGCTGGTATGTAGGATTGACATTGATTTTTGGATGTTGTTGTTAATATGAGATATTTCTTCAATTTCTGTTAATTTCATGGATTTTTTTTGGAATTATGTTGAAGCCGAGTTAATAGAATTTATTGATGCCAAGATGGTTAAGGTCTGTTATGGTAGCCGTATACTATCCTTGTACCTGTGATAATGTATGCGTGGGTTTAGAAAGGTGGTATAGCCACTGTACCGATTGGTACGGTGAAGAAATGGTACATATAAATATTTAAATTTAATGGTACTGTTAAAATTGCTTTAATAGTGGAAGACATTCTTTATAGCCCTCGCTCAAATTTAATGGTACTGCTAAAATTATTTCTGTGAAAAGCAGGGTATAAAAAGGTTGCTAGTTATGTTTGGTTTAATCAGTAGTTTGAATTAGGCTTAACCGAGTTTATTAGGTACAGTAGGTAATGAGAAGGTGTTAGATTGAAGATACTTTCTAGCATTCTGCTACTGCCTTGTTGGTACAATAGGTAACAAGAAGGTGTCAGATTGACTTATTCAAGTTATTTCTTAGCGTTCTGCACTTCTGTTGTTACCTTGTCTTCTATAAACCAGTAATTTATAGCTTAACTTAGTTGGTAGTTGTCAATTATTTCTAATAATCTCTAATGTGACAAATAAATTTTTTAACATGTTCTTGTATTCTATGTATAACGTGTAACTTGTTCATACTTTGTTAGAAGGAGATTGCTTTGTAACAGGATGAGCAGGACGTCTGTGGCTTTGGTTGGAAAATGACAAGCTTGTGACTCACATTTGAACCAGAAGGGTGATATTTGGAAGCCAAATTAATTGTAAATTTTTAGCCTGCTGAGTTCGTAGCCAAATTAATTGTAATTGTAAAATTAATTAGTTGTTGAGTTATGAGTTATATCGTGTCTTTGTTATATACTTCCATATGTTATCACTTATCTCATTACTAAGTATTGTCATGCTATTCAGTTTTCATTTATATTTAAAGTACTGTGTCATGAACTTTACTCATATTTCCCAAAAATTAAGCGTGAATTTGTTCAAAATGCTAAAATATGTACACATCTTTATAGCCCTGGCAGCTTTGAATGAAGATTTGACAGTTGTACACATCTTTTAAAATATTTGGTCAATAAAAAACGGTATAATAAAATCCTGGACAAACATTTAAATTCTGATGTGTTATGTTATATTTTCAAGTTACTATTAAAAAAAAATATGAAATGGAAATTTAACGGCTCGCATGGCAGAAAATATTTAAATTTAACGGTCAATAAAATATTTAAACAATGCACCAAGCTAAAGAAGGTTACGGCTTAATTTAAAAAGGAAAAGGAGTCATTATTAATTTTACTCTTCACCGTCCAATCCAAACAGAAAATCCTATTCGGAGAATAAGCTTAATCTGAGCAATTTGGGATTAAAAGTTTTAATCCTGAATAGCTAATTCTAGTCTTATTCTCATATGATCCAAACAAAGCCAATTAATATTGGGGCCAAAAATTTAGGTACTGACCATAACAAGGCTCCGTTTGGATGGTTTCTTTCCGGAATAAGGAATAAGGAATAACCACATTTTACCAATAAATTTATTTCTAACCATCCAAACTCTTCACAAAAGTTACACACTTCCCAATAAATTTACCCCTTCCCAATAAATTTCTTCCCTTCCTCCTTCTTCCTACCTTATTCTCAACGCATCCAAACGGAGCCAAGGATTTGAACATAGTTGACTATATACATATGCCTCTATACACTAGTCGCCAAGGAAATGACAATATCCGTATGCCTTGATTACATTATACTTAATTAATTGCTAAGACTATACACGCGTGACTGTTACAAAGGCAACGTGATCAATGAAATTGACTAAATTAGCATATCACAATTTACATGGATACTAATACCAGACATTGGGGGTTTCTCATAAACTTCATTCAGCCTTGTAAAGCTCAATCTTTATTCCCTCACAATTATAATTGGCTCAGTCAAAGTTGCAGTACATACACACATGCTCAAACCAATATTCATTTTTATTTGACAGTGTTTATCAGGTCTTAACAGAGCAAGTGCATGACTTCACAATGAAGTCCCTCAATTTAGAACTAACTATACTACCTATTATCAGGATTTCACACTACGGTTCTCGTGCAAATTATATACAAGAGAAGAAATAGAATTTAATCTTCTGGTTGGAATGACCTTGACAAGTAACACTAAAGTCCTGAAAGCAACCATAGTAAAATTCATCATCAATCAACAGTAGCTAGAAACTTCACTTAAGTACCTCACTTCCGACATTTACAAACAGGTCCTCCATATTACTGTAATCACCATACATGCCTTGTGTTCTAATTAAGCGAGAATACAAAGTGATTTAGTTTATACTTAATTAAGCATATCACGAGCATGACTGACAATGCTCATCAGGTGCTCAATCAAGGCAACACTACTTGCACAAGAACTCCAAAGCCAGTGCTAAGGAGTGACCTTAAGCAAGTTCCTCTCAACAGGATTCGTCATGCGCTATGCGCAGTCTGAGTACAGTTGAGGCCCCAGTGAACCCTACTTGCCACTGATTCTGACGGTTTGATTGAGGCTTCTCATGCGCCAGGCGCAATCGAAATTCCACCTCAAACTCAAGCCTTTTCACCACAAAGAGATACATTCTAGACCAGATGACATTCTAAACATCGAATCTCAGATTTAAACAACTTTATCACGAAGGGAAGACAACTCCTAAACTTGATAGATGCAATTTTAAGACATATTACACTAGTGTATTCAAAATTGTTACTTTAATCAGCATTTCAACACTTATCTCATGTAAATTAACATATAATTAATCTAATTTACAACAAAGTCAGACTTTAAAAGCTCCGCTGTGTTTCTCATGCGCCATGCGCAATCAAAGACATGACTGAGCGATTTAAGAAAAGAAAACGGAAACCTTATTACCTATTCTTTCATGCGCCGTGCGCAATCAAGAACTTCTTACCAAATCAGATTATTTGATCTATCTCCTCATGCGCCGTGCGCAATTAGATCAGACCAAAGAAAATCAAGAATGTCATACGTAAATTCTTAATCAAAAACTTAGGAATACAGATCAAGAATCGAACATGTCAATCAAGAAGTATGCTTCCTAATGCAAATCAGAGAAAGAAACAAGAAGGATTCTTTACACAAGTAAGATGCCATCAAATCCAGAACACGACATTCAATCACACTTCATCCAAATACTTCAATTATCCATCAAAACCTCAATTTCGAGATACAATTCGCTTCTTACCTTTATTTCTTCACCTTAACTTGATTACAACTGCCTTAAAAAGCTTCAATTGCTCCTCCTTCTTCTTTGCTAGCTACGCCTACCAACTATTCGACAAAATGCCTAATCTCTCTCTCTCTATTCTAATCTAGTGTGTGTGTGTGGTGTGTGGGTGTGTTTTTAGATCTGGATTTCGCCAAGTGAGCCTCTCTCTCTCTCTCTTTCTTCTTCTGACCTCTATTTATAGGCCTCTCGTCTTGCCTCCTATTGGTCGGGAGCTCCTAGCCCGGCAGTTACGCAGCAGTTAGGGACTCCCCCTCCCATCCCTTTTCTTTCTTTTCGCTGAACTGAGTGTATAGACCGACACTAACTACTCCACAAGGCCCACGTGCTTCCCTTTTCTTTATTTCATGAACTCCGCGCTCACCTGTCTCGTACACTCGAAGGGGTCGAATTTTAAATAATGTAAGGTGCCCAACGACATTCTTCTCTTCCTTTAGCATACACCTGGTGTTTTGTGAGCCGTGTGTGACTTCTTTAACTCATCAATTGAGGTCTTCGCGGAACAGGGGCAGCCAAGGTTCATTTACTGTACGGAGGGAGATTTGAATCTTGCCCCTTTTTTCCTTCTCCGTTTTGGCGATACTGGAGGAGTACAGTCTGATCGCATAAGCTGATATTCTTTGGTTTTATTACTCCTATATGCAGTCACCTCTTCATTTTTTTTTTGTTCGCATTTTCACATCTCTCCATATTTCATGTATTTCAAGGAGTTGGTTTCATATAACTGAGATCATGTATACATCATGTCCATTCGTTATTTGCTTTATTTTCATCATCATTCATCATTTTTTTTTATAAGCAAACTGTGCATTTCTTTCTCACTCCCTTTTTCCTTTATTATCATGATTTTTAATGGTTCAACAGGCGCCAGATCCAACAGATCCACCTATTAACCCTTCCTCCTCTTCTTCTACCACTAATCTCTCATCTTCCTCTCTCGTTTCTCACAACATTATTCCTCTCACCATCCCCATCGCCACAAAATTGAATCAAAACAACTACCTCACCTGGAAATCTCAAATTGTGCCGCTTCTTCATGGATACAACCTCTCTCAATTCCTTGATTCGCCTTCTCCATCTCCAACGACTTCATCACCTTCAGGCGCTCTGCTCATCAATCCTGACTTTCATTCATGGCATTGTCAGGATTAATTACTTCTTGGATGGATTCGATTGTCTCTGACGGAGTCAATTCAAGCTCAGGTTGTCTCCTGTACTTCGTCAAAGGAGATCTGGAGTTACCTTGAGCAAGTTTACTCCTCTTCTTCTCGTGCTAGGGTTACATATCTAAGAAGACAAGTGCAGTTCGCCACAAAACGAGCTTCTTCCTGCTCAGACTACATTCAACAGATTCGTCAGCTAGCTGATGAGCTGGTGTTTGCTGGTTCTCCTCTTTCTGATGAAGAACTAGTACAAGTTGTCATCACTGGGTTGGGATCTGAGTACCTCTCCTTCGTGACAGCCATCACCATAGCTAATCGACATGATCGTATCTCCTTTGCTGATCTTCATGGAATGCTTCTTACTCACGAATCCTTGCTCAAGAATCAACATTCAAGATCATTAATGGCTTCTCCTGCAGCTTTTCAGACGGGTCGATTTCAGAACAGCAAACCACGCAATTCAACCAATCAACAACAGCCAGTTGTCATGCCAAATCAATATAGGCCTCCTCTTCCCCAGTATCGGCCCAATACATATTAATACCTCTGCTGGCCCATCTGCTACTTCCTCTTCTTCTCCAAATACAAAAGGCCCATGTCAAATCTGTACCAAGCCAAATTATACCGCCAAAATCTGTTATTTCCGGTATGAACCTGATCCTATGTGGAAACCAAGACCAGCTCAGGGTACTCGCCAGGCGTTTGCTGCTCATCTACAACCTCCATCACCTACTTCAAGTGATTGAGTACTTAACTTGGAAATGGTAATGGCCTTCAAATCTTTCATATTGGTTCCACATCTCTTAAATTATCTCAGTTCTCAATTCAATTACTAGATGTCTTGCATGTTCCCTCTTCTCAAAACCTGATTAGTATCTCCAAATTACTTTCTGACAACCCACAACTCACTGTTTCTTTTTCTTCCTCCATGTGTCAAATTAAGGTGCTCCACACCATGATAACTCTTCCAGTGCATAATCAACATGGTCTGTATACTGTTCATGCCTCTTCTAGGTCTCCTCAAGCTCTACTTGGTGTCACTACTTCAGCAAACTCTTGGCATGCAAGACTTGCTCATCCCTTTACCAAAATTACCCTCCAGATCATTAGTTCAAATAATCTTCCTTGTAGCTCAAATAAGATTGATATGTGTCATGATTGTGCTGTTGCAAAATCACATGAACTACCTTTTTCTTCTTCTTCTCCTCTTGAGATTGTATACTCTGATGTGTGCGGTCCTTCCCCTATTGTATCTGCAAATGGCAATAAATACTACATCATTTTTGTTGATGAATTTACTCGGTTTACTTGGGTTTATTTCTTTAAACAGAAGAGTGATGTTCTCCATTTCTTTACAATGTTCAAAAATCAAGCTGAAAACCTCCTAAATACTTCAATCAAAATACTAAGAACTGACAATAGTACTGAGTATAAACCTGTTGCAACCAAATTTCCCCAAATAATTCATCAGACCACTTGTCCATATACCCCTCAACAAAATGGCATCTCTGAAAGGAAGCATAGACATATAGGGGAGCTCTCTCTTGCCACTATGTCTCATGCTTCTATTCCTTCAATTTACTGGGATGAAGTTTTCTCCAGCATTGTATACATTATAAACAGATTGCCATCATCTTCTAATTCCCTTGTTCCGTACACCACCTTGTTCAATAAACAACCTGATTATGCTTTCATGCGTATCATTAGGTGCAAATGTTTTCCTTATACAAGACCTTATAATTCTCACAAATTGGAGTTTAGGTCTGTTTCTTGTGTTTTCATGGGCTATGCAACCTCTCAAAAAGGATACAGGTGCCTTGACCTTCAACATAATAAAATCTTTGTATCTAGGCATGTGCAATTTGATGAGTTAACATTCCCTTTCAAAGAATTATCAATGTCTCAGCCATCCCAGCCTTCTCATGTTTCTGAGGACATTGTGCCACTACTTCAGGTGACACAAACTGTTACTACTCATACCTTTAGTGAAACATTACCAACACTACCAAAATCACCTGGCAATCAACCTTTACCACCAACTGATAATCAACCTTTGTCACCTGACATTCAACATTTACCATCACCTGACAACCAACCTTTGTCACCATCTGACAATCAACCTATGTCCCCCTCTGACATTCAACATGTGCCTCCACTTAACAATCTCACCTCCTCCCATGTAACATTAACTAACAATCAGTTCAGTTCACCTATTTCCTCCACTCCTCCTTCTTCACAACCTCTTAACTCTAACAGACAACTTCATCCTTCCTCTCATGTCATGACCACAAGAAACAAGAATAATACCAGGAAAAAGAGACACTTTCCTGATTTTGTTGCATTCACGACCACTGTTGGAGTTGAACCAACATGTTTCACCAAAGCTAATGCTCTTCCTGAATGGAGAGAAGCCATGTCAGCTAAAATAAATGCATTAGCCAAAAACAACACCTGGCAATTGGTGCCTCCTCCCACAAATCAAAAAATCATTGGATGCAAATGGGTCTATAAACTCAAACACAAACCAGATGGATCCATAGAAAGACATAAAGCTAGACTTGTAGCAAAAGGATATCATCAAGAGGAAGGAGTTGACTTCTTTGACACCTTCGTCCAGTTGTCAGACCAACAACCATAAGACTTGTTCTTTCCTTGGCTATTTCCTCTCATTGGTTAGTCAGACAACTAGATGTTCACAATGCATTTCTGCATGGAGACTTAAAAGAACAGGTATACATGTCTCAACCTCCTGGTTTTATTGACAAAAACAACTCTGACTATGTGTGCCTTCTGTCAAAATTCCTCTATGGTTTGAAACAGGCACCAAGGGCATGGTTTGAAAAACTAAGCTCTGCCCTAATTGCTATTGGTTTCTATGCTTCTAGCTATGGCCCCTCATTGTTTATTGCTAGACACAACAATCACACTCTACTGATTCTTGTGTATGTGGATGACATTTTGGTAACTGGGAGTTGTCCCAAAATGATCTCCTCTTGCATAGCTCAGTTACAAGACAATTTCTCTCTAAAAGATTTGGGGACATTGAATTATTTTCTGGGTATACAAGCAATCCCTCAAAATGGTGACATGTTGCTCACTCAAACAAAGTATATCAATGATCTTCTTCTCAAAACAAAAATGAACAATGCCAAACCATGCACTACACCAATTCCTATATATATATCTCTCTTTCTAAGGATGAAGGTTATCCCTTTGATGACCCCAAACTGTATAGGAGTGTTGTTGGTGCATTGCAGTATGCAACTCTCACAAGACCTGATATTTCTTATGCTGTGAACAAAGTTTCACAGTTTATGCACTCCCCCACCATCATACATTGGACAACAGTAAAGAGAATTTTGCGGTATCTCTGTGGCACCTCTACTCATGGCCTTCTGATCAAATCATCCTCCACCAATACAATTCATGCTTACAGTGACTCTGACTAGGCTGGTTGTACAGATGACAGACACTCCACATCTAGTTTCTACATCTATCTTGGTACCAATCTCATATCTTGGAGTGCTAATAAATAGCATCATACATCTATCTTGGTACCAATCTCATATCTTGAAAAAAACATCCCTTCATTTTTGTTTTCAAAAGAAAGTCTTAAATATCATTGTTTTTCATTTTTTTACTTTCGGTGCATCTAAAGGTGTTGCATCACATTTGTTTAAAACAATTATCCATCATAACGGTTAGCTTATAATCTAGGAACAAATAAGAAGTAATTTCAGAAGAAACAATCTACAAATTTTGGCCATTTTCTGACATATTTCGGCTCAAGTTACTTGCTGGGAGCAAGATCAGCATTGACAGAAAAAGGACGGAGCGAGTCACCATCTTCCTCCTCTGCTCCATTCTTGAGATGAACCAACGAGTCAACATCCCTCACATCATGTTGAACAACATGTCCAAGACCGAGCATTCTCAAAAAATCTTCCTCCCGTACAGCCATATCATCCAAACCATTCTCATTGAGGAAGGTATTGATGTTTACACTCCACTTTGGGGTTTGCCAACCACCGAGGCATAAATAACTAAGCCGAAGAATCTCATGGCTTATCATCGGATGGATATCCTTTGAGGACGGCACTCTTATGTCCAGGCTATTCCACCGCAATGCATACCTCTTCCGGCCTAATGCATCGGTGAACCAATATGAAGAGATTGGAAATGAGCCCCTCCATGTGTCCGGTGGATGGGCGGAGGTTACGCTTTGCCCAACATCACCGCATACCTTGATGAGTAGTTTGTCGCGTTGACAATCCACATTGACCAACGCTTTGCCAACATTCAGGAGTCCATGACCACTTACAATGCCAAGACCGAGGCTTCCATCACCGGTCTCAAGGATGACATGCTCAAGATGTGGACCGCCATGGAGCTCAAGATCACCAAGGGATCCTCGAGTAGGGCGGAAGATGATGAGAATGTGTGATCTAGCCGTGCCGTGCATGCTGATCGGTGCTGAGGGTACTGGTCAAATTAATTCCTTAAAAACCGATACTAATTCGTTTGCAGTAAAGTTTAAGGGTCGAATCACGGGGACGGACTATTCCTTTTCTAAATTCAAGCAGTTTGTATTAAAATAAATTCTTTTGATTAAATAGATAATTTTAAATTTCAAACAGATCAAATCAGAAAGGCGAATTGAAAATCTTGGAATTTAAGATTCTAATTTCCTAAAAAAAAAAAAACTTAGCTAATTGAAAGATTAAACAATTAACAAACGATTAGGGGTTCAGGTTGTCTAACTTTTCTTGTCTGTCAAGGTTGGGACGGACCGTTCCATCTCTGGAACGGGCCGTCCTAACCCTGTCAGATGGTTGGAACTGTCCGTTCTAGGCCAGGACGCCCCCTCTCGGGCGGTCCGTCCTGACCTTGGAACGGGCCGTTCCAATCATCTGATGTTTGTTTTGTCATCCTACTTAGTTATTTGCTGAGTGTTTTTACGTGGATTAGATCAAACCTAACCTACAGACTTGCGCTCTAACTCTCGTTCAGGTCAGGTTGTGGGGTTCTGTTTGATAATTCCTAAAAACTCCTAAATTTCAACTCTCGTTTCTTGATTTAGGTGTTTCTAATTGATTTCTGGGTCTTGGTAAACTCTCAACCTCTCGGTTTGTTGAGTAAAACTTCTAATTATTTGAAGTTTGGTTAAATCCTTTCGGATATTGCCTACCTAATTGATCTAAGTGTTTACTTGTTATTGCAGATAGACTTTGTTTTAACAATTAAACTAGGCCTTTGTTTAACGTAATAGCCAAATCTAACATTAACAATTTGCAACAAAAAGATAGAATTAAATTTCAGAAATCAAAAACGCAACTTAACTTAGCAATTAATCAAGAATTCAAACAAAACAAACAACTAAAAGAAAAGTTATCGAACCATAGCCCCCTAAACTAAACTACTCCATGCAAGAAAAAACAGGTTTCATCATACAAAAACACAAAGAAAAAGGAAGAAAACCAAGTTACAACAAGTTGTGCTCGAAAATCGTCTATCTCCTAAGCTCTGTCCTGTCTGGGGCGGCCCGTCCTGATCCTGGGGCGGTGCGTCTCAGGCTGGTGGATGGCCGTCTCGACAGGGTGGTTGCCTTGCTCCTTTCTGGCTCTCCAAACTTAGCAAATCTCGACTCCCTTTGGCTTGGAGCTAGGACAGAGCTTATATAGGCCTCTTGGGAAGTTCCAAAACGTGGCATTGTGGCTCAGAAAGGCGGTGGAAACTGAAGAAACCGCCTCACCAAATCAGGCGCTCTATTTTTGGCAATCTCGAAATAGCTCTTCTGGCCTGGCTGTGGACTGGGACGGCCTGGTCTGAACATGGGGCGACCCGTCCCAGCATGGGCTGATTGTGTCGTCTGGAACTCCTTTGCCTGCGTCTGCATTGAGGTGGGACGGCCCGTCCTATGATTGGGGCGGCCCGTTCCACCTTGCTGGATCTGTGCAACTTAGTCGATTTTCTCCTTTTTTCGCGCCAAAGTGTGATGAACCTGTATAAAAAACTTGCCGGGCTACGGCTGAACTTTCCTACATCTAACATTAGCACAATTCAAAGGAAAATGAGTAAAAACACAAGTAATTTGAACGAAATTTGGGGCTTATTCTGGCTGAAAATCAAGTACGAAAACCGTACATCAAAATCTCCCAAGCTTGAACATTGCTTGTCCCCAAGCAAAACTCTAGACTCAGACCTGAATTAGACCCTAATTGAGTTCAAGTACCTGTGTACTAACTAGTTCAAAGAATCCTTCAAGCTAGACTTAGTTTATTGTGACTTTAAGTTACAAGGGCATTTTCATCAAAAAGTTTTTCCATTAAGACCAAAATATTTTATTTTTGAGTGACTTAACTTTTTCTGAAATCAAACCAAAGATCCTCACATCACATTGACTCTGTTTCATTTCACTAAGCATTAAATCAGTTAATTCTTCAAAGTTTTTATTCAGTTAGAAATCAAGTAGAAACGGGATCGAACCTGCTTAACTCAAATAATTCAGAATAACTCCAAGTTGTTTTGCACAGACTTACGATACTTCAAACCAGAAATTTAAATAACTTAAAAGAAAAATTATTTACAAGATACAATTCTCCTGGGGCAAGGAGGTTTTTCCCGAGGCGGAGAAGTCGGCCAGATAAGAGCGGATTTTTAGAGGATTTTTCCTCTTTATTATTATTATTTTTTTTTTTTTATACCATGAATCTCTTTCTGTTTCTTACCCATGGTTTATGGAATTCTTTTAATCCGCAAGTACCTATAGCCTCCTACAGTGTCCATGGCACTGCACCACTTTTTAGTTCCCCTTTTTATTTTATTTTTGGTTTTTCATTTTTTTTTTTTTTTTTTTTGATTTTGAAAAGAAACTTGCGAAGGTTTTAGTTTCTGAAAATCTGTGCAAACCATCTTACAGTTATCCTTATTTTTGAGTTACTCAAATGATCTTAGGCGAACTAAATCAAGCCCTTTGCCGGCTCTATTCAATACAACCGAATAATTGCTTTTGAAATTAACTATCCAATGCTTAGCAAAATTACTCCCAAGTCACATGAAAGTTACTATCCTTAGCTTACCTCAAATTAGTTTAGTCAAATTCATTTTGCAAATTTTCAACAAAGTTTTTAGTTTTTCTCAGAATCTGCCCAAATTTCCTAAGTCACAAACATCAAGTTTAGCTAAATGATCCCTAGAACTATCCTAAATGCAACTTAGAATGATTTAATTATGCAAATCCTACATGTATATACAAAAACTGCCAATGCATTGTGTCTGGAACGGCCTGTTCTAGTGTGGAACGACCCACTGGGGCGGACCGTCCGGATAGTGGGACGGACCGTCCCAGACACAAGACCAGTTTCAATGCCTCAGACAGTGCTGGAACGGGCTGTTCTAGACTGGGACGCCCTGTTGGGACGGGTCGCCCCATTGGTGGGACGGTCCGTTCCAATACTGTCTGAAACTGGCAATATGCTATGCAGATGCTCTAAGTTATCCGTTTTTTCGATTTTTCGATCCTTTAACCCCCCCCCCAAGCTTATCTACTGGACTGTCCCTAGTCCTAGTAGATGCAAGAAAGAAAATAAAGGAGAGAAAAATAGAAAAACGTACCTGTAACTGGCTCAGAACTGTGGTGGGTCATGGGGCGGAGGAGCTGATGGTCCAGGGCCAAAGATGTGGCTCGCGAGGCGGCTGAGCAGATCATCGTTCCGTGCATTGCGCTCATCTTGCTGCTGCCTCCATCTCCTGTTCTCCTCCCTTTCTTCATCAAATGATGCCTGCAGGTTCCACTGAGCTGTGTGGATGTCCTGCAGCATGTCAAAGTAGCGCTGATCCGATCCCCTGCCGTATCCCGGCTGCCACTGCGGCTCAAACCCTCCATGTGGGCGTGGCGGTGAGGGGGATGGATGAATGTCCTCCATACGGATCCCGCCCCATGTGAAGTGCTCGCCCTGAACATCATCAAAGGGCTCAATGTGGGGCACCGAAGGGAAATGGGAGGGATGCTGAGATGGGTGGCTAGAGGCACCTGCTGCCTCTGCCTCTGCCGATGTACCGGCGCCTGCTGCCCTAGCAGCGGCCTCCATCTCAGCCAATCTGCGCTGCATCTCTTCCTCCTCATGGTTGATCAATCGCCCATCTCTATCAACCAGAAGCCAGGTCCTTTTGTTTTGGAGATCAATGGACCTGGTGAATGGAAGCGGGAACCGATGGCGGCTATAACAAAACTGATACTCTGATCCAACCTGGGCCACCATCCCCATCTCAACCAGCTGTTTCATGCCTAGCCGGTTTGGTCCTCCGCTTCGCCTCAGCTCATCCCAGGGCACCGTGACATCATACTGGCGGATCAAATGAGTCACGTACCCGCCAACTGTGATCTGACCTGTGCCTGCCCTGAGATTGTTGGCCTGTTTCTCGAAATGCTTCATCATGAAGTAGGCCAGATTGAGCTTTGCCTCTCCCTTTGGATAGAAGATCTGGTTGAGGATTGCTTGCTCACCACGGGTCAACTTGACACCCGACTCACCTTTGGCAAAGATGGTGAGAGAGAGCATCCGCTGTATGAAGCGGATAGTCGGGTGCTGGATGTGGGAGGAGCGGCGGGTGTTGACTGGCTGCTTGTGCTCCAAAGACAACTCCTCCCAAAGGTTATCCTCAAAGAACTCGTCAGTGATCTCCCCATTTTCCAGCCCAAAGAACCGGGCGAAGTCATTTTCATTGCAGATCATCTTCTTTCCGTTTGCACGGAATGTCATCTGCCAGAGATCATCCTTGAAGAAGAGGTCAAGGGTGCAGAGGAACTCCATAGTGAGGGCCGTATAGGCTGGAGCTCTGATTTTCCAGAATCTCGGGCGAAACCCGACAGATCTGGTGAGACGGAAGAAGTCTTCGCGGATGCCAAGCTGATCTAGCACCCGCAAATCTATTGCCTTGGTGCTTTGGAAGTGCTTGTTGCGGAGGTTTTTGAACCTCTGCTTGGCATCTGAGCCCTTGAGACGGATGTGCACATCGGCAAGCTCAATTTCTGCGGGCTGTGAGGGGTAGGTTTGCGTCTCAGGGACGAGATCCTCCACCTCTTCTTCTTCTGCCTCTTCTTCTGCCTCCGCTGCTGCATTGATCTCTGCATCTGTGGCAGCGGGCTCAGGCTCAGGTTGGGCTTCAGGCTGGTAGGACTGAGCCGTATCAGCTGGCTCGGTATGATCGTCAGCCATGCCTGATACTGACTCTAGCTCGGACCAGTAGTAGACGTAAGGGGATGGCTGCCTGCGCCTGACCCAACCCGCGAATGGAATGATCTGGTCTGGGTCCTCAACTGTGTACTATGACTGAGATGCAGGAGGCGGGTTCACCATGAACTCCCGCGGATCGAGCGGGTATTTGTCAAGCGGTGGAATAGGGCTGTCTTCTTTGGTTGACCACCCACCAATGCCCCTGGTGAATGATCTGGGCACAAGGATCTTCCTCTTTCCAGGCTTTCGCGGGAGATCGCGAAATAAATATTTTGTGATTTTGTCTGAAAGTCTCCCTGAACTCCTCCTCTGCATGGAACGGGTCGGTCCAGAAATTGGGCGGTCCGGTCTGTCCTGGAATGAATTGTTTTTGGCTGTTTTTTGGTTTGGGGCGGACCGTCCGGATGATGGGACGGACCGTTCTAGACTAGGAGGATAGAGGGGTTTTGGGTTGGGACGGGGTGGTCTGGGATTGGGACGGGCGTTTTATGACAGGGTTTGGTGATTGGGGCGGACCGTTCCAGTAATGGGACGGTCCGTTCCAATTAAGGTTTGGACAGAAAAAGGTTAAGTACCAGAGGTGTTTTTCCGTCGGTTTTTCGATTGATTTTGGTTCTGGTTTCTGGTACAAACTTAATGGAATTGGTTTAGAGAACGAAATGAGAGGAGAAAGGGTTTGAATTTACCGGAAAATCCAGAGGAAATGGCGGTGGAGGCGCGGTGGCAGTGGCGGAGGCGGCGGATTCCGGCGAAATCGAGAGAATGGAGAGGAATGGTCTGGCTTGGTCGTTGATGGTGGCGAGGAGAGGCTATCGGTTGCGTCAGGCGGCGAATGAGACGGCGGAGACGGTGACGACGGCAGATCTGACGGCGGGACGCGGCGCGGCAGCGGGTGGGTTGCGGTGGCAGAGGCGGATTGGAGCGAGAGAGAGAGTGGGTGAGCGAGAGGAGAGGGCTAGGGTTCCGGCGAGGCGTCGGCGGCGGCGTCTCGTCGGATTTCGCGAGTGGAGGAGGGTAGGGGTCGGGTGAGAGGGAGAGAAAGAGGAGAGAGGGAGATGGGTTTAAATGGGTTTGAATGGGGAGAGGGAGATGGGGTATAACTGTTGGGATAGTGGGTTAGTGGGTCGGGTTTGGTTAGTGGGTGGTTACACGTGGTGAGCCCGCATGACAGTTAATTTTCGAAATGGGGCGGACCGTCCCATGATTGGGGCGGACCGTTCCATTGGGTAAGTTCACATGTTCAATAGCATGGCTGTTCTGCTCCGTCCTGGTCCAAACCTGGCCGTTCCACTGGTTGGGACGGGCCGTTCTGATGTTGGCGCGGGCCGTTCCAATCAGGCTTTTCTCCCCCAAGCTTGTCTTTCTTAGTATCCCATCGATTTCTTCATGTTTTCTTCCTGAAAGCAATCAACCACATCACAGATTGAGCCAAGTATTCTGGTTATTTAGCCTACTCCTAATTTTTTTATTTTTTTGTTGTTTTTCAAATTTTTATTTTGTTTTTGACTTTTTGACACAAAGTAAATTGAATAAACTTAATATAAATTTAAAAACTGAACCCTTGGGTTGCCTCCCAAGAAGCGCTTGTTTAAGGTCTCAAGCTCGACCCCTGATGTCTACGTCTCTGCGGGTGAGGGGTTAGTCAAGAATTGGACTTCCCCTCCTTCTGTGCTAGCATTTGGATTAACGTAGAACTTGAGCCTCTGTCCGTTCACCTTGAAGGTCTCATCTCCTTCCTTGTAGATGTCGACAGCTCCAAATGGATAGACCTTCTTCACAACGTAAGGGCCTGTCCATCTAGACCGGAGTTTGCCAGGAAATAGCCTCAACCTGGAATTGAACAGAAGCACCATATCTCCTGCTTCAAAGGATCTCCTTTGGATATGCTTGTCATGCCATAGCTTCGTTTTCTCCTTGTAAACCCTTGCGTTGTCATATGCATTTAGCCTTATCTCCTCCAGCTCGTGCAAGTCCAGAATTCTCTTCTCTCCAGCTGATTTATAATCCATGTTGAGTGCTCTTACTGCCCAATATGCCTTGTGTTCCAATTCCACTGGCAAATGGCATGTTTTTCCATAAATCAGCTTGAATGGGCTCATGCCTATAGGAGTCTTGAAGGCTGTCCTGTATGCCCATAAAGCGTCATCCAACTTTAATGCCCAATCCTTTCTTGTACTGCTCACTGTTTTCTGCAGGATATTTTTTACTTCTCGGTTTGATATCTCGACCTGGCCACTAGTTTGCGGATGGTAAGGGGTTGCCACCTTGTGTCTCACTCCATACTTCTTTAAAAGATTCTCAAACTGTTTGTTGATGAAGTGTTTGCCCCCGTCACTAATGACTGTCCTTGGAATTCCAAACCGTGGGAATATGACCTTGGTAAAGAGCTTTTTGACTGTTGCTGAATCTGCATGCTTGCTCGGTATAGCTTCCACCCATTTGGACACGTAATCAACTGCTACAAGAATGTACTCATAGCCACATGAAGAAGGAAACGGTCCCATAAAGTCAATTCCCCAAACGTCGAAGATCTCAACCTCTAGAATAGGATTCTGGGGCATCTCTTGGCGTCTTGAAATGTTGCCTGTCCTTTGGCATTGATCGCAAGAAGAGATAAATTTTCTTGCGTCCTTGAAAAGCGTGGGCCAGAAAAATCCAGATTGTAAAACCTTGGCCGCGGTCTTAGACACTGAGGCATGTCCTCCGTAAGCTGAAGCGTGACAATTGTGCAGGATTTGCTCAATTTCGCTCTCCGGTACACACCTTCTGAACATTCCATCAACTCCAATCTTCCACAGGAAAGGGTCCTCCCAGAAGTAGTATTTTGCATCGGCCATGAATCTCTTCTTCTGCTGGAAGGACATCTGATAGGGCATAACCCCGCTTGCTAGATAGTTCGCAAAGTCAGCATACCATGGAGTCGTCTGAGTTGGGGCGGACCGTTCCAGATTGGGGCGGGTCGTTCCATCTGTATCGCCTGGCTCAGACAGGGTCGTTCTGGCTGGGACGGCTGTCCTGGCATCCTTTGCTGTAGATGGGGCGGGCCGTTCCATGCCAGGGCGATCCGTTCCAAACTGGATTGAATACAGATGTTCGTCTGGAAATGAATCGTTGATTGGCAGTGTTTCGGATTTTGTGCCGTCTGCTTTGATCCTGGATAAATGGTCAGCAACACTGTTCTCTGTACCTTTTTTGTCACGGATCTCAAGATCGAATTCCTGAAGCAAGAGGACCCACCGGATGAGTCTTGGCTTGGCGTCTTTCTTCGAGAGTAGGTATTTGAGTGCCGAATGATCGGTGTAGACTATAACCTTTGAACCGATCAGGTAAGACCTGAACTTGTCTAAGGCAAAGACTACTGCAAGAAGCTCCTTCTCTGTCGTGGTGTAGTTGATTTGGGCTTCATCTAACACCTTACTTGCATAGTAGATGGCATATGGCTTCTTATCCTTTCGCTGTCCGAGTACCGCTCCAACTGCATAATCACTGGCATCACACATCAATTCGAACGGTTCATCCCAATTTGGAGGTTGCAAGATCGGGGCTGTCACGAGTGCCTTCTTCAATCTGTCAAATGCATCAACACAACTTTGATCAAAGATAAATTCTGCATCTTTCATAGTCAAGTTTGTTAAAGGCTTAGCAATTTTAGAGAAATCCTTGATAAAACGCCTGTAGAAACCGGCATGACCAAGGAAACTCCGAACATCCTTTACACAAGTTGGCACCGTGAGCTTCTCAATCACTTCCACCTTGGCCTGATCAACTTTAATTCCTTGTTCCGAGATTATGTGGCCCAAAACGACTCCTTCTTGCACCATGAAATGGCACTTCTCCCAATTCAGGACTAGATTAACTTCTTCACATCTCTGCAATACCTTTTTCAAGTTAGCTAGACAGTGATCGAAAGATGTACCATAGACAGAAAAATCATCCATGAAAACCTCCATGTCTTTCTCTATAAAATCAGAAAAAATAGCCATCATGGCTCTTTGAAATGTTGCTGGTGCATTACACAAGCCAAATGGCATCCTACGGTATGCATAGGTCCCATATGGGCATGTAAAGGTCGTTTTTTCCTGGTCTAGGGGGTGAATTGGTATTTGAAAGAAACCAGAATAACCATCTAAATAGCAAAAGAAAGAATGCTTAGCCAGGCGTTCGAGTAGCTGGTCAACAAATGGCAAAGGAAAGTGGTCCTTTCGGGTAGCTGCATTCAGCTTGCGATAGTCCACACACATTCTCCATCCTGTGACAATTCTTGTTTGGATCAGCTGGCCTTCATCATTCTTTATCACGGTTGTGCCTCCCTTCTTTGGGACAACATGAATGGGACTAACCCATTTGCTGTCTGAGATGGGATAAATGATCCTTGCCTCCAGAAGTTTATGGATTTCTTTCCTCACAACTTCACTCATGTTCGGGTTGAGTCTCCTTTGGTGCTCCACAGTTGGCTTGGAATCCTCTTCAAGTAGGATCCGATGGGTGCAAATCGAGGGATCGATACCCTTTAGATCCTCAATCGAGTATCCGATTGCTTTCTGATGAGTTCTCAGTTCCTTTAGTAGCTTAGCTGTTTGATCTGCATCAAGATTGGCATTAACAATAACAGGAAAGGTCTGATCTGGGCCCAAGAATTCATACCTGAGATTGTCTGGCAGAGCCTTCAATTCTGGCCTGGATTTCGCATCATCTGAATTGGGGCGGGTTGTTCCAATCTGGGACGGTCCGTCCTGATGGGTGTCCAGGCTGAGAATTTGTTGGATTTCAGCTGGAGATCGCAGCTGCATGATGGCTTGATCCGCCCTGATCTGGGGCGGTCCGTTCTGTTCGTCTCTGGCAGCCAAGTATTCAACCATTTGGAGAATTTCGTTGAATATTAGGTCTGCCTCCTCCTCTTCAGGTCTGGCCGAGAAGGAATGGTATGCCTGAACAACACGTGTGTTGAAGGATTCTTCAACAATGGCTTCCAATGATTCCACCATAAAGATTGAGTCAATATGGTCAGGCATCTTCATGGCTTTCTCTACATCAAACTCCACTTTTTCATCTCCAACCTCTAGGATCATCTTACCGGTCTTGCAGTTGATGAAAACTCCAGCTGTGGTGAGGAAGGGGCGACCAAGGATGACTGGAACATCTGGATCTTCTTCCATATCCACAACCACAAAGTCACAAGGTACAATCAAATCGCCAACTTGAACTGGCACGTCGATTGCTATCCCTAATGGCAGTCTAATTGATCCATCAGCAAGCTTCAAAGTCATGCGGGTCGGGCTCAGCTCCCCAATTCCTATCTGATTATAGACCGTCTCGGGGATGAGGCTAACGCTTGCTCCGAGATCCAGCAAAGCTTTCTTCTCTTCTGCATTCCCTATTTTACATGGGATCGTGAACTTGCCTGGATCTTTCATTTTGACCGGCATCTTCTTTGTGATCAGGGCGCTGCATTCTCCGGTCAAGGCCATGGTCCCGCATTCCTCCAGATTTTTCTTGTTGGAAAGGAGGTCCTTCAAGAATTTAGCATAAGATGGCATTCTGGTTAGGAGATCAGTGAAGGGAATTGAGATCTTGATCTGCCGTAGAATGTCTAGGAACTTCTCGTATGCTCTGTCTTTCCTGGCTTTGGCGAGCCTCTGTGGATATGGAACCTCAATAGCTCTGTTGGAAGGAGAGATGGCCCTCGGGACTTGCCTACTTGTGGCAGTCGCCTGAGTTGGGACGGACCGTTCCGGATTGGGGCGGTCCGTTCCATCCTCTTGTTCTGCTGCTGATGGGCCCGTTCCATCCTCTTGTTCTGCTGCTGATGGGCCCGTTCCAATGGGCCCGTTCCAATGTCTGCCCGTTCCGGATTGGGGCTGGTTCGCCTGATCGGATTCTGCTCCGTCCTGAGGTGGGACGGGTCGTTCCAGAGTGGGGCGGTCCGTTCCAGATTGTCCTGGAGGAGAGTCTGAGGGCATTTCAGGCCCGTCATACCTTGTTCCACTCCTCAATTGATGCGAAACGCTCTTCACATCCTCCCTAGGGTTTGGTTCAGGTTGGCTGGGGAACATACCTGGTTTGGTGAGAGCTCCGACGCTAGATTGAGACAACCTTTCGTCGAATCTTTGGAGAAAAGCCCCCATGTCTTCCCTGATCTTCTCCAACTCCCGATGGACTGCATGATTGAAGATTCCTTGACTCTGCATGAATTTCTCAACCATGGGCTGCGTGAGTGTCTCTTGGGGGCGTTGTTGGTTCCTTGGTGGTCCGGCTTGGCTGGGGTTAGCAGCTCCATTTGGATTTGAATAAGAGAGGCCTGGATGGTTTCTCTTGTCGCGATAAGCATAGTTGTTGGTTGGCGGGAAAAAGGAAGGAGGATTCATGAGTGCATTCACCTCTTCTGACTTCTCTTCTCTCTCAACCAAGTGACATGCCTTGGCCGTATGTCCTTCTTCCTCGCAAAACTGACACTTAGCTACCACCTCAGCTGGTTTCTTGTTGAGATTTTTGATCATGACGGTTAAAGAGTCCAGCTGCGATTGCATGTGGGTATCCCTGTCCACTTCAAGTAGTCCTCCTTTCTTCTGGGCTCTAACTGACCAGTTGGTTTGAGACCTGGCCATGTTCTCAAGTAGAGCCTTCGCTTCTCTGCAGCCCATCTCAAGGAATGATCCACCTGCAGTTGAATTAATATTCTGACGAGTCATATCATCCAAACCATCATAGAAACTGACAATAAGCCTATTTTCAGGTACATCATGGTGTGGACACATTCTCTGCAGGTCCTTGAACCTTTCCCATGCCTCAAACAGGTTTTCATCTGGTTCTTGTTGAAAGGTCAACAATTCTCTAACCAATTTAGTTGTTTTTACCCTAGGATAAAACCTATCTAAAAAGGCTTTGGTCAAGTTTTCCCAAGAATCAAACGGTGCATCGTTGAAACTGTTAAGCCAATCCTCAGCTTTGCCCCTAAGAGAGAAAGGAAAGAGAGTTAAGCGGATTATTTCTGGATCCACGTCTTCAGGGACAAGCGTTGTGCAATTGCGCAGGAAGCTTTGCAAATGGCGATTGGCATCTTCGTTGGGGGCTCCACCGAAAGCTGAGTCCTTGATCAAAGCGATCAAGCTTGGGTTGTAGTAAAAGTCACGGGTTCGCTCAGCCTTTGGTGGTCTAACTCCAAGTCGGACATTAGTCGCTGTTGGTGCACTGATCTCTCGAAGAGGTCGATTGGCCTCGGCTTCCCTTGCTGCCTCAAGGGCTTCTCTAAGGGCCCGCTGGACGGGAGTCTCCTCAGGTCTTCCCCCATTGCCATTCAAGTTGTCTGCCATGTCTTCTTCGGGTGGCGTCAAAGGTGGTTGAGTTCTCTCTGGGTTTCTGCGGTTGCGCTGGTAGAACTGGCGAAACGGCTGAATCAGAGAGCCTTCCTCCTCCTCTGCGAGTTCAGCTAAACCTGGGGCGGTGCGTCCTAAAATGGGACGGGCCGTTCCAGATGAAGATGGGCTCGGTTGTTGATTCTGTTCCCCTCCTCCTTGTTGACGAAAATTTGTATCGCGTGCGCTGCCTAGTTCTTTCTCCTTGTTAGCCAGCGTATGCGACTGCAAAATTTCAAAAACAGAAGAAAAGGTGAAGAGAAAAAGAATTTAAGTTAAAACAAAAGCAAAACTTAGAAGAAGGGCACCGTCCCCGGCAACGGCGCCAAAATTTGATCGGTGCTGAGGGTACTGGTCAAATTAATTCCTTAAAAACCGATACTAATTCGTTTGCAGTAAAGTTTAAGGGTCGAATCACGGGGACGGACTATTCCTTTTCTAAATTCAAGCAGTTTGTATTAAAATAAATTCTTTTGATTAAATAGATAATTTTAAATTTCAAACAGATCAAATCAGAAAGGCGAATTGAAAATCTTGGAATTTAAGATTCTAATTTCCTAAAAAAAAAAAAAACTTAGCTAATTGAAAGATTAAACAATTAACAAACGATTAGGGGTTCAGGTTGTCTAACTTTTCTTGTCTGTCAAGGTTGGGACGGACCGTTCCATCTCTGGAACGGGCCGTCCTAACCCTGTCAGATGGTTGGAACTGTCCGTTCTAGGCCAGGACGCCCCCTCTCGGGCGGTCCGTCCTGACCTTGGAACGGGCCGTTCCAATCATCTGATGTTTGTTTTGTCATCCTACTTAGTTATTTGCTGAGTGTTTTTACGTGGATTAGATCAAACCTAACCTACAGACTTGCGCTCTAACTCTCGTTCAGGTCAGGTTGTGGGGTTCTGTTTGATAATTCCTAAAAACTCCTAAATTTCAACTCTCGTTTCTTGATTTAGGTGTTTCTAATTGATTTCTGGGTCTTGGTAAACTCTCAACCTCTCGGTTTGTTGAGTAAAACTTCTAATTATTTGAAGTTTGGTTAAATCCTTTCGGATATTGCCTACCTAATTGATCTAAGTGTTTACTTGTTATTGCAGATAGACTTTGTTTTAACAATTAAACTAGGCCTTTGTTTAACGTAATAGCCAAATCTAACATTAACAATTTGCAACAAAAAGATAGAATTAAATTTCAGAAATCAAAAACGCAACTTAACTTAGCAATTAATCAAGAATTCAAACAAAACAAACAACTAAAAGAAAAGTTATCGAACCATAGCCCCCTAAACTAAACTACTCCATGCAAGAAAAAACAGGTTTCATCATACAAAAACACAAAGAAAAAGGAAGAAAACCAAGTTACAATAAGTTGTGCTCGAAAATCGTCTATCTCCTAAGCTCTGTCCTGTCTGGGGCGGCCCGTCCTGATCCTGGGGCGGTGCGTCTCAGGCTGGTGGATGGCCGTCTCGACAGGGTGGTTGCCTTGCTCCTTTCTGGCTCTCCAAACTTAGCAAATCTCGACTCCCTTTGGCTTGGAGCCAGGACAGAGCTTATATAGGCCTCTTGGGAAGTTCCAAAACGTGGCATTGTGGCTCAGAAAGGCGGTGGAAACTGAAGAAACCGCCTCACCAAATCAGGCGCTCTATTTTTGGCAATCTCGAAATAGCTCTTCTGGCCTGGCTGTGGACTGGGACGGCCTGGTCTGAACATGGGGCGACCCGTCCCAGCATGGGCTGATTGTGTCGTCTGGAACTCCTTTGCCTGCGTCTGCATTGAGGTGGGACGGCCCGTCCTATGATTGGGGCGGCCCGTTCCACCTTGCTGGATCTGTGCAACTTAGTCGATTTTCTCCTTTTTTCGCGCCAAAGTGTGATGAACCTGTATAAAAAACTTGCCGGGCTACGGCTGAACTTTCCTACATCTAACATTAGCACAATTCAAAGGAAAATGAGTAAAAACACAAGTAATTTGAACGAAATTTGGGGCTTATTCTGGCTGAAAATCAAGTACGAAAACCGTACATCACATGCCAAGACCTTAGCCCTTATCCTTCCTTCCTTTCTTTTTTCGTAGTTTCTTTTGATTATGGTTGCTACTCTTATGTGTGCTAAATGGCTTGGTCTTTATTTTGATTTGTTTGTGTGCATGGATTATGTTTTTTGATGTATGAACTAAATAGGTAATGGCATATATTATTCGTGTGCTTTTATCTTCTCTTCTTCATATATTTCATTTATCTATATGCTATGTTACTTGACCTAATTGGCTTTTCTTTTCCGTGTATGCATGCATGTCTTAATTGTTATTAGCAATTGCTTATGGTTAACTATCCCCTTATTTCACTTGTTGCTTAGTTATCTTTTTACTTAATGGAAGGGGAGTAGAACTTGAATTGTTTGTTAAACCATACCGGTTTAGGGTTTACACCACTATTAGAATCCGACTTATCTGCTACCCAAATTCGCGTCCCTATTCCGACACGATAAGCCCATCGCGTCCACTTAGCGACGCAACCATAGGGACTCCGATACCCTAGCCGCAAATACTCAACATCTGGGTCGCATGGACGCGAATTAGATTACCGCGTCCTTAATTATGATCTGTGCTGCGTCAACCATAGGGACCCCGATACCCTCCTTGGACAGCTCATTCGATTCTTACTGCGTCCCTGTTTGGAAACAACGCTGTCGATACGGCGACGCCTTCCTTAGCGACCCAGATAAAACAATGTGAGGAAATACGGGACCCACCTTGTCAGAACAAGAGACCCACATTGTCAGAATACGGGACCCACATTGTCAGAATACGGGACCCACTTTGTCAGATCGTGGCGGGACCCACATTGTCAGAAAACGGGACCCATGTTGTCAGAAAGAGCGGGACCCACCTTGTCAGAAAACGGGACCCACGTTGTCAGAACAAGGTTCCAACATTGTCAGAATAAGGGACCCACGTTGTCAGAACGTGGCAGGTCCTGCGTTGTCAGAATTCGGGACCCACGTTGTCAGATCGTGGTGGGACCCACGTTGTCAGAACAAATGCGTCGGTATTCCGATTTATTTGGGTAGGGCCTTTTCAGCTTTTAGCCGGGCCCGCTTTCAGATTTGAAGTCAGTATAGCGACGCATTTGTTTCTATCTATTTCAAATACATTTATACGACCATTCATTTCTGCCCGGTACCAATTTGGTACCACTACTATTGAACGGCCATTCATCTCTGCCCGGTACCAATTTGGTACCACCACTATTGTATTCTATAGTAGCCCAATACTATACCAAAACTAGAACAGAAAGTAAAATGACATTCACACAAACATGAGACACAAATTGTAAATTTCAATGAACATTAAATAGCATTCTTACCAGAATTCAAATTAAAATGACATTCAAGCAAAAATTCAAAGTAAAATAGCATATGTTATGTCAATCTGTCTAAACAAAAAACTTTAGAACCTACAAACACAAGTTTAGCTAAAGTTTTCATAACCATTGACATATCCATGGTCGCCTTGCTCCTGCGATCCAAGTAAGGCAGTGAATCCTCCCATAATATTTGAAGTGTTTGCCGATGGTACACCTAGGTACTCTCCATTTATTGGCTCTTTTGAAGTGTTGCTGCAGACAAGTGGAGGTGCAAAATTCCTATGTTGCTGAAATATCAAGATTGAGAATGAGTTAGCAATCACTAACAAAACCTACCCTATATTGGCAATTGCTATATACTGTATTTACTGGGGGAACCTATTTGCTCTTAGCAAGGCTTAAAGTTGTACATTAACATTCCACTAGGCAAAACATACAAGCATGTACAGCTAAAGCAAGTCAACTAGGTACCAATTTGTTCATAGCAAGGCTTAAAGCTGTACATTAACATTCCACTAGCCAAAACATACAATGTATAGAAAAAGCAAGTCAACTAGGTACCAATTTCTGTGAGCAAAAGTAATTTGGCAGTACTAATGTTTCCAAGAGAAGGAAACAATGCCTAGCACACAATCATGTAAATCAGATAATCCCTCAAATTATAGTACAGTTAGTTGTACTTACCATAATATTTGTTGGCATTTGTAGGGGTGGCATGCTGGGTGTTTGGCTCAGTTTTGCATACAGTTGAGCGAACATAAATTGAATTGTTGCATCACGTTCCGCATCTCTCCTCTCTTGGTCAGCACGCTCTTGAGCATATTTTTGCTCGCGCTCCTCAAGCAATCTCTCTACCTCTTCCTTAGTGTACACTGCCGAGTTAGAGGTTGCCCCAAGGGATGAATAATTGAAGGGTCTGACTCGTGTGTTTGTTGTTGGCATCTTTATTTTGTCGAACAAGCTTCCAAACCCATAACCTCTGCCACGATTAGCTTCACGAAATGCAATCTTCCAAAGCATACCCTGAGGTTTGTCTTTGTTCTCTGGATCATGTTGCAACTCCTTAAATCGATCCTATATAAAAAAGAACAAACCTTTAACTGATGCAGCCAATAACAGAAATACAACAATTTTAATCAGATTGTTAATTATCAAAATATTAAATACAACAAATGTAACAATCAGATATTGAACCTCTCAGATGTTGAACCTCTCAGAAAGTATATGATAATAACCATATTAGTCAATTTGTATATGATAATTGAACTCTAAAAGTTCAAATGCACAATCCTAATAACCATATTAGATTGTCAATTTGTATATGATAATTGAACTCTGAAAGTTCAATTGCACAATCCTAATAACCATATCAGATTGTCAATTTGTATATGATAATTGAACTCTTAAAGTTCAATTGCACAATCCTAATAACCATATCAGATTGTCAATTTGTATATGATAATTGAACTCTAAAAGTTCAATTGCTCAATCCTAATAATCACAAATTGTGTCATGGACAGAAATTCCATCTGAGTCTAGATTACACAGGTTCCAAAATCCTTACACAGATTCCATCTTTACACAATTAAAATTGCAAAAATACCCAAATGAAATTTTTAACCATGAAAATATTAACTTACAAGTACTTCTCGTTGTGTATCATCATATAACTCCAAGCTGTCGAATTGATTCGTATCTTCCACCCCTTCCATCTGAGTTGATTGTTGGGAATCATCGTCACCAGCACAATTTCTTTTCTTCTTTGTATGTAGGAGAATAAAAAAGTCTGAATCATCTTCTGGTTCCTCTTCTGTGTTATTATCTATTTTCTGCATCAAAATTCAATTTATGTTAGATGTTGTCAAACCATATCTTCAGTATGTACATTTGGACAATGAAATTGTTTTAAATTTAAGATGCTTACATATTGTTTCACCCAATCTCTCCTATGTTTAAAAGCACTCTTACTTCCTGCAGAATGTTTTGCCACTTGCCCAGAGTTGCACCGGTTATATGTTGCCTTGTCTGAAAGCTTCCGCCATTGCTCCGTACCCCAAAGGTCACACAATTTCTCCCAGTGCTCAGCGTCTCTGCACCACACAGGTACCTGCTTCTTCCACTCCTCAATGTCCCAACCAAATTTATCCTTGCAATCATCTCGACATCGATGGAGCACATCTTTGAACCTTTTTGCAGCAATCCTTTCAAGTACCTCTCGGCACTTTTCAGGACTTTCTTCGTCATTAAGACACCTCCATCTATAGCAAGTCTGCACAAGAAAGGTTAAAATAGTATTGAAGATGGTACCTTATTTTTGCTAATTGGCAATACAAGTAAATAAAATCCAATAATGCATTATTTATAAAGAGGGAAGGATTAATGATGTTACCAAAAACTCTTCCAGAAATGAAGTTTTAGCCGCTGGACTGAATTCATGGAAGCTATTCCAAGGTCCATCAAAACTTTCCAATGCAATCTTGCAGATTGTGGTTGGAAGTTGGCTGCAATATGGATCGGAGTCAAACTCATGAGTACCGACAGGCCAGATCAGAGGTCGTGCAGTAACAACACTAGTAGGCTCTCGCCTAGCGCTGCTTCCTCTCCCATTTTTTTTGGTTGCAAGATTGGAACCTGCCCTTACTGTGTCCCCCTCAATTTGTAGTTGATGATTTTGGGATGCATAGTTTGCGGGCCGATTCCTCTTCATTCTTGTTTTGGTCACCATGATCGCTGGATCTGTCATAAGAAACATCATTTCAATTAGCAAAGATTGCATGATAGTTTATATCCCAATTAATAACGATTGTTATGATCGATGTGTGTTGTTGCTGGACACTGGAAGAAATGTGGTCCAGATTTCATGTTTCATATAGTTCAATTATTGACCATATTAAACTATGATATCACCTATATACATTGAAAACCAGATGATAACTCATGCATCTTTTCTAAAGCTACTGTTATCTTTTAGGATGAGGTATCAGTATGCACATCTACAGTTATCTTTTAGGATGAGGTATCTTTCATGACATTCATCATATCAACAGAAACAAGAATATTCATTCAAGTCATATACCAGATTTTAGGTTTAAACTAGAAAGAACAAATGATGACTAACCTCAGTTTCTTCAAAATGTAAGCCTGTAACATGAAAAGGATATATAGTTAGTAACTGAAATTAAGAACCAATTGCATTAATTTCTATATTTAGTTGGCTTACAGGGAATAGCACATGGTGGTTATTTCTATATAAATAAGAATAAAATCAATATACCGTTACATAATAACTTGCAAATAAAATGTAACAATTTGGTGTCATGCCTTTGTCCATTTAGTGAGAGTATTGAGAAACTTTTAGATATGATAATTGAACTCTAAAAGTTCAATTGCACAATCCTAATAACCATATCAGATTGTCAATTTGTATATGATAATTGAACTCTAAAAGTTCAATTGCACAATCCTAATAACCACAAATTGTGTCAGGGACAAAAATTCCATCTTTACACAGATTGTCTTACACAAATTGTGTCTGTTATTCACTGCTATCTTTACACAAATCCTTAATTTAACACAAATATTTTCTGAAGACAAAATCAAACGATTAAGAGATGCAAAATAAAAGATCAAGATAAAATCGTACCTCCAATAAAAGCCAACGATTATCCTAAGTGCCAACAAAAACAAAAACAAGAAAGGAGAAAATAATGAAGTTAGAAATAAAACAAAAACAAGAGAAGATAAATACTGAAAATAGAGGAGAGAGGAGAAGATAAATACCTGAATATTTGTTTTGTTGACTTGAGAAGAAAGCAGTAGGACTTTTGTATATATGAGATAAACAGAATCCCTCATAATGAAAATTTCCGAGAAAATTTGAGCGGCTAAATGAAAATTTAGGGGGAAATATTAGCGCCTAAATGAAACGTGTGATGAAAAGATGTGAAAAAATTTGGGGGAAAATATTAGCGAATATGGGAAAATATGATTTGAGATCTAACTTCTGGAATATGGGAAATATGATTTGAGATCTAACTTCTGGAAAATAAGGTAGGAATATTAGCGAATATGGAATATTAGCGCCTAAAGCGATCCAAAATTTGGAGAGGGAGACAGCTCATCGATCCCTGCAATTTTTTCTATTCCGTGGATCCAAACTTTGACGGTTTAGATCAATGACATGTCATCGATCCGTGGACTCCATTTGTTTTTCCTATTCGCCAGCGACAGCACACGAGAGGAATTTAATTTCGGATTCCATTTGTTTTTCCTTCGTGTTCTCCATTTTAACAAGTTGCTTGCTGTCCATTTTATCGCTAGCTCATTGAAATGAAAGTCGAACTGTTTCATAGTGTAACATTTAAATGGAGGGCCAAATGAAAATTTGATTTCTTATGATATTCTGAATTTATTTTATTTTATTTTGTCTTATTTTGTTATATTATCATATGTAGTTATTATTCTCATATTAACTTTAATTTTATATTATTATAACATTATCATTGAGACCAAATTTTACATTACATACATATAGAAATAAATAAATCTAGTTAGAGTTAGAAACAACAATAATTGGATATATAACTAGAATGATATGTTCACCATGAAAATTAAGTGCAATGCCATGTGACAAAATAATATTATATATAATATATAAATAGAATTATATATATGTTCAGCATATAACAAAGTAATCTACTCTTCAATGGACCACATATGGTGAGAATAATCAAGAGCATATGAACTCTCATTGGATAATATCAAGAGCATATCACATTTGAAAAGAGAAATTTTTAAATTCAAGTGGAAAAGTAAAATACAATTGACAAATGTAAGTTTTGAATTTGATTTATATTTTTTAAAACTAAATAAATCTAGTTAGAGTTAGAAACAACAATAATTGGATATATAACTAGAATGATATGTTCACCATGAAAATTAAGTGCAATGCCATGTGACAAAATAATATTATATATAATATATAAATAGAATTATATATATGTTCACCATATAACAAAGTAATCTACTCTTCAATGGACCACATATGGTGAGAATAATCAAGAGCATATGAACTCTCATTGGATAATATCAAGAGCATATCACATTTGAAAAGAGAAATTTTTAAATTCAAGTGGAAAAGTAAAATACAATTGACAAATGTAAGTTTTGAATTTGATTTATATTTTTTTAAAACTAAATAAATCTAGTTAGAGTTAGAAACAACAATAATTGGATATATAACTAGAATGATATGTTCACCATGAAAATTAAGTGCAATGCCATGTGACAAAATAAATTGATCAGTTTTAGTTTGATCTCTTCATGCATTTTGGTTCCAGGAGTACAAATGCATATTTTGTACTTATGTTTCTTACTCCTTTATGCGTATTGATACACAAATATTTACTTCATTTATGAATCTAATATATGAACTGTTTACTATAAAAGTGTCTATGGTTAACTTTTTAATGGATTTGAATTTTGGGTTGCTATATATACAATGAATGATTGGTATTGAAACTGGTACAGAAACTGATATTGGTACACATCAGAAAACAAAGCAATGTTTACAAAATACAAATCTACATATGCGTCGGTATACGAACATATTAAATCACCAATTCATTTCTCATTTAAAAAAAATTAGTCATTTGTTTATTAGAGTCTGTGTTGATATTTGTCAACTAGCGACTCTAATTACGCGCGCCCGTAAGGAAAAAAATTTGCGTCTCTATCCGAAAGAGTTATGCGACCTAACTAATACGCGTCCCTGCTGATACGTGTCGGTATACCGACGCTAATTACAGTCGCATATTCGCGTCCCTACACAGAACAAGAGCGCGTCTCTATTTGAAAGTCTGTTGCGTCTTAACTAATATACGTCGGCCTAACGACGCGATTTAAAAGTCCTCAAGCCCGCTTTTTTCTTTTCGCGTCTCTATTTTATTGAGGGACACTAATTCGTTGGTGCTGCGACACAGATAATCGAAATTCTAGTAGTGCACCAATGTCTTTTCCCCGACTTGCAAAAAGAGGGAGAAATGATTTGTTGAATAAATTGTCTCGATCTTTATTGTTATATCAATTATCAATTTACTAAGGTTTTTAATTGTTTTGCAATTTGGAAAAAGGGAGAGATTTTTGAATTAAACAATTAACTCTTGATTTGTCGATTTGCAAAAAACACCTAAACCTATCAACTAACACTTCATTTTAGTGATTTTTAAGTGAATTTTTATGATCAATGGCTTGAAGTAAGTGTGGCACAAGTTATGGAGCATCAAGAGACTTCATTAGGTCTAGAGTCATTAGTTTAGGTATAATTAAACTCTATACTAATCGCAATCAATTTGCTAGTAAAATGCTTAATTTTTCAGTCCAACGTCATACATGTCATATGGCGTTATATAACGAAATTTTTTGAAACAGTTGGTTTTTGAAATTCTGGTTTAAATTAAAAAAAACTTGGAATGGATTGAAGGTTTCTAGAACTTAAAAGTTGGTTTTTAAAACGGTTAGACCGTTTTAATCATTTAAGTAAATGAAACAGTTAACGCGGCACAATTTCCTTGCGTTCAAAACGCAACGCGTAAGTGAAAAAAAATTCGTCTCAGATGACGAAACGATCAATGTAACAATGCAGTTGCGTGATCGTTTCGACCATTTTGCAGCCCTACTTGTGTGTGTTTATTAATATTGTTGGGTATCAATTGAATTGTATATTTGTGTTAGTGTAGTTCATACCAAAACGGTCTAGAACCTTATTTGTTTCTGCTAATTGTATTAAGCCACCTCTTCATGGACAATAGTAAGATTTGCATGATTACTTCTATACCTGTCAATTTCGTGCCGTTTTGAATGTTTCCGTTCCGTTTTGTCCAAATGGAACGTTAAACGAAACAAAAAATCAATTTCATTTTTAAAAATAGAACGGTAACGAAAATAAAGAAAATGAAAAGAACTTTAAATGGAACACGAAAATGGATAAAAATGGACTGAAATCAATAGAAAATGAAAAACAAAACGTTCAACGGAACATAACGGAAACAAAACAGCATTTTCGTTTTGTTACCAAAACGGAACAGAAAATAAAACATCTGATTTTTTCTTACGCCATCTACGTTTGACAGGCCTAATTACTTCAGTCAAAATCATATAAATTTGTTTTTTCGTTCTGTAGTTAACCAAATTGCTACATTTTTTAACTATCTGATTCCATAAGTTCAATCAAAATTACTAAAATACGTATATACAAGAAATTAAGCATAGTCTTATCATGAAGCTCTTGGAATTCAAAATATCTACACTATCTATTTGAAGATGTATGTAGGGCTGTCAATGGGTCAATATGAAGATGTATGTAGGGCTGTCAATGGATCAGTATGGTAGAAGATATTTTCACACATGCATCTATTAAAATTTTCTTTACCCGTACGCTATTTATACCCGTTAAAAACTCATTTTATCCGTACACATTACAAATTAACGGTACGAGTACAGTAATTATAGGAAAAGAATAATAATTATTCTACACTCTGGATAAATAAATAAATTATATCAATAAGTATATTAAGAAAATGTAACATTACATAATTCTTTAATTAAATATAACAAAACCATAGAATTTCTTCCAATGTCAAATATTAATGTTGTTTGAGATATGTCCTAGAAGCCAATTTTATCTGGCTACTTCTATGATTTATGTTATTGATGATATTTGATCATTTGTTCCTTGATTTATTTATTGACAGATCATTCAGGTTGACGATCTAAATTGTAGATCTCTGTAGTTCATTTATAATTAAATGGCAATAATAAATCTAAAAGGTCCATAATCTTGATAATTAACAAGGAACATTAATTATAAATAAGATTAGTATGCAAGTTAACTGATGATTAAGTTCTACAAATCATAAGTAAGGAGTTACCAGCTTAATTGCATATGTGTATGTTATAGAACATAGTACATGACTTGACCCATCGAATAAATATATAGATTGTGTTACGTATCATTATTTATTTCGTTATGATTTTGGTTCTAAGTTTGAGATGATTATCTTTTCCACATGAGGATAGGTTCTATAAATCTTGTCTGCCGCTGATTTCCGACAAGGGCTGCTATACGGACTTGATTTACGTTCTCTTGAATTGTGAGGGGAAAAAACTAATCATCAAGAAAACCGTATGTTCCTCATTAATTCACTTAGTGAGTGACGATATCTGTTTGGACCCCTTGATGGAGATAGATTGTTTGCTAGCAACTGATACAATTATCTCTAGATCAAGAAACGTATAATCTGCAAGAATGACACATTTCTATCTTGGATTATATGATGATATTGTTTGACATAAGAATCAAAATAGAGAAATACTTTTATTCTCTAATGCGGGATTGAAATACTGTAGCAGTATACTATTTATGTGAATTGGAAATCATAACGTGTTGCTAGATACCGCTTATGATTATTGGAATTAAATAGCATAAATTCTCAAAGAGTAACACAAATAGGACTTGACCATACAATGCATTATATATTTATTCGCAACAGTGAGTATTGCGAATATATGATAAGTTGATTAATTAATTATATACCGTTATAATTAATTAGTCAAAGAGATCATATAGAAATAAATTAATACATTTGCTAATCCCAAAATAATTATCAAATAGTTGATAATTAATTTCGTTCAACATAATTTAATTAATGGAATTAAATTGAGCTAATTGGTGAACTAAAGGTCCAACAAAAGAGCAATTATATGGATCATTAATTAATGAATTAATGGACCATTTAATACATGATAAAATGGGCTATTGATCCCATTAAAATTTTAACTAGGACAAGTGGCAAGGTTGTAAATAGTTGCAATTTGTTATGAGGAGTGGTCATGGCTATAAAATGAGACCATTTGGAGAGAGAAACCCTAGCCACATTAGTCTCCATCTTCCCACTTTCATTTTGGCCGAAATTTAGAGAAGAAAATTCAGATTTTCTTCTTCTTCTCTTGCTCTTATTCCACCTCCTCTAGCTCATGTGTTGAACAATCAAACCCTTCCATTAAATAGTTGTTTGACCCTAAAAATTGGCCATAGTTGAGAGGTAGTTATATGAGATCTGGAAACCCCATGGGCAAATAAACGGGACGTTCAGTGCATGGATAAATTTCTAGAGTCGATTTTAGATCATTCCAAATCAGTCAGAAAATGCATGCATGGATGTGATGACCGAAACTTCAAGACAATTGACTCCAATTTTCAACATTTGTATTAACGCTAATATTGACGAAAGAATCTTAATTTAGTATTAATGCAATATGTTTTTTTCTTTGGATCCATGTAAACCACAATTCATGCCTCAACACAAGGAAAAATAATTATATGATTTTTATGTATATTTGTACATGAAGTCATACAGTTATACATCAAGAAGCAACGAGGAATAAAATCTGCGTTTTGAACGACTCTGGATGCGTCAAGATGCGCGCAGGCCTGATCAAACAAGACCCCATTCTCCTTTCTAAAAATCTCAGCCCATTGCAGCCCATTCTGACCCAATCAACAAATAAACAAAAATAACAAAAAAAGAGGGAAAGTTTGAGGCCCATAAACCCATCTCAGCCCAACTTCTCATCGCCTCATCCCTTCCGTCTCTCTCACTGACTCCGTGACCCCACTGTCAGCCCCTTCTTCTCTTTACCGTTACTGCAGCTCCATCTCGCGCGTGCCATGATGCACGGGAGCAACCACCTCTCTCTCGCAATCAATGCCTTCTCTCCTTTCTCTGCATACCCGACCCCACACGGCAGAAGCTGAATTGGAAGGTTGTTGATGCTTAATTGAACTTTCTTAATTCCCACTCTCTCCGTTCCTGTGTCAACCGCCATCCTCCTCTCACGCATACCATGACGACAGCCAACCTCTCCGTAAAATCTGCATAACTTCCGCTAGCGCATTCAATGAAGACTGTTGAGGAGAGGAGAACTTGGCACCAAAGGAAACTCCCATTCCTTCCTCTCCAGTGAACTGAAATTGGAGGCAACTCAAGACTCAGACCAAAAATGAACTGTAAATCCAATTGCAGTAAAATTGAGACAAGTTAATCAAAGAGGATCCAAGTTGCTTGTTTAATACCAACACGGGAGCAATTGTGATGATCAACAGACCTTCAATTTGAAGAATTATTGAGGCAGTACCATAGCCACATGAGATAGCCATAATTGAACACATGATGGAGAAGTAACAGTGAGCAATTAATTTTATTTATCATGACACAACATTTGCAAGTAATAGGGGCAGTCATAAAAAGAATCAATGGATATATATGGGCACGAGAAACAGTCATGACATTTTCCCCGAATTAAGAACCTTGAACAATCAATGATCATCAGGGAATGAAAGGAACAGCCATATGATACAAAACAGATTGAAAAATCAGTGCTTAAAATAAGAATGAGGAACAAGGCAAATTGAGAACTAGTGTGGCACTGCTCCTATAGTGACTTGGCTTCAGAAAAACACAAGGACTAGTGAAGGTTAAGAAGAGTAACCATGTCACATGTCTCCCTGTACTAAATTTCAGAAAACGATTAACGATTGAAGCTGCATCCAAATTTATATTATGAGGTCACTAATTCTCATATGACAACAAAAAGAACTGAAATAAAAAGATCAATATGGCATGTAATTGTGACAAAAAGCTCCTTTGACCATGAGTTGCAAGTGCTGCCAATGTTACTTCTCACGAGTGGCAGTAATAAAATTCACAATGTATCCAAGTTAATAATCAAATGGAGATAATGGTGCTTACCTCGACTGGAGACCATATGAACCATGTGCAAGACTACTGTGCCAAAAGGTAAAATGACTGGAATACCCACCAAGGGCAGTTCTGTCCATCTATAAGCTGCTACAGCATTCAACCCTTCTTTTCTATATAAGAAGCCCCAAGCTGCTGAGAAAAAGGGGGGGCTCTCCATCAATAACACACCTCAAAATCCCTGCCCCTCTTTAGTCCACAAGACCCCATATACTGCCTTCATCTTCTACAAGAGAGACACACATACACTTCTTGTACACAGCTCATGTGCTGAGCAAACACTGTGAGAGAGAGAAAAGAAAAGTAAAGTGTTGTTAGGCTAGTCAGAAGGAGCATTGTAATTGTGTTGCTGCAAAGAAAGGAAAAAATGTAAGTTCTAGGGGCCTTAGCTCTCTGTACATAGAGCTCAAGGCCGAGAGAATGTATTTCTACACAAAGTATATGTGCTTTTATTCTTCTCCTTTCCTTTTCTGTTTTTCATTTACTTTCTTTGTTATTTTTCTTGCTGCCTCTCCTTTTCCCTTCTCTTACACCATAAATAAACAAGAGATATAATGAAATAAAAGTGTCTAAACAAAAGCAACATATCATTGAAAATTATTCAAAGGACAGCAGGTAAGCTCTCTGAGATATGCCTTGTGAAGACCATCCAGGGAGAGAATAAGCTCCCTGGAATAAGGGCCATTTGAGTGGGAATAAACGCTCAAATTGGTGATTCCTTTGAAGCTAAACCTAAGTCATTTAAGGGGTTATGCTGTCAAATTTTTGTCAGCCCCATAATCCCTAAACGACATCAACCCCATTAGCCTCATTGCCTCACTACTAAAGCCATTGCTGAGCCTCCCCCTTTGCCTTGCTAAAACCTGTCCATCCAGATGACATGCTGTTGGATTTGTGTCAACTCCTAACCTCTCAAAAAACAAACCCTCACCATGTCCAAATGTTGCCTAAACTCAGCCCAAATAACAGTCATCAAGCCACCTCAATCACCCTCCCTATCTCACATCCCTACAACTGCCATTAACCTCAGCCATACCCCTCTCTTGTCTTGCCAATACCAGGCTAAAACCTCATTGTCATGATTCCTGATTTTGCCAACCCCTAATTCCTCATACCCTCTTGCTTATCCAATCCTTTCTTAGTGTCAAGAGGAGAAAAGTTAACACCTTTGATCTATGGTTAGGAATGACATAGCCACTAGGGTCAGAATCAAGTATGGATAGTCAAAGATAAGGGCAATATGCACTCCCAAGCATGTCAGTATGTTTGCAATGACTCTCATTATGATTGAAGAAATGATAGTCAACAAAAAAACATACCCATTCCCATGGCTAAGATCAACTTGAGATGAAATACCATGTCGACAGAACCGATACACCAAATTGACCATAACCAAACCCGAATTGAGATGAAGATCAAAATAAAAATACAGACCTTGGTTACCAAATTGAAGGCTTATACATCTTAATAAACGTCCCCGTACACTCCCAAAGGTATTGCCAAGCCGCCTGTGTCATCACATTGCAATAACTATGGACCCGTCGCTATGCTAGACTTTGATCGAGATCAAACCCTCTGCCGCCGATACTAATTGACCCAATTAAGAAAACATCACGCCTCAGGAGCCGCATACGATACTACAGGGGCCACCCTCTTTCTGTATTTGTCACAAGAAAACTCCATCGCCACAAAAGCCGTTCGAAAACCCTAACCATGGCAGGAGGAGTCAATTGCGTTGGGGGAGGGGTCCCTATGTCCGATAAATGGGTCATTCAATACCCGGGAGCCACCACGACATCAAAGAGGGCGATATCAACCTCTTGCAGTGGCTCAGTCATTCTAATTGAACTCACCATGGCGGTACTGTATCAACAGATCGAAGAAGAAGAAGGAAGTGAGGAGGGATCCCCTGTTATGTCCCTGATTTGAACGAACCTGGTGTAACAATGGACATACACTGACAGCGGGCCCCACGGGTTAAAGGTAGCATTGGTCCACGGAACACTTGATCTATGAAGCCGACGGATTATTTTCAATATAACAGTCATGTTTCCTCTGATTTTCCGCGGCATCTTCGTATGGCGAGTCACTGACATGAAAAAGGACCAATCTTATAATGACACCTGTCCCCTCAGATAAACAGAGCTAAAACGGCGCCTATTCCCTCTCTATGCTGACTTGGCCCAATAAGGTTCTGCCACGTGTCCCTTTCTGCTGATTTGGACCAATTGAATTATCGGGAACCTTTGAAAATTCATAGAAAATCAACCGTAACTCAGAAAAATACAAATCCAATTTCTATTGAATCAGAAAATTATGAGGAATTTAACCATGCTAAAACCTTGATCAAACTCATGTCGAAACCAGCCTTAAAACACTTCTAAATGCAAAACCCAAAATCTGACCAATCAAGTACTGTCATATTATTTCCAGGGTTATTCTGAAACCCAGAAAATGTCCAAAATCCACCAAAATCCTATGAAACCCAGAAAAATACGAGGAAAATCCCTATAAACCTAGAAAATTACAAGGAATTTAATTATGCTGAAATCATGACCAAAATCCAAACTAAACCATTTTCAACCACTTAAATGGTCAACCATGACTTGCCACCTCAGCAGCAACCTTGGAAAATCTATATGAAATCACAGGAAGCTCAAAAATTGCACGGAAGACCCCTGTGAACCCAGAAAAATGTGAGGAACCCAATGATACCGAGGATCACTGCCAGAATCCGGTAGAGGACATACTTGGAATCACAATCATACCGGAACCACCGCCAAAACCAGAAAACCACACACCCTAAATCTTTCAGATCAAACTGATGAAGGGATGAACAATACTCTAATGCCAAGCCAAAACTCAAAACCCAGTAAAGCCAATAAACCAATCCCTAAAGAGACCCAGCGGGGCGAAGCCCGGAATTGTCCGAGCAGGTTCGAATCGGGTAAAACTCTGAAACTCCACGACAAACTCCGATGACTCCCAAAACCCCAAAAGGATTAAGTTCAATATCGAGAACCTGATTAGGGACTCAAAATCCCTTTTCAAAAGATAGGAATAACCCAATTCCACCAAAACCAACCTGTACCCCGGTAGACCTAGAGCCTGACGAGGCCAGAACCCATCAACCGAGGAACAGACCAACTCAACAAGGTGCACCAATCAACAAAAACCCCAACACTGGAATACCCAAAACAAAAAAGATATGAGTAGTCTTGTACCACGAGTAACCCAGATCCTGACAAGACTGGCACCCCATTACCCGAGGAACAGACCAATCAAGGCTCACCAAAACAAAAGGGGTCAACCCAAAACCAACACCAAGACAGCACTGAATCCCGAAGAAACCAAGTCCTAACAAGATTGGAACCAAACAACCGAGGAACAGTCCTACCCAACCCAGCGGAAACCCAACAAAACAAACAATCTTTGGTCGTAAACGAAATAGGTCGAATTGAGACTACACACATATACTGATCGCAACTCGCCAATGCGGTCAAGTGACCTCAATCTGAGAGCAACCAATAAGAAAGCTAAGGCCAATATTTCATTTGGGAAGATGAAATTAGGAACGATGTAAAGTTAAGTTCTGAGCATCTAAACCAAAACCTTTCGATCCCGGTTACCCGAATTGCCAGTGGATTCGATCTGGATAACCACCCGACCAAAAAGAACATTAAACCGGTCGTCTGGGATGACTTGAGGAACCATTTCAGATACCATCAGCCCTGGCTATTTAAGCAGCAAGACTCGAATAGTTTTGCGATAGGGATAAGATCCACCCGACTATCCCTGATATTCAAAACCTTTAATTGAATAGACCCGCAACAGGGATATCCCAAGGGAATAACTCAGGAGTTCTTCCTAAAGCTCCAACACACCAATCTTCGTCTTTCAGAACCATAACCTGATGGACCACATTTCAAGACTCTGGCGCCCAACCAAACATATCAACTAACCTTGGGTAGCTACATGAGTCCCCTCTTCAGAGACAAGCCTCAAACTGACCTCATGAGATAATCCGGATATGCCATGACCCATGAACCAATCTCAGGAGATAATTTGAACAAGTCACTGGCCCCTCCCGATTCTGGCGTCCGGCCAAACAAATAATCCAGTTCCGGATGACTACTTGAATCCACCTTCTAAATATGAACTTCACATCGCCCTCATGAAAGCAGCTTGGGAACTCTGCGACCACCAAGTTGTCGGTAGGAGACGATTTGAACAGTCAACACCCAAATCATAATGCTCTTAAGGCTGGTCAGATCAACGAAGAATTTGATCTGGGGAGCCGCCCCCCGCGCATAACCAAGATTCAGTTTCGAACAAGCCAAGGCACGTGCTGAATCTTCAGAACATCAACACGCCAAGGCCCGATGTTTCCATCCAACTTGACATCCTAGCCAGAATCCAGGAACCAAGTTATCAACATCTGACTGGCAACCAGATGTATTTCCAATGATTCGGGTCGCAACCGAATCATACACCCTCTAACCAGACCCACCTGGCTGGCAACCAGGTGCATACTGCATTTTTTTTCTCCACCTCAAACTCTGCATCATACTGGCATCCACCCCAAATTTTCGGTTGGCTACCGAAGTGCTTACCGACGACGTCGAGGCACATCAATTCTCAGTGGGAGCCAGACCACGATATCTCGGTCAGGTGATCGAGATGTCTGCCATATACTCTATGCCAACGGATGAGTATAAACTCGATGTACGAGACTGCCAGAGAGGTTATGTCTCAAGCATCACCCACGCACCTCAATAACGCCCTCTACAGTCAGGCGTTAGACTGTTATCAGGAACAATACTCAGGGACATGATGATAACAGATGGAATGGCCGATATTACCGTCGCCGACTGGTATCGAGTCATTCACCCGTTCTCAGGAAAACGACCAACCCAAAAATTCCCAAAAATGAGCCTTAAAACCGACCACATTGAACTTTCTTCCCTGAAGCTCAGACCTGAATCGGGTCTCTACGAAATCTCTCCAAGTCATCAGAACCTAAACAGGAGCTTAACTCAGACTCCTCATACCCTCAAACCCCAAATTCCTCGTAATTTCCTCATATTATAAACTCAAGTGGCAAGAATTCAAATTCCTCATATCAGAACCCGGAAATCGGGATAACTTCCAACAATCAAGGATCCGAGCCAAAAACACCAGGCCAACATCAATTGAAGGGCATCAAGCCGAAACCTCTACAAAGGCAACAACCCGACATCTATCAAGGCAACTCCAAGACCAAGAGCATGAAACCGACTTTCCTGCGATCAAATCCATTGATATGTCAGAAAACAACAAAAAGAAGAATAACCCCAAAACAAAAAACTAAAAAACCTCAAAACACCAAAAATAGAATAAGTCTTTTAGCCCCCCCCCCCCCCCTAAACGCTAATTGTGTTAGACAATTCCCTAGCTGTTTAAAGACATAGAATCCACCGATATCCCTTTGAGTTTCCAGATCTAGAGGTTCTCTCGACCATGTCAGAGGTAATTAACAGTAGGGGCTTGCGCCTACTGGAATAACTGACGAACCCGCCCAAATAATAAACTCTCGTGGGAAGCGTTAAGGCCGTACAGTTGTCTCGCCCGTAAAGGAGACGGCCGTATCGTGACCTTAAGGCCCGCGAGAGGTATCTGATCTGCATGCTTTTTCCGCCCTCAATCCGCCATAAACGGACACCGTCACCCATCAACCCGGGAGGACCACAAGAGGTGCGAGACAATAGTAGATTAAATAGAAGGACAAATCAAGGAATTAGCTATTACCTCTTGCTTACTAGCATAGGCCTTGAGGTTTTGGTTAATTCCTTGGTGGACTCGAGGCCAACCAAAGGAGGGGATTGAAGGAAGAAGATGTAGCACGCCACCAACTTCAAGTGTCATTGGAATCGCCTCCTTGATACGATTCAAAGAGAAGTAAAAATCCTCCATCCCTTTTTCTCTTGCGTTGAATACTTAAGCTTAGATCTATTGCGTGGTATGTTTATTTAATTAGTATTAATTGTAATAAAAATTAAAATATGGCATATTCAACACTTCCTACAAATGCTTACATTTAGCATTATAAGACCCGTCTGGTAAATCCACTTTCTCAAAATCAATCCATACTTTTGACCTTAATTTTTATTTGATGATTTGGCTTCGGAAGAATTAGGTAGATTCGGATCAGTAACATTAGTATTATTGTGTTTGTTCTAGTTGCTCGCGTGAATAGAAAGAATTATAGAACATTTTAAATAAAATTTAATAATTTTTTTTATCATGCAATAAAATATCATGTGTATATCATAACGGATAAATACAAATTAGAAAGATACAATTATATATGATATTACACGTTATGAAAACGAGTACGAAATAGTTCTTACACGTATCTTTACATGTTAAATTAACGAAAAATTGTTCTTACTTATATCCGTTAACTTAACAAAAAAAAAATTTTATCCATATCCGTCTTATCGAACGCGGTTTGAATTGGATAAATGAGTAACATTCCTTTGTAGTTTTTTTTTTCTTTCTTTTTTTTAAAATTTACAGCCCTCCGGTTATCTATATCCGCACACACTAATTAATACCGAAATAGTCAAATAGGCAGCTAGCCAATAGAGAGAAGCACATGCAACAGCGTTTGTCGGGACTTGAACCACATGATTACTATTAAAAAAAATATTAAATATGTTTAAGAAATATATGAAAATGACATCATGCATGACAGCATAAAAGCTCCGAGACGTCTACTCTACGACCGTTACAAAACAATATGATATGCATGTAGAAAGAATAGAAAATGATGTGTATATATATATTTTATTCCCATCAGATCAGATTCATGTCACACTAATAAACGAAGTATGTTTATTAATTAATTCAAGCAATTGAGACTTGCAATCGAGTTCCGATATTTGTGCAAACATCGCTTTAATTAAATACCAAAACTAATTAGGCAGATGCATCAACCAATTAATTCATCCTTGAATTAATAATATTGTATATATACAAAAAGAAATTAATTAATGGGGAAAAAAAATAAAGGTATGGACGCATTTGAGACGAAGATTCGGTGATGAAGTGACGTGCACCCCTCTTGCGTGGTCAACTGGTTAATTAATTATAACTTGATAATAAAATAAATAGACAGTTTTTATGTGTGGCGTTGAATCAATGGCTGCCCATGGATTTAATTCCCTTGCAGTCGTAGATGGTGCCAGCGCATCCAAACCAGGATGGAGATAGCTCTGACGGCTCTGGTGGCTGCTTGAAGAGAGAAATTTTGCGATGCAAATTTTAGTTGTCTACATTTGACTTTTAGTTTTGATCAATAGATATACCGTTGAGAATTATTTATGTTGCTCCAAGGCTTATTAAAAGGCAGTGGGCCATTGCTTGTAGGTTCTCCGTTTAGAGTAATAATACCGGATTGAGTGGTATCTATCCGGTATAGTAGTCTTTTGGATGTTTTTTGACTTTTGTTTTGATTTCACACTGTATTTGTTTCAAATGAAACTGTAGCGCTCCCATCTATTTTCAAAAGAATATATATATATATATATATGGCGCATCGACAGGGGCGAAGCTACATGGCATTTAGCATGGATCCACCTCAAAAAAAAAAATTTACTTAAAATTATATTTGTTTGTAATTAAAAAAAAATCACAAGAAATTAGAGATTCATCTCAAAAATTTAAAGGACCCAGCTGGACATGTCGTGTTTGATTTTAATTGTATAAGAACACCTAAAAAATCGCATAGGGACCCAGGTAGCGTTCGTGGCTAATCGCCTTATTCCCTCCTACCCAATGAATCTTATTAAGACAAACCTTAGAATAGAATGAAATATTTTGATGAAAAATTATTTGTAGCATATATATACTAGCGCGAATCTCGCACATTACGTGATTCTTCTATATAATATTTTGTGAACTGTAGGACATTATAAATAAAAAACTATCACAAAAGATCATAAATACAACTCGGATATTATATAAAAACTACCACTAAAAATAAGAAATATAAGTACTAAATGAGATTTGTAAAGAACTTATTATGCAAAATTATGAAAACAATGAAAATTCATAGAAAATTGTTGTATTTTTTGTTGTCTTGATTTTTGAATTATTATCTTGTATATTAAATATATTATTTTAGATTTTCTATTGTTATTATAATATATATTTGATTTCTCATCACTTTTTTTATCTAACATTATTTTAGAATTGTTTATTTAAAAATTTTATTATACAATGTCTATATTAGACATTACATCATAGCTCATACATAAATTTAAAAAAAAAAATTACGGACTCTGCTGACACGAAATTCTAGTTTCGTCACTGCGCATCGATCCATCCCTTTGACATCATAATTAGGACTTTAGGAGCATTGAGCTAGAGAAAATAAATAAAAGGAGAAGCGAAATATATATTACAAATAGGAGGAGGACGAAATATATATACAATTAATAAACGGCGCCTTTAAATTGAATTGAAGGAGGGGGGAGTCAAAGGCCTCCCCTCCCCTGGAATTAGTAAACGAGGCCAGGCCAGGGTTCAAATTAAGTAATTTAGCTAATTAAGACTAAAACTAGAATGGAAAGTAGGAAGGAAGATCATCAGGAGATGGATGATCACAGGGAAATGGAAAAGGAGGAAGCTAAGACGAATGAAGCCGAAATTAGCAACAGCAATAACATCGGGAGAAGCAGTCGAAGGTGGTCTTCTTTGCGGGAGGCCGCATTGAGTTTCAGAGGAGAAGCAGAACATGCAGGACATGATCATCATCAGGAAGAGGCGGAGTTGAAATGGGCGGCAATAGAGAGACTACCGACGTACGACCGCCTCAGAACCTCTCTCTTCCAATTCAGGTTGCAAGGAGATGGAGAGGGAGAGCGGGAGGCGGTGGATGTGGGACAGCTTGGGGCTGTGGAGAGGCGCCTTTTCATCGAGAGCCTCATCAAGCACATTGAGCAGGACAACTCAAGGCTCCTCCACAAGCAAAGGCAGCGCATTGACCGGTACATATACATACATACATATATATGCACTCCCTCTCTTTGTTTCTCTATACATACACTCAACGCAGACGCACACACCTTGTACTCTACCTATATATATAAGGAAAAATTGGATATATATTCACTTTAGCTAGCATATATAATTGGATAAATAATTAGCTAGTATATATCTTTTTTCCTCGTCTTATATAATCACTTTATTTATTTATTTTTGAAAATTAATTAGGGGAGGTCCATGTCCTCCACCTTTTTTCAATTAACAGAAAAAATAAAGTTACAAAAAGTGTTTCACAAAAAAATTACCTACTGGCCCCTTTATACTATACCTATGAGAATGAACAGCTAGCACCGGTACCTCCCCTCTATACACCAATTCTCCATACCAAACGAAAACAAAATTAAAGTTAGACTGACACAGACACAGACACGGCTCGGGAAGGGGGTAAAATTTGTGGGGACTAGATCCTAGAGCCTAGAGGGTGGGAGCTCCAGTAATTGACTTTGACGACGGTAATTAATTGCAGTAGGCAGTTGACTCAGTTCCAAAAAACATTAGAAATTAGAGAGAGATCATACAACCTTCTCTTGTCGTTGAACAAAATGGTAAATTATGTTTGTGCCTTTACCTTGATACATTTATTTTGCGCACACTAGATGCTTCATGAAATGCTTCAATGATATTTTTTGTGTTTCTCTGATTCCTAAATAAACTGGATTTGTTTTTTTTTTTTTTTGTCTGAGTTTACCTGACAACCCACCTTACCAAAAACCCAAACCCCGTCTCGTCTTGTCTCGTCTGGTCTGTAATATGTGGACAATTAAATCCAATTTTTGAACATCAACCTGGGAACAAAGTTCAGGCTTTCTGCTGAAACCAAACGAGATACATGCAACAACTTCAGTCTATATGCAAAAATGTGCATTTTTTGGTGGTATATCAGAATTAAATTGGGTGGTCAATTGCTTACATTTATTAAAATCAACTTATTAGATACTAAAAAGTAAGGAACATTGTCACAATAACGTACTACTGGAATTAATGGTCGTTTACAGAGTAAATGTGAAACAACCAACAATAGAAGTGAGGTACAAAAACCTAAGCGTCCAAGCCGAATGCCAGGTGGTGCCAGGGAAGCCTTTACCCACATTATGGAACACTGTCGTGAGCACGATTTTGGTACGCAACCATTTATTTGTTCTGGTCAATTATATTTGAGAAGTTCAGCAGTAATTTGAGCAGAATATAACCAGTTTGATATTTTCTTGGCATAGGGTGTTACAAGGTTGCCTGGATTAAACCGTCAGCAGGCAACAATTCGCATTTTGAAAGACATCAGCGGAGTTGTCAAGCCAGCCAGGTAACTTAAATTTCTCACTAACTAATTTCTACACCTCAAAACACATTAATTTGTTTAGAGTAAACTAAGCTGTACGACCATTCATTTATTAGTAATTGATCAAAGTAAACAATATTATAGGATCACTCTCTTGTTGGGACCTCCAGGATGTGGGAAATCAACTTTCCTGCGAGCTCTTTCTGGAAAGCTCGACAAATCTCTTAAGGTATCCTTGTAGCTTGCAAATGTCCAGTTATATCCTTTTATATTTACAAAAAAATAGAGTTCTTTATTTACCATCAGGCCTTAACTACATTTTAACTTTATCTCGCAATAATAATTCTTTGACTATTTGCAAATATCATGCAAGTGCTAGTTAAAATGCATGGTGTGAAGAACCAAGTCTAATTAAGTTTTTAGCCACAAAACTGCTCCATGTTTTCCCCCATGATTTCACAAATGAAAATGGCCTTATGTCTGTTCCATATCTAAGTCATATCAGAAAGGGTTAATTGCAGCATAAAATTTTACATTATCAATCAAACTTTACTTGTTTAGGTAAATGGAGAAATTAGCTACAATGGATATAGATTAGGTGAATTTATACCGGAGAAAACGTCAGCATATATTAGCCAGTATGATCTCCATATTCCTGAGATGACGGTAAGAGAGATTTTGGATTTCTCTGCAAGATTTCAAGGAGTTGGTAGCCGAGCAGGTACTTGGCCAATCCTTCTGCTACATAATTTAACTATTGATGCTCGGTGAACCTTTATTTTAGCACTGAGGGTCTACTGTTTTGCTCTAAGAAAAATATGTGTAGATTCTTTGTCATCATCATCATTATTAATATAATTATTATGAATTTGTGATTATTAAATGCAGAGATTATGAAAGAAGTAATAAGAAGGGAGAAAGAACAAGGAATTACTCCTGACCCTGATGTAGATGCATACATGAAGGTTACAAAAAGAAACATTTTTTATTTTTAAAATTCAATTAAGGAAACAGAGCAAAAAGCATAAATATCCAAAGTACCTGGTGTGTGCTTAGCTCTAATAATCCATGGAGAGCTGGATCTTATGTTGCAGGCCATATCTTTGGAGGGATTAGAAAGAAGTTTACAGACAGACTATATCATGAAGGTACAATCGACCTATTAGAAATAAAAATAAATTGCTTCAACATTATTCAAATCCGCAGTATTTATTATGAAGAATCTGAATCCTGACATCCTTTTAATCAGATAATGGGGTTGGACATATGTTCTGACACGATTGTTGGTGATGCAATGAGAAGAGGCATCTCTGGTGGCGAGAAGAAACGACTAACAACTGGTAATTCATCACAAGTTTCATTTTAGATCCTTACTAAATTTGGTAGCATATAATATTCAAAAGTGTATAATATTTTGTGAATAAAAAAGAATAAAATATTATTCACAAAATATTATGACTTTGCTAGCATTAAGAAAATGTGAATGTTAGTTTCTAGTACTCAAGGACGCAGCTGCCACACAATTATTTATTTCTTTGTTTCAATTGTGTTTTAGGTGTTGCATTTGTTAATTGATTCAGTTTCCAGAAAGTATGAGTGCATCAGTAAGTAGAAGTTAACATGAATTATCTAATTTGCCAGGAGAGATGATAATTGGGCCATCGAAAGCTCTATTTATGGATGAAATATCAACCGGATTAGACAGCTCCACAACATACCAAATAGTTTCTTGTCTTCAACAGCTGGCCCACATAGCAGAGTCTACAGTTGTTGTTTCACTTCTCCAACCCGCACCTGAAACGTATAATCTTTTTGATGATATCATATTGATGTCTGAGGGTAAAATCGTGTATCATGGACCCAGAGACGAAATTTTAAATTTTTTCGAAGAATGTGGGTTTAAATGCCCAGAAAGGAAAGGAGCTGCAGATTTCCTACAAGAGGTATTAATTTTCCAAATCATGCCATAAATAAATTCTGAAAGTAAACTAACCTAAAACGCTAAACCTGGTTAATACTGTAATTTTTTTTTTCAAAAGTTGCAGCCCAATACACACTATTGCACATTTTTATTGTGTCAGAGTATGATTTTTTTCCCCTACAAAACGGAATGGATCAGGTGCTGTCCAAGAAGGATCAAGAGCAGTACTGGAGCCATTCAAATGAGGCTTATAGCTACGTTATGGTGGATGAACTGGTCGAAAGATTCAGAGCGCACAAGTTTGGACAGGATTTATCAGATGAGCTAGCGAAGCCATATGACAAGTCGAAGTGCCACAGACATGCTCTTTCCTTCAGCGTCTACTCTCTGTCAAAATGGGAGTTGTTCAAGGCATGCATCGCCAGAGAGCTGCTTCTCATGCGCAGGAACTCCTTTATTTACATATTCAAATCAACTCAGGTTTGCATCTGAATTTTTATTTTACAATGCAAGCTTGTCTGCCTGGAGTGTGTATGCTTCAGTTAATTATTGGTTGAGTTGCAGTACGACACTAGCCAATCTCCATTAATAAAGAAAAATTGCACAGCCTTTTCAATTAGGATGAAATATATCCACGAACCATATATAGTTATACCGGATAACATAGACAAATTCAATTCCATGCCAACTAAGAAGCATATCAATAAAAAGTGCCCGGCTGATCTATCTAATCCCATCTGCAGCTGGGTATACTTGCATTGATCACTGGTACAGTATTTCTGCGTACACGCATGGGGGTCGATACGCTTCATTCCAATTACTATATGGGCTCTCTCTTCTTTGCACTGCTCCTACAAATGGTGAATGGCTTTCCTGAGTTGGCAATGACTGTAACCCGACTTCCAATCTTCTACAAGCAGAGGGACCTCTTCTTCTACCCAGCTTGGGCTTATTCGATACCTGCTTCTCTCCTGAAAATACCCATCTCTTTACTAGAATCTTTTGTTTGGACGACAATTACCTATTTTCTTATTGGATTTACACCTGAAGCATCCCGGTAAATACACTTGCCATTAATTTTTTCTTTTGTTGTCCAGCTACATACTTTCTTATAAGAGAATCTTATAAGGAACCTATTCTAACAACCCCTCACGGCCTCACTCCCCACCAATACCTTTTTAATAAAATTAGCTTCAACCGCTTTATCATTATTTGTTTATTATATACTACAATTTTTTAAGGGAAACAAAAATAAAATAAATTTGCCACAAAATTCAATTTGTGATTTGTCCAAGACATTTTATTTGTACAAATTATTTCAGGTATTTCCGACAGCTTCTGCTACTATTCTTTCTACATGCAATGTCTCTGTCTATGTTCCGATGTGTTGCTTCCTACTTGCAAACAGGGGTGGCGTCTACTCTGGGTGGCACTCTTGTTTTGGTGCTTTTCTTACTTTTTGGAGGATTTATTCTCCCGCGCCGTAAGCAATTGCTTTGTTTATTTATTTTCACATCTATCAAGAATACATAATCACGGAAACTGGAACCATGCAACTTGCATTTATGGATACGAGTTAACATTTAAGAGACAATCTTAAACCATTCCTACCAGTTTTTTTCTGGTTGTTTGTACTAGTACAGAGTAGTGGTTAACTGATTATTTAATGTCTGGTTTTGTCTGAGTTGTCCTAAATCACTAAGAGGCCAAAAGAAGGAGAGACGAGTTTAAAAATTTGAGGTATTGCAACTTTTTGGTTTGTTTGGATGATGTTGGTCACTCATTGATTTCTGAATCCTTCTGCAGCTTCCATTCCGCAATGGCTCAAATGGGGATTTTGGGTTTCACCCCTGACATATGGAGAGATTGGTCTAGCTGTAAATGAATTTCTTGCACCAAGATGGCAGAAGGTAGTACAACTAACTAAGCTCAAGTAAAATAAATAAAAATGAAATCTACATGTATAAATGCCCTTACTTTTTTCTTATATATAACTTTTTTTTTCTTTTTAACTTTGATCACCGAACTAGACGCAATTATCAAATGCAACAATTGGGACTCAGACGCTGATAAGTCGAGGGTTGAACTATGCTGGATATTACTACTGGATTGGAGTTGGAGCCCTTATTGGCTTCATCCTTTTGTTCAACTTTGGGTTCACTCTTGCCTTAACCTTCAGAAGACGTAAACCACCCCCCACCCCCCCCCCCCCCCAAAAAAAAAAAAAAATTTAATAATAAATAAATAAAATTATTTATTAATGTTTCTTTTTTTTTTTGTAAAGTTAGCTTGTCTTTCCAATCTAGTAGTGATGTAAGACTCATTGGCCATGCATCCCTTCCCCCGCCCCCAAAAAAAATTAAAATATTTATGTATTTTTTGTAAAGTTAGCTTGTCTTTCCAATGCAGTATTATCAAAACCTCAATACTAGTTCTTTCTTTAAATCATCCAAAATTAGGCACTATTCAACAAGAAAAAATCTACCATCGTATAACTAATTAATTAATAACAGTTCCTTGGGTGGAGGGTAACACCAAAACTACCAGATTGGCTTGGTAAACTTACATAACTAAGGCGGTCAATTTCAATTCACGGTTCAATATATATTTACAAGTCAATCATTTTTCCCAGCTTATGGAGCTTCAAAGGCAATTATATCTCGTGAAAAGCTTGATCAACTTCAAGGCCATAAGATAGTCGATTCATCAACAATAAGCTCTCAACAACACACGAAGGCTGGTATGTGATTATTTTTATCTAGTATTAGGAATAACATACAGGACGTCAATATTGTACTTGCTACTGATAGTCAGTTATGGTTCAATGTAGATGACTTGGTTTGGAGGTTTAAACAATAATTGACTACCGATTAGATTGTTTTATCGTTTTCATTTGGCTCTTCCTTGCGAACTTGATTTTCATGACAACATAGTTCAAGATAATTCGGTGGTCATCTGATTAAAGAAAATCATAATTATAATTTAGCTGAACAACTTAATTAAGGCTAAAGATTTTCTTTAATAATGCATAATTTTTTGCATACCAAACTAGATTCCAGGTTTTAGTAGAGTTAAAACAAGCAACATTTTCTGACAAAACCAATGTTGACAACCTATTTGACAAAGAAAATTACAACTTAAACATTGTTTTTCACAGGGAAGATGGTGTTGCCTTTTATACCCCTCACTGTATCATTCCAGGATTTAAATTACTATGTTGACGTTCCTCCAGTAAGTTTTTCCTATGAAGACAATGCACCTAATACTTGTTAAACATATATTTCAAAATGCATCTAAGCACCATATTGGACTTGCAGAAATTTCACACTAAAAATAGCACAAACTCATGTGCAATTCAAATTATGATGTAGGAAATGAGAGAACAAGGCTATAAAGAGAAAAGACTCCAACTTTTACACAACATAACAGGCGCATTTCGACCAGGTGTTCTTTCAGCATTAATGGGGGTTACTGGAGCAGGTAAAACAACCTTACTGGATGTTCTTTCAGGGAGAAAAACAGGAGGTTATATCGAAGGAGATATACGAATTGGTGGATATCCTAAGGTGCAGCAAACCTTTGCAAGAATATCAGGTTATTGTGAACAGACAGACATCCATTCACCACAAATCACAGTGGAGGAATCGGTCGCTTATTCAGCTTGGTTGCGTCTGCCGGCAGAAATCAATGCTAAAACTAGACATGTGAGTTCATTTTCTTTGCTTATTCCAGATATAATATTAATTATAAACAAAATTTGATGGCTATATCGTTTGCTGCATCTAGGACTTTGTAAATGAGGTGATTGAAACAATAGAGCTCGACCCCATAAGGGATGCACTGGTCGGGTTACCAGGATTGAACGGTCTGTCGACTGAACAAAGAAAAAGGCTAACTATAGCTGTGGAGTTGGTGTCTAACCCATCAGTGATATTCATGGATGAACCCACATCTGGTCTCGATGCCCGAGCTGCCGCAATTGTCATGCGCGCTGTTAAAAATGTTGCTCAAACCGGTCGAACTGTTGTCTGTACTATCCATCAGCCAAGTATTGATATATTTGAAGCCTTTGACGAGGTATTTCATTTTCAGCAAAAGATAACTTAGTTTGTTTCATTGAAAACCAGCAAACCACCTTCTTTCTTCTAGCAAACAAACTCAATTAATTGACTATTTCCATTTCTTTGGTTAATTTTCAGCTGATTTTGATGAAAAGAGGAGGAGAATTAATCTACTCTGGTCCTCTTGGTCGACACTCGTGTAAAGTTATTGAATATTTTGAGGCAAGTTTTTCTGATTGCCCAGTAAATGAACTAAAATAGAACCAAAGAGTCAAAAACGGTGTTTATTTAAACTTACAAAATAAGTTTTTCAGGGTATATCTGGAGTACCGAAAATCAGAGATAACTATAATCCGGCAACATGGATGCTAGAAGTTAGCTCTACATCAGTTGAGGCGCAACTCGGAATAAACTTTGCACATATTTATAAGGAATCATATTTATATAAGTGAGTTCTGGCAACTTTAGAACTATAAATGTAGGTAATAGTAAAATGACACTTACCTATATAGAAAGTCAATAAAATAGCATATGACAAGCTGAAAACTGCTGCATATCTGAAACTATTTTGCTGCTGACAAATTGAGGAAAAGAAAAATTAACGTTTTCAGTTTCATCTTTCTGATGAAGTCTTAAAATACAAGTCTATCAGTCAGTACAATAATCAGCATGTTGTGATGTAACTCCCAAGCCAAATGATGCGACATATCAATATTTCTTTTTTTAATTTTGATTTCATCTATATTGAAGGGAGAACGAGATTCTTGTGAAACAATTAAGCACACCTCCACCGGGGTCAAGCGATCTTCAATTCGAGACCCGTTACCCGCAAAAGTTCTGGGTGCAGTTCAAGGCTTGTTTGTGGAAGCAATCCTTGTCCTATTGGAGAAGCCCTCACTATAATATGGTTCGCATAATGTTCATGTTCATATCATCTGTCATGCTTGGCCTATTGTTTTGGAAACATGGAGGCAACATGTAAGTTTCGTTCATCCCACAATTTCAAAGTAATCTTTTAATAGCCCCTCAGGAGCAGAGGCAGTTTTTTTTTTTCCCGATGAACATCAGCAATGTAAATTTGCACATTATGCACTACAATTAATTAAATTTATCATATATTAAAATAAGGGGTCATCACTGAAGAAATTTTTGTAAAATATGACGAGGACGTTTCTTTTCTAACACAGCCCCACCACCAAACACTACCTCACTGTTCAAAATAAAAAAAATAAAAAAAAAGGAGCGAGAGAGAGAAAACGAAGCAAAAAAAAAAAACTCTATCAGAGTCATATGAGACGATGATGATTATGGCCTCTTTTTTGTTAATTTTTAAGGAATATCTCTTACCCTTTTAATTTGTTATCACCTTTTTTCCAGAAAAAACCAACAAGATTTGTTCAATATATTGGGTTGCATGTACTCTGCAACAGTGTTCCCTGGGATTAATAACAGTTCATCAGCAATACCCTTCATTTCTGTTGAACGAACCGTTGTCTACAGAGAGAATTTTGCTGGAATGTACTCTCCCTGGGCTTACTCTTTTGCTCAGGTACCTTTTTTTTTTTAAATTTCATCTGCAATACATTTTCACTTCTTTGTAGAAACTTACATCTTATATCAATTTTCTGTTAGATAATTTATGGCTTTGTAATTAAAGCCACAATTGACACTTCGGACTTTCGGAGTTTTGGCAATAAACTATACAAGACATGAATTCCATGGTGTGGGATTTTGATAGTAATTGTTCTTTGTTTCGGAGTTGGAGTTCAACTGGAAATTCATAATGTTGGAATTTAACAAGAGTTATAATACTGCACCGAAGATTTTAAAATACGGAAGTCAAGAACTTGCCACATCAACTTTGAAATGATATATTCCTAAATTTTGATTTTGAAAATTACACTTTCAGAATATAAAAATGTTCAGATTTCATATATTCGGCGAAAGAAGAGACAAAAATTCATATGCAAAATGAATGTAAATTTACCTATCAAAACGCCTATATGTATAAGTTACATTTGTTGGCGCATTGCAGGTTGCAATAGAGATACCGTACGTGTTGTTCCAAGTAGTGTTGTTTATGGTGATAGCGTATCCGGCCATCGGTTTTGCGTGGACAGCCGCAAAATTCATGTGGTTCTTCTACACCATGTTCTGCACGCTGCTCTACATGATATACCTCGGCATGATGCTCACTGCTATGACTCCCACCGTGCAGCTCGCCACCATTCTACAGTCTGTTTTCTACCAACTTCTCAACCTTTTCTCCGGCTTCGTCATTCCTCGCCCGGTACCTAGCAAGCCAACCCTCTCTTCTCTCTCTCTCTCTCTCTCACCTCTATCTCTTTGGTTGCAATTAATTGCTCGAGATTAATCAACTTCCTAATTTTCAATTTGCAGCAAATCCCAGGATGGTGGATTTGGTTGTACTACACATGTCCGTTAGCCTGGACTCTGGATGCCCTCTTCACGTCACAATACGGAGATGTCCCTACACCAATTAATGTCTTCGGAGAAAAGAAATCCATTTCTCGGTTTCTGGAAGATTATTTCGGGTTTCACCATGACCGTTTACCCCTTGTCGCTGTTATGCTGTTGCTATTTCCCATTGCCTTTGCCACTCTGTTTGCTTATTTCATAGGAAGAATCAACTTCCAGAAAAGATAGGTGATCTTTCTGCAATACACGCATTTTTTGACCGACGCCATTAATTGCTAGCTTATGTGTAAATGTTAGATAATAAGTAATCAAATCAAGGCTCTATTAGTCCTATATAGAAGATAGAATTTATCTTTTGAACATGCTATCATGTTGATTTGGTGTGATTCTTTTTTCTCATTACATAGTTTTTGCATTTATATATATATATATATATATATATATATATATATATATATATATATATATGCATTTCCTTTAATTGTCCTTATGTACACAACGATATATATCAAGTCAGCTGCCCCCTTTGAGCAAGAGAACAAAACAAGACTTAGTTTGCAATATGTAATCATTTCGTTTTCTTCCCTCAATTTTTTTTTCCTTTAGCTTCTTGTTTAACTATGTAAAAAACGTTTTTTAAATGAAAGATGGGGCCTTGACCTCCATCTTTGTTTCAAAAGAAAAAAATAAATAATAAGGTAGAGCTGGAAAAGTAAAAAGATATCTATATTGACGCATAAAAAAGTACCTTGTTTAAAATTAAATAATATAAGGCCTCAACTAAATAAATTTCATAATACAGAATGGCATTATTGAAAATATGCAGTTCCAATTAGTCTTCTTTTTTAAGTAATTTTTCCTTGTGATCTTGTCCGCGGTAGGTGACCAAGCTCCAAAAAGTATTAGTCGAATGCGTGACAAATCATTATCAATTTTTACCTCCTTTAACAATATGAACAAATGTATTTCTCTTAAATTAGAACTATTAAAGCACCCATGAATATGCGACGATTACGATGTATCAAACTATAATATTGTCTTTCTAATTTTCTTTATTTTAATTCTGACAAATTCAAGGTATAACCAAAAACAGGAAAAAAAAACATCCTAATTAACTCTAAATAGGAAGTCAGATGAACGGATCGAGTTGGCTTTGTTTTTCATAAAATAATTTCTATTTAAGAGGTCAAATTTTTCTGAGATCCAAAAAATTCGCGGGTCTATAGATAGGAAAAGTATAGTCTATAAAATGGCTAAAACTAGTACAAATACAAGGTGAATCCTTTTCTCCAGTGAGACAAGAAACGAAAACCAAAGCAGAATCCGCTCTTAACAGGTGATCATGTGCATTTTTTTTTTTTCCATGAATACTGGCTACCTTGGCACATCAGCAGTTGATCATAACAGGAATCAATTATAATTTTATGGGTAACTGACAGGTGCTGTGTGAGATCAGTTAGAAAGAGAGAGAAGAGGCGGGAAAAGAGAATTGAGAAAATGGCAGGAGCAGCAGCTGGAGACAGCTTCCTGTTCACGTCAGAGTCGGTGAACGAGGGGCACCCGGACAAGCTGTGTGACCAGGTGTCTGACGCGGTCCTTGATGCATGCCTTTCGCAGGACCCCGAGAGCAAGGTGGCATGCGAGACTTGTACCAAGACGAACATGGTTATGGTATTCGGTGAAATCACCACCAAGGCCAATGTCGACTACGAGAAGATCGTGCGCGACACCTGCCGTGGGATCGGGTTTGTGTCGGCTGACGTGGGTCTCGATGCCGACAAGTGCCGTGTGCTGGTCCAGATCGAACAGCAGTCCCCTGATATTGCCCAAGGAGTTCATGGTCACTTCACCAAGCGGCCAGAGGAGATTGGTGCCGGCGATCAGGGCCATATGTTTGGCTACGCCACTGATGAAACAGAAGAGCTCATGCCTCTCACCCACGTCCTCGCCACCAAGCTCGGTGCCCGCCTCACTGAGGTGCGCAAGAACGGGACATGCCCATGGTTGCGTCCGGACGGCAAAACCCAGGTGACAGTAGAGTACCGCAATGAGGCCGGCGCCATGGTGCCGATACGGGTCCACACCATCCTCATCTCAACCCAGCATGATGAGTCGGTGACAAACGACAAGATTGCCCAGGACCTCAAGGAGCATGTCATCAATCCAGTGGTCCCTGCCAAGTACCTCGACGACAAGACCATTTTCCACCTCAATCCTTCTGGCCGCTTCGTCATTGGAGGGCCCCATGGTGATGCCGGTCTGACGGGCCGAAAGATCATCATAGATACCTATGGTGGATGGGGGGCCCACGGTGGAGGTGCCTTCTCCGGCAAGGACCCCACAAAGGTACACAGATTAGGTGTTACCATGAAACCAGTTTTAGTTGGTCTTACAAATTTTACAATTCATTCCAATGACAAGTGACAATTAATTAATGTAATGTGATTGAACCTGTACTAAATTAAGAAAAAAAGTACGCGCGTATATAGTAAACTAGGAACAACAAATTATATATGATAGTTTTGTTTTGTAGGGATTCGAGAGAGATCAACATCCAATTATTGAGCTAATTAAACATGCAGCAAAGGAGTCGTTGTTATAGGTTTAGATGCGATTAACAACAGTATCTATTATTAAAACGATTATAGTTTATTTAATTCATCCCGCTGTTTGTTGATAATAATAATGTGTAATATACAGGTGGACCGTAGTGGGGCCTACATTGCACGGCAGGCAGCAAAGAGCCTTGTAGCGGCCGGACTGGCTCGGCGGTGCCTGGTGCAGGTGTCATACGCGATTGGTGTGCCGGAGCCGCTCTCAGTGTTTGTGGATTCATATGGCACCGGCAAAATAGCGGACAAAGAGCTGCTGAAGATTGTGAAGGAAAACTTTGACTTCCGACCGGGCATGATCGCAATCAACCTCGACCTCAAGAAAGGAGGTAACCGCTTCATCAAGACGGCTGCTTACGGCCATTTTGGCCGCAACGACCCCGATTTTACCTGGGAGGTTGTCAAGCCTCTTCAGAAATAGTGACAAAACAGCATATAGGCTTCCAATTTATTTGCATTTCTGTCATTTTAATTCCTAGCATTTTTTATTTTTTTTCCCAATTTCATTTTACCCTGTAATGTTAGAATTACAAGGCAATGTCCTCCTCCTTTATTTTTGGTTGCATTTTGTCGTGAGAGGTTAATAATAGGAAAAGAGAAATGAAGTTTCGTTTTTTTGGGAATGCTTTGTGGTAGATTAAAAGGTAGAGAAAAATATTTAGTTTTGTTTAATTTAGATTAAAATTTTTGTTTTATTAGATAGTTTATATTTCTATATGGTTGGCACTTGGCAGTTGTCAGTGCAATGAATAAGAAATTAAGAATAGTAGAGAGGGAAATAAGCTTTTCCAATTGTCTGCCGGTCTAATTAATTATAGTTATGCAAAGTTTCAACTCTTCCTGCCTACTGGAATCAGTTAAATGTAAAAATGTTGGGGCAGGGATGTTCCTTCTCTGGATCGGACTGGAACAAGTAGACAAATCTTAGACAGCTTTAGTTATTTAATTTAATTTCCAACACAAATCTTCTATGTTCTATCTATGAGACTATGACGTCTTTACTCTGCCCGGCCTTTTGCATAGATGCAGTTCGGTATGGTATCAAATGGCCATGTTGCAACTTGCATAATTGCATTGCATGCGGTCTTGCCGACAAGACAGCTCAGCATGTCCATCTTTATACTATTTTATATATATATATATAAATAAATGCAGCAAGCAGGAACCCATGTCCATGTCCATGTCCATGTCCTATCCCAGAGGCAGAGGCCAGATCCCCCACATTCACGTGAACACTTTGGACGGCGAGAATGTCAGGTACTGGTACTGGTACTGGTACCAGTGGTCACAACTTTACACTCTCTCGCTCTTAATTGCAAGACAAGATCTGTTTTCTGGTTTCAGCCCTACAACATCTACCTTACCTACCTAGCTCATACATAATATCCAATCAAGCAACTCTTTGCAATTAACAATCAAGCAACACCATTAAGTATTAACCCATGTTAAGATCGATCTGTGCCCACGAAGCACAAGCATTACGAACCCACAAGGAACCAAAAATACAGACAAAAGAAAGGAACAAGAGCGTGAGGAAGAGAGTAAAAGATGATTAAAAGAGACGAACATAGACTAGAATAATCCTGCCTTCACTAAGGGCAAAGACATCACCTCACTCTTTGTTATTACGTACCGTACTGTTTTAACTAACACACCAATAATACCAAACAAATACAAGCAAAGCAAGCAAGCAAGCTCAACCCTCATCCACCAGCCAGCAACCCAGTACCAGGCTACCAGCTACTAACTATCCACTTTAGACCCAAACCCACAACGCAGCACCAACATCATACTTATATAATATTGTTTGGCACCACAGATGGATGAATGTATGAACGAATGAATGAATCAATTCAGTACTTGAGAGGCTTAACGACCTCCCAGGTGAAGTCGGGGTCGTTGCGCCCAAAGTGGCCATAAGCGGCCGTCTTGATGAAGCGGTTCCCCCCCTTCTTCAGCTCTAGGTTGATGCTGATCATGCCTGGCCTGAAGTCAAAGTTCTCCTTCACTATCTTCAGCAGCTCCTTGTCCGACACCTTTCCTGTCCCGTATGAATCCACAAACACTGACAGTGGCTCCGGCACTCCGATCGCATATGACACCTGCACCAGGCAGCGGCGAGCAAGCCCTGCCGCAACAATGCTCTTTGCAGCTTGTCGTGCGATGTAAGCCCCGCTACGGTCCACCTTCAATTACAAAGTTAAAAACTGATTAGTGTGACTTTTCAAATTGAATGACCCAATAACATTACTATTCGACCTATCATTACTTATTAGCTACCCAAAATATTTTTTCTTTTAAGTTGCCTGACTTTGGTTCTTTTTTTCTTTTAAATATCAGTCCACTACTTTTTCATTTAAACAAACAAATGCATTCTTCTCTATAAATGCACGTCAACATCCATGTAGGTAGCTTGGAGACATGCTGAAAATAGAATATCAAAACTGAGGTGACTGATCTACAATAAATATCATGCAACCTTTCTTTTAAACACTTTTGCCATATTGTTGGCACAAGAAAAAGTACGGTACCTTTGTTGGATCCTTGCCCGAGAAGGCACCACCACCGTGGGCCCCCCATCCACCATAGGTATCAATAATGATCTTGCGACCTGTGAGACCAGCATCACCATGGGGCCCTCCAATGACAAAGCGGCCAGAGGGGTTGAGGTGGAAGATTGTCTTCTCATCCAGGTAGTCAGCAGGAACCACAGGCTTGATGACGTGCTCCTTGAGGTCGCGAGCAATCTCATCATTTGTCACGGTCTCATCATGCTGGGTGGAAATCAATACTGTATGGACCCTTACTGGTACCATGGCACCTCCCTCATTGCGGTACTCTACTGTCACCTGGGTCTTTCCATCAGGACGCAGCCAGGCGCATGTACCATTCTTACGTACCTGGTATTTTTTTTTTTACACAAAATTGAGGTGCTTAGTTATTAATTAATAAAGTACTCTAATACAACATGGCACAAGTCAAGCACAAGTACCCAATGATTAACAGTTGAATAAAAGCATAGATAGCTTTCTGTACATTGGTAAAAAATGATGTATGTACGATGTACCTCAGTAAGGCGGGCACCGAGCTTGGTGGCGAGCACATGGCTGAGAGGCATGAGTTCCTCTGTTTCATCAGTGGCATAGCCAAACATGTGGCCCTGATCACCGGCACCAATCTCCTCGGGGCGCTTGGTGAAGTGACCATGAACGCCTTGTGCAATGTCAGGAGACTGTTGTTCGATCTGGACAAGGACACGGCACTTGTCGGCATCGAGACCGACATCGTCGGAGACAAAGCCAATGGTGCGGCAGGTGTCACGGACAATCTTCTCATAGTCAACATTGGCCTTGGTGGTGATTTCACCGAAGACCATGACCATGTTAGTCTTGGTGCAAGTCTCACAGGCGACCTTGCTATCAGGGTCCTGGGCAAGGCAGGCGTCGAGAACGGCATCAGAGATCTGGTCGCAGAGTTTGTCAGGGTGGCCCTCGTTGACAGATTCAGAGGTGAAGAGGAAGGTGTCCAGTGCGGCCATGTCTTCTTTTTTTTCTTTTCTGTGAGACAATTTAATTAAGATAGATAAATAAAATAGAATAGAATAGAGGTTTTGAGAGTCAATTAATTAAGAAAAATGAAGTGAAAATGTGTTGCAGATAGATGTGAGATTGATGAAGGAAGATGTGAATGGCGATTGTTAAGTTATCAGTCTAGGTAGAAATTAAGGTTGCCCCAGATCTAACCCAACCCAAGCCAACCCTAAAATGGGAGTGGCGAAAGAAATACCAAACTAAATGGCAAAGGAAGGAAGGAAGGAAGGAAGGAAGGAAGGAGAGGTACCTGATTGCCTAAAATACCTCTGGAGAGTCGAGTCGAGTAGAGTCGAGTCGAGAGGAGTGGCGCCCCTTCCTTCTTCCTATCCTCCTATTTATAAAGAAAAACAATGGGAAATACGGAGCCTCTGAGGGACTGAGAGAGGAGACTAGGAGAGAAGCAAGGAAGGGCTGCGATCAAATCCTACCAACCCCCCTCGAATTCGATCCCATCCGATCCCATCTCCGCTCTCATTAATCAATGGGTCCCATCTCCCATGGCCCATGGGGGTGGGTGGGTGGACCGGTGGAGTAGCAACTAGCCCACTAGCAACTAAACTAATAACTTAAAATTAGCCTAATTTTTAGAGGCGTCTGGCTCTGGCGCACGTGAAATTAGTCTAACTTTTAGATCAGTAACCTAACTTGTTGATCTATAATTGTCAAAACGAGTTTGAGGTCCATGAGTTTTAGTACTCACATTAGAATTAATATTTACTAATTTCATCTCAAATACTAATCCTAAAAATACAAACTTCAATTTTAAGTTTTTAACCCTACTAACTTATGGTGTTGTCAAACACCCCTTGAAAGTTAGTTTGCAGTGCTGATGTCACGCAAACACGACTGGACTCAAGTCTCTAATCACTTGCACCTGGACGCCCTTCTAGCAAGGGTTCATCGCCGCTCTCAACTCTCAACTCTCAACTCTCAACTATTACTATTCCCACTTTTATTTTATTTTATTTTATTTTATTTTATTGTATTTTTATGAAACGTTAATCATTATTATTTGTATTCATAATCATATATAGGTCTTCTATAGTTCTTTCCTGGCGGCTGCACCTGTGATTTTTCTTGCGTTACGACTTTATAAGTTTATAATATACCAGTACGGCAGTACCACAAGAAAAAGCAGAGCGGTAAACACGTGCATTCTTCATAATTGGAAAATTACTTGCGTCAGCACTGTTGCCTAAGTTTGAAAATCAAATAGAGTTACATTTTCTTTTACAATCCGTAATAAAAATATATTAAATAATTAAATAACTTGATATTTTGGTAAATAATGCAAACACCTTTGATGCTATATGACGCAGTCCGAGAAAAAGATCCCACTGGATCCGATGCTCGTAACTCACCCGAGATTCTTCGAGTGTTTCATCCGAACATGGTGCGGATATCTCACCCCAAGTACTTCGGATACTTCACCCTAAGTTCTTCACCCGAAGTACCATGTGGTAGTTCACCGGTGCATGACGTGGGTAATTCACCCAAGGTCTCTCGGATTGTTCAATCCGAACAAGACGCGAGTTATTCTCCCGAAGTACGTTGGGGCGCTCCATACTTCTCGAGATACCTTGGGATTCCGAGTATAATGCGAACCCAACCCGAGAGGGTACCTTACCCGAGGGTACCTCACCTAAGGGTCTCTCACCCGAGGGTATTTCACTCGAGACCTCACCCTCACCCGAGGGTATCTCACCGAGACCTCTCCCCAGGGCACCCAGGAATGTTGCATCCGAGCACGACGCGAACTGAATCTCATCCGAACCTATCTCAGAATCTGACGAGGACTAGCTTTAGTTTAGGACATTACTATATTTGTAATTTTATATTTTCTTTCTCTTTCTGCAAATTTTCTTTTTTAGGGTATTATTTCTGAAAATATACTGACTTGTTGTCCAAGGCGCCGCCTCCTATATAAAGGGGTGTTTGTCATTGTAAACAATATAGTTGATTAATTAATGAAATTTCCCTTTGGGCTCTTTGAGTTCCACTTTGCTATTTAGCATTTCTTTGTGTTTTCTAATTCCACTAAACCATTTATCGCCGGCCTCCTCAGGCGGACCGGTGGTTTGGGACGAGCGCCGTCGTCAAGTGGTATCAGAGCACAGGTTCCGACAATCCACCTTCGCGCTTGCGTGAAGCTGTATCTCCACTGTCCGTCGTCCGACAATCCACCTTCGCGCGTGCGTGAAGTAGTATCTCCGCTGACCGCCGTCGCCGATCGCTGCAATCCACCTATTTCTACCACCCTCACCTTCTATCTTCTCGCCGGAATTCATGGCCGACCCTAGTATCATTGCCGCTCTTGAACGGATGCAGAAGAGCCACGAAGCTGTGCTTAAACGCATGAATGACGCTGCCGCCAACGCCGCAACGCGTCATACAGAACTGATTACAACACTCATGGGGCGCTTAAACCCTAATGATGATCGAGGTGGGGCCCGTAACTCCATTCCGAACCCCTATAGTCTTGACACCCGATATCAAGCTCTTAACTCCATTCCGAACCCTTATATTCTTGACACCCGAGATCAAGCCCGTAACTCCATTCCGAACCCCTATAGTCTTGACACCCGAGATCAAGCTCTTAACTCCATTCCGAACCCTTATATTCTTGACACCCGAGATCATGCCCGTAACTCTATTCCGAACCCCTATATTCTTGACATCCGAGATCAAGCTCGTAACTCCATTCCGAACCCCTATATTCTTGACACCCGAGATCAAGCCCATAACTCCATTCCGAACCCCTATAATCCTGACATCCGAGGTCGAGACAACACCAGAGATTGTAACTGGAAAGAAGATCTCCGAGTTGAGATTCCTGACTTCACTGGGAGGCTCAAACCCGAAGAGTTCCTCGATTGGACGCACACAGTAGAAGAGATTTTCGAGTTACAAGAAATTCCCCCTGAGAAGCGTTTGTCCTCAGTTATCATTCGGTTTCGAGAGCAAGCGAGTACTTGGTGGCAGAATTTTAAGTATCGTCGTTATCTCGACAACCTTCCACCTCTCAATGACTGGGACGAACTCAAACGCGAGATGAACCGGGAATTCTTACCGCTAAACTATCGAGAGACACTGTTTCGACAGTTTCAGTCACTCAGACAAGAATCAAGGAGTGTGGACGAGTATACTCACGAATTCTATCAGCTGGAATCTTGCAATCTATTGAACGAGACCGAGGATCAACGAGTTACTCGATTCCTCCATGGACTTCGTGACTCGATCCGAGACACTCTTGTTGTGCAAACCTTCTACGACCTCCCCGAGGCTCAAGCCAAGGTGAAGGCAGTAGAGCAACAACAGACTCGAAGTCGTAGTTTGCCTCCGAAGAAGGTACCCAATGCGAGCCGAGCCCTATCTGAGGCCATAAAGACTGTCATTCCGCCAGTCAAACCGAGCACAATCCATCACGAATCTCGCGGCTCAACATACACCTCAACTGCGATGTCAGAGCACACATTCCATAAAGCTTCTGTGGTTCACCCCGAGATTCAACCCGAGGTTCACCCCGAAGTCCAACCCGAGGTAAAATCCATAAAAGAACAAGAAACCCGAGCTCAAAACTTGCTTCCTAGCGATGTGTCAACACCAAGCCGACCTCAAACTGTGGTCATAATACCTATAACTATACCAATCCGAGCCTACACCGAGACCTCGAAACACCTCAACCAACCAAGAGACTCTCAAAGCATCAACTCGTCTGCCTCTTGTAGCATACCGACCTCGACTAACTTGAGCAACCCCTCGGATATTCGCGAGGTCGTCTGCAAGGCTAATCTAGGCGAAGAAAAGGATGCTTCCCGAAGTGATCTCACCTTCGAGCACTTGCCCTCTCCTTGTTTTACCGAGACCTCAACCACGAAGACACGCAACACCACCTCGAAATCAGAATATAATGACCCATTTTTAGAATCGAGCCCAAGAGTACTTAAGCAAGAGCTCATGAACAAACTGCGAGATCAGGTTACCGCGCTCTGGGTATGGGACACTTCGAGAGATGAATTTGAGTGTAACTGCACGATCGATCGCTCCTCACGACTTTCTCCTCTCCTTGTGAAGTGCGAGCACATCTCCCGAGGTCCTCTCAACCCGCCACCAGCGGAAGACCCGGGCACAAATTCAAGAAAGGCTACAACACATGCTCGCGACCTGCAGGGAACCCATACTCCCATGTGCTCGAATCTGAAGATTCTCGAGCTCATGTGGGTCTTCGCGAGTAAAGATCATGACCCGAGGTGTGATTACAACAAGTTTATTCGCTACATGTCTCAACAAAATCCGAGCCTAAAGAAGTTCGACAAGAGTGCCCACAAATTCAAGTTTCATGAGGTCAGGCACATTTCAAGTGTGTTCAATGGTCTCCATCGCCATAAACACTTCGACGAAAATGCAAGCTTGAGGTCAAGCTTTGCTGAACCCCGGGAGCTTGACGCAGTCCGAGAAAAAGATCCCACTGGATCCGATGCTCGTAACTCACCCGAGATTCTTCGAGTGTTTCATCCGAACATGGTGCGGATATCTCACCCCAAGTACTTCGGATACTTCACCCTAAGTCCTTCACCCGAAGTACCATGTGGTAGTTCACCGGTGCATGACGTGGGTAATTCACCCAAGGTCTCTCGGATTGTTCAATCCGAACAAGACGCGAGTTATTCTCCCGAAGTACGTTGGGGCGCTCCATACTTCTCGAGATACCTTGGGATTCCGAGTATAATGCGAACCCAACCCGAGAGGGTACCTTACCCGAGGGTACCTCACCTAAGGGTCTCTCACCCGAGGGTATTTCACTCGAGACCTCACCCTCACCCGAGGGTATCTCACCGAGACCTCTCCCCAGGGCACCCAGGAATGTTGCATCCGAGCACGACGCGAACTGAATCTCATCCGAACCTATCTCAGAATCTGACGAGGACTAGCTTTAGTTTAGGACATTACTATATTTGTAATTTTATATTTTCTTTCTCTTTCTGCAAATTTTCTTTTTTAGGGTATTATTTCTGAAAATATACTGACTTGTTGTCCAAGGCGCCGCCTCCTATATAAAGGGGTGTTTGTCATTGTAAACAATATAGTTGATTAATTAATGAAATTTCCCTTTGGGCTCTTTGAGTTCCACTTTGCTATTTAGCATTTCTTTGTATTTTCTAATTCCACTAAACCATTTATCGCCGGCCTCCTCAGGCGGACCGGTGGTTTGGGACGAGCGCCGTCGTCACTATACCAATCCTTGGATTACAATTGCAAATCTGGAATGATCGGTTCAAACAGCAAGTAAATGCATTTCCAAAAAAAAAAAACAGCAAGCAATATTATGAAATTAATGTGAAGTGGAACCAACATAAACATACTTTTTTATTATATTTTTTATTTATTTTGAAAATTGAACAATTAAACAGTTGTGCGGTGTGTGCCGTTTGGATCGCTTAGGAATTTGAAAAATTTAGAGAATTTTCTATTTCTAGGCATAAATTTATTGGGAAGTGTATAACTTTGTGAAAAATTTAAATTGTTTATAATAAATTTATGTCTAGAAATATAAAATTCCCCAAATTCCGGTGAGATCCAAACAGCCCCTATATGCAGCTGAGCTGACTTGTTTGTTTGTACTGAATGCTGATCCCTCACCTAGTCACCTACGACCTACCTACCCACTCCCGGCTCTCTCATCGAATCGTTATTAATACTAATCCAGTAATTCCTAATCACATATATAAATATAATATTAAAAATTAATTAATATATAATATTTTTCCTTTCTCGCCTAACATTTTTAGCGTCTATCAAGGTAAGGTAGCCAGGTAGGTCATCTGTCGTCTCCTTTCCTTTTTTAGTTTTCCCAACTAAAAGTCTAAAACTGTAAATCTTTTTATACTTGTCAATTGAATCGGAAAAAATTACAGTAATTAACTAAATATAAATGGGCAATTAACTCGTCATAAAAATAAAATTACTGCTACGATTGAACAGTATATATTCTCTCGATTATAACTTAATTTCTCATTAATTCTATGTTGGGTCATATATTTTCTTGCATATTGCACCGTGCGGGTTGGTGGAAAGTTGATTAACGGGGTGACTGATGAACTACTTAATTACTTACTTGATTTTCAACGTCCATGGCGCATGAAAGCCAAGTGCAATTGCAAAAATTGGATTAGTTTGATTTCTTACAGCTAATCTCTCTCTCTCTCATTAATTATATTTTTTATTTTCTAATTGTAATTATACCACTCTCAATTAGTCAATTTGCGAAGCTCACGGGTCCCACATGAATATGTGTTAGGCACTTAGGCTCCCGTCCAATTAATCACCCAAACAAATTTTATTGTTACTATTACTATTACTATTATTACTACTACTACTATTATTATAAGAAAAATTATGTCATGCACTGAATTTTTTAACTTGATTAATATATTTATTATATCCAGATTGCTCATTTAATAAAAACACAAACTGAGACAAATGATCAGAATTCAAATTCAATTTAAATATTTTGTCCACCTTAGAATCACTCTATTATATGCAACATGCATCAAGTCATGATCGAAATTGTGAATTGTGTTAAAGACTTAAAGCCTTAAAGGTATATAATTATATGGGTTGGATCGGATCGGATTTGTTTCGGTTTGATTTTCAATAATTAACCTATTTTTAAGTTAACTACTTTAAAACTTTATAATTTATTTGTACATATTAACAATAATTATTATATTAAATTATAATATTATTGGGGGTTTTCCCAGTCAAACTGGTTGAAGTAATAAACCAAGTCTACTGATTTAATTAATGTCGTTGTGTAAATTGATCCATTTGCGCGCATTTCGTCGCAACATGTATCCTACACACATAAGAATGATAAGATTGACCCACCATCAAATAGTATGAAAAAGACAAACAGACATTAAATCGATCAGCAATCCGACTATGCTGTTGCGCGACACAGCGTGTAGCGCACTACGAGCCGTCTGATCTTGATCGGATGGTTCACTTTTTACGGGTCTATCAATCTAGGTTACATGCACGGGGCTCCCTTGTCCATTGGATCTTAATCAGACGGCCAGCATACCGAGCGACACGCGGTGTCGCGCGGCAGCAGATCTCATTTCAATCGATCAGTAGAAAATGGGGAGTTGATGCCTTGGTGGAGTTTGACCCACCACCTCCAATTCTCCAAGGGGCCGTTTGGATCCCATGGGGATTTTGAGGAATTTCATCTTCCTACTATAAATTTATTATAAACAATCCAAACTCTTCACAAAATTACACACTTCCCAATAAATTTATTCCTAGGAATTGCAACTTCCCCAAATTCCCCAACTTCCTAAGCGATCCAAACGGCCCCCAATTAAGTTCCAAATTCCAAATTCCAATTGACAAATGTTTTGATGCCCTGATGGAGTTTGACCCACCACCTCCGAATTTCCAATTCACAAATAAGATTATTGTTGCTTGTCCTGGTCACTCAACTGGAAACAAAGAAAGAATTAATGCAATAGACGAGAGTGGAGTGGCGCTATCTATACCGCTATACAATACATACAAAGTGAAAGTATACAACAGACCAAATAAACCCAAGTGTACGTAGTACTTAAATGTATCCTTCTTTGTTTGCGCTTCAATTCAATGAATCTATCATCATCTTTGCGCCTCTTCTAAGTAACTTTTTTAGTTTACTTGACTCTAGTCTGTAGTTGCAAACTTGCAATTCAAGTGCATCATGCTTGTCAACTGCTCACTCGCCTTCGGTTGCAGAAAGGCTACTCACCATGCTTGTAATTGCAGCCTCGTAGGTTGAGACTTGAGAACATTAATTTTCATGTTAATATTTGACTTTTCCACTTAATTAATTATTATTATTTAATATATCATACGTCACTCAACGAAAGTTTGCGTCCAACTTCTCCGTTTCACTTCTTGTATCCTATGCATCATGTCCATGGTACCATGCGTCATGCGGGTGACATTACACTTTCAAGTTAACGATAATCGAGTGGTTCAAAGTGATTCGCCACACTTTTGTCCACCAAAAACATGGCCACTGGAGACCACCACTCCGCTAATCTCCGCTAACAAATGGAATGGAATAGGAATAACACGGCATGTGGGCACGGGCCCCGCCAATTAATTAATTTCTTTGAAATACGCCTCCAACCTTTGATGAATTTTAAAAAGGAACACCGACAGATGTACACCAACCTAACCTAATGCATCTTCAATTGCAGTCATAGATTCAACTAAAATTCAATTAAATAAAATATTTAAAAGTTAGAATACAGAGATTATTATTGACATTAATTATTTGTGGATATTTAAATGTAAACAGTTATTTAAAACAATTTTTTCAATTATTTTTATCATAAACGGATCAATTAAATGTGGGGCATTAATTAAATATGGTAAATAGACTGGTTTATAATTCTTTGCTATAACCACTAACCATGAGCACAAGCGTCCACATGACACGTCCAGCTGAAATAGAAAATTGTCTGTACTTTGTTAGTGTGCATTTCTGATTATTCATCCATTTTAGGCCCCGTTTGAATCGTATGGGAATAGGAGAAATAGTTTCTTCCTAGACGTAAATTTATTATAAACAATCCAAACTCTTCACAAAGTTACACACTTTCCAATACTTTCCGTCTAGAAATAAACTATTCCTCTTATTCCTAAGCAATCCAAACTGAGCCTTAAATGCTTAATAAATTTCCAAAAAATGAAAATTTTGGTCTGCCATGGAGATTTCAACATAGAGATCATATTGGACAGTTTGGATCAGTCATTTTAAACTAGATTTATGAGAGAGATTGGCTAAAGTATACTCCAGCATACGGATCGTGGATATGCTGGAGTCGTTTTTCAAAATCTAAAATTCATACAGTCGATCCGAACCGTTCAAAATGTTCTCCATATTGAAATCTCCTAGGAAATCAAAATTTATATATTTCGATTTTTTTACTATATATTATGCTATTTTCAAAAAATACTATAAAGGAGTATTTCTGACCCTTTAATTTGAAAATAGCATAATATATAGCAAAAAAATTCGAAAAAATGTAAAATTTGATCTTGAAGAATATTTTTATATGGAGAACAACTTGAACGTTTGGATCGACTGTTTGAATTCTAGATTTTGAAAAACGACTCTAGCACGGTATACTTTAGCCAATCTCTCTCTCTCTCTCTCTCTCTCTCTCTCTCTATATATATATATATATATTGCAGATTCGGAGTTGATCGGTACCTTCAGACAAATTATTGAAATCTCTTAATTATGCACCGCTAAAAAGAGACATGCCTTTGTCCCACATCTCAATTTCATACAATTTAAATATTATATTTAATATTCCATAAAAAATAAACTAAATCTGGACCGTTGAAAATTACAAGCATTTTGTCGAAACAGTAAACTGCATCAATTTTTATTATTTTTTATGTGCACCATATTAGTGAGTTGTTAGGACTCGTAAGATTTGTGTCAATTGTACTTTTTTATTTTCAGGGGCAGATGTTAATTTAGAAAAAAAAAAAAAAAGTGACGGTATAGAGCACCAAGGGCATAATTAATCTCCGAAACTTTTGAATAATTCTGTGATTTTGAAGGACTTTACGGAATGCAAGGTGTACATATGGGTCAATGGAATTATAATATATGCATAAGGACTTGGAATTATAATAATTAAATAAAAAGTTGGTGCATTTTGGTAAAAGAGAAATCAACATATGGGTCAATTATTGGACGTACAAAAATAACACATATTTGTCGGCAATTGCACGCCAGCTCACAAGTGCATCTGGTAATTGATAATATATAATATTATTTGAAAAACAATGAAACGAAGCCACTTCAATCCAACCTACCTACTTTAAATGTTAAATTAAATCTAAAGGAATAAAAGACAAAAAAGGCTGACAATGCGAATGCAACAGAGCGCTCCCACCCCTTCATTTTTTTTTCTCTCTCTTTGTTTATTTCGTTTTACGAAATAGATGGCATATAGGTTCTTTTTTGAGTGAATTAATAAGATGGTAGTAGCTATTATTAATAAAAGAAAGGGCAGCAGGCCAGAACACGGACCGATCGAGCGAGTCTGCGAGGAGAAGGAAAGGCCTACTGCTACAGATCCTCTATTCCTCTGTGGCTCTGTCCGTCTCACACTCTCACTGTATGTGGGATATGGGCTATCTATTTGGGCCTGGCCGGCTGGGGGGATATTTATCGCTACCTACCTTCCCTATTTTTTTTTTTTATAAACTAGAAATAAACGCAAACGCGTTTACGTAAGGGAATCCAATTCAATTGCCTAATTACCTTACCTTTAGGAAGGGAAGCGCACATCGACGACGAAACCCTAATCCAATCTCCTTGCTCCTTGCCATCTCTCCCGTTAAGAAAGAATGAAACAAATTCGGGCTTTCAAGGAAGAATTCACTTATGGTTCCCTTCGTTCCATCCCCTTTTAATCTAATTTAATTTAATTAATAATTTGTTCATTTCTAAGCTTGTTTCTCTATTGCTAATGATTGATTGATTCAGAGGAGAGGGTTGAGGAATCGCGGGAAATCGTGGCCAAGTACCCTGATCGTGTTCCAGTAAGTGAAGTCATCTAATTTTCAAGTTCATAAGTCAATTGCCTTTTCTGCTACTCTATCTGACTGACTTACTATTATTTATTCAAATCAAGGTTGTTGTTGAGAGATTTGCCCGCTGTGATCTTCCCGTCATGGAGAAGAGAAAGTATCTGCTCTCCTCTCCTCTCCTCTTTCCATTCTTTCTTTGTCCTTTCTATGCACCATCTAATTCCTTTTTCTTGCTCGCTGTTGCTGCGTAGGTATTTGGTGCCACGAGACATGTCCGTCGGCCAGTTTATTCACATTTTAGGCGCTCGACTTCATCTCTCCCCCGGAAAGGCTCTCTTTGTCTTTGTCAAAAACACCCTTCCTCAAACAGGTAGGTTATCATTTCTACTAACTTCCATTTTGCATAGACCAAGAAACATATGGACTCTTTAATTTGTGAAATGATATGATATTTACAGCGTGTCTGATGGACTCGTTATACCAAGGGTACAAGGACGAGGATGGATTTCTTTACATGTGCTACAGCACTGAGAAAACATTTGGTTGAATAAGACGAATTAATGAATCCATGTCCAAACTCAAAAAGGTTGGTGGCTGAACATTCAACTGTAGTAGAATTGTGCATATGTAATGTTTCTTGTACATACCAGTATCATGTAGTGTCCTGTCATGAAATTAATTTAAGCAATTGCCCAGCCAGGCAGCTTCTCATGTACATTAATCACTAATTTCGTGGATTATTTTTCACAATATTGTCCGTCTCCTTTTCTTTAGACTGGAAAAGAAATAAATAAATGAACATCTGTTGCTTTGTTTAATGTGTGGCACAGCTGTTCTACTGCAAGTGCTATTAGCACTCCAAGCAAATTTTTAATTTCAACAGCTCAATGTAATCATTTTTTCAACGATTTTCGACTATTCATCTTTTCTGTATAAATGGTTACAAGAAAATTTCTTAATCTACTTTGTAGGTTGTGTAAAGCTTATTGTTTCATACACACTCGTTGAACCTGTTGAGCATCTCATTCTATTTCTAGCCGATAAATAAATAATACTTTTTTTTTTTTTTTCTGTTTTAGCCTCTCATCCTTCTTTTAGTCGCCCACAGTAACACATCCCAACTGTCTGTTTGGGTTTTCAACATTATTATTGAACATAGAGTGACATTCCAGGATTAAATTAAATAGAAAAAATTAGTTTTGATCATTTTTCTTGTCCTTTGAAATAACTTGGAGATGCTTGGTGCTTCCTTGCAAATTAACAGCAGGTTTATTCGTCATTAAATTACAAATTAGGGGATGATGTATATATTACAAATTACAAACAAGAAAGAACTAAAGGGAGTTATAGGGACCGGAACCGGCCCCACCTTTTTCTATTTAATCGAAACTAAAAAATGTTAATAGAAATTTATACTTGATACTTATAAAAGCACCCATATAAAAGGAATAAACTTGTCATATAAAATGGTGTAAACAATTCTTATATCAATCATTGACCATTGATTTACGTAATTTGATTTGATCAGTGGTCTAGATCAAGATTAGATTTTTTTTTAAAAAAAAATTAAATTACTACCAAATTAGCTATTTATTTAAAAGAAAAGACTAAATTATTGTTTTTACTATATTTTTATTGCCTAACATGTAATATTTTATATATAACAAAAAATAATATCAACATTTTATTTTTTTATTTATCCACTTATCGAGGATATCTTTTGCTAGTATTAAGAAACACGAGTGTAGAATACTGAATATATAATAATAATAGCAATTCTATCCATTTGACACGAACAGCTGAATCTTTATTATCCATCCAAATTCCCAATAGGCCAATATCTTCGGTCTCGTTTAGATTGCTTAGGAATAAAAAAGAATAGTTTCTTTCTAAGAATAGTTTTTTTTAGGCATCTAAACAAGTTAGGAATAAAAAGAAAAATAGCTTCTTTCAACAATTATATATACATAATTTCAACAAAATTAGCTAAATACTAATAGCTAAATGAAATTCTGTGTGCTCTTTAATTAATATTTTATTTAATATTAAAATAATAATTTTTAATAATTTATTTAAATTAATATTAATTTGCTTATTCCTAACTCACCATCCAAACAACATTTTTTTCTTCCTAGGAATAACTTCTTCCCACTTTTTCCAAAGTTACGCTCTTCTCAATGTTTTTTCCCTAAAATTCTTATTCTTTTTTTTATTCCCATACTATCCAAACGAGTCCGTTCTTTTATTCTTCCCTCTTCTAAGTCCTAAGCTTTATATTTCCTTTTTTTTAATTCTTGATTAGATTTATTTAGCGTCTAATTTCGATATATAAGTATAAGTTTAAAAAAAAAAGGATTCAGGTACCGCCCCACTAGTCTATAAACATATAATCACCGACTATCATAATTTCCGAGACGGAATCAGAAATACATTTAGGAAGCCATATTCACTAAGGTTCCGTTTGGATGCGTTGAGAATAAAGTAGGAAGAAAAAAGAAGGGAAGAAATTTATTGGGAAGGGATAAATTTATTGGGAAGTGTGTAACTTTTGTGAAGAGTTTGGATGGTTAGAAATAAATTTATTGGTAAAAAATGGTTATTTCTTATTCCGGGAAGAAGCCATCCAAACGGAGCCTAATTGAGGTGAGCAAATTGACACAAGAGTGTTGGTATGATTGGTAAATAAATACCAAATATTAAAAGCCTGAATTCTATGGCAATAGGTCGTCACGAACGCACCGGCACCATTAAGTCTCATGAGTCTCAATATATTAATTCCACATATATATATTGATTATATATCCAATTGACGGGTGTGGGCTGCTTGGTAGTTCAAGTAGGGAAAAAAAAGATTTATCAAGTCCAACTTGTGATATATTGCGCTCAAAACCCATTAGCGACGGTGCTAAACAGCTGGTAATGATCATTTCAATATTTTTAATCCTCCTCAACTCATGAGAATCATTAATGAAAAAAACGTATCATTAATAAGAGAAAATACCTCATTAATGAGGAAATGCATCATCGTCATATTCCTCATCACCACCATCGCTAATTACTCTCCCTCCCCCTCCTACCTCCTATTCCAAACATTTTTCTTAGGACATTGGTACCAAAAAACTAGCACAATTAGTTTTTTTTTTCAAGATATTTGTATTTAAAAACTTGCACAATTAATTTTTTCCAAAATAATTATTATATGAAACTAGGACAATTATTTTTTTTTAATAAGAAGTAACATTTTTTACACGAGAATAATACTAATCGTCCTAGTTAATATACCTGATTATTTCAGTTAATATACATAATTGTGCTAACTAATATATCTAATTGTGCTAGTTAATATACCTAATTGTGCTAACTAATATATCTAATTGTGCTAGTTAATATACTTAATTATTCTAGTTAATATACGTAATTGTTCTAGTTAATGTATCTGAATGTGATATGTGTTAGGGAGGAGGGGTGGGTATGTACTGGGTGACAGGGGTGGAGGAGATATGAGGAGGAAGGTAAGTGTAGAGGGGATAAGGGGATGAGGATAAGGATGCTGAAAACGAAAATAAAATAAAATAAAATACGTAATTAATGAAGACGCTTGATAATTAATGAGAACGCTAGATTAAGTATTAAGTTCTTGGGTTAATGAATGGGATGAAGGATGAAGGATGAGGAATCTCTGAAATGATGGTAATCAATTGCGTTGCTAAACTAAACAAATAAAATTATGGAGCAAGCAACTGACATCAATATATTTATATTATAATAAGAGATCCTATATAACAAATGAAAATGCGACTATAAGATTCAACAACTTGATTGATATTGATATTGATATTGATATTGAATTATTCAATTCAATAATAAAAAAAACGGAGGGATTGCGCGCATCCGGACTTGAATATCGAGCAGTAATAATTTACTAATTAATTACGCAATTTCTTTATTCACAAACTTCCTTAGTTGCAACATGCGTGCATCTATGATGGGTGGGTCTTCTCACCCAGTCATAAATCATAAAATCTACGTATGCAAAAATGCACCTTCCTTCATTTAATTACTGTTTCTTATATGTTATAATTTGAAATTTATCCTGACCTCACAGACACTGTGAGGTAGATATTACACGCTGCGCTGCATTGCAGGGAGTAACACAAGTTCCCGTGAATAAAAAAAAAAAAATAATAATAATAATAATAGTAATAATAATAATAATAATAAAAAAAAGAAGCGAACAATGGAATCTAGAAGCTGGAATCAATCTTTATTACGTAATTCATTAATTAATTAACTTAAAAGGAATTTGACTTTTCTGGAGCAACGTGGTACCCGTCCAATCCAGAATTTAATTCAACAACTTGGAACTTGGAATGAGGAATGAAATGATGAGCATGATTCCGTCTACAGTTCATCTCTCTCTCCCGTCTTTTTAATTGTGATTGGGCTAGATTTTACAAGGCACGTTGTTTTTTCTGTACTACTTGTGGATGGAAACAGGCCTCTTTGGATGCTTTGGGAATAAGAGGAATTTTTTATTTCTAAACATAAATTTATTATAAACAATCTAAATTCTTCATAAAATTATACATTTCTCAATACTTTGGTACCGTTTGGATGCGTTGAGAAGAAGGTAGGAAGAAGAAAGAAGGGAATAAATAAATTATAAACAATCCAAATTCTTCACAAAGTTACACACTTCCCAATATTTTTTCCCACTTCTTCCCTTCTTCCCTTCTTCCCAGACCTATCCAAACGGAGCCTTTATGTCTAGAAATAAGAAATTCCTCTTATTCCTAAGCGATCCAAACAGCCCCTTTAAAAAGTCGCCCAAGCTTTTGATGGGGAGCCAAAACCTTTTCCTTTTTGAAATAAGTCAAATTAAGACTGGTTAAGATCTGTCCTAATTAATGTTGTCCTTATTGTAATATTTTCAATACTCTACCGGTTACCGAAAATTTTAATAATACCGGCTATGGCGGTTTCTGATATTGTGAGAGCAAATACAGAAAAGTTTTGAAAAATACTAAAAAATATTGAATTTCAGTCACCAGGCCGGCTATGGCCGGTATGATATTGAAAACAATGCCTTATTGTACTTCCAAACTTAATTTGAGCATCTGGGGCATTGTTCCTTCATCTGTCTATATTATATATTATTATGTAACAAACAAATATTCCACAATTATACATATTCAGAATCACAAATGAATGTAAGCTCAATGGGGCGTTTGGATCGCTTAGGAATTTGGAGAATTTTTTATTCCTAGGTATAAATTTATTGGGAAGTGTGTAACTTTGTGAAAAGTTTGGATTGTTTATAATAAATTTATGTTTATGAATATGAAATTCTCTAAATTCCGATAGGATCCAAACAACCCCAAAATAAGAAGTTTGTGAGGTTAATTTAAATTCTTCGATTTAGTTTCAAATAAGGAATTATAACTAGTACTTTTAAATACTCGAGGTGGTAATTACGCATTTATGATCATACTTTTTTTGAGTTCTTGTACGAGATCAAATGTTAAAATTAAGTTAAACTATTTCGCCGTGTTTATCTTTTCATCACTTTCAATATCTTTTTTTTTTTGTACAATACCAACTCAAATATTAAAAAGTTAAATTCACCTTTTTAACTTTAGTCGCATAGGTTGCATAATCAATTTGAGATTAAAGTTCGTAACAATCCAGTTTGAATTGTACAAATGTATGTTTTGTCTCTGGAGTAACTGAAATAGAAAATTGTTTGGTTATAGCCTTGTAGGAGCCTAGTCTAGTATGTAGTTTCTAGAAAATTGTACGTTATTGGAATTGATTAGCGAGCACACAGTGGTGAGGTGCGTGGAAACGCCATAAAGGATCCCATGCCATGATGATGTGAAGTAGGAATTATGAAAGCAACCCCGCAAGACACTAAAACTTGGACTAATCAATAATCAATTTAATAAATTATTGAGTGAATTAATTATACTATTATAGTTGGCTTGAGTTTGGAAACGTTGACGAAAGAGAAACATCAACCACCTCCCAGTTCAACGCCACAGTGCCTCGTTTTTCACACACAACCACACAATATGACAGACTATAAATTATTATGATATCTCCTCTATAAATTATATTGATACATACCTATATTTATCGGAGTAGACATCCTTTCATATTTGTTTAGAATATAATAACATACAAAAGTTTTTCCGTCTCCGGTACTGTATCCTGCTGTCCTCTTTGACTCTCTTGTGTATAATATATATCTACTATAACATCTCCTATATTATATAGTTGCACTTAATTGGGCATTGCTGCACTTAATTTGTGCATTGAAGGAGGAGGAGGAGGAGGAGGAGGAGGAGGAGGAGGAGGCGAGATAATGGGAACATTGGATCCAAATGCAGGGATGAAAGATGTTGAGGAGCGTTACACCGACAGCACCAATAAGTTGGATGCCGGAGCTCTCTTTGTCCTCAAATCCAAGGGTACCTCTTCTCTTCTTAATTTCTTCTCCCGTGGCCCATGCTATATATATATATATGTAGCTACTTCAGTTCAGTTCTCTACCAGGCAATTAAATTGAGCTATATATGTAGCTAGGACCTGCTTCTCCTTCCTTCCGTCATCCCCTATGTACCTACTTACTGGCTACTAGCTGGTGCTGGTCATCATATTTCGAAGTCATCTCAAATTCGCTTGCTCAGCTATGCTGCAAACACAATGTTTCAATCCTCCTATTCTTCATTCGATCTGAATAGATATATAAAGTAATGGTTGCTTTGCGTTGCAGGATCATGGATTCATTGCGGGTACCATCTGACAACTGCAATTGTGGCGCCAGCACTGCTGAGCTTGCCGTTTGCATTTGCATCACTAGGGTGGGCAGCAGGAGTGGTCTGTCTCGTCCTGGGGGCTGCCATCAGTTTCTACTCTTACAACCTCATTTCTCATGTCCTCGAACACCATGCTCAGATTGACCGTCGACAACTCCGCTTCAGGGACATGGCCAATGACATACTCGGTCAGTATTCAGTGCAAATTATATTGCTATCTATATATACATATTTCACCCTTACAATAATTGTAGTTGATGAATGATGATGATGCAATGATGTGGTGGGGTGCAGGGCCTGGATGGGGGCGGTACTATGTGGGTCCCATTCAATTTGCAGTCTGCTTCGGCGCTGTTGTTGGCTCAATTCTTCTTGCAGGCCAAAGCATGAAGGTTCCCTTCTCTTCCCTCTTTACTGCATCACTTTTCATGATTTCATCTCATCTATAAAGTTCTTATATTATTCCTAAACCCTCTTCCTAATTAATTTCCAGGCCATTTATCTGATCGCAAATCCTGATGGCACGATCAAGCTCTACGTATTCATCATCATCTTCGGTGTTTTCTCTCTAGTCCTTGCTCAAATGCCGTCCTTCCACTCGTTGCGGCACGTGAACCTCATCTCACTCGTGCTCTGCCTCGCCTATAGCCTCTGCGCCACCGCTGGCTCCATCTACGCCAGCCACTCTGACAAAGCCCCACCAAGGGACTACTCCATCCTAGGCAGCAGCACACAGCGTACATTTGGAGTTTTCAATGCCATAGCCATCATAGCCACCACCTTTGGAAACGGAATTATCCCCGAGATACAGGCAACTGCATCGGCACCAGTGACCGGGAAGATGTTCAAGGGGCTCGGACTGTGTTACACTATTGTGGTGGTGACGTTCTTCAGTGTCGGCATCTCAGGGTATTGGGCATTTGGCAACCAGTCAGAAGGCTCCATCATCAGCAACTTCATTGCTGATGGTGTCAATCTAGTCCCCAAGTGGCTTGTCTACCTCTCCAACATCTTCCCTCTCCTCCAACTCTCGGCCGTCGCCACCGTACCTACTTCTCCTATTCTTTCCTGTCTCCTTTTTTAATTACAGCACTTTTTTTGCATATACACATGAATAGTGCGTATATAGATATGTGCAGTGAGGGCTCAATTTTAACTATCTTAAGCATAATTAATAGACAACTAATGATGAATTAATTAATTCAGGTGTACCTGCAACCTACAAATGATGTGTTGGAAAGCCTATCAGTCGATGCAACCAAGGGTCAGTTCTCTGCCCGCAATGTCATTCCACGTATTCTGCTGCGGTCAGCAGCAATTGCCACAGCAACTACAATTGCAGCCATGCTCCCTTTCTTTGGAGACATCAATGCAGTCTTAGGGGCTTTCGGTTTTCTTCCCCTTGACTTTGTCCTCCCCTCAATCTTCTATAACATCACTTTCAAGCCCTCACGACGTAGCCTCGTCTTTTGGATCAACACACTACTTATTGGTGTCTTTGCAACTCTGACGGTGTTGGGGTCCATCTCAGCAGTTCGTCAGATTGTTTTGGATGCCAAGAACTATAAGCTCTTCGCCAATGTGTGATGCCAATCTCTCCCCTTTTTTCTCATTTTTCTTTCCTTGCTTCACGGACTCACTTTAAGCATTGATCCATTGTTATAAGAATTTACAATGTTGGGTTTCTGACTTTCTGTAAAGATGCATTCTTGATAATGACTTGATTCCTCTAATCAGATTACATGTATTGGTAAGGATGTTACTCCCATTCGCAAGTACCAGTGCCATTATGGTTGGTTCATCCGAAAACAACTGAATTACAAATACAAGAAAAGAATTCAACAACATTGAGTATCTAATCTTATAAAAATGGATATGGTACACCAGTAGCTGCACAAAATCAAAATGATACTCTGAATCATAAGGAAACTGGGGCGCCTAACTGCCTACTTTTTAGTCTATTACTCACCATCTCAAATCAACACAGTAAGAACAAAAAACTTTCAGACATAAGCATACAGTTCAGGAAAGGCTACAACAAAAGAAAAAAAAAATGCACCTTTAGGGGCAAAAAAGGGAAAAAAATGAAAAACAAAGCATACAATTCATAACTTTCAAAATTCTGTAATTACATTTAATTAACGGGGCTCATAACTGAAATCAAGATGTATTGCAGCAGAGCAATCAAAACATTTCGTCATTAATGATGACAATTGGCTTGGTAAAAGATAACAGCAAGACCTTGATTTTGGAAGACAATTTCTGTTGACTTGTTCTTTTCATTTTCAAGCCACGTCTGGATTGATACAGGAGGTTGGTGTTAGGGTTTAGTTGATTGGTGGATAGGCCATCAAATTGATTTAGTTCAGATCGCTCCCTCTGCTTGAAGTCTGGTGGTCAGGAACTTTCTCAAAACCACAAATAGTAATAAAAGAATGAAAGAATGGACTGCAAGTGAGAGTCAGACTTCAGGAGGGGAACGTATTCGGTTGGGTAGAGGCCTGGAGATGAGAGCGTGGGTGTCCCAGCCAGTCTGCTCGGCATCACGCTTGGCGTGCACCAGCTCCCTGCTGATGTATTCCAGCGACAACTGCAGACGGCCCCCCGGGGCACATTCCTCAGCTGCCGCCTTCTGTACCAAACCCATGTTTCTCTCAAGCCAGTATAGGTAGTTCACCTGGAATACCGATTTAAGCATGTCTTCTGTTGAGCACTTCTCCTTCAGAATTATCTACATGCAATGCAATCATTTATTTAGACAAATTACCGAATATGGAGTTATAGTTTATTATAATATAATTATTGAGCATTCTAATGTTAACGCTCTATACCTTGATTAGATACTTTTTTTAAAAGGTGATGTTTAAACCAAAACTACACACATAACACAGAATATATTTTTTACTAATTAACACAACACTTGAAGGGATATTAAATATTGACAATAAAATATTGGAAAAAGGGAAACTTACACAGAATTTTCCATCATTTTGAGTTAGTATGTACCCTTCATCTTTGAAGAGCTCAAGTAATGCAACTGCATCCTTTTTGTTGTTGACAACTACACTTAGCTTACAACCAAGTTTTAACCGACGACAAATTACAGCTGCTGCATCCTTAGCTTCTGAGGACAATATCTCAGAATAACCCTTCACAGCACAAACAGAGGATATCAAAGGGGGGTGACATAGAAATCATAAAAGCAAAAATGAAATGACCTTGTGGCAAAATAGCAGCCAATATTTTGCACACAGGTGTCCACCCAGCAATGATATACAATGAGTACAGCAATGATATATAATGATTACAGTGCAAAACCAACAAGAAGCAGCATCACTAAAGGTAAATAGTTAAAAGGGGAAATACCTTACGCGCAGTGAGATATGGAAAGCTTTGGAAGAAGGGCTCCTCATCATTGACTTCCTTGACTGAAGGAACCTGCCCACTAAGCAAATACTCACTGAAAACCAAACCTGCCCAATATTAAGCCGACATAGTCGCATTAACCAAAGTTATGAACCATATTAAAGAAATAGAATAAGGAAATTGTATCGGGAAATGATATTTTAAGAATGCCAATATGATATTTTTTTAAAGTTTTGGTTTCCCTTGTTGGTGTTAGCTTACAAAACATTAACGCATTGAGCTCTCAGTTAATCTTATAGAACAACAACAACAACAACAACAACCTTTTGTCCCAAACAAGTTGGGGTAGCCGGGTAGACTAGAAAGGAAACCCAGAAAAAAGTCACCAAAAATAAAATAATATATATAAAAAAAGTACTAATAATACTAATAATAATAATACTAGTAATAAATCCTACAACCTCAGCCGTAATCTAATCTAATAGTGTGACACTGTGACCTACAAACCTATGACATCAATCCTACCCCTAGATTCCTATGTCATGGCTCCATACGTGAATTGCTAACTTCCATGCGCTCCTATCGAATGCCAACTCTCAGGTAATCTTATGTAACTACATAATTAGAAAATGAAAGAATAGAGAAGGCTGAAATGTACTGGTATGAGTTCAGTAAAATTGGCACGCAAAATTCGCACTGTCATCCAATACAGCACTAGGAAGGAAAATAAAACTTACATGCTCGGTATGGATTAAGAGTCCTGAGTTGAATAGACTGGTACGATTTCAGGTTGCAGTACATGTGAATTGCGGTTATGAGGGCATAGGAACAAAGAGCCAGTGAAGCAGAAGAACCAATTTTGTTAGCCAATGCTATACCAAGAGTTATTCCAATGAACTTGCTCACCATACCTTGTGCTTCCCCTTTCGCAATTACCTTGAAATGGAATATATCAGATCTATTTCCTCCTAAAAGATCCTAAAATATTTTGGATTGCATAATATATATTGAAACTGAAAGAAGTATTTTCAAAGGATTATGGGTGTCAGTTTTCAGTACGGTTTTGGTTGGGTTTAGTCCGCTTTGTATTAACAAGTTTGCTCATGTGACTCTTCTGTTAACTTTATTTTTAATTCCAAAAGAAAATATCTGAAGCTAAATTGTTTAAAGTTGAAGGTAAGTTGAGGCTTCTTTGATACACATAAGACAATGAGATGACTGACAGATGATTAGGATTGAAATAAGAGTAAGATATGCCGATAAAACTTGCTTAACTAAATTAAGCATTACAGGGTAAATGAAGGTCAATTTAGGAAAAGCAGCAGATTTTAATTGATATATATTCCAACTCCTCAGGTTGAAAACAGTTGATACAGTATTTGTAGAGCAATGATTCGAAATAAGGCCATGACTAATATTCCAGGGGTCTAGATAGTACATGGATCCAGCTCCAATAGATTTTACTGTAGTTCTTCAGGCTATATCTTTGTCAAATTAAGCAGCAAAAGAATAAAAAAATGGTTTTGTATTCTGCAGGCACTAAATTTATCAAAGAGGCGATAGTTGGTTGTCATTTTATGGAAGTACCTCTGCAAAGTTCCTCTGTACAGCAAAACCAGCATAAAAGCAACTCCTTGTAGCAGCCTGTAAACGTGTAATATAGGGGATTACAGTGATTTTCACCAAACTTATCCTAGCCTAACTGCACATATTGAGATTGAAGTAGTAGTGTTTTGTTCCAATTTTACTATTGTAGGCATGAGATAATGGGCGATGTTCTTCATAATTGAGGTAAAATTTGGAATTGAGAATGTGAAAGGAGATTGGGAAGGTATTAGACCTGAATGAGAGCAGCGGCAGAACGGCCAGCACCAGCAGCAGCACCGATGAAAACAAAATGTTGAGGGAAAAGGGGAGTGACAATCTCCATACCATAGGCTGCATTCTCAAGGAGATCAGAGAAGAGACGCCATCCCTTTGGGTTGACATCAAAATGACGGCCAAATTTGGAGAGAAGGATCTTGCTGAGGTAGCCTATCCCGTCCTTGAGAACCCAGTTGATTGCAGCTGCTGTTGGTATAGCACCTTTTCCTAATCCAACGGCATAAAGTAAAGCCTGCAAGTGGCATTATGAGGGTAGGGGGTAAAAGAAATGAGGGAACACAATACTTATTTTGTTGACTATGGAATCCAGGTGAAAATAGAATTGAAGTTGCATTGCATAAAGCATGAAGCAAGCATATGATACCTGGGTGGAGAGGACGGCACTGACTTGGCTGGCAATGCCCTGGAGGCCTCGCCAGAGAGAGTAGTCCATGTAGTCGGTGCTGACGCTGTGGGGGTATCCGTGGGGAAGCATGAGGCCGGAGAGAGTGCAGGTGCACCAGTCCCACCAGTAGGAGAGGTGGTCTTTCCCTTGTCCTTGGATGGCATTGTTGTTGTCTGTGGCAACAGAGAGAAAGCAGGCGTCATCATCATCGGTGAGGAGCAGCTTCTTGCGGGTGCCTCGACTAACCTCCCAGAGGACAAGGGAAGGGGCAAGGGAGAGGGCGAGGGCAGGGGCATGAAGGGCAAGGGCAACAGCAGCACCGCAAGGGAGAAGAAGAAAGAGAAGCAGACAATGAAAATGGGATGGGCCCCACTTGTAATAATCATCATCATTATTGTTATTGGAGTCCCCTTCCCCTTGGGAATTCCACGGCCCCCAACCACCACCACCACCATTATTATTATTGTTGTTGTTGTTGCCGCTGCCACTGCCGCTGTTGCAGTGAATAGAGTCTCCTACTCCTATGCGGAGAGGAGAGGGAGAGGGAGAGAGAGAGAGGCGGGGTTGAGGAAGAGGATGGTGTTTGAGTTTGAGACGGAGACGGAGACGGAGATGGCGATGGAGGTGAGGCGAGCAGAGGAGAAAGGAGGCGCAGCTGCTCATCTAATCTCCGAATCCAGAGGGTGAGGGACACCCAACCAAGTTACAGAAATAATAAATTAAACTAATTCTCTTCTCTTCTCTTCTCTTCTATTCTCTTCTCCACACTTACTCGCGCACGGCGGAGGTCGGAGGATTGAAATTTAGACAGCGATTCCCGGTCGGCTGTGCAAGTGTAAGTTGGGGTTTTGGGTTTTGGTATTCTGTACTGGTTGGTTCGTTCTACTGTGATTCTGTGAATCTGTGATGGATGGATTGATTGCTCATTACTCAGACTAGTCTACTCTGCTCTACTCTTCTATTACGCCTTATTATTCTTTTCTTTTTTTTTTCCAAATAATAATACATACCACTCACAATTCATCAATATATAAATTGTTACATTTAGGGATAACAAATTATACTCTTGAGGGATTAGTTTGAGAAAATAAGAGAGCAAATTGTTGCATCAAGGGATTAGTTAATTCTATTGAGTGATCAGTTTGTGAACAGTTGTTTTAATAATGAATTGTTTATGAGTTATTTAGGGATCAATTTAAAAAGAAAGAGAGTAAATGGTTACATCAAGAGATAATAAATTAAAAGTTTAAGGGATCAGATTGAAAATATTAGAGAATAAGTTATTACGTTAAGGATCAATTAATTTTATTAAGGGATCAATTAACTACATGATGATCAGTTAATTCGAGTAGCATATTGGTTAATATTCAATAAGAGATCAGTTGATTACTATAAGCGATCATTTAGTTAATAAGAGATTGTTTAGTTGCCTTTAAGAGAGTAGCTTGTTAATAAGGCCACATCAGCGACAGCGTGGGGCTTGGAAGTGCATGTTCGTTTAATCGTTTCCTTGACAAGGAGTTCATCAATGTTTCTATGAGCATTGATCTTAAATGAAAGATGGTAATTAACTATTGAAATACACCTAAGAGGAAAAGAATCACATGTTTATCTTTTATAACAGATAAAGCCTGATCTGGGGCGTATAGAGAAATTGGTTCTCAGGAAGGCCTTTGATAATGAGGAAAACCCCTACCTACCAAAGTTAATAATTTATTTTATATCAATTTTTTTTCGCATTTTTTTTTCTACTAAACAAATAAATGCACTTAATTTCTACACATACTTATATTCTTTTCTTTTTTCTAGCATATTCTCTATATAGGAGCAGTTCAGTGATGGAGTCGGACATAGTTGGATTGATGGACTCAAGGCCAAAGCAGTTTAGCGCGTTATGTTCTTTTTAAGTAGCTGATAAAATGATGCAAAATGCCACACCGATCTAGATGTATTTAATTTTTGACGTAATTTAATGACTTAATTAGTTTAGTTTAAATGTTCACTTTATTTTGTCTGCATGTTATTTAGTTTAAATATTGATGTAATAATAAACAGATTCTTATTAAATCAATAAAAGCAATATGGTCTAGTGGTAATTCCTAAGCTAATTGCAGTAAAGGATCAGTTTTTTCAATAAGGGATTGGTTAATTGGTATAAGAGATCATTTTAGTTGATATAAGGATCAATTATTTCTGTAAGGGATCGGTTAATGGACAGAACGGGTTGGTGAATTCTCGAGTTCCTCGAATCTCGACAGAACGGGTTGGCGAATTCGGTTCCGCATCCACGTCTCTAGTGGCCTGAATCTTGGCTCCTAATTGAACTTGCAGTTGTAGGTACTTAATTGTATCCATTCCTTGGCTCCTGATTGAACTTGCAGTTGCAACTTGCAAGTAGTTAATTGGGAATTGTTTCTGACAATCGAATTTTTGCTGCTCACAACATAATTTTTTTTTCAAATGACTGAACTGCCCTTTGACCAGTTTAATATTTGCCAAAGCAGTAAACACTTCGATCTCCTCCAACAGAAATTAAATTTGTACATGAATATGTGATTTCTTATTATGAAAGGTTGATTTTCATTCAAGTTATGTAACAATTATTAGTTATGAAATTAATGACTCATATGGTCAAAGAGAATCCAAAAAGAAGTAAAGCATAGTTCAAAACAACAATAATACTGCACAATTAACGAAACAAAGTATTAAATTAGAAATTGTTAGTGATTGTTGACAAATAAAGTTTATTTTCATGAATAAGGTAGAAATTTGTCGAAACTAAGCTGCAAATTTTTCTTAAGAGGAAAGGAAGGACGGTTATTGGAAATCTCAAATTTTTGTAAATATTATTAGGGGATAGAACGATTGTCAAATCTAGAAGAAAAGAAAATTTAATTAAGTAGATCAGGGTAAATTTAAGAATACAAATTTTAATTGATATCAAGGACAGTTTAGTCATTTAAAAAATTTATGTTGCGAGCTGCAAAAATTCAATTGTCAAAAGCAATTCCCTAGTTAATTGTATCCATTCCTTTTCCAATTATAGCACCCACCTACAATTTGACCAATTAGTGGCAGACTTGATTAGAAATTTGCCCAATTTTCATACAATAGTCAATATCACTTTTAGTTTTCATACAATAGTTCGTATTTTTTATATTAATAGTGTACTAGCTGATTAATTGTTGTATCATTTAATTCTTGCAAATGATCACATTAGTTTAGTAAATGATCACCCAGAATTATAGAAGTAATCAATTTATTTGCATAATGAATCAGTTTATTTCAGTAATTAAACCTGTTTATTTCAATTTTCGAGCAATGGCGTAATGAGTTCGAAACATCATTAGCCACTGATAAATTGTATACATGAATAAAATGTGAGAGAGGAGAATATCTAAAAAAAGAAAATTGAAAAAAAAAGTGGGACGCAAGGGACAGTACGCTGTGGTAATTTTTTATCCATTCGCACATGCATTTGTGCCAAAGAGACGCATCCGGAGGTGATAAGGTAATCGGCATCCTCAGCGTCAAAAAAAAGACTGCTTGGAGCAGCCATTTTTCTTTTTTTTTAATATTTAAAAATTTTAAAAGTTAAATGGAGAATCCAAATCGTTAATTTTTTTAAATTTTACCGGCAATGCGTTTTCATATAAGTTTTATAAAATTTGAAGTTGATTTTATACTAGATCAAATGGTTAACAAAAGAACGACTCTGGTTTGATTAATTCTGATACGTTCATAATTTCGTCACTTAATCAAGTATCAAATCGACTTCAAATTTTATAAAACTTATATAAAAACGCATCGCCGATAAAATTTAACAAGATTAACGGTTTAGATTCTACATTTGACTTTTGAAATTTTTTAATATAAAAAAGAAGAGAAATGGCTGCTCCAAGCAGTCCTTTTTGGACTGCTGAGGATGCGGATGTGGTGATAAGGAGACTTATAAGTTATAAAAGGGTTCCGATTAGGTTGATTGATTGGGCATCGTGGGACTCAAACCGAAATTCGTTCCGTTACCTGTTTTTTCCTCCTCTCCTCTCTCGACCTCTCGCCTTATTATTATTATTATAAAATTAAACTAATTCTTATTATTCAAATATCTCTCCTCTTCTCTTCTCTCCACTTCTCGGCGAACGGCGGAGGTCGAAGGATTGAAATTTAGAGAGCTATTCCCGGTAGGCTGTGTAAGTTGGGGCTTTGGGGTTTTGGGTTCTGGGTTCTGGTGGGATACTATACTATACTAGTTCGTTTCGTTTTACTGTGAATCTGTGATGATGGATGGATTGTGTAATTTTACCTCAATATTACTAGCTTGATTTCATTTACTCATAGAATGGAGAGTTAAGACAAGCAGCAAGGTAGTTCATATTGTCAAAGGAACTTGTAAGATTTAGTCCTTCCTGGTTGCCAATTTAGGATAGTTCCTAAATTTTTCATCTTATATTAAATTTGTTTTTATATGTATTTCCATTTCTAATTTGCAGTTCTATAAGGAAAAAGAAAATCTTTTTCTATCCAACACAGTGTCAGATAAGCAAGTTCTAAAATATTTTATTTATTGCAGTTTCTGCCAAATAGGATACTAGAAAAGTCAAATAAAAATAACATAAATAAAAGAAATATAAACAGAACAAGAAATCTTCTTGCTTGTCTTGCTCCTGAAACATCATATTGTCCCCTCTAATCTCATTTGTTGCATTTTCTAAGAGTTTCCCAAACTATTCATTTCTCTGCATGAGCAGCATGTAAGTTTTGGCAATTTAATCATCTTTCAAATAATCAATCAAGTCAAGAGGGTAAAAAGTTTGTGTGATGCTTCTCATCTTTTTTATGGCTATTTTTAATGTTTTCTGGTTTGGAAGTGTAGGGTAAAGATAATTTAAGGTTGTGAGATTTCTAGGGGTATGCAATTATTCTAAAAAAGAGTGGGCTGTACTCTGTACTAATCTTTTACAACTTGCAATTTTCAGTTGCTACAAGCGAATGCCAAAAACATGTTGCTCCTATTGTAGGCAAACCTGGTCTATACCTTCAGGGGTCTGTTACACCACTTCTATCAGGAGTCAAGATCCAGATTATATCCTTAGGCAAGAGCAGTTACACTCAATCACAAGAAGGCGGTTTGGCAGCTAAATCCGAGACAAATTCAGCACATGCACGTTGGGTCTATTCAAGGCAAAAAACAAATCAAGATGTTGAGCAAGGGAATGCCTTTCTGAAAATTTATACGGATCATAATCTAGATAACCAAACTAATTTGCTCACACTGCCCACCAATAGTGGAGGCAAGCTAGAAGATAGAAGCGCAGGGACATAGGATTACTGCATGCAAATTATCTACCAGGTTCTTGCATTAAATACTTAAAACCCTGAGTTTTTTATATTACATAAAAAAAGGCCAGACATCCAGTTATATGCAAAGTTACCACCTGAAACCATGAGCCATGCCTCTTTGTATTCATGACACACAGTTATATACAGGAGGGTTACATCATTACTTTCTTCTTTGATATGATGAATTTTAGGCTGTTATCTTTTTTAGAGGGGACAGTACACAAGATCTTGTTTAGATTTAGTCAAATAAATTAAAATCTTCTTTCAGGCCTCATAATCCCCCCAACTGTTGCAACATAACTTGCTTGAGGCCAACAAGTTATATGCAAGTTACTACCTGGTTCAGTCTATTAATACTTTCAGAAAAACACCAGGTTTCCAAAGGAAAGAGAACCATGACTTTTTTATGATAATAAATAACAAAAGGCTCGAGTTATATGTTGTTGAGTTATATTAGTTATTATGTTATTTCTAGTATTTGTGTTATTTGTAGAAGTCTAGGGTCCTATTTGTAAAAGTATATTTTTTGGATTAATAAAAAGGGAGCCTCTGTACAGAGGCCATAATCCCTAGTTTTAACCTAATTCACCTTTCTCTCTAAAATTTAACATGGTATCAAGAGCCGGTTGACGGCTGTGAAAATCTCGTCTCCGTGCTCATCTCTTTCTCCGTACCCAATCTCTTCTCTCCTCTTCTCTCCTGTATTCTTCTCTTCTCCGTGCTTCCGCGTGAGCCGCGACTGTGGACCAGGCTGCCCCTTCGCTTTGCTGCTGTGCACTGGACCAACGCCTCTTGTCCTCCCATACACCGCGTGTAGACCAGGGCAGAGCAGTGCAGGTGACATCCTTTGTGAGCCGCGCAAAGACCCAACAGGACCTTTTGTGTGTATGGACCACGCCAACACCGAAAGCCAAACCTGTCCAACCTCTTTCTTCATGACGTCTCTTCAGGTGTTGTCTCTCATTTCTTCTCCAGATTTGTTTGTTGTTAGATGTTGAAACCGTGATCGTGTGTGTCCGCACGGTTTGTTGTTAAGGTGTGATTGACCTCGTCCTCTAGTTGTGTTTGTGGTTGAGATACAAATTTGATAGTTAAGATGGGTGAATCTGTGACTATTAAGGATTTACAAGCCATTATGGATAATATGGCCAAATTATTGAATGTCAAGTTTGAAGAGTCCGGTAAGAGTTCCGGATCTGTGTCAGAGTCACAGGTGGTACAAAAAATAGAATTGTTACCTAATGATATCAAACTTGAGGGGACGAGAAATTACTTAAGTTGGTCTCGGAGGGCATTGATGAACCTTCACATGAAAGGACTCGAAGGATATGTGAAAGGGGAGTGTATTGAACCTATTGACAAATCGAGTGCTAAGTGGACAAGATGGAGTCACATAAATTCTTTAGTAGTTTCTTGGTTGTTGACATCTGTGTCTCCGGCCATAGCTGGGATGGTGGAGTCGATTAGAAGTGCAACAGATATCTGGAACACTCTGGCTAAATTGTACTCAGGAGCTGGGAGTGTGATGATGATGCTCGATGTGGAAGAAATGATTGATGCCACTGTCTAGGGGGAGAAATCAGTTCTCGAGTATGCGGCAGAGCTGCGCAGTTTGTGGGCTGATTTCGATCACTAAGACCCCTTGTCACTGAAAGATCCAGCAGATGTTCTTTGTGGGATGCAGTATCTTGAACAGAGGCGTGTGGCTCGCTTCCTGAAAGGTCTGAACTCGAAATTTGAGACAAGAAGGGCGGCAATATGTCATTTGCCGTCACTTCCATCATTGAATGAGGTTATTGCTTCGATGGAGGAAGAAGAGGTCAGACAGAAAGTGATGACATCTCAAGCCTTGCCCATTGTTCGCTCACCAATGGCGGTACCTGGAACCCAAGTCAGAGATGACAGGGACTGCTTTAATTGTGGACTGAAAGGCCATCTCAGTTTCAATTGTCCTGCGCCTCGCAAGTCTATTGGTGGCCGAGGAGGTGGTGGACAGAGAGGTGGATATGGTGGTCGTGGACGTGGAAATGGATATAGAGGGCGAGGAACCCGAGGACGTGGAGGTCGAGGTGTTGCTCATTTTGCCGCAACAGAGGAACCCCAGGCTGCAACAGAAACAACTGGAGGAAAACTGACAGAGTTGGAAGAACTGTGATTGCTCAAGTCCCAAGTTGAGAGCTCTAGAGGCAAGGGAAAGGTTTCGGATGAATGTGATGACAATGCTTACTTCGGTAATGTTGGTTACTATGCACATGTGACTAAAGGTATTCAGGCACAGGCTTTTGCATCCACTAAATCTCATGTAGATTGGATAGTAGATTCAGGTGTATCTAGTCATATAACAAGATCATCTAATGAATTTATAGAATATTGTCCTAGTCAACAAATACAACCAGATACAGTCCAAACAGCTGATGGTACATCCCAACCTGTCAGGGGTATTGGTTCAGTCTATTGTAATTCTTCTATTACCCTACCATCAGTGTTGCATGTTCCTTCTTTTCCTGTTAATTTACTCTCTGTTAGCTCACCAATTGATCAACTGAATTGCACTGTTCTTTTTTATCAAAATACATGTTTGATTCAGGAAAAGAAAACGAGGAGGAGACTTGGGAATGGCAACAGGCGTGATGGACTTTGGTATCTGGATAAGGAAGCTGCTATGCTCGTTGCTGCTATTGAAAAAGGAGCAGAGGCAGAGGCTATGTTGCAGCATAATAGATTAGGGCACTTATCTTTTGATAGTTTGAATAAATTAGATCATGATTTGATGAATAAAGTAGATAGGGATAAACTATTTTGTGATGCTTGTGAACTTGGAAAACATACTCGTTCTAGTTATAAAATGATTGGTTTAAGAAGTTTAGAGCCTTTTGCACTGGTTCATTCTGATGTTTGGTGACCATGTCCTATTACTCTGTCAGTGGATTTAGATGGTTTGTTACTTTTATTGATTGTTACTCACGCATGATTTGGGTATACATGATGAAACAGAAATCTGAACTTCTAGGATTTCTGTGCTTAAGTAAAAACTCAATTTGGAATACAGGTGAAGGTCCTTCGAACAGATAATGGAACTGAGTATGTCAACAAGGAATTTGCCAGTTTTGTGTCTGAGCAAGGGATCTTTCATCAAACTACTTGTCCAGATACTCCAGCACAAAATGGAGTGGCTGAGCGCAAGAACAGACATCTATTGGAGGTAACACGTTCATTGATGCTAAGGATGAATGTGCCGAAATTTTTGTGGAGTGAGGCAGTTTTGACAGCAACCTATCTGATCAATAGGATGCCATCAAGGGTGTTAGGAATGAAGACACCACGTGAGATACTATTTGGCTCTAATGATTTTGTTGTTCCGCCCAAGGTGTTTGGATGTGTGTGCTATGTGAGAGATCACAGATTGACAGTAGGAAAGTTAGACCCGCGGGCGGTTAAATGTATTTTCATAGGGTATCCTTCAAATCAGAAAGGATACAGGTGTTGGTGCCTTACTGAAAGAAGAGTCTTTGTTAGTATGGATGTGACTTTTCGAGAATCTGAACCATACTATGGAGAAAAGAGATAATTGGACTCATTGTTCGAAGATGACTCTACCAGTGCTGGCAGAGAGGGGGAGAAGGAGAATACAATTATAATTGGTGATTATCCATGTCCTTTGTTGGGACTGAGTGGTGATAGCGATTTAAGTAATGATGGAGATGGTGATGATGATAACAGTCTGAGTGGTGAAAATAAGAAACAGGGGGAGCTGATAGTGTATAAGAGGAGGCCAAAACAACCTGGGCAGCATGAACAGCCTGAACAACATGAGCAGCCTGAACAGCATGAACCGCATGTTCCCTTAAATGCCAATGTCCCAAGCAGCTCCTCCCCAAGTCCTCCCTCATAGTCTCACTCAGAGTTGATAGGTAACGATTCTCCTCAAATTCCACTTCGTAGAACATCTAGGGTTAATGCTGGGAAACCTCATGTTAAGTATGGTAATTGGGGAAATGATATTGCAAATTACATTTCATATGCATCTGTTCCACCTGCATAAAAGTCCTTCCTTGCATCTCTAGATTCCGTGCATGTACCTAACACATGGCAGGTAGCTAAGCAAGATCCTAGATGGTTTGGTGCCATGTAGGAAGAACTTGAGGCGTTGAAGAAGAATGACACATGGGAGTTGGTACCTTTACCAGCTGGAAAACGCGCTATTGGATGCAAATGGGTGTACACTGTCAAGCAAACTCCAAAAGGCAAGGTTGATAGGTACAAAGCTCGATTGGTTGCAAAAGGATATAGTCAGACTTATGTAGAGATGGCAATGGGCCTTGCCTGCGGGCTTGAAGTGTAGCCCATGCCTGTCCTGCCATTCCTATATGTAGTACCTGCCTGCCTGGACCCAACAAAACAGGCATGAGGACTCATGCCCGGCCCACCCATGGGCCGTGTCTCATGGCCCATACCTGCCTGTTTAGGCCTGTTCACGCCCAAATGCTCATATTCTCATTTTTAGCATTGTTGTGTAAATTAAAACACAACCATACAATTTGAATAGCAATTAGCATAAATTATAACATCCACTTCACAACCATACAACATTCTTGATCAATTTATAAAAATGAAAAGAAAACGTCACTGGACATCTCACATCCCAAGTCAATAAACAAAAAACTTTTTCGTAGCAATCGAGACCTCAATTTCTTCTTAATGTGAGTCTCGATACGAGAAAAAATGTGGAACCGAGAAAGAAACTTAGAAATCGAGAAAAGTTATAAATTCCAAACCTATTTCTTCTTCGTAGCTTGTACTAGTCTCAATTCGGAACCTCCATTTCTTCTCTCGACTACGAGTCACTAGCAAAGAGTAGAGATTGAGAAGTAAAAGGCGGCGAGGGCGACTGTGAGTCTGTACCTAATTGAATTTTTTTAATAAATCTAATAGGTCCAAGTCCAACCCCTTACACTACAGTCTATAGAGAATATATGAAAGGCCCAACAGATAAGCCCAACAGGCCTCCTGCGAGCTGGAATCTCAAGCCCAAGCCTGGCCTTGTCTGTCAGTAGGCCTGGCCTGTTTTAGCCTGCTTCAGTTTCAGGCCAGGCGGGCATGACTCCGGGCCAGGCGGGTATGAGCAGGATTTCGGGCCAGTGGGCTAAACTGCCATCCCTAGACTTATGGTATTGACTATGACGAGACTTTTGCCCCTGTTGCAAAAATGAGCACTGTGAGGATATTGGTGTCATGTGCTGCCAACTTCAATTGGCCATTACACCAGATGGATGTCAAGAATGCCTTCTTGCATGGAGATCTCCAAGAAGAGGTATACATGGAGATTCCACCTTGATTTGCCACTCCACAATCAGCTGGGAAAGTATGCAAACTCAAGAAGTCGTTGTATGGCCTAAAACAGTCTCCAAGAGCATGGTTTGATAGATTCAGACTTGCAGTCTGTGGCATGGGATACAAGCAGTGTAATGGGAATCATACTGTATTCTACAGACACTTGAAAGGTCGTATCACCATTCTGGCTGTGTATGTTGATGATATTGTGATTACTGGAGACGATGCTGAGGAGATTATGCGGCTAGAAGAAAACCTTGGAAAAGAATTCGAGGTCAAGGATTTGGGACAATTGAAATATTTTCTGGGGATTGAAATTGCCAGGTCGAAGACGGATATAGTGCTTTCTCAGCGAAAATATGCACTAGATCTTCTTTCAGAAACAGGGATGTTAGGTTGTAGGGTTGCCCCTACTCCTATTGAGCCGAATCAGAAGCTATGTGCTGAGGGAGGTGACTCAATGGACAAGGAGCAATACCAAAGACTAGTTGGTAAGCTCATTTATCTATGCCACATTAGACCTGATATTTCTCATGCAGTGAGTGTGGTGAGTAGATACATGCATGATCCGAGAGAGCAACATTTGGATGCTGTTCACAGGATTCTTAGATATATCAAAGGGAGTCCTGGAAAAGAATTGTGGTTCAAAAGTCATGGGCATCTGAGAGTTAAAAGCTATTGTGATGCTGACTGGGTAGGTTGTGTAGATGATCGTAGATCCACTACAGGATATTGTGTGTTTGTTGGAGGCAACCTTGTGGCTTGGCGGAGCAAGAAGCAAGATGTGGTGGCCAGATCTACAGCTGAGGCTGAGTACAGGGCTATGGCACTCAGCCTATGTGAGTTGATGTGGGTGAGGAATCTCCTATCTGAGTTATGCGTGTTTCGAGGAGAATCTTTACAACTTCGGTGTGATAACAAGACAGCAATCAACATTGCAAACAATCCAGTTCAGCATGATCGTACCAAACATGTAGAGATTGACCGTTTCTTCATCAAAGACCAGTTGGCTGATTGTCTACCTAAGGATTTGGGTTGTAAACAGTTTGAGAGTTCTTGTAACAAGATGGGGATGATTGATCTATCGCCCATCTTGAGGGGGAGTGTTGAGTTATATTAGTTATTATGTTATTTCTAGTATTTGTGTTATCTGTAGAAGTCTAGGGTCCTATTTGTAAAAGTACGTTTTTTGGATTAATATAAAAAGGAGCCTCTGTACAGAGACCATAGTCTCTAGTTTTAACCTAATTCACCTTTCTCTCTAAAATTTAACATATATGTGAACTTACTACCTGAACTATGAGCCATGAGTTTATATTGTTGACATAAATTAGGGAGGGTTAGAATGGTACATTCTTCTTAGATATGGTGAATTCTAGGCAGTTATCTTTTTGGAGGTGTAAACCAAGATATTTTGAGATTTACTTAAAAAGTCAAAAATCTAAATTTTCTCGTGGGAACATAACCCCCTACATGTACAAGTGTTGCAAGTTCTTAGCTTGGAAGCCAACAAGTAGTCACAGAGGAGAGAATTTTTTTCTATATTCTGAAAAGTATTTCTTTCCTTTTTCAGACTTGTGGTGGAGCAGGGATGCTGACAGATGTCGTATTTTGGTGCCTCCTTGTTCCATTCACGTCTTCTGCTCATTTTGGAGTCAATTTGGTGAATGAATATCAACCCTTAAGATGTATTCCTTTTAGTCTTATTATACCAACTCAGCGTACACATCGCCAGGTATTAGGTACTATACTGGTGGCATACTAACAAGAATATCTGGTCTATAGTTTCAAGACAATCGCATAAAATTACATCTTAATTGATATTTTGTACTAGCATGTTGATATTCATCAGCCAAAATTTGGATAATGATGTAGCAATCAAGGGTTCATTTTAAGACTTGACTTATCAGCAATAACCGCATCCATCATGATTTTAATTCCGCATTACTAAATTCTTAACAGATGACATTTTGTGTTATAGTTAGTAGGCATCCCTTGGGATAGTTTCTATTCTTGTCCCTGCAAAGCTTCGGGATACCTTATGCACCCATACAAGGTGGTAATGCCATCCATATCAGTCTTGAGCCTCCAATATGTAGAAAATATGATGCATAACCCTACATACTCTAGTATTTCCTATATCCTTTGTTTCCCCTTACTTCCAATTCGAACCCCAATGCAAGGCTCCCGTATAAAATGTAAAACAGTAAGGCTAATTAAGAAAAAAAGTTAAATAAAAGGATAGTTGTAGGTAGAGTTGACGTGGTTCCCTCATAATTGAAAGGAATTTCGTGATTCGTGTTTTATGGGTTCATGTGATTATATTATGTTTTGCATGAAGTATATTCTTTCACATGTGAACAGTGATCTATTTGTTTGTCTTCACAGATAATGGGTTGCATGCACTCACTGAATCTGCTGTTTGTACTTGTTGATACCTTTCTCAACAGCATGGTAAGTTTTGTAAAAGTAAAATGAAAGAGAGAGGCTCTGTTTTGAATAGTAATTAACTAATTATGTCTCTTATATCCTCGTAGAGCTTAAAAATTGATTTCCCTTTTCTGTTGTGTAGCCTTTTCCATGGTTCGGAATGACGTATTTCATCCTCTGGAGTTGCACATACGTGATTTTCCAGTGGATTCTTCATGCCTGTGGTTTTTCCTGGTAAGAGCAGTTATCACGCTTTCAGTGAAAGTTTGCACTTGTCAAGTTGTTTAGAAATTCTCACTGTCTACTTTTATATCACGGAGGCCCTTCTAATAGAAATAAAAGAACAACTCATTTACTTGCTGCTAGTGCATGCATCAAATTGGGGTTTACTGTTACTCTTTCCAGTGGTACCATCTAAAATCATATGAAAAATTTGGAGACTCAAAATGAGAAATTGATTAAATTAACGATCTTCCACTCAAAGTACCATTTATGTAAGTTTCTATATTTTGTTGTCTATGCTTGCAAATAGGTAACAATTTGCAAATTGCTTGTGTAGGTGGCCATATCCATTTCTTTGGTATTGAACTGATAGAACCCATTTTAAATTTAGTTCTTCTCGTTTGCATTACATTTTTGCATGGTTGCCCCTTGTAAAATATAAAAATCTGTGCTTTATATCTTCGCAAGATGTGAAAAATCATCGAACATTTGTAGTATGAGGTCAGGGAATCTGCATGTTCATTTTTTTTAGGATAAAAGAGAACCAAGTGGTTTACTGGAAGTCTTATTTTTCAGGATTATACATGGGAAGTTGTCCCTTATTAGTTTAATTATCATGGTTTGTGATCTAATAACTGTCATATGATTGATTTTGCAGGTACTTTTGCATGGCGCTAGTTCATGTCCCATGTTATGGAATATATTGGTTAATTGTGAAGACCAAGAATACGTATTTTTCCTAAACTTTTTCTGCATAGCTATGTGGGAATGTGTTGAGGAACGTGTATATAGATAGCATTATCATTAGTTTGCAACAATGCATTAATTTGTCACTCTCCCAATGTTTGATGTTGTATTACAAATTCCATCTGACTTAGTTTTATTTCCACATTTCACTTCAGCATCTTCTTGATTTTTGTAAGGGAGTAAAAGTTAAGAGGAGATCAATCAAACGAAATGTATGCATCTATCCTAATATCCCATGAGTATTTCAGACTGTGAGACAATGTGAGCTTCCTTGATGTGTTGTAAGGAACTTGCGTTGTACTTTTTGTTTTTCATATGATTGTCGTACTAGTGGTGTTGGATCAAATAATATTTCAGTAAAGATAACTGCATAACTGCATAGTAAGACGGAATGAATCGCTCATCATTTGATAATTGTTTTTATTTAAATTAATCATAGGATGTCTTTATTTTAAAGTAGAGAAAGGCTTAAAAGTTTGTTGAACGAATTAATTATCCATCTTTTATGGAAATAAATTTCTTTATTTGTCTTGTGCAGCGTATTATCTACGATAACAAGTATAAGTAAAATATAAACATTTTATACTTTTTACTCGAGGGGTACCATTTTTGTCACACTCGTGATTTATAAAGCCTTTACAACAAGTGACCTAGCTAACTTGGCAGTAATCCAATATTTTATTTTAGCTCATCAACATTCAACATCGTAAGAAGGTTTGTCAAGTAATTATAATCAATGTAGTTTTGGTCACGAACGAAAAGAACTCTCAATGTACTGTTACTTAATTAATTGAAATACAGCAAATGTCCGTTTGGAAGAGAAAGCCATACAAAATACATGAACAAACTAAAATGAAAAAGAGCTCACAGTTAAATTAACGTAAAATGAGAAAACAAAAGCAAAAAATTTGGGGAACGGTGCCTCAGAAATCATTGTGCCGCATCCATCGCACACAGCAATGCGAACACTGATCTTTCATCACTGGCGTTCGAGGTGGGCTATATAAGATCCGAGTCTCTGGAAAGACACTGCAAAGGGCATAAGCGTCTATATTAAGGAGGAGGGCTTGAGCTTAAACGGTCGGTGGGATAAAACCAAAACCAAAACCGGAATTGTTTTTTGTTTTTGTTTTTTTTTTGTTGCAACACGTCATCTGAACCATCCTCCCTTTCACGTGCCTCTCTCTCTTGCCGCCTCTCCGCCTCTTCTCTTAACTTCATTTGGCACTGCAACCCTTCTCTTCTTTATTCCCTCCTCAATTTGCAAATTAGCTGGTTTTTTGCTGGTACCGGACTTGCTGTACCAGAATGTGCTGCATGTTATAGGACCTGCTGGTTTCAAGTTTTGCACAAAGTCCTGTCTGAGACCTGATCCTCAACTAACCCTCATTAGTACAAGTAATTATTAGTTCGAATGTCGACATAAGCTTCCAAATTTGGAACTGTTGTCATAACTGAAGCAGGATTTTGATGTGAGCTGACTTATATGCACAGTGCTGACAATAGTGAAGGTGGTAGATCGTCTGCTAATGCTCTCAGCAACTGAGAATGATCTGTTACTTGATTGTTTTGTGGCATTACTGGAGGTCTCCATTTCAGTGAATGAACTCCTGGAGGGTCGTGAGGTCCAAGGGCTGTCAATGGGTAGAGTACGATACGGTAGAGACATTTTTCATACCCGTACCCATTAAAATTTTCTTTACCCATACCCTACCCTTACCCTTTAAAATTTGACTTTATCCGTACCCTATCCTTACCCGTTAAGAAAATGGGTAATAATGTTAATAACTCAATGAAAAAAATATTATACAATAGAGATAAATAAATATTATCAGATAAATATATTAATAAAGTGCAACATTGAATAATACTTTAAATATAATAAAATCATACTATATCTTCTCATGTCAATTGTCACAAAAAAATTACATAACTAATTACTAATTATACAATATTTTCTCAAATGACAACTGAGAAGAAAGGATCTTCTGAAAAAAATTATTATTTTTTTAATGTAGCACGTGAATGAAAAAATATAATTAACATATCAATTGAGTCTTACCATTATAACTTTCCAATTTAACGTAGTATTATTTCAATCAAATCTTATAATTTAATTGCCTAGTTTAATTATTAACATAAATCTTATAAATATATCTTTGGAATTTTAGTTTGTTATTAACATATTAATTGAATCTTACAATTATATTTTTTTTTGTTATGATAAAGATTAACGGTACGGATAACTAACGAATACGAAATAGCCTTACCCATACCCTTACCCAATAAATTAACAAAAATTTTCTTTTATCTATATCAATATCCGATAACTTAACGAAAATAAAACCTTACCAATACCCCCATCTTATCGAATACGATATGGATAGGATAAACGGTTAAGAGGGTAACAGCCCTATGTGAGGATGATGATGATGCACATGAGACTGACGACGACGATGATGACGCAGACGACGACGACTCAGGAGATGAGACCAACGACGACGACAATGATGAGGTTCTGAGTATTGACAATATGCAATTGTAAGGATTAAGTATCACCTAATTGCTTTCTCTGCGATACTAATTTGGACTTGTAACTGGAGAAGAAATAATAAGGTTATGGTGCTAAGGCAAGGAACTTATCTACACCTAACTCAAAAGGTGCTATTGATTGCTACGTACTGAGCTTCATTTAAACTACTTTAATCTCTAATTGGTTACAATGCGTATTGTAAGGCCAGAAAAGAGAAGATATAAGTTAGGAATATCTTGGTAGGTTGTGCCTTCTGAACATAACTAATGAAAAAATAAAATTACGTTGAACCATGTTGCCATCTTGGTAAAATATTGCACTATCAGGCTGGACAGTACTAGTGGTTTTGTATTAGTCTTCATGTAAACAACTGTATTGCATCAGTAGTTCAGCATTTTGTGGGCTCTTGTGGTTCATTGCATTAGTATTTCACAACTGCACACTCAATGTTATTTATCACAAAGGAAACACAAAAAAGTGAATATAAATAAACACTAGTGGTTTTTTCGCGCGTTGCACGAACTATTTTTTATAATTTCATATCAAACATCGATATTTTTTTTAAAATTATCAGCATGTTTTATCTAAAGTATCATCACATATGGTATTTTTAAAGGCAAACATAAAAGACTAAAATTTGAAATTGTTAATTGTTAATAAATTGGTACTCCATGCTATTATCATATTTCACGAACTAATTGTTTTTTTTTTAAAGCTTATGCTATATGTTTTTAATTATTTTTTTGAGACGGTGTCAATAGTTGTCCATATAATATATAAATCCATAATTAAAATATCTTACATGATAAAATTCTCCATATATTTGTAAATAAGTACACAAATTTAAATAGAGAAATAAATTTTTAAAAGGTTCCAAACAATCAAAGAATGAAACTGTGCAGAAACATTCAATTTTATGAGGCTTAGAAAATAATCTAAAATATTTTATAGTTCTATAATTAGAAAATATTATATGACGGGATTACTCATATATCTATGAGCAAGCATATAAATTTTCACAGCGAAACAATTTTTTAAACTCTCCAAACAATTAGAAAACAAAACTATATTTTTTTCTCAAACTGTCATCTAAAATTTTATGATGGTGTTGCGCGACCTATGTACAAATAATAAAAGATTCGTCAAAATTTCATGCTAGATAAGATATCAAGTTTTGCTGGATACATGAGTTTGTAACAAAATTTTACATCTAATATTTTTTTTTTAATTTTTATAGTTTTACGGTAAGCATGTTTATAATATACAATCGTTATCATAGACATACTTTTAAAAATATTAAGTGATAATAATATTTCACTTAGGCCAACCGCGAACGTGGGTGAGTGAGTGCAGCACCCCCAAATATTTCCTTAAAATATTTTCTTAATATAGAATTCCCAGGCCCAAATGCTCCACCTAGGCCAACGTGGGCGAGTGACTGTGCAGTACGCCCGTACCCCAACATGGGTAAGATAATAATATTTCTTTAAAGTTTGAGAGCGGTTCCGCTGCCACCATTTTTTCGCTGCCACAGATGTCACTAATTTCTGTCCGTCTGATTAAAATAGATGGATGGTCCTGATTGAGTTTAAATGACTACGTTTTGTCTCCTCCTTTGTAACCCAAGCCAGGAAAAGGAAACGATAAAAATCAAACTCTCTGCCTTCGTTCTCTCTCGGCGATTTGTTCCTACTAGTGCACGATTTCTTCTCTCTCGCACTCGTGATCTCCTTTATCTATTTGATAATTTTCTTTTAAAAAAAGTGAGCTCGTCTCCCAAGTCACTATGGGCGATATTTTAGAGAGAATATAGTTAGTACTTAAAACCAGAAATTAGTCATCCTCATATCATAATTGTATTGCTTCATAACTTGATCCGTGTCAACATAATTTTGGTTTCAGCCTTTTCTTAATATATAATCTAATTTGTTCTTGTTTTATTGGATCAATGAACTTAAGAAAAAGCAAAAAGGGATCCTTATTTTTTTAAGTATTATTGAGGATTATTATCGTGTTGTATCGTCTAAGAAGAAATATGTGGCATCCCAAATCAGGTATTCAGATGGAATAGCCAAATTGATGGTAATTGGAAGAAAGGAGAAGGTAAAGATAATTAAAAGAAAAAGAGGAAGATAACAGAGAAGATCAAGAAACATATAATAGAAAAACAAGAAGAGAGTACGAGCCCCTTTCGAATTCGCAAGCCAGCAAGACGGAAGAGCGCGAACGCCAATACGCCGTGGGAAACTAGAAGGGAAGAAACCGTGAGGATAAAAGAGATTAAGAGAGAGTTGGAATTTGGGAGTATAATTTTGGTCATTTTTTTAATTTGAATTCCAAGCAGGGTCATGACTTATGACTTATGAGAGGGGACGGAGGAAGAGGATACCAAAAAAGTTAATAAAAAGCTGTTATTAAAACTCAATCAGGACCATCAATCTATTTTAATCCGACGGAAAAAAATTGGTGACATCTGTGGCAGTGAAATTCCTGTGGCAGCGGAACCGCAACTTCTTTAAAATATTTTTAACTCTTACCTTTCCGCGTGCGTGAGCGCAGTACTCATGTGCATGCTAAAAATAGATTGACATTTCGTAAAAAAAGAAAAAATAGATTCAAAAGTCTGGACATACCCATGTGAGTGAAGTCCGTAAAAGACGGGGCAACAGAGACACGCGGCAAGCAGAAAAAGGCGCAACAGAATTGGACATCAGATCCTCTATGACCATCCTAACTTATTTGTTTTTGAATAGCTCCAACAATCGATCCGGTCCATAACACTGTCTGAAGAACTATTTGTCAATAGTTCTTTCGGATCCGGATTTAATTCTGTACAATAATATATGTTTTGATTTTGATTGATGATTTTGACTATAGGCATGAGACTTGTTTAAAAGATGAATTTGGGATGAAATCAGGACACGGAGGACGAGATGCTGGAAGAGACAGAAGATGAATACCTCAACAGATGCGCAGCTGCAGCTCAGGATTTTGTTGACTTCGTTGATGAAGAGGATGTAGATGATCACGACTACTTTCATAGGCTTATGTGACAATTTCTATGTTTGTGATATTTATTGGTTGGTTAATTTATAGTTTAGTTATCTTAGCATGGTTCTGGTGCTGATGTTGTTTCTTAAAAAAAAAAAGCATCTCACCCTACACTTGCAAAAATGAATTGTCTTTATAACGAATAGTTAATTATGGTTGAAAATGAAACTCAAGTATAAGAAACGACTTGCAGATTTCGTACATTAATATTCATAGTAACGTAAAGTTGTTGGTGAGGAAGTGAGAAAAGAAAATGGGACTAAGAACAACAAGAGGTGGGGAATATCAGGCACATACTGGACGAGTTCGGGTTGATGTCAGGTTTACATGAAAATCCAGAAAAGTCAGTCATTTGGTTTAGTAAGAGAGCAACTTTAAGAGACAGAGGTGCTGTTCTAAGTGTTTTTCGAGTAAACTATGCACCAACAACCACTACATACCTTGGCTGTCCAGTTACCAAAGCTGCTTACACCTCAAAAGATTATGCCAACCTGAAAGAAAAAATCCTTACAAGGCTAACAGGTTGGAAACTCCACACATTATCCTTTGCGGGCAGAACTGAGTTGCTGAGGTCGGTTCTTCAATCAATGCCGATGCACGTCATGGCCACCCAACTACTGCCAAAGAAGGTATTAAATGAATTCTCTTTAATTTTCAGGAAGTTCCTCTGGGGAAAGGTTGATAAAGATAGATACTTAGCTTTAGTAGGGTGGGACAAGATATGTACAACCTTTCAGCAGGGGGGCCTCCAAATTAGAGATCTCCACATGTTGAATGTTGCTTGGGTCATGAAAACTTTGTTCAATTTTCTAAAAGGGGGTCAATCCACTTGGGCTATGATTTGTAATGATAAGTATTGTGGTGAAAAGAGTTTCTGGGAAGGGTTTTCTCAAACAGGAAATAGCAATTTATGGAGGGACTTTCACAAAATCAAATCTCATATCAAAGATGATCTATTGTGGATTATTGGGTCGGGTTTAAAAATACCCGCAATAGGTCATCCTTGGTATCCAATTTGGGAAAATGATTTATGCCAAAGACCATCTGCTCCAAATCTTTATGTCAGAAACCTATTTGATTTTAATACAAACCAGTGGCGCATCCGAGACCTCCAACAACTTTTTCACCCTACCTCAGTGCAACAGATACAGAACATTGAACTTACCCCAACCCTTGACATCTCACTTCCTGATAGGCTAGTATGGAAGCCCAACAAAAATGGTTCCTTTTCTCTAAAATTAGCCTACCAAATCCTAACAAATCAAAACCGAGCAGAATCGCCACAACACATTGGAGCAGAAATATGGAAACTCAAAAACCTACAGCCCAAGATTAGAGCCTTCCTTTGGAAAATCTCACACCATGCCCTTCCCTGTATGTACGAACTAAGTAGGAGGAAGCTGAAGGTGTCGCCAATGTGTCCCCGTTGCGGCATGGAGAATGAAACCATACACCACCTAATATTCATCTGCACGGTATCTAGGGTGACATGGTTCTTCTCCCCCTTGGGTATCCGATCAGAAGAACTACCACTGCAGCCTGTCCAGACTCTACTTTGGGCGTTCTCGAACCTGCAGGAGGAGCAACTCACTTTATTTGGGAATATAGCATGGGCAGTATGGAAATCACGGAATAACTACATCTTCAGGGCACAAGAGGAAAACCCGACTAGCATAATAGCAGAAGCAATGGCCTTGCAAGCGGTGAGAGGTCATCCATTATCCAACCTGCGACAAGCGGTGCAAATTGATGAAGTTATAAAAATTTCTCCTCAACAAGGTGCGATTTGTCTTATTGATGGCTCATGGGATAACAATGGTCAAAGTGGAGTCGGGGTGGCTATTTACTGCAGCAAAGGATCCTTGCAACACATCAGTTTGAAACCAGCAAACTCAAACAGCCCATTCCAAGCAGAGGTGGATGCATTAGAGCATGCTTTACAGGTTATTGCTGAACTTCCAATTTTGAAACCTGTTCTCCTTTTATCAGATTGCAAGGATCTTGTAGAATTTCTCAATACAGGAGATGAAGAGTACATCAAAGATTGGAGGGCCTATCGACAAGCCTTGAAGTGCAGGGCTTTTGTCCAACGAAATCACCATCACTTTGTTGTTAAATACATTAGCAGGAATCTCATTGATGTCCCGCACAAGCTGGCTAACTTTGCGCGGAAGACACAGGGCAATATTACAGGGTACCCATCTACCCAACTTATAGTTCAGCTGGAGCTAGGCCAGAAGCTACCGGCAGTTTTCTTTTTTTCTCAATGATTAGCCTTTTGTTTTCTTAGTTTACCAGTATGTTGTTTTGTTACTCTTTCAGTGTCGTGTGATGTACGTTTGTTAAATGGATCTTGAACTTTCTTACGAGATGATAATTCAAAAAAAAAAAAAAAAAGAAAATGGGACTAAGAAAGCAAGTTATGATAGTGCTGGCACGTGCATCGTGCAATGAACTTGGAAGATTGCTAAAGAATCAGGGCAGGTCAGACATGAGGCCCAGAGAAGGGCAGGCCAGGCCAGCCCAACCGAACAAACATTTTGTTTGGTCTCGTGTTGGTTTTGTCTTTCGTCTCGTTTGCTCGTCTCGACTCCGCCGAGGAGGCAGGGAAGAGTTATATATGTGGACGTGGAAGGCACTGAATCAGCGTGAAGACGGATCGCTGCGCCCCTCGGCCTTCCGGCGCGGCGTCGTCTCCAGTCGAGCCTCCTCGCTGCAGCTCTCCAACGCCAAGGAATTCATCTCGCTCCACCGGGGGGCCATCAACTCGCTCGAGATTGACTCCACCGAGGGAGAGGGAAGGTATCTTCTCTCCGCTGCATCCGACGGCACCGTTGCTGTCTTTGACACGCACCGCCCCACTTCCTCTTCCTCTTCCTCTTCCTCTTCCACCTCAATTGCCCAGCACCACCCCCTCTTCCACCTCCCCCGCGCTCACAAATTCGCCATCTCCCGTGCCCTCTGGTACCCCATCGACACCGGCCTCTTCATCACTGCCTCCTTCGATCACTATGTCAAGCTCTGGGATACCAACTCCACCCAAGTACTCTACTCTTCTAATTCTCTACTCTTCTCTCATTTCCTTCCCTCATGGCCTACTCATATTGTAGGTTGTCCTTGACTACAAATTGCCTGCCAAGGTTTATGGCATCGCCATGTCCTCCATCGCCACATCCCACTCCCTCATTGCTACTGCCACCGCTGATGTCCAAGTCCGCTTGTGCGATCTTGCATCCGGCGCCTTCGCTCATACCTTGTCCGGTCATCGAGATGGAGTCATGTCCCTTGAGTGGTCTTCTTCTACTGAATTCGTTTTGATCACAGGCGGATGCGATGGCGCTATTCGTTTCTGGGATATCAGGCGTCCTGGTACCTTTCTTCTTCTTGATCAGTCTCTCTCCCAGCTCGGAACCCGCCCTTCTTTGCTTCCCACTCCCACCCCTTCCAACAATGTATCTCTCTTCAACCCCTTTACAACACTTCTCTTACTTCACTTATCTCACTGTTATTGTTTCGTATTTAACTAGGAATCCACAAGCCTTCCAGCATCATCAAAATCATCCTCTTCTACTCCCATCTTGCCTGCCCAGAAAAGAAGATCTCACAAAAAAATTCAACTTAAACCTCCTACTCAGAGCTCCCATCCAGGGATGGCTTCAAGCCAAAACCGTGCAACTGCTCATTATGGTGCTGTAAACGGACTCCGTGCAACTGCAGATGGATTCTATCTCCTAAGCTCAGGTAAACTTTACTTTACATGTTTAGTGCTGTCTGTGTTTCTTTCATTAAAATTTTACTTTTTTAAGTAACATTGCATTACAGGATCAGATTCACGTTTGAGGTTGTGGGACATTGAATCTGGCCGAAATACATTAGTCAACTACGAAGCTATGAGTATTCAGACCAGCAAACCTATACAGCTGGCTGTTACTCCTGATTCATCCCTTGTGTTTGTTCCATGCATGGCTAGTCTTAAGGTGTGCACATGTTTTCTTATTCTCTGTTTCCAAGTTTTGCTTTATGTTGCCTTGTCTCTTTCTCTGTTTCTCGTTTTTTGTGTCTTCAATTTGTTAGTATAATATAACCTACTCAAAATATTCTGTAGGCGTATGATTTGTGGTCTGGGACAACCATTAACACATATCGGGGCCACTATGAATCAGTGAACTGCTGCTTCTTTAATGCACAGGATCAGGTAGAGGGTTTTTGTTAGCATTTCTTTTCTGGCTAAATGAAATTTTTGTTCAACAAAGGTTGTATATGTAGTGTTTCTTGTTGTAATAATCAACTAAGCTGAATGATAGGAACTTTACACTGGAAGCAATGATCGGCAAATTTTGGTGTGGTCCCCATCTATTCCTGCTGCTACACAAATAGTATATCTATATATACTTGGAATTCCTTGTAAAGATTTTCTTTCTAAAATAACAGTATATACTCTATACTGTATATAGTTGATCAACATGTCAACTTCTAATTTTGTAGGAAGAGGCTGACAGCAAAGGAGGCATCACCTCAATTGATCAGGATAATTGGAGTGACTGAACTAACTAGTTTGATGATACTCTTGTCAACCAAGTCTTTTCTTTGTTGGATTAGTTCTTACATAAGCATATAGAGAGAGGGAGAATTGTATCTATCTGCTGCTTGTTAGACATTTCCTGCATTCCAACCCGATCATTGGATTTGCTTCTGGAACTTTTAGTTATAGTTGGTACATGTTTTCGTTATGTTGCTTAATTGTAATTAATATTAATATATTATTTCCTTCTTAAATTAGAGCTCATGTCATGCTCATGTTGTGTTTCTTTTATGTTGAACAATTGAGGTCCACTATACAAAGTGCATTCCATCTCAAACCCTGTAGATTTTTTTGGTGAAGCTCTCAAACAGGGCAAGCAGTATGCGTTGTGAAGTTTCTACTGAATTCTTATTGCAGTGTCAAATCAGAAACTGCAAAACATTTTCTGCTGTTTGTGCCAATGTGACAAAAGAGCTATGGACGAAAATTTCAGTAAGTAGTTAATGATTTCAACGATGTATAGCTTTTTAGTGTATTCAGCTTAACGGTTCCTACCAACAGAATAGTATCTCAAGGCATGTGAAATTGAAAGGAAATACGCCTTGGATATTGTCAATTCAGTTTCCTTCTATAAGATGCTACCAATGCATTGGAAAATGGTAGCAAGGTATTAAAAATATGGAAAAAAAATTAAATAAATAAAAATAAGAAGATAGAGAAACAAGAAAGGTTGTAAGAACTAATTAGGCGGCAGGTGGATGGACAAATAAAAGTGCTGAAATAACACCGAGATGGTTCCTACAGTTTCTCTTGGGTCATGTTGTCCTCTTTGCGCCTTTATTCCTCTAGCTCTGTAATTTCGTCATTGAAATCCTCATTGATGCCGCTCTTCCCTTCTGATGCTGTCTCATAGCCCCTGCGACGAGATATATTTTATTTGTTAAGATAATAAATAAGCTATGAAATTATGAAAAATAAAGTACCTTAGTAAGGATTAAGGAACCACAGGTCAAAAGGCTACATTACCCTGATTCCAGTGTATCTGTATATGCTGATTCTACTTGTTCTTTCTGAATGCCGTCGTTGTAAACCCACTTGCTTTCTATGTGTTGAACCTTCTCTCCATCTTCACTGAAAATTCTCAATTTATTAACAAACTCGCTTGGCATTTCAAACAGGTGGAGCTCTTTAACATTCAAAAGCTTCTCTATGCCCAGGGGAATCCTTTCAAGGTGGGGACAACTCCTTATAATCATCTTGGTAAGCTGTGACATCGCTTCACGAATCTCCACCTTTACTAAGTTGTCAAATTGATCAATGTCTAGTACCTTGAGGCGTGGAAATCCGCCTTGGCACAACAATATCTTCACGTTGAAGGCACGGATGAGTGATAGATCAACCAGGTTTGGTAGATTCTTGAGGTTGTCAATAGATTCGTGTGGTAATTGTGACCCACTCAGCCGCAATCTGGCAAGGTTGCTAAGGCTGGAGAACCAATCAGGCAACCCTCCTTTTAGCCCTCCTCTTAGGTATAACCGTTGGAGTCTTCGTGGAGCGCCTTGATCGAGTTGAAGTTTCTTTATGTCGAGAAGTTCGTTCTCCTTTAATGTAATTGACACAGAGGAGATGTTTTCCATTTGATTAAGTGCTCTAAAAAGGTTTTTCCCATCTTTTTCCATCAGATCCATAACTCCCAGCCGTCTTAGCTGGTGGAGATTGGCTAGATCTTTAATAATGTCGCCATCATTGTCGGTGACAACAACTGAGAGTGTATATAGTTTGTTCAGCTGGCCAATTCCTTCAGGTGCTTTCACCCCAAAAACTTTGTCGGGGCGGCGAGGATCATGTGTATATCTTAATGTGTCATAACGGTATGCCAGGAGATGATGAAGATTTTTCAGCTTCAAAATCTCCTTAGGTAATGTTTCGACAAATGTCCCTTTAAGATTTAATGTTTTCAAGTTTCTAAGATTTCCGATGGAAGTAGGAATCTCGTTAACTTTAGTGTTCTGGAGGTTAAGATATCTTAGATGAGTACACTTTAATATTTCTTTTGGGAAGTTTCCAATTGGCACATTTTCTAAACTCAAGACCCATAGTGATCTTATGGTAGAAAAGATACTAGGCAGGATAAGTGTATCCTTTGTGAAAATAAACAATGCACGGAGCTGGGATAGGTTTATTTTGGACGGGATCACTTCTGATGTATCGGAAACAGACAGACGACGGACCCTCTTGTATGTCCGAGGCTGATGGCTCATAGAACTTGTACCAAAATTGGACTCTTCTGCTTTGATTCTCAGGACCCCATGCATCAAATCATGGACCTTATAGCTCTTTATCCCCTCCCTAGCATGCTCGTAATAATCCCCCTCTGCTGCTTGAATAATGTTACGCTCAACCAGGTTGGACAAGTATTTTTTTGCCGCTTCCTCTGTTTGTGAAAATCCTTCAGCACACCATAAGCGGATCAAGTTATTTTCTGTGACAGCATAGCTCCTCGGGAAGGAGCAGAAATAGAGTAAGCAACTCTTTTCGTTCTCATCATCTATGTCATTTATGCTGGCTCGCAGTATTTCAGTAGCATCTCCAAGAGTTTGCGACCTCTCAAATTCTGTAATTATCTTATCATATTTGTGGAACTCCCTCCTCAGAATCCCACCCAACACTGAAATAGCAAGGGGCAGGCCGCCACAAAGGTCGTTGATTCTGTCAATGTATTTGCCTGCTTCATGAGGTGGGGGATCAGTTATCTGTCCAAAAGCCCTCTTGCAGAACAATATCCATGATTCAATGTTAGACAAGGCTGCAACATCTATTATGTGGTTTTGTGGCAAGAGTTGCCTAACAATCTGCTGGTTCCTAGTTGTTATCACAACTCTACAACCATTATTGTCCTTGGGCAGTGCATAGTTTAAGACAAATTCTAGTTGAACTTTTTCTAGATTCCTTTCAGATGCACCATCTAGGACAATCACGTACCTCCGTCTGTTCTCTTCAAGGTAACGCATGATGACACCAGCAAGCTGGTCAGTCTCCATTATGCTGATCCCTTCAGGAAGGGGCTTTTTTGACTCAGCGTGCAGCTCTGTGACTAAGCTCAGAAACATTTGCTTTGTGGTGAAGGAATCTTCTAGTTGGACCCAGGCTCGATAGTTGAAATGCCTCTTCACTTGCTGTTTCTCGTAGACATGTCTTGTGAGGGTCGTTTTGCCAGCACCGGCCATCCCAGTAACTGCAATCACCTTCAGCCCTTTTTCTTCATTAAGAAGAAGCTGGAGCAGATCTTGTTGCGACTTTATCATGCCAACAAAATCAAATTCGTTAAGCACAGGAGCCATGTGGCGGTTTTCTAGTCTACCGGTCTGGATTGTGCCTAACCCTGTATGCGCAAACCTGCAGAGAAGGTCTTGTATAGGTGCCGCTGCCTTCTGGATCTTATTTATTTCTCTGGCTATGCTGCAGAGGTTACAGGTGTGTGTGATGTTGTAGAGGTACTTGAGGATGCAGCGCAGATGGCCCTGGCGCTCGATGTAGTACTCGGACTCATCGAGAAGATTTTCAATGCGGTGAGTTATCTCGTCCCCTTGTATCCTCACTGTCTTAAGTGTTTCATTCCCTTCACCTCCGTGGGTGTCCCTCAGAGATGCTTTGATGCGATCATATGTGAAATGGATCTCGTCAATGCAGGTGTGCTCTCCTCTCAGCAATTCAACCCAATAGATTATGCTCGGTATTAGTAGTCCAAGCATGCTCCTTCCAATGGCCGGAAGTGGAGTGTGAATCACCATCTCTCACTCTCTATGACGAGTGATGACAAACACACACACAATGATTAATGTCTCTTCTTAGAAATGAAAAATTCTGAAAGTTGAATGCCAATTTCAATTTTGGTATATTGGTGAATTTGAAGTAAACTTCTACTATATTGGGTGAAACTTCCTTATGGTACATTCTTTAATAATTATGTTTATATCAATCTCACCTCATTTCGTGCAAACCTTATTTAATTTGTTGACTCGGCTACCACAAAATTTTGTTAAAGAATTTAGTACCATCATGTTACTTTCTTTCCCACTTTTGGTTGCTTGTTAGATTAATGTCAAGAATATTTTAGATTAATATCAACAATATTCAGCTGAGCATCAAAGTACTTGTTATGTAAATAATATCTACTCTACCAACCTTGCAAGAAATTTTCATTTTTAATTGAAAAGATAAGTTGGTGGTTGCTTACTACCTATATAAAAAAAAACTCTTACCTATATATTAGGCTCAATATATTGCTATATGTATGTAATACTGATCTCTGCTGCAAGAAGCATTTATTATTTTATTCAAGGCTAATTTCTATACCTGATCCTAATTATGGAATGATTAGGTTCTTGTTTATGTTCATCCGCGATCATTGATTCCCAAGTTCTTTAGGGAACTCTTTTGTATACCAACATTAACGTGCCAAGAGTATGATTCAAAATTGAAAATGAACAACTTTGAAACAAATAAATAAATAAATAATGATTCCATTAAGGCAAAAAAAATAAAATAAAAATCAAGTTACAGAGTGTTTAGCAGCGGCGTCATTATGTCAATGAGAAATACTCGGTTAAATTTGAAGAATCATATTTTAAATGAAGATAATACTTGGTAGCAAAATGTCTATATACAAACTACATGCTGAAAGTTTTCCTCTGAGAAGAGGCACGCGACTTAGACAGAAAAGAAAAAAAAATATATGAAGTGAAGAAAAAGAAACGTATTACGGTATTAGTAAATTTTTTAGACACTGTCGATGTCCTCATGGAAAATCTATCAGAAAAATTATGAAACTCTATCGGAATATATATACTTTTTGAAAGAAGTTATCTTCGTAACTATGATAAAAAATTCACGAATTAATTGGTTGCAAAAGAATTGCATTTTACAAATAACGCAATAATATATATTAAATAAATTACAACACAAGTTAGCATTAGAAATCCGCATTCATATATCTTGAATATGTACCGAAAGCCCTCAATTAATAGCCTATGTGGAATGTGCCGAATGATAACTAAATACGGTACATACAAATCAAGCCCCCAACACAGCAGCATACATTGAATATGTACAGCAATCCTTTGGTTGATTTTTTCCCAACAAAAAATAATAATAATAATAATAATTAAAAATAAAAAATATGTACAACAGTAGAGCTATTGAATGGAAACCTAGAACTGGATTGCATGCGGGGAGTATACTGCTGGTAAAACAGGGGGAGGTAACTCCAGAAGCAGAGCGTGCAGAGTATTCCTAGAAATCAATAGGAAGCCTGTCTTGTTTACTGTAACAACGGACGATCGGAACATGGTCGACCTTAGGACGATTTCTATTGATGTTGTCGATTTGTAAGGCGGGCACGTCAAATAAGTTCAACTCTTTGAGTTTCTTCAGCTGCTCAATGCCTTCTGGCACTTCATCTAGTTCTGTACACGATCTAATATACATTTTCTGGAGGTTTGGCATCGAACCTGTGATGTTGACACGTGCTAGGTTGGTTAGTCCATCTAGATCTAATATCTTGAGCTTGGTAAATCCTCGATTAAACCTCAACTCCGCTCCTTCGTATGCCTGGATAAGGCCCAGCTCTATCAGGTGCAGGTCTTGAAGCAGCTCAAGAGAATTCTCTGCAAGCTTGGACCACCTGAGACGCAACCTCACAAGTCGGGTAAGAGTGAAGACCCAATTAGGTAATGCCTCCAAAGGACCTCTCAAATAGAGGCGCTCGAGCTTCTTAGGAGGTGACTCCATGGAGTTGAGGTCTATCAACATGTTTGTATCTACTGATGCAACTGAAAAAGAGAGAAGCTCCTTCATCTTTTCGACCGAAGAACAAAGGACCTCACCTTCCTCTTTTCTCAACCTGACTATACCTAGTCTCTTAAGCTGTGTCAGGCAAGCCAACTCCTGAAGTATGTGACCGTCTTTATGTGCATCAATGTACGTGAGCTTCTGCAGCTCATTGAGTGCTCCAATTCCTTTCGGCACTTTCACCCCGAGAGCATAGTAGTAAGGTGGGAGGCGCCCTGTATAATAGTGGTATGCTAGAAGGTGGCGCAGTTTTTTAAGCTCGGTTATTTGTGGAGGCAGTTGGGCGACATAGGTGCCTTTGAGATCTAGAGTTTGCAAGTGTATTAGCTTTTTGAGGGTCTTGGGTATCTCCCCAATCTTTGTATTCCTTAGGCTGAGATAGCGCAGATGGAGCAGGCTACATAAGACTTCTGGGAAGGTTTCGATGGGCACCCCCTCCAAGTCGAGGATCCTCATCAACCTAAACTCCGAGAAGAACTTCAACATGGTGGATATGGTTATGCCGTCTAATTTGAAGAGGAACAAAGCGCGCAGGTTGGATGAGTTGATGCTTTGCAGGCATTCATCATTAGCATCAAAAATGGATAGCCGCCGAGTGCCGGTTTCAATCTTCTTGATCTCCCTCAAAAGAGAGAGAGGTGTGCTGAAGTTCTCCTCTGATTTTACGAGAAGGATCTCACGAACCCGATCATGGACTCTGCAGTTTCTTATCTTTCCGTAACCATAAGTATCCGCTATCTCAACCATGCTCCTATCAATAAGCTCGTTCAAGTACCCTTCGGCGATATCCTCAGGAGTCTTGTTCTCCTCCTTTTCTATGAACCCTTCAGCCAGCCATAACCGAATAAGAGTCATGCGCTTAATAGCATAGTTTCTTGGGAACATGGTGAAGTACAGTAAACATGATTTCAGGTGGTAAGGTAAGTCCTTATATGCTAACCATAAAATTTTCGAAATATGACCAACTTTCGGGCTCAGGCTTTCCTCCCAATTTAGTTCGAGAAGAAAGCTTTCCCAGACTGCAGTGGTTTGTACTTTCCTTGACAGCAAGCCTCCGACTACCACGATTGGAAGAGGAAGGCCATAGCACTTGGCAACGATCTGCTTAGCAAGGGGAATAAGCTCGGGCGGGCAATTGGATGCACAAATCTTAGGTGGGAATGCCGTCTTGCAGAAGAGAGACCAAGAATCGCTCTGCGACAATGGTCGAAGGTTGTAGACGTCGACCTTATTGTTGTGTAGGGGCAGGAAAGTAGAGGACACATTTTGAGACCGTGTGGCAAAAATGACCCGGCTACCACGTCCGTTGTCAGGCAGCGCCAGCTTGAAGTCATCCCACAAGACAGAGGTCCATACATCATCAAACACGACGAGGTACCTCTTGTCCTTGAGATACCGGCTAATTATCTCGGTCAGCTGCAGCATATCAATAGTGTCGATGCTATCAGGCAGTGGGTCAGACCTCTCTGACATCTGATTCAGCATGGTTCTCAAGAGCTCTTTGCTGGAGAAAGAAGGTGTCACGATGATCCAAGCATGGCACTCGAAATGACCTCTAACTCGCTCATTGTCATAAACATCCATCAAGAGGGAGGTCTTGCCAGAACCACCCATGCCAACTACCGACATCACCTTCAAACTCTTGCTCTCATCCTGAAGCCATCCAATAAGGTACGTCTTTGGCTCATCCACACCAATAAGCTCAGCCTTCTCGAGGAGAATGGAGCCGAGCTCATGATCGCCCATCCGGTAGCGTGTTGAATTAGCCGGGGTCTCTGCATCAGTGAAGTTGGTCACGGAGGAGATCAATCTTTGCTTGATACCTATAAGCCGGGCTCGAAGGGCGTTGGCCCGATGCAAGGCCTGACGGCGAACGAGAAAGAAGGTGAGAGCGGACTTGACAACAGAGAGGAAGCTGAGACGGGACCTCTCAGAAAAGAGTTCAAGCTCATCGAGTATGTCCTCTGTCTCATAGGCGATATCTCTGGCTTGACGCAGGGATGCCTTGAGAGTGCTATGAGCCCCGTCACGCATGCTAGGGTCACGCTGGATTGCGTCGATGGACTCAATAAGGGCCTTGACGTCGGACATGCTTCGCTTTCTGCCCATGTACACTCCGCGTAGGATCTCCTCGCCTCTCTCCAGCACCATTCTCACCTGCTGCTCAAAGCCGGTATTCGTACCATTGTTGCTATGGCTGTCCATAATATATAAACTAATTGTGTGTCAGAATTAATTGAGCAACGAGGGGCAAATCAATCACATGGTTGGTGTTTCTGAATTAGAGCACTCTTATCTTCACCATAACTGTTTATAGTAGGATTTTAATTTGCAAATGAGACGAGAGATAATTTAACTTGAAGAGGAGCTGAAGGGTTGAAATAGTTAGCTAGAGATCAGATCTGAAGGTAATGTGAATGAATGAATGGTATTATTGGTAATGGGGTTGCTTTGGTTCAAGGGCTACGGAGGATGCCCTGCTTAACTAGGCCTTGTGGCTAAGGTTAACGAATCTAATTGGTTTGGTTAGACAAGTGAGAGAATGACAACTGACTAATTAATAATTAATAAGAAATAAAAATATATTAATTATACCTAATTTGATAACTTAGGGGGAACGCCAGCTGTAAGCACCTATAGGAGTAGTTAACAGATGCCGTATTTTGGAGATGAAAGTGATGCATGCTGCGATTACTTATTCAAAAACGAATTGCAAATTAGTTGACTTAATTCATGCATCTCATCTTGCGATCGAATTAACTATTTGTTGTTGTTGTTGTTGTTGTTGTTATTATTTATTAGGTAAATATTATTATATATTCATGTAAGACAGCAAGCAAATCGTCCTTTGCTGCATCCGCTTTCATCCACTAAAAAACAACTCTATTTAAGCCGAGTAGCCGATAATTTTATCTGTTATATAGTATATCATATATCATATATGCATGAATTAATCTCTCTTTTTCTTCCCGTGTTGTTATATATTATTTGGTAAGAACATGCATTTGCTTCCGCAAGGAATTAGCTAAAATGTGGATGATAAAGTCAATCAAGTAATCAATCACCTTCCTCTGCAGTTGCGGTATGGTACAAGCTATGCCATCGGACGGTATTCTAGACTTCTGGGAGCGTAATCATATACTAATGAAAAACAGGTCCACCATAGGAATAGCTGTATTTTGGAGAACTTGGAAAACCAGAAATGAATACATCTTTCTTTCAAGGGGTAAGGCCCGATGTGCACAACAGTATACGAAAGGTTATCCAAGACAGTTCTCTGGAGGGACTATGGCTGAAGTTTTTAAGGTTTTTTTTTTAGCAATTTTTCCCACTTCTTTGTAAATATTGTGTAACTATTTTTTTTTATTATTTATTGAAATTCAGTAGCTGCGGTTTTCGCCACCCTAACCTCAAAAAAATCACCTTCCTCTGCAGTTGACTTAATTAAACAATCAAAATTTTATATAAAAGAAAGTAAATAATAATAGAATTAGTCATGGGAGTCTGAAATTAAATAATATGTGATTTCACAATAGGTTTTCGAAACAGAAAGAGAACTTAATTTCTGAGTTTTGCACTCGGCACCAGTACTCACAATAGGTGTCAGCTATGTGTCAGTTTCACAATCGAAACCTAAAAAGGTGTTAGGGATAAAATTACCGATATGATATATACATACAAAAGTACCAAAGTGTACACTAGAATAGATATAGGTAATTAGGGCTCCCTAGCTAGTTACCAACGGAACAATAGGTTCCTTAATTAATTAATTAATTAATTAATTAATACCCTTCCTGGTAAGTTGTAACACTTGTAAATGATGCAACGTACTCAACAGAAAAACAAGAAAAAGAGTAGCTTCACATCAGAGCGTTATTTGACACAATTTTCCCCATCGGACAAAACATATTGTAACAAAATGATCCCAGCTGACATTGCACTTCTGTATAGGAAATTAATTTCACTTAACCATGTGACCATTTATAGCAAGCGATGACGTTGAAGAGCATGCATCTGATAGTTGATACAATATTATTATTTATTAATAAATAAATGGTCATAAGGTTATGTTAAATTATTTGGTAGTCAGAAAAGAAAGGTTATGCTTATAAACTAAAATGATGATCATAGAAACAAAATAAGATATAATACATACAGTTATTTTTTATGGTAAAAAGTTTTGGATTTTTTTGGATGATTTAAAATTTATCTATTATCATTATTTTAGAATATTTATGGAGCGTCAACCAATATTATTAATAAAATATTAAATATGATCGAGGCTTAAACCTGCTTTAAATAATCTTGTTTTACCCGATTAATCAATTGTAGTAAAGCTAAGGATCCATCTCAAGGACAGATTGAACCGTTTGGATGGTATGAGAATAAGGAAGAATAACTTCTTTTTAGAAATAGCTTCTTTCTAAGCATCCAAACAAGTTAGGAATAAGAAGAATAATAACTTCTTCCAACAATTATATATACATAATTTCAACAAAATTAGCTAAATACTAATAGCTAAATGAAATTTTATGAGCTCTTCAATTAGTACTTTATTTAATATTAAAATAATAATTTTTAATAATTGTTTGCCTCTAAATTCTGCTGCACAAGATCCTAAACAATTTCCTATATTATCATCAAAATTCCAAAACCATATAATTTAAACCCCAGCTACATGATCAATGACCCAACAAAAAGCCCCGATAATTGGTCATACTGTATGAAAGGAAAACACAGAAATTTTTAAAAATGGACAGTAAATTAATTAATTATAAGGAATGCCATTATGCGCCTGTGATGTCCTTATAGTTAATTACCGGAGTCCTAAAAATAGAAAATTTGTGGCAGCTAAATTCCTCATATTTTTGTGAGGACCCATGCAAAATTTCATGTCAAATTGACCAATGGAGGGGCACCAAACAATTTTTCTAGAAATAAGGCAGCCTAATTTCCCTTAAAAATTCGCTCAAATGGACAGCTCCATTTCTGAAACAAATGGAGATAAACCCACACTAAAACAAAGTCAATGGAGGTAAATACAGGTGGGCTTTTAAGCTAATAATAAATCCTGCCTTGGGCCGGGATTGAGGCCCACTTAGATTATGCTCAAGCCCAATTCGATGACCCCTGTTACAAGAAAATCATGTTGATCTAACGGCCACGATAAATCCCAGCAATACTATCCGAAATCAACGGACGGATCTAAGCCTGGACTCAAAAGATTGAATGGGATTTTCTGATTGGTCGAAAATCTTGGGTCCCACAGCCTCCGTTTGAAAGAAAAAGAAAGAATGAGACAGTACTGTCTGACACCAGCGTAGCACACCAGCGAAGGGAGGAGATGCGTCGCCGTCCTACACCACCGCAGCCTCAATTAACCCTGCCACTGCTCCAGCAATGCCTCCACAAGTCCAACGGTGCCCAATTCGACGATGAACGGAAGGAGAACTGACAAAAGCGAGTCGGCTACATGGAAAGAAAATTTACACAATTAAGCTCGAGGAAGCATGGAACGAAGCCATTAAACAAGTGAGGAACATCTGTGATATACAGAATATGTGCCCAGTAGATCAATTTTGAAGGGTGAATCAGACATTGACGGATATACCACCTCGATCGGAGGTCATGGACGGAAGCTATATACGTGAAATTACTTGAAATTGATGGGTATTAATGGGTAGATGATAGAGAGGTTCACCTCAAAAGATCCTCAAGAGTGCCAGGGGGCTTCAATTGTGGTGAAAGAAGAAGGGAGTATCACGTGCCACAGTGTGATGATGAACTCAGCTCTCTCTCTAAAGGTGAAACAAATTCGTGCTGAAAAAAAAAAAAGATAAAGAGGCAACATAGAACAGTAGCCTAGCACTTACCCAGAATTGGATGCCTCCAGTATGATAACAGTGAGGGAAAAGTGGAATGGAAGTAAATGGAGAGTGTTTTTCTCTCCCTATAGCCTACAGCCTGAAAAAGGGAGACTAGCCCTGCGGCAGTCCTTGGCGCCAGGAAGAGTGGCAATAGGAGGTAAACTTACCCCCCCAATCAAGGCCGTTAGATGCAAGATGAGATTTAAACAAAGGCTGAAAAGTTCATCATACTTTAATTGCAATGGTACAACCGTCAGTTTACCTGCCTCATGTGCTGGTGAGATACAAAAGAGATAGTATGTTTGAAGGAAAAACAGTGCATCTGGCCGTCTGTTCACGTCCCAGGATAAGGCTAAACATGGATGTATGGTCCGAGATTAAATCACATGTTCCTCAGTGAATAGGGGATATAAATGCACTATGTCATACTGGGAGAATAAGTGATTCATGCGTGACTCCTCCTGACCATGGGCAAATCAGGCATTTAGAAGAAAAAGACAAGGGAATGAAACATGCAGCAAGGGAATTTAAAGAGCATATATACCCATATTACCCTTGGGATATTCCTGTGTGAGGATTGTTGATCAAAAGGAGATGAGAAACACAGCTCAATTTGAAGTCAATTTAAATGGAAAATGTGATGCTCAACCCAAAGGAAACATTGTCAAGTGTCTAAAATAGATAAACAGCAAGCCTGCAACTAACCAATTGGAATTAAAATACAAAAAAAAAACAATAGCAAAATGGAGTAAAATTCAGAAGGAATGAGGGCAAATTCCAAACACAAAGAAGAACAATCATGAAATGTGAGAAAGAAAACTGAAATAAAAAAAAAAAGAAAAGAAAAAAGAAACAAACAACAACAAAGAGGGGCAGTTGCAGCCTAATGATATGCAAGGGTCCCAGCTGGCAGTGACACCTTAATGAGTATGGCAAATGCATGTATAGAGGATTGGTAAAAATGACTGGAGAGAATGAATGGCGTGCTACTAATACAACAGGCCTATACCCCTAGGGGCAACAGCTACATATCAAAGGAGATGCTTCACCTATGTCAATCACAGCCACTGATTCATACATGGCTCATCAGATGAGAGACAACACATCATCTGGCGCCAAGATAAGCATAATTCTTCCCCCAAGCACACAGTGAAAAATAGTAAAATTACAAGTGCCAGGTGGCATACTACCACTGGTTAGCAAAAGGGAGTAAAAAGAGCAAGAGGTGAAGATGGAATTATAATGTATGGCGGCAGCCTCATGCCACATCCAGTCCCTCCATCACAACACCAAAGAAGGAGATGCTGCCATGTGTCAAGAAGATGAGGCCAAACCCTAAGGATTCTAGCTATAAAAGAAGACCAAGATCAAAGAAGAAGGGGGGTTCCAGCGCATAATAGTTACAAGCTGAAACTCTGCTAGTTTGTTTAGTCGTTTTTGTAATCAAGTCTTAAAGCAAGTAGAAGCAATTTCAAAAGAAGGTAGGAATTTGATTGTGCCAAGTTCAATACATAAGTTCAATTTCTGAAAATTTCTGTCTCTTGATCTTTCCTTTCGGTTCTTGTGTTCTTTTCTTTTTTTACTGAAGTTAAGTGTTGATCATAGAAAAGTCCTCATGTAGATCATTCATTGCCACAGTCTTGGTGTCCAAAGACACATGTGAGGGGTGCTTGCCAGAGAGCGCACACTCATCTGTGTCAATGGGTCATTTAATACCTTAAAAAGTGTTAAAAATGAAATAATGATAAAGCTCTGTGTTGAAGTATGGCTTTATGTGTGAGGGGTGCTTGCCTGAGAGCGCACACTCATGCATTTGGTTGTGTTTCAACAGTAATAATAGTTGCTTCAAGAGTTGCATGTAAAACCTATGTCAATAAGTCCCTTAATGTCTTAAAAATGCTAAAAATAAAGCTTGGTGGTGAGGCATGGTTCTGTGTATGAGGGGTGCTTGCCTGAGAGCGCACACTTATGCATTTAGCCATGTTTCAACATTAATAGTAGTTGTCTCAAGTGCTATGTGTGAAACAAAGAATGAACAAATCTGAAATTAACAAAATATAATAAAGTAAGAAGCTAAGGGTATATTAAAAAAAAAGGGGGAAATATGTGTCTAACACGAAAACAAAAGAAGGGTTTTAACATATGAAAATAGGGACTATTTTGCTAAAAATATGTGCTGTTGAATTTATTTTAGTAAAAATATTAGGTTTACTTGAGGTATGTAGCTGTGACCAAGGGATGCTTGCCTGAGAGCGCATACTTGGGAATAGAAACATGCCCTTGATAAATACATTTCCTAAAACTTCTATTATGATTTAATGAAGACACTTTGAGTTAGTAGCAGTGATAGTAATATACATCAAGGTTAAAAGTAAAAAAATATATGTGCATATATACAAAATAGTAAGGGTTGAATTGAAAATGCTAAAAGGGGCCTGACGGGTATTAAAAAAATTTTATTTCCTTCTTGAAAAAGAAAACAGTATTCTGTCATGATATTCCTAAGAGTATCCAATCCAGTTTCAACACAAAATATATGTCTCTGTGATATTGATAAGTTTATGTTTGACCATGAGTAAAAAAAAAAAAAAAAAGAAAGACTCAAACACATAAACAATACAAATGCATAGGTTGCATCTTTGTCAAGTAAAGCTTCCCTGCGTAAGCTCAAATCCAGTCTGTGACAAATTCATGGGAGAACGGTGAAGACGTACCTTAGAACTAAAATGTCTAGTGATGTTTCAGCACCCTTTTGTCCAAGGGAAACACATGGCCCTCTCAGAAAAGAATAAACTGTTGACATTCCTGTCATAACTGCATGAAGTTCAATGAGCACAATTACAAAAAGAAAAGAGAAATTAAGTATCATTCTATGTGACAATTTGCCAAAGTGATAGAGACCCAGCATAATAATAGAAGGGCCTCATAATTTGATTAATAAAAGGATGATTACCAAAGATAACTTTCAAAATTTGGATGTTCAGTAAAATGTTTCCAAGGCCTGAGGTTTTACTGTTGGTGAAATATGAATGAATGCAATAGGGTACTAGGATAAAATGCCCACCATCAATTGTCACAGGAATAGACCATGGTAAGATCGGGTACATACATCAAAATCTAAAGCCAGTGAAAATCTTAAAAGTTAAATCAATGGTAAATTTGCAGTGATATATTCCAGGCCATCCCAGGTACAGGGTGCCGATGTTGAAAGCATATGTGAGAAAGAAATAAACACTATTGGTCAAAAACAATTGATAATTGAAAGTCCTTTTGTGAAAGTCCCAACCAGACCTACGGGCCAAAGTATGATCAAAACTGAAGTATTCATATCTAAATTGTTGTCACTAACCACTTCGTGGAACGCTCTTGGTGTTCGTTGAACAACCCCCAGCAAGAAATCACTGTCGGTAATCCCGAATTGGCACTCCAATTCGTTGTTTGATGATCGACATAATGAAAGAAATACACTCTCAATGGGTGGATACAGACAAAATTGAAAGCAGAACTGAAAAGAGAAAGAGGAGGCGACCCCATGAAACCTGGTTGTGAGCGAAATGGTGGTCGGAGCATCGGAGTCAATGACGACCGTTGCGAAGGTCAACCAAGAAAAATCAGGAGGAGCCGTGAAAGAGAGACGAGGAGAAAGAAGCAAGTTGAGCCCGGCGTGTGGCTCCGAGCATGGACCAAGCGATTAAACCAATCTCAAGCTCAGTTCCCTGCGATCTTCTGTGGCACCCTGTGCGTGACAAGTCGCTGGCAGCCGAACAGCAAAACAGCACAACCACATCCAATCAAAAAATTCCATGACGCAGGAAACTTCAAAAATACATTAAAAATAGCCAGAAAATCAGAAAAATTTCCATAAAATATCAAAATGTCAAGAAAAATATGGGAAATATTTTGATGTATCATATTATGCCGAAACACCAAAGTATAAAATATCTCAAAACTAAAAGGTTTGAGGGATGACCGTAATAAAAATAATGATGATAATAATAAATTTATATGGTTAAATAAAAAAGGGGAGAAAAGGAAATGAAACGAAAGTCATTTTGAATATTCTATATTCTGGACAGCAGGTACATCTGAACATTCTGTGTTCTGGACGACAGGTACATTTGACATTTTTCATGCAACAGGTACAGTCAAACATTAAAATCTGCAAACAAATTTGAAATAAAAAAGAGCATCACCGAGAAGGTCAAAGACAGAAGTTTAAAAGTGCAAATTTAAACGCCTAAACTCGAAAGTCCAACCAAATACTGAAAATCTAAAACTCAAAAGTCACAACTAAAAAGTCCAACTCAAAGTCCAGAGTGCCAAAATGCAAAAGTCCAAACTTTAAAAATGTCAAGAACTAAAAGTCAAACTCAAAAGTTAAAATCCAAAAGTGCTAACTTAAAAGTGCAAAACTTAAAAGCCGAATTTAAAAGTCCAAAATCCTAAACTGCAAATTAAAAAGTCCAAACCTGAAAGTGACACAAAGTCAAAATGACACAAAGTCTAAAAGTGACACAAAGTCAAAATGACACAAAATCTAAAAGTGACACAAAGTCAAAATGGCACAAAGCCTAAAAGTGACTCAAGAGACACAAAGTCTAAAGTGACATAAAGTCTTAAAAGTCAAAAGTTCGTCCCTTCAAGACTGCATCGCGTTTCGCCTTGGAGGAGACACCCTCTTGATGTTCAGATTGAGAAAAAGGAAAAGTCAATTCTGAATTATCACTGAAGTTCCTGTCAAGAGAAGGCATAGCGCATCTGTACTCGCGACTTGAACGAAAATCTCAAAAATCCCTAAGTTCCTCAAAACGATTGAGAACTGACCTAGAATACCCTATTTTCTAGCGTTGGACTCAAATCTGACAGCCTGTTTCTACAAGTCCACAGCATGTTTGACCAGAAGCAGACTGAAACCTGATGCCCAGATGACCAGAAGAAAAGTCAATCAGTGGCCATCACCCAAGTTCCTGTCAAGAGAAGGCATAGCGCATCTGTACTCAAGACTTGAACGAAATCCCAAAATCTCTAAATCCCCAAACGATTGAGGATTGATCTAGGATACTAAATTCCCTAGCATCGAACTCAAAAAATCTCTGTGACGGCACTAAGCCTGACACAGCAAAGTAAAAGCAACTTAAATGTCTTAAAATGTGAAACTAAAGAATTAAACCACATCGTTCATGTTTGCATGGTTCTGTTAAAACAGCTGCCCTTCCGCATTGCTTTTCACCCTGAAACTCCCCTATCAAGACACAATCCTTTTATTAAAATGGACTTCATTCGCTTACGACGTTTAAACTTTGATTATCCCGATCTAGAGGTGCTCTTGGCTCAGGTCGTAACTGAGTTCGGAGGTAATTAACAGTAGGGGCTTGCGCCTACTGGAAAAAAAGGACCTACGACAAACAATCAACTCTCGAGGTACTTAGAACCGCATTAGTGCCCTTCGCTCGTTTGGAATGGGCAGTAACGACGGGTCTCAAGATGCTCGAGGGGTATCTGATCCGCATTTTCTTCGCCCCATAGAGGACTATCTGATCTTCCGTGGTCGGACTGAAAAAGTGCGAGACAGGTTCTGGCACGCCCGGTGGGACATTTTTCTCCTCTCATCAGGGCATAATCAAAGTCTAAATGTGAAAGTGGAATTAAGTCCATCATATCAAAAAAATACTAATGGTTGACTCTAAGTTTTCTCTATTGCAGGAATCATGTTTACCTGGAGTCAAATCGTGAAGGGCGAGCGCCTTCGCCACAAGAAGGCAGCGGCAACCGGGACTCTCTATGTGCCCGTCCAGGCTGTCGTGCAAGTCTCTCCTGTGATGCTTGCTGGTGAAGCATCGGTGAATGTTTCTGGAAAGCCTGCCCTTAGCACCAAGAAGGGTCGGGCAGCAACCACCCATGTCAAGGGGGCAACAGCCCCAAAACTCAAAAATCAGAAGAGGACTAGGATCTCGAGGGCCCAAGCTCTCCACCTGGTCCAGCAACCCGACACTATCACTGACCTGTCGCTCAGCAATACCTTCGCCCCCCTGCATGTGCTCAAAAAGGGAGGTGAAGCAATGCGCCTCAGAGAGGACTGGGAGCTCCCCATGTATGCCCCAGTCTTCGAGACAGAGAAGGTGACCCACCCAAAACACAAGGCAGTGGAGGCCATTCACGCGGCCTTCAGGATTGTCAAAAGGTCCCGCAAATCCCGCAGGATTGTCACCGCAATCCCTGCCAACCCCGACAAGCCGTCCATCAAGGACAGGCTCAAGTTCCCGGCGCACCAGAGGCTCCGCTTTCCCTATTGTGAGGACAACCGAAAGGGAGACGCGGACTATAGTGCGTCCGAAAAAAGGACTGTGGCCCACTCGCCTTCAGTCTTTGACCGGCTTACCTTCCCACCACTCCAACCCAATGCCCGCTCGATGAAGGCCAAAGGAAAAGTGAAGCGGGTCTGGAAGCCCAAGCAACCGGAACCCATCCCCGCTCCCAAGCAAAATACAGGGGGCACCAAGCGATGGGTACCAAAAGAAAAAGATACCCCTCTGGCTAGCCAGGTGGCGAGTCAGATGACGAAAAGCAAAACAAAAAAGAAATATGTGATGAGGAAGAGGCGGAATGCTGATTCTGTCTCAGTATATCACGTGTCAGTTGATGGTAATGACGATGATGATGAGGAAACGGCGGAAGTCCGCATGGTTGGAACAGGTTCCCAGGAACCGCCTCATTCTGAAAGTGTCCCCGTGGAAACACGAGGGCAGAAAGGAAAAGCTTCGGCATCCAAACCTCCCAAACGGGTAGGGCGGCCTAGGAACCGCAGCCCGGTAGTGGAGGAAATTGTCCAACAAACCACTGATAACATCGCAAGCGATGAAGAAGATCCAAACCCGGACCATGGAAGTTCGTCCGAAGATGTTGATGAGGAGATTGAAATCCTCGAAGAAATATCTGATGAGATGGCCCAGCTTCGCAAGGAGCTGGAAGAGAAAACAAAGCAACTTGAGCAACTCCAAGCGGAGAATGCTCGAGTAACCGCGGCGTGCGCGGAAGTTCAGAAACACATAGCCAAAAAGGGGGCACGCCCAAGCTGTGCTGTTTCAAACAACGATGTACCCAAATCAACCGAAACCCAAGGAATGGCTTCCAAGCCAAAACCCAAAAACAAAAAGAAAACCAAGAAATCCCACTCCAAAATAGTGCGGGAAAAAGATAGCAGCTCCAGTGAAACCTCTGAAGAGGAGTTACTTGAAAGAAAAGAAATCAGCGTCATTGACCCTGAGGCTATGATGGAAAAAATGCAAAGGGCCATGGAGCAGAAACTGCAATCTCTAGGGATTGGGGGCACTCAACTGCCCGTTAATTTCACAGGTCGACCCTACCCTGCGAGGTTTGACCAGCTGGACTACCCGAAGGGGCATATAGTACCAAAATTCAAGGTGTTTGATGGGGTTGGAAACAAAATCACCCCAAGTCAACATCTGTCACATTTTATAACCTCCTGTGGAAACACTGCTCGGAGGGAGGAATGGCTACTAAGGCAATTTTCACAAAGCCTGTCTGGAGTAGCGTTCGACTGGTATGCTTCTCTCGAGGCAGATAGCATCAAAAGTTGGAAAGAAATGGCAAATGCCTTTTGCGCAAGGTTCAGGACGACCCCGCATCGGGTCTCCGTTACCAACTTAGTCAATGCCAGACAAAAACAAGGCGAGTCTGTCTCCGACTATGTGTCAAGGTGGGAAACCATGTACACAGGATGTCAGTCTAACATAAGTGAATCCGAGGCGGTGCGCATGCTTCTGAACAGCATCCATGCACCGATGAAAGTATGGATGGTGGGACACAATGTCACCACCTTTGAACATTTGGTAGCCATGGTCGCCCGATATGAGGAAGTAGAACCTGAAATGAACCAGCTGTACAATTCCGCTAAGGAAAAGGACAAAGAAAAGGGAAAGAAATTGGAAGTCAAAACCACAAAGGCAGTCAAAGCCATTACTAACCAGGCTGAAGGCACTGGTAGTACCCAATGGGGAAAGAATGGTGAGACGAAGGACGGAAATCCACAGTCCAAGGCTCAAAGGCCAACACTCAGGGAGCTGAAAAGCAAGCCCTACTCATTCAAAAAAGAGAAAACTCTGAAGCTGTTTAAACAAGCTATGGAAGTTCTCGAGGTTCGATTACCCCAATGCAAAAGGCCCGAGGAAGAAGACAAAGTGAACCACCCTAACTACTGTGTGTATCACAGAGTTTTGGGTCACAGCATAGAGGATTGCTATGTCTTCAAGGACTGGCTCGAACAGAAAATCCAAGAAGGAGCAATCTCTCTCCATGATGACGCCAGGCAGGAGCCAGCTCCTCATGCCGTCTCAAATGGAACCCCAAGTGCCAGCTCTCGTCGTGTCTCGGTCACTACTGACGGAAAACCACCCACGACATGGAGTGTATATCTAAACAAAAACACCAGAAAGAAGCTGAGGGCCTTACAAGCCGAACCTCAACTCAAATGGAAAAGCCCTATCATACCAGTGGTCCCAAAAAGACTCAAACCAACAAAAACGCAACCGAAACCAATGACCCGTAACGCAAAAACGGGTAATGAGAGATCTAGACAGGCGTTCTGGAGGAAAATCTCTCCCGAAACCGTCGAGAATCCCTACGTTCAAGAAAAACCAACACAAGCAACCCTCGCCGATTTCATCTCCCCCAAAGTCGCAGCTCAAATTAGCGGACAAGTGTGGCAGGAGTTGAAAGGCGGAGGAAAAGAAAAGAAAGAAGAGGAGTTCTGGACAGCCACGTGCCACCATGTCTCAAGCGATGAGGAAGAACATGAAGGACCCTCTGACCAACAGGAGCCGGCACAGGCAGACGCCAGACCTCCCGAAACCTCAACAACAAATGAACAAAACCTCACTGAGTCGTCATCCAGCTCAGTCCCAACCCAACATACCTGGTCGACGGTCACTGTTCGACCCATGACCGAATCAGGAAAGAAAAAGAAAGAGATCCTTGAGATAAAGAAATTGGATAAGGCCCTTATCCGCAAAGGAAAGAAGCCGGACCGAATGACCCTGCCGTTTAAGATCAATGGCCAAGATCGTAAAGTGTTTGTAGACATTCAGGATGAGTGTCTAGATTCCGAAGGTATCCCAAGCCTAAAGAATCTGGGGTTCAACCTTGTCATACCAAAGAAAAAAGGAGAGTCCGGGATTCCACCAGAAACCATTGCAATACTAGCAGAGCATGTGTCTGAACTGATGAAACAAACCATTGCTGTGACTAGTTTTGTAAGAAACCAAGTAAACAAAGAGGCCTCCACCTCCACCAATACCCAAAATGCCCAAAATGACCCTGATTTCACTGACGAGGAATATGAATGGTCTGACCCGGACCCTCCTAGCCAAGATGAAAGCTACGATTTTGGTAGCAACTTTGACAGTGATGAAGAAAGAGGAGGTGGTGACTCTGGTGGGATTTCCTGCAATGCCATCTCAACATCGGCAACAAATGCAGACCCGGAAGATAACTCGGGAGAAAAAGAGGAAAAACTCACTAAAGAAGAGGAAATGGAAATGATTGCGCAAATAGAGGAAGCCACACAGGCCGTTCTCTCTGCCGCGGTCACAAACCAAAACTCACCAGAAGATGATGATGCCTTCTATAAGGCGCTGGAGAGATGCCAACCGGCCAGTTACAGGAGGATAAAAATATACATGAAAGCAAGGGAGCAGTGGAGAGACCTCTCCTACTGGTGTGGTCAAACCAACCTTCATCCCATCCTGGAGGCAGAAATTGCCTTAAACCCATCCTGGTGGATCCAAGAGCTCATACATGGTGATGATGTGGACCAATGGCTAGCGTTATGGCTGGCAAATAAGTTCTGGGTCAAGGAAATACCCCTTAACATCCCTAAGCGAAAAGATCAAGGACCCACAGAACACTGCAGATATCTGAGTGATGCTGGGGAATCTGAAGAAGAAGCCGAGGAAGAAGGCGATGATTCGCTACCACATATCTCTTTCAATGCTGTGGCAGAGTATGTGGACTTCCTAATGCAATTAAAAATTCAAGAGCCTGGCTTGTTCCAACAGGAGTTGAGAGTTGATGAGGAAATAGAAAACATGTCAGACTCGGATACCCATGAGCAACAGGTTGAGAATATGGCCATAAAGAAAGCTGCGGTGGATGTGGTCATGCAAAATGGTTGGGACAAGAAAGACCCGGATCCAAACCACCCCACAGATTTTGAAATCATGCGTGCGCATTTGGAAAGTACGGAGGACTCACACCTCTGGGAGAATATCGAGGTTACTGAAGCTGACCTCGCGGAATATGAAAACAACATGAGTAACCTCAACCAAAACAATCAAACTTTCCTGGCTGAGGAGGACCGGGTGGATGAATTCTCCCAGTACTTGAGAAACTTGAGAATTTCAGACCCGGTAGGCTATCATGGTATATTAAACCCCGAAAACCCTCAACAATACCGAGGATATGAAAGGCAAGCCATAACCAGGACTGTAAGAGAAATAGCTGATGAGACGGGGCGCGAGGAAGGAGAAATAAGTCCAGAAGCAACCCCACCAAGAACCACTCGACGCCGTAGATCCAGGAGGATTCGGCGCTCCAGGCACACATCGGGTCCCAGGGCCGAGGTGACACTCCCCACCCAAATAGAAGCAGTCGAGACTTCCAACCAAATCGATACCGCTCAGGGTGAGCCATCCCAGCAAGCCCCGGAGGAAGAAGAATACAATGAACATGACAGCCTGGTAGAATGGTATGTGTCTGAGCTCAGGGAACTGAGAATCACAGACCCAAGGGCCTTCCGCCGAGCTGCCCACCCCAAAGATCCAGACTTTACGGAGGAATTTGAAAGAGAAGCCATAGCAACCGTTCTAAAAGAGGTTAACAAAGGCAAAACTCCCCAGTGCTCTGACTCTGAGGATAGCGGAGGTTCTCCGCGATTCTTCTTCTGCGGAAAAACATCTGATGGAAACGCCCAAAATAGCGAATCCGATAGCGATGAAGAAGAGGCAGAAAGGGAGCCTGAGGTGGAGTCTGACCATGAAGAACCTCGACCAGGCACCCTCCAAGGAAGTTCAATTCTGATGGCATCTGGGTCTGGTCCGCCAGCCGATATAACTTCAGCATTTGAAGGGTTGAATATCTCACAAGCAACCAGGATCCTCTCATACATGGAACACCTGAGACGGGAAGACCCTGCATTCCTAAACTTCATAGCTCAGCACGCCGAAATATTACAGCAACCAGGAGCGAGTTATGAGAGGCTCAGGAGAACCCATCCACGGGAAACCGCCCGTTTCCGGACACAAATAGAAAGGCTGTACAAAATCTCAAATGATATTGACAATGATAGCAGCGACGATGACGGCTCCGAAGCTGGAAACTGTCGTTACATCAGCGGTTCAGGGTCTGATGATTCTGATTCTGAAAATTATGATCACCGGTCCGCCCGAATTGCAGCCTGGACGGATGATGATGAGCCTTCATTGAAGCCATGTAATAAAAGAAGACAACAAGGAAGGAACGCTCGCATGACCGTCCGGTCTCAACCCGAGTGGGATGAAAATGTGCGGCGTGAGCTGGAGCAAGCCATCGCCGAAACCGAGGCCATGACAACCAGCGAACTCATGAGAAACTTAAGGGTAAACAGTGATGATGATACTTATTGTCCCACCGAGGATGATGAGGAAGAAGTCAAAAGTCTTAAAACTCTTAGAGTATATCAAAGGAGAAAGAAGCCAGCAAACGAGAAGGAAATAATAACATATCAAAGAAGAAACAAAGGAACTAATAAAGGAAAGAACAAATTGCTCAAAGGCGAGTCCTCTCGTGATGATGCTACCTGTCATCGAGTTGGCCATCATGACTCTGACAAAGGAGAGTCCTCCGAAGTGCCACAACCGCAGGCCGAAACCACAGAAGAAAATCAAACTAACCCAGAGGAGATAGCATATGACTATGAGATCGTACTAGACCCTGCTGAACAAATGGACCCTGCCGATCTGCAAGGGCGGCAACCAAGAATGGTAAATTTGGATATCCATATCCCTAACATCCCAGGCCAACCTGACCTTACTCTTGAGGAATTGGGAGAAATAGTGCGGCAAATGGTCAACCAGATCTGGGAAGCCACGACCACTGAAGAAGCGGATGTAGAAAATGAATCCGCTGAACCAGAGGCAGAGGAAAATGCCAGCACTAGACAGGGGGCAGCCGCTACCTCTACTGATGACCAAACTGAAAACACCGCCTCTTCAAACCAAAGCCAAGGAGAAAACCAAGACCAAAGCTCTGGATCATGCCAAATGATAACCACTGATGATGACTCAGGCTCGGAAGAACCTGAACAAGAAGAATCTCTTGAAGAAGAGTACCAGTCCCCCGCTGACCCCGTTGGATGGATGAACCACCTGGTCAACCGGGTGGAAGAACCCAATAAAAGAGTTGGATGGCAGGGTAGTGATGATGAGTTGGAACCAGAACATCCTTACCTGGTCGACCTGCAACCCTTTGTCCTAGATCCTTGGCCAAAAAATCGACTGCCCGCAAGTTCTAAGCGAACCGGTGAAATACAAGCCTCTTCTTTACCATGGGTAGAAAGGATAAGGCATAACAGATCACGGAGGGAGATATGCTCGCTGGAATACGGCCGAATCAGAAAACTGGTATTCCCTACCACCAATCAAAATTTGGAAACGGAAACGGAAATCACCCAACAGTTCCGGCAAGCGCCAATCGTGGAGGGTATAGAAAGTTGTGAGCCATCTTCTCACTACCCCATCCCCAATACATGGCCCAGACATTATGCAGATGACACAATAAAAGGGTATTATGATCCCGAAGTGTTCATCAACATCCAAAAGGAAACCATCGCCGATGCACAAAAATTAAAGAATGCCGCTAAGGGGCAAGGTACTTCTGAAAGCTGTCGGGCAATCACTGTGAGCGAGTCTGACACAGATAGTGAAGAGGAGGAACCTCCAACAACCCAAGGCGACAGCTCGCAAAGTGAACCAAAACTTACTCAAAAGAAAACAGCCAAGCCAAAAGAAAATCCGCTTGAATCACGCGCGGCGAACAGCTCAAGGAAAGCAACTCATGTAGGCCAAGGTCTAACCCAAGGAGTCATAACAGATGGCCCCGCCCACCGCACGAGGTCAAAGCAAGCACAATCAAGCACCGCCTTAGACAGGGGGCAAGCCCAACAACCATTTGAAGAAAATGGCGCTACCTTCACTTCAAGGGAAAAGCGTCAACTTCTGATAGATTTGGATTTCTGCACAAATGCTCTGAGAAGGATGACTAGACAAAACATTGAGATACAAACCTTGGTCGAAACCCTGATAGCTAGGCTGAAGACTGAGCGGAAGGAAAGGATCTCAATAGAGGCAGAACTCAAAGCATTGAAAGACCGTACCCAGAAACAGGGGGCAGGGCGGAAAAAGGCCATGGAACCTGGCCATGCTACCTCAGGCAACTCAGGAGATCTCCCACAAAGAAGGAGAGAGGCCGGCATTGTCATCCAAGAAGGACAAAGGCCAAAACCCAAAACTAATCATCCCCCAGGAAAGGGAAAAGAGAAAGTCAGTACAGAAAACCGTTACCATAAACCAAAACACCTTCGGTTCCATAACAACTCATTTGAGAGTCCTGAAACAAGCTGGCAGGAAAGAGGCGAAAGCTCGCGCACGCGGGAGTGCCCTCCCATAAGGTATGAGTCTGGCCATCTGAGACACAGAAATGCCGAAACCGATTCAACCCGACAAGCGAGGAATAAGCAAAACCCCACAGGGCAATACCACATGAAAATGAAATTGGTTAAGCTCGACAACGCTTCCCCTTGCAACAAATTACCACATAAAATCAAAATAACAGGGAAACTGAAACCAAAACACGGAGGTTCCGAGGGGCACTTCAGACACAAGAACCGTGTAAGCCCCTGGGAGATGCCAGAAGCTGAAAATGGGGCACTTCGGGCACAAACCACAAATAGACATCCAAAATCACATAAAGCAAAAAAAGAAAATGATGCCGGAAGAAAGGCGTACTGCCGATACCACCAAGTCTGGGGGCACTCCAGGGAGGAATGCCTGACATGGCCTTGGAATGACAATGACCCGTCAGATGAAGAAACAGACGACGAGGTGTGCCGCGCCATAACCCGGGGTGCAAACTCTCAAGCCTCTGACGAGGAAACCGCCTTTGAATATGAACATGATACTGAGGGGGAACTACAGTACAGTAGCTCAGAAGAGGAGCCTGTTGTGCTGGCAATCAACTCCGCTGCAGTCAGACCACTGGGGAGTGATACTGACCAAAGCGAAACGGAGGAAAGAGAAATCAAATCACCACCAAAGCCAAATAAGGTGTCCGACCTGGTTCGGCAGGTCTCTGCTAGAATCCGACCCAACATGAAAAATCACTGCAATGTCAGTCTAAGATCGGGCACTAGAACACCTGAAAGACAACCTCCTAGAGAAACAACCAACAACGAAGTAAGGAACAGAAATAATACAACAGCAGAGGGTGAGACAAGGTCCGATGGCAGACCCAGGATGTCTGTGGGAGACTACAATGTGGTTGCTCATTTGCGGAAAATTCCCTCACTGCTCAGTGTCTTCGATGCTTTAATGGTATCTCAGGAACTGCGTGATGCCTTGATCTATGCACTGCAGAACCCTGCCAGCTTCCAGGCCTATTTTGCCCAAGAAACCCGTGAGGAGGTGATGCAGATGGACCAGGAACCATACATTACCTTCACGGATGAGGACCTGATGGCGGGCACGGCCGATCACAATCGACCCCTGTATACCACAGGCACCATCTATGGCAGAAAAACCAACAAAGTCCTTATTGATCCTGGATCTTCGATCAGCATCATGCCACTAAAAACGCTGGTGCAGCTGTCACTCAGCATTAAGGAGACAAAGAAGGATAAAATCCGGATCCACGGGTTTAACCACCAATACCAAAAGGCTCTTGGTTCCACAGTGATCGATATTACCTTTGGGAACCTGGTCACTCCAGTCAAATTCTTCATCATCGAAGCTGATACCACATACAAGGCACTGCTAGGGAGACCATGGCTCCACGCCAATGGATTGGTTCCCTCCACTCTACACCAGTGCATTAAATATGTCAAAGACGGAAAACAATATGTGATCAAAGGGGATGATCAGCCATTTGAGGCACACGAAGCCGAATTGGATGATGCCAAATACTACAGACCCAAGTCTAGAAAAGGGGCAGCTACCAAACAAGGAAAACCCTCTCTTGAAGTCGTGAAAGAAGCAGTCAAAAATGCTGTGCTCAAAGCGGCCATAAAATCACAAATGCTCTTGGGTAGTGATAGTGAGACGGGATCGTCGGAAGGCACGGCCGAAGACATTAATTTACCCACTCGAATGCAGTCAAATTATTCCAGTGAGGGCGAGGAACAAAATACTCTATCCATAGAAATCCTACCCCTAGAACACTGTAAAGACCTAACACCTCGGGAAAGTGAAGAAGTCATCCCTTTCAAGACCTTCACCGTCCCACCCAAAATAGAAGAGCTTGAAACAGGGCAAGTAATCCACCCCAGTATACAATTCGTCAAAATGGGGGAAATTGAACATCAAAATGAAGAGCCAAACTCCGAGAACTGGGAACAATGGCTTGTGGAGGAAACCAAAAAGGCGGGGATTCCTCCTCAGCTTCAAGACACTACCAGCACACGGTTGATTGAACTGTTCCGGAAAGCACAATGCCTAGAACCAATTCCCGAAAAGCGAGCAAGAATGTTCCGAGACATGTGGAATGGCTACTCTAATGAAGTCACAAAACTTAATGGGAAGGTTGCTAACACAAGGGGCCTAGGATTCAAAGCCCAAACCAGGGGCTCAGGGTCAAATACTCCTCAAAGACCACGACAGCACTCTTGCCACCGCATAACAATCACTGAAATCAAGGAGGGCAAAACAACCTCGGATGAAGGGGAACCTCCAGAAACAGAACAATTCATTCTAGCAGCCAAAAATGCACCAAAAGAATTAGAAGAAGGTGGTCAAAACACCATCGATAAATTGAAAGAAATCAACCTAGGAACAAAGGAAAACCCAAAGCCTACATTCATTAGCACCTCCCTCCCTCAGGAGATGCAAGATGAATTAACCAAATTGTTAAGGGAATACCAGGATTGCTTTGCATGGAGCTACAGTGAAATGCCCGGGCTAGATCCAGCAATAGCAGTCCACAAACTCAAAATTGACAAGGAACTCAAGCCGGTCAAACAGGGACCTCGAAGGATGAGGGTCGAGCTGGAGGAAAAGGTGACAGCCGAAGTCAAAAAGCTCATCAGTGCCGGGTTCATAAGGGAAGAAGAAACCCCCGACTGGGTGGCTAACATTGTCCCGGTTAAGAAAAAGAATGGACAAATCAGAGTCTGCGTTGATTTCAGGGATTTAAACAAGGCTTGCCCCAAGGATGATTTCCCACTACCAGTAACAGAAATTATAATAGACCACACCTCGTCTCATGGGGTATATTCCTTTGTAGACGGATACTCGGGATACAACCAAATCAAAATGGATGAGAGTGACCAAAAGCACACTGCCTTCCGTGCCCCAATTGGTATCTACTGCTACAAAGTCATGCCTTTCGGCCTTAAAAATGCAGGAGCCACATACCAAAGAGCCATGACCAAAATTTTTGACGATCTCATACACAAGGTAGTAGAGTGCTATGTAGATGACCTTGTTGTAAAGTCCCATACCCATGAACAACACTTAGAGAACCTGAGGCTGATGTTTGATCGGCTAAGACAACACACTCTGAAACTCAACCCCCTAAAGTGCGCCTTCATGGTGTCATCAGGAAAATTTCTAGGCTTCGTAGTGCGGCACCGAGGCATTGAAATTGATCCCGATAAAATCAAAGCCATCCAAGAACTGTCCCCTCCACGGACACTCAAACAACTCCGGTCTCTCCAAGGGCGCTTGGCATACATTAGAAGGTTCATAGCCAATCTGTCAGGCAAAATCAAGCCTTTTACCAGGCTCACCAAAAAGGATGTCCCCTTCAAATGGGATGAGGAGTGCCAGAGATCTTTTGATGATATCAAGCAATATCTGCAAAAACATCCTGTATTGGCGGCACCCATCCAGGGAAAACCTCTTATTCTCTATACCACCGCCTTGGACGGATCTCTGAGGGCATTACTTGCCCAAGAAAATGAACAAGGAAAAGAAAATGCCCTGTATTACCTCAGCAGAATGCTCGTGGGGGCAGAACATGCATACACACCAATCGAAAAGCATTGCCTAGCCTTGATCTTTGCAGTAAAAAAGCTCAGGCATTACATGTTGGCCCATAAAGTCACGTTAATCTCCAAAACTGACCCATTGAAGTACCTCATGACCCGACCTATGCTTACTGGAAGGCTGGCAAGGTGGGTCGTGGCCCTGATGGAATTTGATATAACATATGCACCCCAAAAGGCTATTAAAGGACAAGCACTAGCTGACTTCCTAGCTGCTCATCCTATACCTGATGACTCCCCGCTAGCATGCGATTTCCCTGATGAGGAGGCTATGCAGGTAGAGGAAAACAAAACTTGCTGGAAGCTATACTTTGATGGATCATCCTCCATCCAGCCAGCAGTCAAACCAAACTTACCAAAACGACAAGCCGGTGTGGGGCTGGTGTTTGTCACCCCAGACAAAGGCATTCTCCGACATGCTCTAAGCTTGACCGAACCATGCACAAACAATGAAGCTGAATATGAGGCCCTAATAGCTGGACTTGAAATTGCCCTTCAAATGGGTATTGGGCAGTTGGAAGTATATGGAGACTCTCAGCTCATCCTGAGTCAGATCGAAGGCCTCTTCAAAATAAGAAAACCAGAATTGGTCAAATACCATGAAAAGGCCCTTGAGTTGATGGCCAAATTTACATATATTACCTTCCAGAAAGTTCCAAGGTCACTGAATGGTAAAGCAGATGCATTGGCTAGATTGGCTAATGAACTCAGTGACCCGAGTCAGGAAGAAATCCAAGTCCTTGTCCATCGCAGGAGGTCCCTGTCCCCTTGTTTCCCGCAGGAAAGAAACGAGGAGGAAGAAACCCTGTTTACTAACATTCAAACACTTGAAAGAGGACATGAAAAAGAATGGATGGAAATCACACAAGTCATGACAACCGAGGGTTCAAACCAAGAGGACTGGAGGCAGCCCTTCCTCGACTACTTCCAACAAGGAAAATTACCTGTGAACAAGGCCATTAGGGAACAAATCAGAAAAAGGGCCCTAAGGTTCGTATATGTGAACAACACACTCTATTGGAGATCCTACGAAGGATCATGGCTTAGATGCATATCGAAAACCGAAGCCAACCAAGTTATGCAAGAAATTCACTCGGGAGTATGCGGAGCCCACCAATCGGGCTCTCGGATGCGAGTACAAATCAAATTAATGGGCTACTACTGGCCCACCATGATCAATGACTGCGAAAACTTCTCCAAGCAATGCCATATGTGCCAGATTCACGGAGATTTCATACACCAACACCCAAATGTGCTACATCCCACAGTGGTATCATGGCCTTTCGAGATGTGGGGAACAGATATCATAGGTCCCATTGACCCACCAGCCTCAAATGGGCACCGCTTTATATTGGCCGCTACGGATTACTTTTCCAAATGGGCCGAAGCCAGATCATACCGCGAAATTAAGGCCTCTGATGTGGTCAGGTTCCTTACCACTCAGGTGCTTTATAGATATGGAAATCCAAGGAAAATAATCTCTGATAATGGGACGGCTTTCAAGAATGCTAAAATTGATGCCTTCGTCGATAAGTACAAAATCGAATGGAGATATTCCTCTGTCTACAACCCAAGAGCCAATGGACTAGCGGAGGCCTTCAACAAAACACTGATCAAGATCCTTCGCAAAACCATTGGAAATAATCAAAGAAACTGGCATGAGAAACTGCATGAAGCATTGTGGGCATACCGCATCACACATAAAACAGCAACCCAAGCCACACCCTATTCTTTAGTGTATGGGGCAGAGGCAGTCCTACCAATCGAGGTGGAACTCCCGTCATTGAGAGTAGCCATGGCAGCACAAATCCCTCTGACTAAACAGACACAACTAAGGTTGCAAGAGTTGGACGGAATGGATGAAAGGAGACTGGCAGCCCAACAAAACTTGGAGTTATATCAAGCCAGAATGACGCGAGCTTATGAGAAATTAGCAAGACCTAGAGCATTCAAGAAAGGAGAACTAGTGCTGGTTTTGAGGCGACCTATCCTCGGCCGACACCATGGTCCCAAATTCGCACCAAATTGGGAAGGCCCCTATGTCATAGAACAAGTATATGAAGGTGGAGCCTACCTACTCGCAGATTCAAATGGAAAACACCCTGTCTCCTCCATAAATGGGAGATACCTGAAGAAATATTATGGACAAAACTACCCCGACGTTCCCATAGCCCACCAAAGTCAAAGGAAGAGCAGTCAACAAACCGACTGGGCAGATAATTGCAAGGCGGTCAACCATCTCTTCACTTAGGTAAAAATCTCTCACGTCCCACCGGGTCAAAGCTCGACAGGGTACTCCGTTCTTTTGAACAATGTGGAGCATTCCTGAGCCAAAACCCTAAAGTAATAAATTAACCTTTAAGTAAAATAAACCCTTCAAAATTTCCTAAAATGATCCTAAGTCGAAATCCTAAATAAAATCCAAATCCAACAAAAAAAAACATCTTATTCCAAAGCATAAACGCATATGACCAAAAGAAACTAGACCAAGCTAAAATATAGCCCAAATAAAAGATTGAAACCAAATATCCCTAAATATTCTCAAATCCCTAAAAAAAAAAGAAGATAAATTTCAAAGTCCAAAATCCGAAACTTCTAAAATATACACAAAACATTCTGTCCCACCGGGCCAAGAAAAAAAGGAATGTTCTGTCCTTATGGACATTTATAGAACATTTCCTTTTACAAATGGCCTACACCCCAAAATACGATCCTAAGAAAAAAGTGTTGTGCTTTGTCCTTAAAACAAAGTACTAGGTGCCTGTTCATCTCACCGAACTAAAGGATGAACAAAAGTTCTGTGTCTTGAACTCTAAATTAAGACACAAACGGTAAAACTTACCAAACGGTGAAACTTACCATGGGATTAGTCAAAACCACGTCCTCAATAGTTACAGTTTGAAAATACATGTAATTCTTGCCAAAACCTACCAAAAAAAAGAAGACCGAACCGAACCTAAAAGCCCCTCTGAAAACGGAGAATACCACGGCTGATGTCCGCCAACCATGTCAAGGAATAGGCCTCATAAATCCTAATACCCAGAGGGGCCCATGGTCGTGTTGGGCCTTAAACCATCGACTACGGTATGTTCCTAGCTGCCGTACCCAAAGAGCCGGGAGAAAACTCCATCTCACCTCATCAAAAGAGTGATATGGAACAGACAAGTCCCTACGGTACGTCCCTTATCACCGTGCCAAAAACAACCAACAGAAAATGATGCACAAAGTCCCACTGCGTGTCGTGCCCATTGCACGCCGTACCCACTGCGTGCCATACCCGGAATGTCTATTCTACACGTTGAAACGGTAGTATGGAGTAAGTAAGTCCCACCGGAATGGTCCTAACTGCCGAGGTAACAATGCAGAATAGACAAATCCCGCCGGTATGTTCCTTGCTGCCGTAACCAAAGAGCAGGGAGAATAACAAAAATATCCGTCCCACTAGCGATATCTGATGTCGCTATCCACGACAATCTAAACCAAATCACTAATAAACCTCAACAGATGTCCACAAACCAAGATCAACAGACCAAAAATTATTAGGCTTCCAAATTGCCCTAATCAAATCATAAAATCAAAATACCAAACATAAACCATCCAAAATTACCGCAGTTTGAACAACAACAAAAAATACGAAACGAAGCAAACGAAACAACAAAACCAAATGATCAAACATCCGAGACTTCTTCATATCGGAGGCACTGGAGGCGCCTGAGCTGCGGCCATCGCCCCTGCAAAGGTCTCCAAGGTGTTATGAATTGACTGAAGCACCGTCTCGATATTCTCCAGTCGCTGATCCAGCTCTTTAAAACGCTGGTCTATGTGTTCCTGGAATGGAAAAGATTCTTCAATGGCTGAGCCGTCTGGAGAAGGGGGAGAAGCCTCTCTTACCGGACTATACTGATTCACAGCAGCAAACCTATGAAGGATGTGACTGTTCACCGGGTAGTTGGGGTCAGGGACCAGAGTGCCATGAGCCATCTCCACCCACCCAAACGAAGTCAAATCCAAGAGCAGGTTGCGCGGATACAGGATAAGCCGCTCAGTGATCGGATTCCCCCACAGCATCTCAGGCAATGGAATCTGAGCCCGCTCCATCAAGGCCTCGATTAAATTCCCATAAGGCAAATGGCCCTTGGGAAACCTCGTGACGTGATGCATGTTTTGGAGGATGAGGCTGGGAAGATTAGCTTTCCCGCGTTTGAGGAGCAATAAGCGAAGGTAGAACAAAGTCCCTGGGCGAGTCAAATCTGATAACTCACCCTGAGGAAAGAGGATGTAGTTGGTAATCAAGAAAAATAACCTGAAAGGAACATATAAACTTCATGGTCATGAACCTATCCTTCAGAGATAAACAAAAGAAACAAAACAAAAAAACACATAAACAACAAAATTACCGGTGAAGCGCGGGCAAATGCGTAGTAGAGACCAGTTCGGAACCTGCTTCAGATCTGGGTATCTTGAACCACTCGCAATGGCCCCGGTATGTCCCTTGCTCGCGAGGCCAACTCCCGAAGGCGTAAACCGACAAGCCGGTTAAAGTGTCTGTGGCGCCAATCAAGTCAGCCAAATCCTCCACCCCTATGTGAAAAAGCCTGCCAAAAAGATAAGAAGAAGCAGAGGGAATGTCATGATGGTCAAAGGTGACGCGGAGATTGGCGTAAAATAACTTGGTGATATCCGGATGGTAAGGGGTGTCGAGCCTTGACAGGCCATGGAGGCTCCAGGCATTAAGCCACCCTGTTATTAAATTCATATAAGGGGTGGTGAAACGCCCTTGAGAATGAAAGAAAAAGCAGACGGAAACTTCACGCCCCCCTTCACCAATGTTACCTTGATAACACTCAAAAGCCTCATCGTCTCGAAACAGATAACGGTTGCCTGGGTCATATGACCAGTTAGGCTTGGAAGGTGGCGCGCCTTGAACAGAGGAACTACCCTCGTCTCTGGGACGCTTGGGATTCCTTGGATCTATGACGCCGGCCATGGAAAATGAAGTCCGAGAAAGAAAGTTCAGAAAAAGAAGAAAATGATACGAGATACGTACGCATGATGCCTTATATATATATATAAAGGAAATTAGGGCACCAGAAAGCATACGTCTTTTCGAATTTACCCATAAATACAAAAGATCAAAAGGCGCGGCGGTTTGCAAGGAACATGATCGCTTCGCGATCCAAGGATTTTAATAAAAAAAAAAATGATGAACCCAACGACACCAGAATATAATATCCATGCCCATAAATCAACTACAATCAAGAGCCCAACAAAGGTCCAAAACATCACATAACCAGAAAGTCCAGCCGCTACAAAGTCAGAAGTAACCGACTAAAACCTAGTCTAAAACTAAAACCATAACAAAAGAAAAGATACAAAGCGCCAACGCGCTACATAACTCCTACTCAAAGGAAACCCATCATCAACTCAACCTCTCGAGAAGCGTCCGCCACGAGAGAGGCAAAACAAGGGAGGGCTAACACTACGCCCACGCAAGCTCCCTCTGAATCATCATCAGAATCAACATCCCTCCGGTGAGCTGACACCCCAACTATCGGCTCAACCAACACAGTATCTGGCGACAATGGCAAACTCGCCCCACCAGAAGACGACGACACGGCTAGGGGAGTGGAGTCAACGAGAAGAGCCTCCCACTCGGAGTAATCCAATGGCGCCTCATCAGAAAACTCCGGAACCATGTCCGACTCAGGGAAAAGGAAAGCATGGAGAGTCTGAAGGGCAGGACTACCTGAGGTGCTCTCACCTGAATAAAAAAGGAAAAGGTCATGATGAAAAAATGAAATGTACGTCACGGTGACAAGGAAAATATGAATATATACCTGAACATAAGATGGAAGCATGAGCCAGAATGTCTAACTCCATACCTGGGACATGGCTCGTCAGCTCATCAACACTCATGAAACTCTGGAGGGACAACTGGTATAAGTGGCACAAGTCCCGTAGGCCCAAAGCCCAAAACTCAATGCTGAAGGTCATCAGAGTATAAGGAAACCGACCTAGATAAAGCAAGACAAAAAAATATAAAATGAAACAGAAGAGAAATTAAGGTAAAAATCTCAGTGAAATAAGACATACCTAGACCTCGAAGCGCTGGAAAGATGGCCGGCGTCGAAGCAGTCTCACAGGAAAAGACAGTAACGGCAACAATCGCCAAAGAATCATCCGGAGCGGGGAAGTCACTCGCCTGGATAAATGGAGCCGGAGAGATCAGCCTGGGACGCAGAATCTCCTCAAACGGCACGGCAACGGTCTCCACCTCGACCTCCTCCATCTCAATGTCCTCTGTAGCAACCGCGGGCTCAGCCAGAATGGCGCTACCCCACATACCGGAACACGGAGTCCCTGAAAGCAACATTATGGCGAGATTGTGGCAAGTCAAAATCAAATGGAATAAAAATCAGAAGAAAAAGACAGGAATAACATACATGAATGTGGTGTAAGGAGAGGAGGCTCCATGGAAAACCCGTCATCTGAAGAACTTTCCCGTGGCCGCCGTCGAAGCTTATACCGAGTCACTTCTTCCTCTGCCAAAGAATCCTCACGTTGCCTCTTCAGCTGCCTAGCTGCTTCCCCAGCCAGCTCATCAGGATATTCAGGAGAAGGACAACTTGAAGGGGCCAACTCCTCATTTTCCACCGAAGGAGGGAGCCTATGAACACCTGTGAAACCAAAACCATGACAATCCTACATTGGTGATAAAGTTAAACAAAAAGAAGAGAGATACAATACCTGAGTAGATAGCCCAACGTCTATAAGGCTCTGATGCAAGAGCCTGGGAAGACTCTCCCTCAATAGGAGAAATACCCTCTACTTTGAAGTGAAAATGACCAAAATCATATCCACCGAGACCTGCCTCGAAGAACAAATCATCATAAGAAAGAAAGAAAATAATCAGAAGGGTAATTCAAACAAGAAAGGAAAAGTAACGAACCAGGAAAACGGCCGTCTGGAAGTGGAGGAGGGTCTACATACTCCAAGGACTTCACACCAACCGGCACAAAACCGTCAACTCCAAAAGAATTCTTCAGTGGTCTGAAACCGCCTCGTCTAACCTCCGGATTTTGCGGAACGATCCGAGAACGGGGGTAAACTTTCTCCTTCAGGATGGCCACACTAACATCGTGAGGAATCTTGGACCAACCTCTAAACCACCTGTCATAATCTCCAGTCAATGTCCCCTGGCGAGAAGCCGGAGGAACAATACAACTAGTGTCGGTGCCCAAACGCACTGAGAATGCACTAAAAGATGCACATGACGGCAAAGTGGCTCGAGGAGGGTCAGGAAAGCTGAAAACTGCTGGAATAGCCTGATCATACCCAAATTGCCAAGCACAACGGTGAGGGCTGTAAACCTCATGGATCACCCTATTCCCCATGCGCATGGATAAACACCCCGCTCTGATACTGACGGCATAGTCTCGATCCCGCCTGTGTCGAGGGGAACACAACTTAGGACAGGCCCCCTTCTGACGAGGCGCCACATCCTTGACAATGTATGGCTTCCCAGTGTCCTTAGGCCAACCCTTACTGAAAGCCTCAGGGCGATAATCCATGATGAACTGACTACTCTGAGTAAAGCACAAATGAGCGGTAATCTGATCTGGATCACGGACAGTACAACCAGCGATATGAATCAAACCTGGCAATGACTGCCTCATGCCAGCAGAGGTCAGCGGAGTATAACACTTCTCCCAGTAAAGGTAAAACCAACCAGAAAGGATGTGTAAAGGCATAACCACTGTGGCTCTGGAAGGATCCCTCGAAGAAGTAAGCTCTCTCATGGACCTATAAAGGTTCACTAAAGCTGGAATAGCCAATGAGACCCGCTTACCGCGAGCCAACGCATTCGCCACCACAAAGACCCCAGGGCGGATATGCCCAGCCGGCTCGTAAATAATCAGGAAATAGCATAACCACCAGGCCAAAAAGGCAGTCAAGACCGTCTCATCATCCAACTCATGGGAACAGAAATCTGAGAATGACACCCGCTCCGAGGGAATATATGTCTTGTCAGAACCCAATTTAATCGGCTCTAAAGGATTAGCAAAATGCGCAGCCCTCTTCTCGGGTATCAAATCCGTGAAATAACGAACCCAGTCTCTCAAAGGAACATCCCTGTCCAAGCCACGCCGATTGCGTGACATGGCAATCTCATAATAAATCCGGAAAACTGCCCGAAGTGATGAGGAATGCAGAGGGAACCCTTTATGATCAGGACCGTAGAGCTCAAAATCAGGTGGTACCCTCTCCTCATAAACCAACCCCTCTACTGGCACCCCCATAAGACCAGACATCTGCTGAAGATCAATAGTGGCGTCACGATCCTCTAAGGGAAAGGTATTATGAACATAATTCCAATTGGAGGCCATTGCTTTCAGAAGGGTGGAACTCCATGTATACTCAAACAAGGCCAAAATCACACCCCCAAAAATCTCAACCTTATCCAATTTCTTCCCCATACTACACAGGATGTACCGGGTCCATTCAACTTGCCCGGGACTCCATTTCAAATCACCCTGAACCCTCAAACTCCCAGGAGACCAAGGAATAACATGTCCCTCCATCATCTCCATACTCAACAAGTGAAAATCAGCAGAAAAAGCAGAACGACCAGTGGGGCTCAGAAAAATACCTGCAAGGTCACCGGAGGGAACGCCACGCCGATCCCGACTGATGGAACAATGAGAGGTATAGTACCTATCTCGACGCTCCTCAGTGCGTGAAGGAGGGTCAACAGCAAGGTTTGGATAATCATAGATGGCTGGTAAAGGTAGGCGGTTGTGCCGAACCAAAAGCCCGTGGAAATTATCTCTTCCTCTGAGAATGGCGCGCTTCCATAAGCGATGGAGGTGCACATGGACTTTCTGAGGATCCAAATAATCACAAATATAAGATTCAATGGCCTCATCCGAAGGACCATAGAAGCCTGTCCTGGCAATCTCAAACCGTGGGACAGTATCGTAAATCTCATCAACCGAAGCCATAACTACCTGCAAGGAAAGCGAAAACCATGTCAAACACTCAGAAAATGCCCGCAAATCACTAAGAAAAATGCCTAGAAATTGGGGACACCAGAGTAGACTGATCGATGTATCTCACAGTCCACTCTGGTGGGGGGCATTTGTTTGCCTCTAAATTCTGCTGCACAAGATCCTAAACAATTTCCTATATTATCATCAAAATTCCAAAACCATATAATTTAAACCCCAGCTACATGATCAATGACCCAACAAAAAGCCCCGATAATTGGTCATACTGTATGAAAGGAAAACACAGAAATTTTTAAAAATGGACAGTAAATTAATTAATTATAAGGAATGCCATTATGCGCCTGTGATGTCCTTATAGTTAATTACCGGAGTCCTAAAAATAGAAAATTTGTGGCAGCTAAATTCCTCATATTTTTGTGAGGACCCATGCAAAATTTCATGTCAAATTGACCAATGGAGGGGCACCAAACAATTTTTCTAGAAATAAGGCAGCCTAATTTCCCTTAAAAATTCGCTCAAATGGACAGCTCCATTTCTGAAACAAATGGAGATAAACCCACACTAAAACAAAGTCAATGGAGGTAAATACAGGTGGGCTTTTAAGCTAATAATAAATCCTGCCTTGGGCCGGGATTGAGGCCCACTTAGATTATGCTCAAGCCCAATTCGATGACCCCTGTTACAAGAAAATCATGTTGATCTAACGGCCACGATAAATCCCAGCAATACTATCCGAAATCAACGGACGGATCTAAGCCTGGACTCAAAAGATTGAATGGGATTTTCTGATTGGTCGAAAATCTTGGGTCCCACAGCCTCCGTTTGAAAGAAAAAGAAAGAATGAGACAGTACTGTCTGACACCAGCGTAGCACACCAGCGAAGGGAGGAGATGCGTCGCCGTCCTACACCACCGCAGCCTCAATTAACCCTGCCACTGCTCCAGCAATGCCTCCACAAGTCCAACGGTGCCCAATTCGACGATGAACGGAAGGAGAACTGACAAAAGCGAGTCGGCTACATGGAAAGAAAATTTACACAATTAAGCTCGAGGAAGCATGGAACGAAGCCATTAAACAAGTGAGGAACATCTGTGATATACAGAATATGTGCCCAGTAGATCAATTTTGAAGGGTGAATCAGACATTGACGGATATACCACCTCGATCGGAGGTCATGGACGGAAGCTATATACGTGAAATTACTTGAAATTGATGGGTATTAATGGGTAGATGATAGAGAGGTTCACCTCAAAAGATCCTCAAGAGTGCCAGGGGGCTTCAATTGTGGTGAAAGAAGAAGGGAGTATCACGTGCCACAGTGTGATGATGAACTCAGCTCTCTCTCTAAAGGTGAAACAAATTCGTGCTGAAAAAAAAAAAAGATAAAGAGGCAACATAGAACAGTAGCCTAGCACTTACCCAGAATTGGATGCCTCCAGTATGATAACAGTGAGGGAAAAGTGGAATGGAAGTAAATGGAGAGTGTTTTTCTCTCCCTATAGCCTACAGCCTGAAAAAGGGAGACTAGCCCTGCGGCAGTCCTTGGCGCCAGGAAGAGTGGCAATAGGAGGTAAACTTACCCCCCCAATCAAGGCCGTTAGATGCAAGATGAGATTTAAACAAAGGCTGAAAAGTTCATCATACTTTAATTGCAATGGTACAACCGTCAGTTTACCTGCCTCATGTGCTGGTGAGATACAAAAGAGATAGTATGTTTGAAGGAAAAACAGTGCATCTGGCCGTCTGTTCACGTCCCAGGATAAGGCTAAACATGGATGTATGGTCCGAGATTAAATCACATGTTCCTCAGTGAATAGGGGATATAAATGCACTATGTCATACTGGGAGAATAAGTGATTCATGCGTGACTCCTCCTGACCATGGGCAAATCAGGCATTTAGAAGAAAAAGACAAGGGAATGAAACATGCAGCAAGGGAATTTAAAGAGCATATATACCCATATTACCCTTGGGATATTCCTGTGTGAGGATTGTTGATCAAAAGGAGATGAGAAACACAGCTCAATTTGAAGTCAATTTAAATGGAAAATGTGATGCTCAACCCAAAGGAAACATTGTCAAGTGTCTAAAATAGATAAACAGCAAGCCTGCAACTAACCAATTGGAATTAAAATACAAAAAAAAAAACAATAGCAAAATGGAGTAAAATTCAGAAGGAATGAGGGCAAATTCCAAACACAAAGAAGAACAATCATGAAATGTGAGAAAGAAAACTGAAATAAAAAAAAAAGAAAAGAAAAAAGAAACAAACAACAACAAAGAGGGGCAGTTGCAGCCTAATGATATGCAAGGGTCCCAGCTGGCAGTGACACCTTAATGAGTATGGCAAATGCATGTATAGAGGATTGGTAAAAATGACTGGAGAGAATGAATGGCGTGCTACTAATACAACAGGCCTATACCCCTAGGGGCAACAGCTACATATCAAAGGAGATGCTTCACCTATGTCAATCACAGCCACTGATTCATACATGGCTCATCAGATGAGAGACAACACATCATCTGGCGCCAAGATAAGCATAATTCTTCCCCCAAGCACACAGTGAAAAATAGTAAAATTACAAGTGCCAGGTGGCATACTACCACTGGTTAGCAAAAGGGAGTAAAAAGAGCAAGAGGTGAAGATGGAATTATAATGTATGGCGGCAGCCTCATGCCACATCCAGTCCCTCCATCACAACACCAAAGAAGGAGATGCTGCCATGTGTCAAGAAGATGAGGCCAAACCCTAAGGATTCTAGCTATAAAAGAAGACCAAGATCAAAGAAGAAGGGGGGTTCCAGCGCATAATAGTTACAAGCTGAAACTCTGCTAGTTTGTTTAGTCGTTTTTGTAATCAAGTCTTAAAGCAAGTAGAAGCAATTTCAAAAGAAGGTAGGAATTTGATTGTGCCAAGTTCAATACATAAGTTCAATTTCTGAAAATTTCTGTCTCTTGATCTTTCCTTTCGGTTCTTGTGTTCTTTTCTTTTTTTACTGAAGTTAAGTGTTGATCATAGAAAAGTCCTCATGTAGATCATTCATTGCCACAGTCTTGGTGTCCAAAGACACATGTGAGGGGTGCTTGCCAGAGAGCGCACACTCATCTGTGTCAATGGGTCATTTAATACCTTAAAAAGTGTTAAAAATGAAATAATGATAAAGCTCTGTGTTGAAGTATGGCTTTATGTGTGAGGGGTGCTTGCCTGAGAGCGCACACTCATGCATTTGGTTGTGTTTCAACAGTAATAATAGTTGCTTCAAGAGTTGCATGTAAAACCTATGTCAATAAGTCCCTTAATGTCTTAAAAATGCTAAAAATAAAGCTTGGTGGTGAGGCATGGTTCTGTGTATGAGGGGTGCTTGCCTGAGAGCGCACACTTATGCATTTAGCCATGTTTCAACATTAATAGTAGTTGTCTCAAGTGCTATGTGTGAAACAAAGAATGAACAAATCTGAAATTAACAAAATATAATAAAGTAAGAAGCTAAGGGTATATTAAAAAAAAAGGGGGAAATATGTGTCTAACACGAAAACAAAAGAAGGGTTTTAACATATGAAAATAGGGACTATTTTGCTAAAAATATGTGCTGTTGAATTTATTTTAGTAAAAATGTTAGGTTTACTTGAGGTATGTAGCTGTGACCAAGGGATGCTTGCCTGAGAGCGCATACTTGGGAATAGAAACATGCCCTTGATAAATACATTTCCTAAAACTTCTATTATGATTTAATGAAGACACTTTGAGTTAGTAGCAGTGATAGTAATATACATCAAGGTTAAAAGTAAAAAAATATATGTGCATATATACAAAATAGTAAGGGTTGAATTGAAAATGCTAAAAGGGGCCTGACGGGTATTAAAAAAATTTTATTTCCTTCTTGAAAAAGAAAACAGTATTCTGTCATGATATTCCTAAGAGTATCCAATCCAGTTTCAACACAAAATATATGTCTCTGTGATATTGATAAGTTTATGTTTGACCATGAGTAAAAAAAAAAAAAAAAAGAAAGACTCAAACACATAAACAATACAAATGCATAGGTTGCATCTTTGTCAAGTAAAGCTTCCCTGCGTAAGCTCAAATCCAGTCTGTGACAAATTCATGGGAGAACGGTGAAGACGTACCTTAGAACTAAAATGTCTAGTGATGTTTCAGCACCCTTTTGTCCAAGGGAAACACATGGCCCTCTCAGAAAAGAATAAACTGTTGACATTCCTGTCATAACTGCATGAAGTTCAATGAGCACAATTACAAAAAGAAAAGAGAAATTAAGTATCATTCTATGTGACAATTTGCCAAAGTGATAGAGACCCAGCATAATAATAGAAGGGCCTCATAATTTGATTAATAAAAGGATGATTACCAAAGATAACTTTCAAAATTCGGATGTTCAGTAAAATGTTTCCAAGGCCTGAGGTTTTACTGTTGGTGAAATATGAATGAATGCAATAGGGTACTAGGATAAAATGCCCACCATCAATTGTCACAGGAATAGACCATGGTAAGATCGGGTACATACATCAAAATCTAAAGCCAGTGAAAATCTTAAAAGTTAAATCAATGGTAAATTTGCAGTGATATATTCCAGGCCATCCCAGGTACAGGGTGCCGATGTTGAAAGCATATGTGAGAAAGAAATAAACACTATTGGTCAAAAACAATTGATAATTGAAAGTCCTTTTGTGAAAGTCCCAACCAGACCTACGGGCCAAAGTATGATCAAAACTGAAGTATTCATATCTAAATTGTTGTCACTAACCACTTCGTGGAACGCTCTTGGTGTTCGTTGAACAACCCCCAGCAAGAAATCACTGTCGGTAATCCCGAATTGGCACTCCAATTCGTTGTTTGATGATCGACATAATGAAAGAAATACACTCTCAATGGGTGGATACAGACAAAATTGAAAGCAGAACTGAAAAGAGAAAGAGGAGGCGACCCCATGAAACCTGGTTGTGAGCGAAATGGTGGTCGGAGCATCGGAGTCAATGACGACCGTTGCGAAGGTCAACCAAGAAAAATCAGGAGGAGCCGTGAAAGAGAGACGAGGAGAAAGAAGCAAGTTGAGCCCGGCGTGTGGCTCCGAGCATGGACCAAGCGATTAAACCAATCTCAAGCTCAGTTCCCTGCGATCTTCTGTGGCACCCTGTGCGTGACAAGTCGCTGGCAGCCGAACAGCAAAACAGCACAACCACATCCAATCAAAAAATTCCATGACGCAGGAAACTTCAAAAATACATTAAAAATAGCCAGAAAATCAGAAAAATTTCCATAAAATATCAAAATGTCAAGAAAAATATGGGAAATATTTTGATGTATCATATTATGCCGAAACACCAAAGTATAAAATATCTCAAAACTAAAAGGTTTGAGGGATGACCGTAATAAAAATAATGATGATAATAATAAATTTATATGGTTAAATAAAAAAGGGGAGAAAAGGAAATGAAACGAAAGTCATTTTGAATATTCTATATTCTGGACAGCAGGTACATCTGAACATTCTGTGTTCTGGACGACAGGTACATTTGACATTTTTCATGCAACAGGTACAGTCAAACATTAAAATCTGCAAACAAATTTGAAATAAAAAAGAGCATCACCGAGAAGGTCAAAGACAGAAGTTTAAAAGTGCAAATTTAAACGCCTAAACTCGAAAGTCCAACCAAATACTGAAAATCTAAAACTCAAAAGTCACAACTAAAAAGTCCAACTCAAAGTCCAGAGTGCCAAAATGCAAAAGTCCAAACTTTAAAAATGTCAAGAACTAAAAGTCAAACTCAAAAGTTAAAATCCAAAAGTGCTAACTTAAAAGTGCAAAACTTAAAAGCCGAATTTAAAAGTCCAAAATCCTAAACTGCAAATTAAAAAGTCCAAACCTGAAAGTGACACAAAGTCAAAATGACACAAAGTCTAAAAGTGACACAAAGTCAAAATGACACAAAATCTAAAAGTGACACAAAGTCAAAATGGCACAAAGCCTAAAAGTGACTCAAGAGACACAAAGTCTAAAGTGACATAAAGTCTTAAAAGTCAAAAGTTCGTCCCTTCAAGACTGCATCGCGTTTCGCCTTGGAGGAGACACCCTCTTGATGTTCAGATTGAGAAAAAGGAAAAGTCAATTCTGAATTATCACTGAAGTTCCTGTCAAGAGAAGGCATAGCGCATCTGTACTCGCGACTTGAACGAAAATCTCAAAAATCCCTAAGTTCCTCAAAACGATTGAGAACTGACCTAGAATACCCTATTTTCTAGCGTTGGACTCAAATCTGACAGCCTGTTTCTACAAGTCCACAGCATGTTTGACCAGAAGCAGACTGAAACCTGATGCCCAGATGACCAGAAGAAAAGTCAATCAGTGGCCATCACCCAAGTTCCTGTCAAGAGAAGGCATAGCGCATCTGTACTCAAGACTTGAACGAAATCCCAAAATCTCTAAATCCCCAAACGATTGAGGATTGATCTAGGATACTAAATTCCCTAGCATCGAACTCAAAAAATCTCTGTGACGGCACTAAGCCTGACACAGCAAAGTAAAAGCAACTTAAATGTCTTAAAATGTGAAACTAAAGAATTAAACCACATCGTTCATGTTTGCATGGTTCTGTTAAAACAGCTGCCCTTCCGCATTGCTTTTCACCCTGAAACTCCCCTATCAAGACACAATCCTTTTATTAAAATGGACTTCATTCGCTTACGACGTTTAAACTTTGATTATCCCGATCTAGAGGTGCTCTTGGCTCAGGTCGTAACTGAGTTCGGAGGTAATTAACAGTAGGGGCTTGCGCCTACTGGAAAAAAAGGACCTACGACAAACAATCAACTCTCGAGGTACTTAGAACCGCATTAGTGCCCTTCGCTCGTTTGGAATGGGCAGTAACGACGGGTCTCAAGATGCTCGAGGGGTATCTGATCCGCATTTTCTTCGCCCCATAGAGGACTATCTGATCTTCCGTGGTCGGACTGAAAAAGTGCGAGACAATAATTTATTTAAATTAATATTAATTTTCTTATTCCTAACTCACCATCCAAACAATATTTCTTATTCCCGGAATAACACTCTTCCCACTCTTCTCAAAGTTACACACTTTTTAATATTTTCTTCCTAAAATCTTTATTCCTTCCTTATTCTCATACTATCCAAACGGCACCTTAAATTAACAAGACTTTTTATGAAACAAGTGTTGGAAAAACAATTTTATCAAGTTGCAATTAAAGAAATAATGAAAGTGTGTTCTAAAATTAAATTTAAACTAAATTATCACAAATCTAGGGTAATTCCACGCAATTAGGACTAATTAGGGATGCAGGCTATGTAGCTAGTTCCAAACCGTCTGTTTGAACTACAGCTGACTGAATTACTTAGATTATTTTATGTTGAATCAAGTGTAGAATTGTAATTTGACCTAAATTATCCGATACTAACTATTGTTATAGCTTTGATTTTTAGGGATAAACTAGTTCATCAATTAGCAAATCCTAAGTTTTGATCATCACCATTAATTTAAGTCTTCTAAATTCTAACTTTCAGTTGGAGGATATCGCGCAACCATCGTTGCAAGAAGGATTCACCTATCAGTTACTCAATCCCGGTTTCATTCGTCAATTATTATCATCCTCAATTTGATCAATCATAAATCATACCAAGATATAGATTATTGTCACCATACTAAATAAGACCTTAATTAGTCGGTGTAATCAATTCTACCTAAACAATTCATGACATCGCATAATAATAAACTCAAAAGATAAAAATAACATGATAAAATATAAAATTTAACTAAACAATCCAATTAACTACTACATAAATTGATTCACTATCATTGCCTCTAAATAAAAATCTAGTCTAACATAGTATCAAATAAACAACAAAAAATTTCTTTTCAAAACATAAGAGAAATTAAAAAAAAATTACAACAGAAATTAACTTTAACTCCTCAATCTCGAATTTCAGCACCTCCAAACGGGTCGTCTGCTTTCTCCAGTTTGGAATTCTCTCAATCTGGGTTTTTTTCTTAAACGGCCTTGACGAAAACAATAGCTCAACAAAGCACCATGTGCTAGATGATATTTACATAAAGAGCCAAGGCGCAAGGTGCTTGTACGCCTTATTTTGAGCCCTAGTAAGGCGCAAGGTGTTTTTGCGCCTTACTAGTTAGGCCCCAAATCAAACTACGCCTTACCTGTTAGGCCCTAAATCAAACTACGCCTTACCCCTTCATTTTTCTGCCGACACTCTACGTATAGCCCTATTTTAATGGAAAAAAAAAAAGAATAAGGCACACATCTAACATGCGCCTTATCCCAATTTTCTAAGCAAGTAAGCTTATCTTATTTTGTTGACAATATGTTATTTCATATATGTCACAATTGCATCCGATATCAAAGCTTATTAAAAACTAATTGATCCAATTATTTGACATTAATAATAATAAAATATCGTAGTTCGTTATTGAAGCATCTTCATTAGTCAAAATACATTAACAATCCCTTCAAGTTTATGTCCCAGTAAAAACTCGATTGGACAAAAAAAATAACGAATTTTTTGTTTGAAACTAAGAATTACGTTAATAATGAGTCAATGCCAAAAAGATGGTGCTTACGTGTTGGCTGATTGAATAAGATTAGAGGGGTATATATGGCTGATTTTTCTTTAAAAAAAGAGTTCACTGATAAAGAAAACTAATTAAAACACTAATCAATATAAAGGCATTACATTAATCAAAGCACTAACATTACATTACAAATATAAAGGCATAATACAAATTTAGAATTAAACTAATCTTAGCAAAAATAACATTACAATACAAATTTAAAGGCATACTACAAGTCTAGAATTACACTAATCAAAGCACAAATAACATTATATTATATATTTAAAGGCATACTAGTCTGTCTTAGTTCTCTGCAAGAATAACATCATAATCAAAGTTAGAAATTTACAAGTGAAATAATAAAATTAGAGATTAAAAATGCAAGAAATTAAAAAATACAAATAACCTTCATCATTTCTCGTAGCTTAGAAAATTGGGGTAAAGTGCGGGTTAGATGTGTGCCTTATTTTTTTTTCCATTAAGATAGGGCTAAAATATGTGGAGTGTCGGCAGAAAAATAAAGGGGTAAGGCGTAGTTTGATTTGGGACGACCTAACTAGTAAGGCGCAAAAGCACCTTGCGCCTTACTGGGGGTTCAAAATAAAGCATACAAGCACCTTGCGCCTTGATTCTTTATGTAAATATTATATAGCACATGGTGCTTTGTTGAGCTTTTCATCAAGGCCGTTTAAGAAAAAAACCCCTCAATCTATGTCTCGCATGAACTGCTCAAACTATATGACAAGACTTAATTAAGGTGAGGTCTAGCCCTTCTTTATAGCCATCAAGAAGTCTAAAAGTCGTGGAGAATATGTCTGGATCATGGGTCAAAGTATGGATATCGTGAAGCAACAAAAATAACTTTCCTGAATAACTGTCAGTTCATCTAGAAGGATCCAAACGATCCGTCTGAGGTTTCAGTCAGTCCGTTTAGAAATCTATCTAGGTAGGGATTGAAGTTGTCTGATCCATCCTGAGGTGCCAAAAATACGCCATTGTCGCATAAAAAATCGCGAAGAACCTACAAACAATTAGGGACAACAACAATACCAATCTCCTACTTAAAATAATAAAATATCTATCTATATACAAATATTTAATCGATATTTAAGACCTAATTAGAATTGAAATGTATACATGAAATTCATTGATCAAAATCCCCAAATTTGAACCTTGCTTGACTCCAAGCAGAACTATAACCTTAGAAAATTAAATTGGGACTTAAATTAAAGTTAAATATTTGTAATCTATGAATTTAAGAAAATTTTTGACAAGAACCAATGCAATGACTTGAACAATGTGGCCAACTTTATTGAATTTTGGAAATTAAGTTCAGTTTCAAGGTTGTTTAACTTTTGACATTTTTCTTTTCACATGCATATCTTAGGATATTTACAAACCTTGTCTATATCTCATCTTGATCAATTCTCAAATTTGATAATTTGATTAAAGTTCGACAATTTGATTTGACAATCCGAAAAAGGATTTAACTCTATCAACACAACTCATTACACAATTCATTCACATTCATGATTTCAACCATCTACACCATTTGAAATTTTTTCAGAAAACACATTGAAGAATAACGGGGAAAAAAAAAAGTAGGGTTGTTGGGTCGGTAGGGTTGACCCTAGGCGGAAAAAAATGAGGCCGAATATTTTAATCAATTAATTTTGTTTCTGGAGTTGTTGGGTCGGTAGGATTGACCTTAGACAAAATATGTTTCAGTTTGTTTATGTGGTTGCCTTTAAATATCAAGTCCTAATTAGTCAAATCATTTGTGCAGTTTTTCTATTCTAAAAATTATCAAACTCGAAAACTCTAACCAAGCCAAGTTATCTACAAAATTCATTCCTATCCTAGGGTGTGTTTGGATTGTTGGAAGAAAGAAGAAGAAGAAGGAAGAAGAAGAAAAAAAATTATAAACAATCCAAACTCTTCACAAAGTTACACACTTCCCAATACTTCTTCCCTTCTTCCCTTCTTCCCACACCTATCCAAACGCACCCCTAGAGTTTCGCAATGTTCAAGAGATCAAATTTTGAAAAAATTTCAATGTCAAGTGCTTAATTTCCTCATGTTCAAGTCATAACTTCAATTCAATCGTCATTCTGTTTCCTTAAATCACCTAAATGCAACTACATGAGATTAATATGTATTACATACAACCTAAATGATGTACAATTTCTCTAGGAATCTCGGTCCAGACAATCCGTCTGAAGGTCAATAGAGCCTTGGAGTTTCCAGTGCAATGATGCAATTTTCACAAAACTTCAAGTTCTTTTTATTCTCTGTGTCTCCCCCATACTTAATTCAATGCATGGTATCTAATGCATTTAATTACATTAAGAAAGTAAAAAAAGAGAGAAATTAGAAAACTTACAAACTTCACTCAATTTTGTGACGGAGGCAGTGGATGACCGTATTGTGGGAATCACCAATCATAGATCTCTCCAACTTGGCTTCTAGTTCTTGTTTCTTCGTCTTGGCGGCAAAGGAGTAGGGCGATAAGACGAGTTTGGATAAATTAAGTTTTATTTTCGTTAAACTAACGGGTATGGATACAAAAAAAAATTTCATGAATTTATTGGGTACTAATAAGGACTATTTCGTATCCATTATCTAACAGGTTAAATTTTATAAATATATATGTATATATAATAATGTTATTAGCATATGGTATTAGTTTCGATCTTCATCAAAATTTATTATATTGATGAAAAAATGAATTTACACTCTATTATATTATAATTTATAGTTAGACATGTAGATTTTTTAATTGTCAATTAATAAGAGAAAAAATTTATGATTTTTATTATATCTTAAGTATTATCTAAATGTTACACAAATAATTTATCTGATATTGTTTATTTAGCTTATTATATATATTTTTTATTAAATTAATAATATTATAATATTATTATTACTCATTATGTATCGTTATCATATCCTTAATATTAATTCTTAACGAATACGGATAGAGTCATTTTTAAATGGATACAAATAGAGTCATATTCTCAACTCTAGTCACCCTCGCATCAATGCTCCTTCCGAGCTCAATCGATCGACTCATTGGAGAGCCGTGCAATGTTGCCTTTGAGTGTGTCTTTGAGTGTGCTAAGGCAAAAGTTGGAGCAGTTTAGTTTGAATTAGTTTAAGTTTAGAGTCTGTTTTATCTTTGTTTTGTTTCATTTTTATAAAAAATGAAACTGGTGCGCTCCCACTTTTTTTTAAAAAAAAAAAAAGTTATTGTCTCTTTCATTCTCCTCCCACTTTCTGAATTAATTAATGTTTAAATTGAAGGGATTAATGTTGGGTTCTCATCTTGGATTCAAGGATCTTTGGAGAGTTCATTTAGGCTCCGTTTGGATAGGTGTGGAAAGAAGAAAAAAAGAACTATTGGGAAGTGTGTAACTTTGTGAAGAATTTGAATTGTTTATATTTTTTTTTCTTTGTTCTTCCTTTTTCTTCTTCCTTCTTTCTATATCCAAACGCACCCTTAGTTTTAATTAGTCAGAAGAAGTAGAACAATCTGTGGCGTACGTCAAGCACATGCGAACTGCTATATTATTGCAACAGAAAGAAATTAGCTAGCTAGCTAGCAGCGTTGTAAAAGGTTTTGGATAACCGCACAATGGCAAATTTTGGGAACATCGATCCCTAATTATATTTGTGCCTATTCTTCAAATAGACTGACAACAAGCATCTAATTGGAATATCATAATAAACTAAAAGAAGAATTGAAAATTAATAAGAGAGATTGGACTCCGTTTTCTAGTGATGACGTCATAAAAGAAGCTTACTCTTAAATAATCAAACAAGATTTACTGTTTCTAAATTAAAGTACAAGATAAGAGCTAGAGTTTCTGAGAAACATGTATGTAGATGAAGATGAAGATTGGTAGCTACATGTGTAAATATATATATATATATATATATATATATATATATATATATATTTATTTATTCTAACTAGGTAAAAGGTGCTAGACTCGTGAGGGGCCAGGAGTGTCATGGTCCATGAAGCGCCTCCAGAACCAGTGTTGCTTCCAGACACGGTCAGTCATCTCATCGATGGGGATGCCTTTGGTCTCGGGGAGTAGGAAGATGGTGAACAACCCCATGATGATGATCCAGACTGCGAAGAAGAAGAACACCGCCGCCTTCATGCTGCACAGCATCGACAGGAATGCCTGCGCTATCAGAAATGTGAACAGCATGTTCGAGCTCACTGCAAACGCGTATCCCGCTGTCCTTGTCTCCACGGGGAATATCTCGCTCGGGATCAACCACCCAAGTGGGCCCCACGACCACGCGAAGGACATGACATACACGCACACCAGACACACCACTGCAATTGAGGTTATTTTTGTCAAGCTGCCTGTGCTTTCCAGGTGCACCATGAGTGTGCTGCCTATCGCCAACTGCATCAACAATTTCAATTTATATTACAGTTTCAATATTCAACATAAATAGATTTCCTTGCGCGAATAATATGAAATAAAAAAGTTAAAAACCGAATATAATATTTGGTAGGTACCTGAGAGATGAACATTTGGGCACAGGCCTCAAGGAGAAGCATCCTTCTTCCCAATATATCAACCAGGACGATTGAAACAATGGTCGACACGACATTAACAATTCCTGTAATGACCGCCGACATGAGGGAGGCATTGTTGTGGAAACCAATAGTCTGGAACAACACAGGTGCATAGAACATGATGGCATTGATCCCAGTGAACTGCTGGAAGACTTGCATCAGGATGGCGATGACAAGCTGAGGCCTGGACTTGCGCTTCATCAGGTTCCTGAAGGGATGTTTGACCTCATGCGCCATCTCGCATGCGTGCACGATCTCCTGGTACTCTTTCTCGACATTCTCGGTCCCCCGGATCTTCCTGAGCGTCTCCAGGCCTTGGTTCTGCTGGCCGCGCTCAATCAGGCTGGTGGGTGTCTCTGGGATCACGAAAGAGCCGATGAGCAGGAGCATTGCAGGGACTCCAGCGAGGCTAAGGGAAACTCTCCAACCCCACGGATGGATTTTCTCCATGAAGAAGTTGACTAGGTTTGCAATTAGGATGCCAATGGTGACCATCAGTTGGAATAGGATGTTCAATCCACCGCGGTATTTTACGGGTGCAATTTCAGACAAGAATAGCGGCACTGCCTGTATACATGCATGCACATTCAATTTAGAATTCAAAGCTAACCAAAATAACACTTTTTCTTTGGAAATAACTGGATATTCTCCACCCCTTTTCATTCAAACCAAAATAATACTCAATGGGGCCGTTTGAATCGCTTAGGAATTTGAAGAATTTGAGAAAGTTGCAATTTCTAGGAATAAATTTATTGAAAAGTGTGTAATTTTGTGAAGAGTTTGGATTGTTTATAATAAATTTATGATAGGAAGATAAAATTTCCCAAATTCTTGGGGGAATCCAAACAGCCCCAATATGATAAAGGAAAGAAACCAAAATCATTATCAGCAAAAATTAATAAATTAAGGAGATACATGATCAATGTATGTTAATCGAAATTAAGAAAGAAAGTAACTTGGTTAGCGAAACCGATGCCACAGCCGAGGAGAAGTCTTCCGCCAATGAGCATGGCGACGTGGAATGCGGCGCCGTTGAAAAGAACTCCAAGCAAGAAGATGAAGGCGGCAACCTGCATGGTGAACTTGCGGCCATACTTGCTGCAAACATAGGAGGCGAAGAAGCTGGCGACAAGGGCAGCAAGGTACAGCGACGACGTGAACAGCTGCAGGCCCTGGTTGTTGTATTTGCAGTAGTTGTCCTCGTGCGCGTGGTGCTTCTTCAAGTACACCGAGTGGAAGAACTTCTCAAGGAAGTCGTCCATCGCTGTTACTCCACCTGTATGTGTAGATTTATATACATATTACATGCATGCAACAATGTATTATATATATATTTACATTAATTGAATTGTCAACTAGAGTGTATACCAGAAATGCCGATATCGTAGCCGAACATGAGACCTCCTGTGGAAGCAATGATGCAACATAGAATGACAAACTTATTCATCTTCCCATCAAAAGCAAATCCTCCTCCATCACCTGCATCTGCGCTTGAGATTGCCATCCCCACTGCCATCTTCCTTCCTTCCTTGCTTGCTTTAATTAATTTATAATTACTTATTGTCTCCTTTCTGTCTGCTATAACTATAGAGCTCTTGTCTTCTGGTCTCTCTGCTTTATATACAACGTGGAAAATGCAAAAAAGGAGGCACTGGTTATGCCGATCGATTCTTAAATCGTATGGGTTGCAAATAGACAACTAAAATAAGAAGAAGATCGATGGGGAAATTAATAATTAATAAATTAAATTAAAAATGTGAGGCCGACCGAGCTAACTCTAATTAGAGATCGTCCGATTAGAATTGGACGGTTCGATCAGGTATCTAATCCAATTTCTTCCACGTATTAATGTCGCCTTAATTTTGTCTTTCTTTTATTTCCAGCTCCTGCAGTTTTTGAATTAAAAGAAAACCAAAAATAAAAATAAAAAAAGGACGTACAAAAACTGTCCTGAAAATTAATAACATTATTAATCTAGTTAATTTTATCTAGAACTGAATATGTTGGACCCCAAACATAACTAATTAACAAGTGAAATTGTTAACTACGGTCTAAATAAGGCACACTAACTCTTATTATAAATTTATAATTTTATATTTAAACAATAAAATATACCGTCTATCCTTCTTTATATCGAGTGCTGAAATCCGGTGTGCATGTCTACGACGTTGTGACAACTTAATTATGTGCCGGATGCTCTAACTCTTTGCAACAACCGCTTAAATTTAAACCGTCAAATTTTCAAACCGCTAAATATGTATATGAACTTCGTAAATTAATGCAATAAAAAATATATCTTATTTCAATTAAAGCATCATTTAAGCCATAATATTCCCAAAATTGGCATTAATCTTGCAAAATTTAATGTGAAATGTTCCACATTTATATAAAGCATTACTCTAAAAGATAAATCTATTTTTATACAAACATTGTTTTTGGAATGCACATAATAGTGCATTAATTGCTTTACCTTAATATTACCACATTTGACTGTGATACACTCGTACTTCACAAATAAGTAAAATCCTACGTTATGTAATATATATATATATATATATATATATATATATATATATATATAAAGAGAGAGAGAGAGAGTAATCTATTGTAAATCATGATGCATAAAGGGTTTCGTGCACCACGCCTGTTTTAGTCGGTGGTTCTATAAATTGTCAATCTAATTTAACCAACTTATTCTATATATTTAAATCTCATATAAAACAAAATTTATAATTTTTGTTTTACTATTTTTCCCGAATTTTTTAAAACATGTCATTTTTTGCTACAAATTAGTGTATTTGTAGCTTAAAATGGCAAGCTTTAAAAAATTTGAAAAAAAAATAGTACAAAAATTAAAAAATTGTAAAATTTGTTTGCTATGAGATTTCAATATATAGCTATGGTGAGATGCATGAAAAAATTCCTCCGGGAGTCATGATAAAAACTCCCATCTCTGATTCAAAATGACCAATCTAAATTGTCCAATATGATCTTCCTATTGAAATCTTCATGAAGACCAAATTCTACATTTTTCCGAAATTTTTAAGTATTGGTTTGAAATTTTAGAAAATTATTAATCTAATTAGTTATGAACCGTTCAAAAGAAACAGTTTTTAAAAATTCGAAAAAATACTTAAAAATTTTAAAAAAATTATAAAATTTGGTCTGCATGAAGATTTCGATAGGGAGATCATGCTGGACGATTTGGATAGGCCACCTATTGAAATCTGCCTATTGTTACTTTTTTCAGATTTTTAAAAACTGTTATTTTTTCTAAAATTTGAAAAAAAAATACTTAAAAATTTTGGAAAAAATATAAAATTTGGGCGGTAAGGAGATTATAATAGGAATATCATATTGGAGAGTTTAGATCGGTCATTGTGAAGCAGATCCAAGAGTTTGGATCAGTATGCACCAAAGCTTTCGTACATTAGTATGCACCATATTTTCTCTCTATGGTGAGTTGCTAAAAAACTTCTAGATCTGGTTCAAAATGACTGATCCAAGCCGTCCAATACAATCTCTCTATTAAAATCTTCATGCAGACCAAATTTATAATTTTTTTAAATTTTTAACCATTTTTTTAAAACTATTGTTTTTTAAGGTTCAAAACAAATTAGATTAACGATTTTCTAAAATTTCAAAAAAATACTTAAAAATTTCAAAAAAAATATAAAATTTGGTCTGTATGGAGATTTTAATAGGGAGATCGTATTAAACAGTTTGGATCAGTGATTTTAAACAAGATCTAAGAATTTTGAGCGACACTCACAAATCCTTGGTGTGTCGCGACTCACCATAGCAAAATTCTATATATATAAACAAAAGCTAATGTGTACATTTATTTTTGTGCAAAAAGTTAAGCTGGACTGCCTTTACAATAATAATTCCTTGTACTTATTGGTGTTCTATTCAATTAAATTCTTATTTGATATTTTAAATCACTAAAAGTCACATTCATATTTAAATATAATGTAAATTATAATTAAAAGTTTATAAGAAATAAATTTTTAAAGATAAATGTTGCTTACGAAAACTTGTGTTATGGTAGTATTATAAAGCTGAGGCGTTAAGGTTGTTGTAAGCTTAGCTTAACTTATTTGGTATTCCACGCGTGGCAAAAGGAAATGAAAAAGGAGGTGCATCTTTTTCTATGCATGCAACTTATTTATTTCAATTTCCAAACAATATATATGTTCTCTTCAAATATTCGAATCCCCATGTTTATTTATCCTGTCCATTGGCGCAAGAAAAAAATATAAACCCTGGTATTCTAATCAAGTTCATCCCATACATTTTACCTAATATATTACCTTCAATACGAATTTACGATGCATTTCTTAAACAGTCAGTCATAGCGCTAACGATGTCTCCACCTGGTAGATCCAAAAAAGAATTTGTTTTTTATGATCGTCATTATGTTAATACCAAATTCATGACATGTTCCGTGCAAAAACTTGAAATTGGTAACAAAACTGTATTTCTATAACTCAAAAACGCTAATCGTACAACACTCAAAATGCTGATCCTTCAAATGCATCACGTCCGACTGCCAAATCAAAGACAGTTGAGCTTCGACTGCCAAATCAAAGACAGTTGAGCTTCAATTTATCCGGCACATCCCACCAAATGTGGCTGCAATGCAAACTCGATTCATTTAACACGTAAACCCACATTCCCAGCCCCTCCAGTTACAATGGCAAAGAGAACCCTTTCAATGCAACCATTCTCCCATTTTGTATAGTTGCCACTCTTTGTGGAGTTATAATCAGATAAAGCAATAACTTCTTCCGTTCTTCCATTGCCGATTGTAAAACAAGCACTGCCTAATTAACTAGTTCAAACGAGCATAAACTGCTTTGTTACCCCACTTTACAAGTATATATAAATATCCAACCCAAAAAGAAAAAGAGAGTATATAGATAGATAGATAATGATGGCTAACACCAACCTAGGAAATACATACAGACTACTCCTTAAACACCCAGCACCCTACCCCCCCAACCCCCAAATATTCAACTCACCTCTATGTACCAAAATATATCGAGGAAAGAAAAAAAGAATATTTTAAAAAATAAGGAAGAATAAATGATTTTTTTTCTCATGAAAGCATGCTAAAGCTCTCAATAGGATTTGATTCTTCCAGCATAGCAGCTGCCTGGAAGCAATCAGCTGCATCAGACGGTCTACCATCATCTCCATGGACCATGCCTAGGTAGTACCAAGCAGCACAGTTGGTGGGTTCTAGTCTGAGTGCGTCAGAGAGGAAGCTCCTCGAAACGGGAAGGCATTTGGGGCCTCTTTTGGACAGCAACGCACCTATAGAGACCTTGCATGGTGCATGGTTCAGATCCATGGAGAGCCCGTTTGTGTATGAGGCTAGAGCGTCGTGCACAGAGTCTTGTGATTCATGCATAAATCCTGATAAGAAGGAAATCCCAGAGTTCTTTTTCATTTATAAATTCATGGTTCTTTCTAATATATATGACAGCCAACCCCATAAAATATTGGGTTTTTCTATTTATTTCACAGTAGCAATTGTGCAAGTCAGAAGCCAGCTAGCAATCTATTAATTGACCTAATTAGGCTGTGTACTAATAACTAGCCTCATTTGAAAACTACCAAACAAAGCAGTGAGTGTTAGGCTCGAGTATGAAAAAAGTTATCTATAATACTTGCATATACAAAAAAAAAAGATTTATGCACGTTTTGAGGCCTACCCACATTCTAAGAATTAAGTATTATTTCAGATGACACGAGACATATTACCTATTAGTTTTAAAAGCAAGAAATGGTATTTGTTAGTTTTAAAAGCAAGAAATGGTATTTGTCAAGGGATGAGATCCCTTGAGAATATAGTATTTCACATTCTGGAGAAATATATATTTTTTTTCAAACCAAGAAAAAAAGAAAAAGATGTAAGTTTATTTGTGCAATTTGAGAATTATTTGATAACACTTCCCCAGTTGTAATTAAAACTGTTGAATTGAATGTTCAATGGTTAGTAAAACATGACCAAACCTCATCTTTTTAAATAGTCACGATGTATGAACCATATAGATCATGCCTGTAAAATTGAATTTCATATTTCATATTTAATATTTTAATATTATGTTGGACATTTCCAAAAATGCAGCAAAACATGATATAGAAGTTGTAGAAAGATAAGAGACCTTGCGTGTGGAGGGAGGAGGCTGAGAAGGGTTTAAGAGAGGTCACTTTTTGCAAGCAGACCTCAGCATCTTTCCAGTGTGACAGCTTTGCATACAGATTCGCCAGATCCTGCCATACTTCATCTTCATTCACCTTTCCATTTTTTCTTAAATGAGTTAGCAAATACAGAAACAATACAAGTACATTATACAAATAGTAGTACAGTAATTGGTACATCCAACAAATCAAAAATAATTCAACCCCTTGCAACAATGAGAAATATTCAGTTATATATTTCCCATCGAATCTGGAAATACCTCCCAATCCTGTCCCCCTATCATCAGAAAAGTAATGTGCCACACCCCCTTGATCACTCATTATGCGCACAAGAAGAAAAAAAGAAAAGAAAACAAAGAGAAAGAGAAGGGACAGAGGAAGGAGGAAGCGGGGAAGAGAACCTTGGCAGCCGTTATCAAGTCTTTCAAAAAGAGATGGAGGGAAAAGAGAGAGAACAGTGGCTGTTTGGTTGTATTTAGGAACACATTAGAAAACAGGATAACCTATTTCTGGTTTGCATAGGTATGCAAAAAAGTTGTACTGCCACCAAACCTCCCTCCCACAACGTGTAAAGTGTAAACAAATAAATACTAAAATATAAATAAAAAGAAAGACCCAAAGAAATATACCTCTGTGCCGTTCTTCAAGCCAGAGGCAGACTTTCTCTGAGCCTGTACCAGTGCAAGCAACATCCGGTATGCCTCAACAGCATCCAGCGGTTGAGATTGAGCTACCTTCAGCTTAGCCCTAATCCTAAGCAATGGACCCTGGTCCCACTTGGCAGTCTCATCCAAAGCTGCATCTGCCACCACCTCTGCCTCACTGTACCTGCCCTGTGCAGACAAGATCAGTGCAAGCAACCTCCATCCTTCAATGACAGACCCACCTGTCAGATCAATATAATCCTTTGCACATTTCAAAGCAGCATTTATGTTCCTCTGCTTGGCATACTCCAGCCCCAGATCATACACCGGATCAGGGTTTCCTTTCTCTAATGAGACTGCTTCGCTAAGAGAGGTCAAAGCTTCTGCCTGGAGTGATGACCGTTCGTGATCTGACGAGGCCAACTTTGCACTTTTACCCTGACACTTTCCTAAAAAGCGCAATGCCAACCCCTTTAAATGATTGTCTGTAGCCTTTTCTGATAGTTCAACAGCTCTCTTGGCATATTGCACACCTTCTAGGGCAAGTGAATGATCATTTCCGCGTTCGCTACAAATTTTGGCTGCCAATAACAAAGCTGGGATGTTTTGTGGACTCTCGTGCCTGTTCAAGCACTTCCTCAACAAATTTAATGCAGCATCATTCTGACCCAAGCCGCTAAAACATAGTGCCAGTGTATACCATCTCTCAGTACGCGGATACGTGCCGAGCCAGAGCTCTTCAAACCCCTGGGCCAGCACATTGGTCTGACCACACAGGGATAGAGCAAAGCTGAGGTGCTCGACGACAGCTGGGTCCCACTTTGTGCGGCCATTATACCACTTCTTTAGCAAAATCATGAGCAAAAGAATGGCCTCTTCAAGGTTGTTCTTGGGGACAAAGGAGCCCTCGGACTGGTATGCGAGGCTGGGAGGAGTGGCTTCAACTCCACTGTACAAAAGAAAAACTGCAAATCGTTTCTGGATGCGTGCAATGCATTCTTCGTCAAGGTTCCACTGGCTAAGGAGGGCTCTCCTGTAAGAATTTAATGCGTCAGGGTAGCGTCCAGCTTGTTTGTACAATTCAGGTAAGAGCTCAACGGCACGGCTGACGATTTCTTGGAGCTTTTGTTCGACCATGATGTCAGGTATGCCATGTTGAAAGATTCGCTCTACAGCATCTAATACAGATTTGCATTCTTGGGCAGCATCTGTGGAGAGAAAAGAGAGTTGTTATGTTATGTTATGTAAGAAATGGAAAAGGGAGAGGAAAGGAGAGGAGAGGTACCAGTGGGCTTGCCGAGCTTGTGGAAAGACATGGCCTTCAAGTAGATTGCTTCAAGGACGAGAGTAGCAGCGTGCTGAGAGACAGAGGAGGTGGAGTTGGCGGGAGGGGAGTCAGAAGTGGTTTTGCGGGGACGGCGGGAGGTAGGGGCAGGGGCGGGGGCAGCGCGAAGATCAGAGGATTGGAGGCGGTGGATGGCAGCCTGGAGGTCGATGCCTTGGAAGACCCGAAGGGCGGCCTCGACGTTGCCGCGCTGGTACTCGAGGCGGCCGAGGAGGGCGCGGGCTTCCTCGTAGTTGAGAGAGAGGCCTTCACGGAGAGAGGACTCGGCCTCGAGGATGTTGCCCTCGTCGCGCTTGGCCTCCGCATCTTCCGACTCCAAATTCAAATGGAGGCCTCCGTTCTTGGAGACGACGAGTTCGACCTCGACCTCCTCCTCCTCCTTGCCTCCTCCTGCTTCCGTGGGCGTGGGCTCCCCCTCGAAGCTTCCCATTTATATATATTTAATTGAAAGAAGAAAGGAAGGGATCAGAAGAGTTAAAGGTGATCGGAGAAATGGAGAGGGAGAGGGCTCATAGGAATAGGATTACCAATCTTATGAATCGGAATCGGAATCGGAATAGATCGGAGAAGAAAAGGAAGAAGGGAATGAGAGAGAGAGAGATCTTCCTCAATTCAATTCTCCGATGGATTAATGGATCCTGCTTAATTTCATTCCGGGTCCGAAAGGGTGCGGAGAGAGAAATTAACATCCTCCTCTACAGCCAAGACATTTGCTGTACCGTCCAGCTATTTTTAAAAATTTTAAATATCAAATGTTAAATCTAAACCGTTAGTCTTGTTCAATTTTACGAACGACGCATTTTTATATAAATTTTATAAAATTTGGACTTACTTTGATACTAGATCAAGTGGTCAATAAATGAATAAATATGGTTAACTATCACCGATTAATTCTGATAATATAGCAACATCTTTGGTAATTGGATCGTGATCGTATCCTACCATACCTACCTACCAATATAAAGTTAACACTTATAACTGCGGGGACGGGTTGAGGCTATGGTTCGATAAGGAGGGATCGTGAATCTTCCCCGAGTAATTCTAGTAAGTTATAGAAGGGGGCTAGGGGGAACTTCCAACAAAACTGTGCGAAAAATCAAAGAGGGAAGCATCTGGCTTAACTTATAGTTTACGCTTTTATACGTCCATAATTTGATAATTTAATCAAGTATAAAATCAATTCTAAATTTTATAAAACTTATATAAAAATGCACCGTCCGTAAATTTGAACAAAATCAACGGTTGAATTTAATATTTAAATTTTAAAATTTGTATATAATAAAAAAACACCTTGGCTGGACAGTACAGCCAAGACTCCTCGGCTGTAGAGTTGTGGATCTGCAGAGAAAGGTCTTCCTCCCTTCGATAATTTGTAATTTAATGAATATTTTATTAAAAAAATAAAAACCACCCAGTTTTATTTTTATTTTAATAAGAACCAAATAATTACACAATTATAAAATTCGTTAATCTCTCTTCCCTAATTACCCGTTCATAAAACGCATTAGGCAGAATTGCATGTTTTATAAATGGATAAATAGACTAATAACGCGCTTTATGAACGAGTAAGTAGGCTAAAAATAGATCTTCCAAAGAAGTCTAATCTTTTACTCCACTTTACTTTAAGCTCTACTAACGTGTTTATAAAATGGATTATTTGTATAAAATACATCTCCTTTAAATTCCTTCACCTAAAATTTATCGCTAGAGTATTGAGAATACACTTGCATAAGTACATCTCGATCAGTCAGATGTGCATTTTTTTCGAGAAGCACGCCGCTACAAACATGACGCGGTTTGGTACCTATTGAACAAGATCTATTTTTTTTCTTCTTCTCTTTTCTTTTTTTTCTTTTTATTGAACAAGATCTAAATTGTCCATTATCTTGATAATTAACAAAAAACATTAATTATCATATAAGATTAGTATGCAAGTTAAGTGATGATTAAGTTCTACAAATCATAGGTAAAAAGTTACCAACTTAATTGCGTATATGTATTTTATTATTAGAACATAGCACATGACTTGACCCAATGAAATAAACATATGAATTGTATTACGTGTCATTGTTTATTTCATATGAGTTTGATTCTAAGTTTGAGATGGTTCAATATTTCCACATGAGAATAGGTTTTATAAATATCGTCTACCGCTGATTCCTGATAAATGCTGCTATACAGACTTTATTTTTATTCTCTTGAATTGTGCGGGGAATGGTTGTTCATCAAGAAAATCGTATGTCTCTCATTAGTATACCTAGTGAGTGATGATATCTATTTGGGCCCCTTGATGGAGTTGAATTGTTTGGCCAATTTGTACAATCAACTCTAAATCAAGAAATGTATAATCTACAAGAATGACACATTCCTATCTTGGATTATACAGTGATATCATGTGGTATAAGAATCAGACAAGAAAATACTTTTATTTCTTATGATGGATTGAGATATTGTAGCAGTACATTATTTATGTGAATTGGGAATCATAGGGTGTGTTTGGTTGGAGTGAGAATAGGAAATATGAATAGAGAAAAGCTTATTCCTTATTCCTTATCCAAATTCTTTGGTTTTGTTAGAATATGGATAAGGGCCGAAATAAGTCCAAATTCCCTATTCCTTAGTTGTTTGTTTTTCACCGGAATAAGGAATAAGGGGCTTATTCCCTATTCCCACTCCAACCAAACACACCCATAGTGTGTTGTTAGATACCGCCTATGATTATTGAAAATAAATAGCGATTTATTTTTCACGTTCAACGTAGCATAAATCCTCAAAAGATCACACAAATAGGACTTTAATCACACAATGCATTATTTATTTATTCACAAAGTAAGTACTGTGGAAATATGATAAGATTGGTTAATTAATTATATACCGTTGCGAACCGTTATAATTAATTAAGTCAATGTGATCATATAAAAATAAATTGATGCATTAACTAATCCTAAAATAATTATTAATGAGTTAATAATTAACTAGCAAATGGATAACCCAATTAAAAATCAAATAAATGAGGCTTTAATTAATAGAATTAGAGACTTAATTGAGTGGATTGAGCGGTCCATAAAGGCCTATAAAGAGGTCGATCTCATATGGTGGTAGGTGGGATGTCATAGTTATAATTATGCAAGAGTTAATTAGATTTTGTGCTCTATATAAAGACCACTTATGAGAGCTTAAACCTAACATTTCTCTCTCCTCTCTTCCCTCCCCTTTGAGAACGCCACCCACCTCTCTTCTACCTCTCATTTGCTCTTGTGTTGAGCTATTTTTTTCTACTAAATCAAAGTTGTTGATTGACGCAAGAGAGAAAACCATAAGGATTTGGCTTGTTCTTTGGGTATGCTAGCACGTACCTTGTTAGAACGTGATTAATCCTCGTTGATTAATCCCAGCGACCCGCCAGACCTCGAACTGCCAGATTTATCAGAATTGTCCGATTTTGCAGTTCTATATTTGGATGACGGTTTCTACCGACTCCATGTGTATCCAGAACCCGTCTTCAGTTATTTCCAGCATTTCTACACCTTCCCAATGCCTATTAAAGATTAGTTTGAGGAGATTTTGAGAGAAAACAAGAGAGGGAACAAGAGGGTGACTAAATCCAAGGTCAAGTTAGGGTTAGATATTGAGTCATGTCACACCCCGAGTCACTTTTAGACGACTCGCAAGTGCATCTTGACAACCCGCCGCGTATTTCTACGCAAGGCGAAACATACATCACATACATACCAATAATCTACTCATAAAATTCCACAAAACTTTGTTTATTCAAAAATAAAAGAGTTTGACAAATGACAAGGACTAACATGGCGAGTTGAAAACGAGACTCCCATGCTAGTTCATTGTATCAAAAGTAACTACTTAAAAGCTAATAATACAATTAGTGGCATTTATTTGACCCGCTTGTTTTCCTCTTTTTTTTTACGAAAGCTCTAACACACCGTCTTCAATACCTGGAACCCATATAACATGGAGAAACAACGGATGAGAGACTGAAATAATCTCTCCGTGCGGTATTCAGTTCCAACCCGGAGAGTTGTGAAATTTAATGAAACATGCAATGACAATCAACACAATAATGCTTTATTCGCAACATGTTTTCCTATAAAAAAATATATATATATACATGCCATGATAAAGACAACATCAACAAAAATACAATGCAACCTTTCAGTTTAATATTTCCACAATTCTCTAATGTTTATCATTAATTTCCTTTCACACGATAACACGTCACGATTTCCATGTCCACGATATTGGCTACACGATCACGAACCCAGGAAGCACACTTGTCCGTCGCGAACGAACTTCTTCTGGGGAGCGCGCTAGTACTAGGGCCCTCAAACCAAACACTTGATTGGCTACGCGATCACGAACCCAGGAAGCACACTTGTCCGTCGCGAACGGACTTCTTCTGGAGAGCGCGCTAGTACTAGGGCCCTCAAACCAAACTCTTGGTACCACAATATTTTCCACTATTTCCATACCATCCAAACGAGCCCAAGAAGAAAAAATGTTGTTTGGACGGTGGGTTAGGAATACGCAAATTAATATTAATTTAAATAAATTATAAAAAATTATTATTTTAATATTAAATAAAGTGCTAATTAAAGAGCATATAGAATTTCATTTAGCTAATTTTGTTGAAATTATGTATATATATAATTGTTAGAAAAAAAACTATTTCTAAAAAGAAACTATTCCTAGAAAAAAATATTTTTTTTCTTATGTCTAATTTATTTGAATGAAAAAAATATATTTTTAAGAAGAAACTATTTTTCGTTATTCCTAACTAAGCCATCTAAACTAGGCCTAATTTTCATTTCATTTAATGCACGCTGCCGACTCGCCACTGTCGTCTCTCGACCTCGAATCACGTCTCACGTTCAATTCAATTCAATACCTCTCGACCTTTTTCCATTTTATTATTATTATTATTATTATTTCTTTTCTATTTTTATTTTTTATTTTATTTTTGGGGGTCGGGCCCCACAACCGTCAGTCAGATACAGATCAGATGGTCTTTCATCTTTGCAATGTAATTTTATTTCGACTAACTTAAAACGCATTATTCTTGCAATTATATGTTCTTCGTCGCTAAATGGGTATCCATCCATATAACTAGCACTTTTATGTGTATATATATTTTAATTTTAATTAATTTGCATGCCTAATATTTTGGTATGTATTTTTATTTGCAAACAAAAATTTAAATATCAAACCTTCATTAGTTCATTATATTTTTAATATAATATCTAGAGGGTTTACATTTATTATTCATGATGAAATTAACAGAAATTTTGCGCTAGTATTAAATTGAGGAATGAGTTAAAACGTGATTGCAATTCAGAAATAGATGGGATCCGCATCCTCTACAGCCCAGCATTTGGCTGGACGGTACAGCCAAGGTTTTTTTTTTTAATATTTATAAATTTTAAAATTTAAATATTAAATTCAAACCGTTGATCTTATTCAATTTTACGGGCGATGCATTTTTATATAAGTTTTATAAAATTTGTAGTTGATTTGATACTTGATTAAATGATCAAATGACGAACGTATTAGAATTAATCAGTGATAGTTAACCATATTCGTTCATTTGTTGACCACTTAATCTATTATCAAATCAACTCTAAATTTTATAAAATTTATATGAAAATGCATCGCTCGTAAAATTAAACAAGATCAACGGTTTGGATTTAACGTTTGAATTTTAAAATTTTTAAGAATGCTTTGGCTGTACCGTCCAGCCAAATGTTGGGCTGGAGAGGATGCCGATCCGAAATAGATGCCGAAATTACGCAGGGTGTAGGGAAAAGGTAAAGACCGGGTGTAGGGGAGAGGAGAGGAGAGGAGAGGAGGCGTGAGCGTGGTGCACTGCACTGGTGCATTGATTTCATTTGTTGGAACTTGGAACTGTTGTTGAGTCCTGAGAGAGAAAGAGACAGCGCAGTCGGCCGCTTTTTTAGGGTTTCTCTCTTTCATTCACTCCAAAGTCCAAATCGAATTCATTGATAAGATATAACCTCGTCTCGCCTCTCGATCGATCCAGAGCTCTTACGATCGATTTAGGGTTTAGGGTTTCTTCTCTCTCTCGCGCTTTGCTTGCCTTCTCTTTCTCTCAGCGTTTCCCATTTCAGCATAAGTAGTGCCATACCCAAATCCAATAATTTAATTATGGCAGCCTCTGAAGCTGAAGCTGCCACTGAAGATGCATCATCATCATCATTGGGTCCCCGTTTCGCCCCCGACGACCCAACCCTACCAGAGCCTTGGAAAGGCCTCATCGATGGCAAATCTGGCATCTTGTACTACTGGAACCAGGACACAAATGTCACTCAGTACGACAGGCCCACCACTGCAGATGCCTCTGCGCCTCAGCCTCAGCCTCAACCTCAACCTGAACAACTTCCACAGCATATGCCTTACCAGCTCCAGACCAACCAGCACCAGCAAGGGGCATCTTCTAAGGACCAAGATATCTACAACACCCCAATGGGCGGCACCCATCACTCCTCGCATCAGCAGATGCCTTACCCCGGTTACCAACAGCAACAGCAACAGCCCACCCCCTACATGCAACCTCAATCCATGCCCAGCCCATGGGCCCCACAGCAACACCCCCACTATCCACCACACCAATCCCACGGGCCCTTAAATTGGGTTCAGCTTCAGCCTCAGAATGTGCCACCGCCTCAGCTTTCTCAGCAACTTGCTCTTCCTAAGCCAGATGACCCATCCCCATCTCCTTATGATAACAACCTACAAATGCCTTTTAACGCTCCTCCTCACATGCCTTTGCTCCACACAAACCAACCACCCCCACCATTTCCTGCTCCCAATCACCCTCCCAATCCGGTACCCACCTTAGATGATCATATGAGAAGATTAGCTGGGGGAAATGAATTTCATCCCCACAACAGTTATCCATCACCGCACCCCAAGCTGGCTCCCATCCCACAAACTCGCCCCGTAATTTCTCTCTATTTCTTATACCTATATTTCACTATGCTACTTGCACTTGGACATTGTATTTTGTTATGACCTCATTGTGGACATCCCCAAGGAAGCTATCTTTATACTTTTTCTTTCCTGTAGGATATGAGGGGCGGGCAGTCTTTTGGCCCAAGAGGCCCCATGGGAGGATTTAACCATAACCAAATGGGACCTCCAGCTGCTGCTAACATGATGTACAACAATGGTGCTTTTCCTAATGCAGCTGCTATGCCTCCATCATCTGATTTCTCTTCCGCTGATGCCTATCGTGAGCACCATGAAGTGACCGCCACTGTAAGACTTTCTTTCTTTCTTTTCTTTATTCTAGCAAAGAAGCAGGGGGAGTGCCTGTTTGTTTTATGTAATTATGCCGCATCATTTAAGACTGTACAGTTGCTCTCTTTATTAGCTTTAAGCCTTTGACTCAAAAACGACATAATGATGGCTTGCTTGAAAATTGCCAGCACTTACAGTAACAGGCAAAAATACTGGACAACATACATGTATCCAAATCAGGATACAAGTGACAACAAATCTGTCATGAACAAGTATCCAATTTGTTCTGAAAATAAATTCGAACTTGTTTTTAAATTGCCCCCCCCCCCCCCCCCCCCAATTAATCAAAGTTAAGTTAGTCCTGTTGGAATAGCATTCTGTATTTTTAGCAAACCCCTGTCGGCTGTGACAGGAGGACGACGTCCATGTCAGGCTTCAACTGCTACATCTGTTAATCTCTCCCTCAGCTGTATTTGACCACATAATCAAAATTTTTAATATTGGTGAAGCCATAGCATGGTAGTTTTCACTTGTTTTTTTTGTATATTAGAAATATGGAAACATTATTTGGTGTCCAGAGTTTCCATAAGGCAGCCATACACAATCTGAAAAGCTTATTTTGGAGCACCCATTACATAATCCCATGTCCACCGGCAAATTCTGTAAATCCATCCACTCACTAGGTCAAGCTTGAGTGGAACACAACTATTACCAAAGTGTTTAACTAAAGAGTTAAATAGAAACAGATGATTAGAAACCTCATGATGGTATAGAATTGACAGTGTTCAGTCCTTGCCAGTCACTTAGGATGAGTTTCGCTTGGTGAGGATTTTATCTTTCTTGGTTAATAAAAAAAAATGCACTAATTTTTTTATGGAGGGGGTTTACAAATAGTTGGAGGAGGGAGTTTGTAGAGTGATTTAACAGAAAAATCATTTTGACTTGCTTATATAACGATGCTTATGTTTGACAGACTCCTTTATGGAGTTATTTACAATGAATATAATTTTAGTTTGTTTACAACTATGCATTCTTGTTAGTAGTTCTGGGTGTACTGATTTATTTTTTGCTTAGCGTTATATGATTATCTTGGTTATAATTTTATTGTGTTTCCCTTGCATCATTTTTACCAATTTGAACTGGTAGGCAATAAACAACCATCACTTACTGGTGGCAATGTTTCTTTTGAAGTCTTTTTGTGGTACTTTGTGTTCACTTTATAGCTACAAGTTGTGAATAACTCTGTTTCATGCTTACCTTGTTGATATTATTAAATCAGGGAGAAAATGTGCCCCCGCCGTTCATGACATTTGAATCAACAGGATTTCCTCCAGAGATATTGAATGAGGTAAGTTTTTCCCTGGAAAACTGATAGGGGAAAAAGTGAATTCTAAATGCACTGTGTTGCAATCTGTGACAGTGATGGCCTTTAGGTAGCTAGTTTACATATGTCATAAATGAATGAATGAATACCCTAATCCAACAGTTAGTGTTATTCTCTCACTGGCTGCTGCAGTACATTACTTTTGTGGGGCCCATTTCCTGCTGCCTGATCTTAAAAAAGGGGTATGATGGATCGGAGATAGGGACTGGAAGGTTTTACCGCTTTTCGTCTCTGCCAATGATCTTCCCTTTTTTTATGTAAGCAGCCATGTTCCTTTAGGGTATTCCTTTTTCCTTCCAATTTTCTCTTTATATGCAGAATTAAGTAAACTGTAAATATTTAAGTATTAGTCCCTGTCCGATGAAATAACAAGAAATTTATTCTAGCTATTTCTTGAAAGAAGCCATCAGTGATCGCATCTTTGTGTATGAATGCAGATTAATATGGCTGGCTTCAAAACGCCTACACCAATACAGGCACAGACATGGCCTGTTGCATTACAAAACCGGGATATAGTTGCCATAGCCAAAACAGGATCAGGCAAAACACTCGGTTATCTCATCCCTGCTTTTATGCATCTTAAGAGATGTAGGAATAATCCTGTAATGGGGCCCACAGTTTTGGTCCTAGCCCCTACCCGCGAGCTGGCCACACAGATACAGGATGAAGCAGTGAAATTTGGTCGTTCTTCTAGGATTTCTTGCACAGTACGTTTCTAGCTTTCTTTTTTGACAATTCTTTTATGAGCCATGTGAATGCAGATTAACAACTATAGTTGATGTTGCTACCTGACTTGAGAGATATTTCAGCTGAACTTTTCATGGGTGGTCGGCATGGAATATCTTGGGTCAACGTGCATGTTTGGCTAGACTTACGTGGATCAGCAATTGCTTTTGATACCTTTTATTTTATGTTGTAAAACTGTTTATGAACTTGATTGATTTATGTTGAGTTTCAGCTAGCTAGCTAAAATGCCCAAGGACCGTAATTGTCTAATCATATAGTTGAAACTGACTTTGATAGAACTTGACAGTTACCTGATTTCACTGGAATTCGAGCTTATCATTTTCTTTTCTGGTACACCAAATGCAGTGTCTGTATGGTGGGGCACCGAAAGGACCCCAGCTGAAGGACCTTGACAGAGGAGCAGATATAGTGGTAGCGACGCCTGGCAGACTAAATGACATCATTGACACAGGTCGAATCAAACTGCGGCAGGTGTCCTTTCTTGTACTTGATGAGGCTGATAGGATGCTCGACATGGGATTTGAGCCCCAGATCCGTAGGGTCGTCAATGATCTGCCACCACGCAGGCAGACCCTGATGTACACTGCCACCTGGCCCAAGGATGTAAGAAAGATTGCTGCAGATTTGCTTAGAAACCCTGTCCAAGTTAACATCGGAAATGTTGATGAGCTGGCAGCGAACAAGTCGATCACTCAGGTATGATCAGATTTACTTCTTCGCTTGTTAAATAATAGTGCATCAGTTCTGCTGCAGGTCCGTCGCTGGATAATATAGATCAATGTATCTTGTGGAATGCACTACTGCTGGTTTGGTTCTTAAAAACATGTCTACCTGATTACTGTGGTGCATAGAAGTTGAATAGTAAAATGTACGTTTATCGTAGTCTTAAATATCGTATCATGTATCGTATATCATATCGAATTGTTTAAGACACTGCTTAGCTATTCTTAAAATCAAGTAAAATAAGTAATCAGAATATATAAGATACTGCTAAGCTATTCTTAAAATCAAGTAAAATAAGTAATCAGAATATATATTGAACTATTTTCATTAAAAGAAACTTATAATATCACACTCTATCATTTTAATCATTTGGTAATTCGACATCGTCAGATCTAGTGTATAAATATTGGATATTACTCATATTATAGTGTATTATATGTGAAAATTATTATAATTATCTTTTATAATATCAAACTGCATAATCTGTATAAATTATACTCATTTTTACTAATTATAATCTATAATATATTTTTTTGTGTGTAAATTATTAATCATTATATTTTTTTATAATAGTATAATATATCATAATGTATAATCTGTATGAATTTTTAATTTGTATAAATTATTTTATAAATATTATATTGTCTAACCTGTATAAATAATTATTATTCTGCTAATATTTTAGTATAATCTATATAAATTATAATCATTATTTATTAATATGTATAAATATTTAATATTGTGATGTATAATCTGTATATTTTATTGTTGAATTTATTATTATAAAATATAAATATTATTTAAATATGTTTTCAAATAATAATTAATTATTTACTTAAATTTAACAAAAATACATTAATGTCTTACAACTTACAAAAAAAATTTTAGTGGCGATCCCCATAAATTTTGTCTTTAAGTTCAATACTACAGAAATATATTAAATATAAAAATAAGATGGGATTTTAAAAGACAAGGAAAACTTAATTCTGTCTATTCTGTGTCTTGTGTGTCTGACTCTTGTGTTCCATATCTTCTCTCTCTACTTAACTTCTGGACTCACGTGTCAGTTTGTCTCCTCCATTTTCCGTGCCCCCTCTCCAAGCCATAATTAACAATCTGAGATAATAAAATAAAATAAACATTGCTTTGGTTATGCTGAATTGCTCGTATTGTTGATTCGGTACGATATGCGTATTGCATGTGTGACTTGTTCCGATTCTTGCAAGTTGCTTGCCCTCCGATACAGAGGTACAATAGACAGGATTGAGAATTGTATCGACTCGTGTGTTCCCTGAACCACACAATACTAAATTTTGTGGTGTGGTGCCTGTTGGATGATGTGGTGTTTGTCAAAATGTGATTTAACTAGCTTGTAAATGAAAACTTGGGAGAAGAGGAGAGTTATCATGGATGGGGAGTGAGGGATGGAGTGAAAACGGCATGTCCTGCTTTATTTGTGGCCTTCTAATAATTTCTTCTCGATAGTGTTTCATGCCACAAGGTGGGTGCTGAATTGAATTAAATATGGGGTTCTTATCATGTGAATCATACGGTGCATGGTCCTCCAAATAGTTAATGGCTACTATCACTGATTATCTTGAAAAAAAAAAAACTCTTTTTTTTCCCTTGTTTCAATCTGTGGTTCTTTATAGGACAGTGATTAATATATTAAATGACTAGACTAAATTAAGTCGAATGCAGGCTAATTAGTAACTGGTGGCGTTTATTTGTTGGTGATTAATCAATGGTTTATGCAGTATGTGGAGGTGGTCGGGCAGATGGAGAAGCAGAGGCGGCTGGAACAAATATTAAGAGCGCAGGAGAGGGGCTCAAAGGTGATTATATTTTGTGCTACAAAGAAGCAATGTGACCAACTGGCCAGGGGACTTGGCCGCTCCTTTGGTGCTGTGGCAATCCATGGTGACAAGTCTCAAGCTGAGCGGGACCACGTCCTCCAGCAGTTTCGCGATGGTCGTGCCCCCATTTTAGTTGCCACTGATGTTGCTGCTCGCGGCCTAGATATCAAAGACATCAGGTTACCTTTTCCTCTCTTCAGAGTTTAGACACACTTCTTTTTTCTTCTTACTCTTAAGACATCCATTTTTGCTTTCAATTAGGTTTTTATGTTTTCTTTTGGATATTCTTATTTCAGAGTGGTTATCAATTATGACTTCCCAACTGGGATCGAAGACTATGTGCATCGTATTGGTCGTACAGGACGTGCTGGAGCCACTGGTGTTGCCTATACCTTCTTTTCTGACCAGGACTGGAAATACGCTGCTGATCTCATTAAGGTTTTAGAAGGTGCAAACCAGCAAGTGCCTCCTCAGCTGGGTGAGATGGCTGCACGAGGTGGGCCACCTCGTGGTGGACCGAGGGACTTTTCAGGTGGTTTTGCTGGCCGTGGCGGATCTGGTCATGGAGGATTTGCAGGCCGTGGCGGTGGACCTGGTCCAGGGGGCTTTGCAGGTAGAGGCTTTGGTTCTGGAGGCTCACCCGGTGGTTATGGTGGCCGTGGCGGTGGCCGTGGGGATTTTCAAGGGGGCCGTGGTGGGTCCAGAGGAGGGCGTGGCTTTCGCGGTGGAGCTGGTGCCTGGAGGGGCCGATCTGAGTTGAGCCTCCAAGACCATTATGGTTCTGATGGTCGCGGTAGATACGATAACCGAAGAAGGTATGTGTTTTTCTTTTATGTGCTTCGGTAAAATGTTATTCTGTGTAGTAACTGGTAATAAATAAACCATATTAATATATGAAGCTAATTAGGATGTTAGATATCCTTAACTTCTTTGTTTACTAATTTAGTCTCTGTGGAGTTCTTCTGCCTTGATTTACGGCTTAATCAAAGCTTTCAATTGGATGTGTTCAGGCCTAAAATATCAAAAACAAAACAAAATGTTGATAGCATTCAATTTTTTTTTATGCAATAGGGGAAGAGACAGGAGTTATAGCCCGAGCCCAAGCAGGGGACGGACTGGTGGTTACACCAGAGATAGGAGTAGGAGCAGGAGCAGGAGTAGAAGCAGAAGCTGGTCTAGGAGCAGGAGCCGAAGTAGGAGCAGGAGCAGGAGCAGGAGCAGGAGCTGGAGCCGAAGTCGGAGCCGGAGCAGGAGCAGGAGCCGCAGTGGAAGCCGTAGCCCCAGATATGACCAGCCCCGCAGGCCTAGGGTTTCTGGATTCGACATACCGCCTCCTGCAGGTGGACCACCAGAAGCCGTGCCAGCTTTACTGTCACACGTTCCTGGTGATGGTGGTATCATAACAAATGATATAGTGAATGGGGATGCGAGCAGCAATGTCACGAGTTTGAATTCAATTCAAGAACCTGATGTTTGAGCGGAGCTACTCTTTATGCCTGTAGTGTGTTAATGAGCCTCTTATTCATTTATGGCTGTGGGCTGTGTATAACGGCACAACCTCATATACCTTCTGATCTTTCTCGTCTTGATTTTTAAATCCGTGTTAGTATGATCTTCTCTTTTTTATTTTTTAAATTGGTGTAGTAATATTTTTTCTGGGATGATTGTAAGGAGGACGCAAGTTTTTATCTGATGGATTATGTCTTCAAGTTTGCTTTTTTTTTTTCTTTTTTAATTTTTTTTGAATTATTATATAAAGAAAGTTAGTTGTCTGCGCCTTTTTGTGTTTTCATTAAAAAACAAACTCTGTATACGATTAAGTGAAGTCGAATGGTGATAAGTATTTAATACTGTATGAGCGGTTGAATCGGGGTTATATACTCTGTTCGGTTCTGTCACACTTGCTTTGTTAAGTTGGTTTACATCATGTTCATATCAAAGAAAGGAAAAGAAAATTTTAATTGCCGATTAGCTTGTTATGTAGCAAAAGTGCGATGCAATCGTTCATCTCAAAAGGCCAATAGCAAGAGTCGGTCTAGAGCAATTTGTATTCAAATTTTTAAAACCCAAGATACCGATGCTATATTTAGAAGTGATGGATGGGCAAAACAAAAACTTCCACATGCCAAGTGTCAGTTTGCTAACTAACCCCAAACAGAAACAGCCCGAACTTGTCAATCAATGAATTTATTCGCATCGAGTTTCAAAATTAAATTGCATTAAACATTACAAAGATTTCTCTATTTGGATTTCTGATTTATCGTATAAACAATATATTGTTTTGATTTGTATTGATACAAAGGGTGACTTCCCCGGCTTGTTTGGATTAGGTTGTTACATGTGTGTGCCTATCATCTGGCATTGCAGCTACTGTTACCAGCTTTTAGTTTGTGATGTTCTGTGATGCCGCCTATTAGTTTAATGCTCGAATTGCATGGCACAGAAGCAGCGTGTGGAGGTAATTTTGTTTTAGTATTTGTTGTGCAAGCTTGTATCATGCCCTTAATGATGGTGTTTGGTTATACAGTATCCTTGCATGGAACCTGGAATTTGTTGATAACTTGGTACCTATGGATTTGATTACAAGTTAAGCTTTTTGGTAAGTTATCAGGTATACCATGTACTGTCCTAGCTAGTTATTCTTAGTACACATGCTGTTCTTCATTTGAGTAATCATGTATGCCGTTGCTAAAGCGACTAGCTTAGCATGCTTTTCAACTTATTTATATCGATCCATAACAGCTAAATTGTTAAAAATATATACATCAAATAACAATACAATAAAATTATAAAGGCAATAGGACACGAATGAAGGCTTAAAATGCAAATAAACAAAACCCTCCAGTTGCAAACATATCTTGCTAGTTGCCACAGCAAATTAGTTTTAACTCTTTCATCCAAATATTACATGATCAACATGTAACCCGAAAGTAAACCTGAAAACACACTTTGTAAATATGAATTGAATTGCTAAAACAGTATGCATTGAACATACTAGAATCCTAAAAACTGAATGCGAACATGTACCTGAAATCAGTGTAAACAAGTAAATATAGCAAAGAAAGCCAGCAAATTTGAATATGTACAAGTAAATTATCTTTACGAAATTTGATCTCTAGCAATTCATAAAATTTCACAATTGCTAAGATCAGAACAAATTTGTTTAATAATAAAACAATTTCTTTGTACAAAAGAATATCATTCTTTTCCCATATTCCATCCATCCACAAAAGCTAAACTAAGATCGCCCCCCCCCCCCCCCACCCCACCCCAAAACCCAAATAAAGTTCGACAGATATGAAGGGTTATAGCTGTACTACGCCTATACTGGATCATTGCTTCTCGGTATGATCCGTACAGGTAAACTGACCTGTTGCCCCCCAGATATATCCCCAACAGATCTGTGGGATGACCCGTCTCCCTTTCTCGTGGCATCGTCTGTGAAGGCCAAATCTAAACCTTCATCCTCTTCTGGTACAATGTAGGTAGTCTTTGCCATAACATCTCGAAGCCCTAGCCCTAACCCTATGCCTACTCCAAGCCCACTATCAATCTCTTTTCCATCACCTTCATCCTCCCCACTGTGTTGACTGTCATCATACAGGTGAAAATGGGGATTTTTTTCAAAGCACGGTGGTTCCATGAAACTCTCATAGGGTACAGGAGCTGGCTGGGTTACTACATTAGACACATTGGTCCGGGCCCACCATTGGTTAGTCACTTGTCTGTTATCAGGTCTGTCTTGGTTAGTGAGGATGCTATCCTTGAGAAACACACCGGAAGTTGAAGCTTCTAGATTAGCAGTAGGGTCCCATGTTGGTTGGTGGGTTATCTCCTCTTCAATCTCATAAAGTGGTTCATTAATTACAGTGCGGAGATCATTCCTGTTAGGAGTAGTGTGATGAACAGGTTCATCAGGTGGTGGGTCCCACTTCGAAGTGTAGTACAAGTCAAGCAGGTAAGGGTGAGACTTCTGATCTGAATCAGGCAGCCATAATGAACCAAGGTTGTACCCAACAGGTGATGATACTGTCCCAGTGGTACGCAAGAATATATCTTCCGTTCTTCGTCTGTAGGGCAAGGAATTGAAATTGTCACGCTGTGCCCCTCCTTGGTTTGCATGATGCTCCTTAAACTTGCGAAGGTTGGAGAGAAATTTCTGACCATGCGGTTCTGGTTGCCATGATTGGTACGTGCTCTGAAAGCTGTGTTCAGAAGCACCCAAAAAAAAAAAAAAGGAAATAATAAGACCAGGTAAAATCAAATATTGGCATGTTAAGATAAGACGCATGAGGACCCCGTCACCTTTTGCTGTATCCTTTTTTTGTTTCACCAAGAAATGTCAAGTATAACCGAGGCCATGCATCATTCATTAATGTCTCAGCAAATAAAAACAATGAATAAACATAATACATAAAGGACTGAGGACCTTAAAAAGGATTTCTCCATTTTCCCCTGTGAACTTCTCATGTCTTTTATAGCATCACAAGGTGAACCATAGTGCTTGTTCCCATGCTTCTCAAAGGCAAACAAGCTCAAACTACAATTTTGCAATGAAGTCAGATTACAAAACTGAACTTTACCATTTTGATCACCAGTTTAGTAACAGCACAGCACAATTTATTACGGCTTTAATTATTGATACTGAAATTAATGAACTAAAAGGTTCACAAACCTACAGACATCTCCAACTCCTTCGACATATAGAGTGAAATCCGAGACAAACCGCAAAATATCATCCACGCGCTAAAAAGGATATCACATGAGAAAGCAAAACAATATAGTGAATAAAATATGAAGAGAGAATTCAACGAATAAACAATTTCACATATCAGCAAATTATTTTAATTAACCTGTGGTATGACAAATATAAGCAAGTAAGGCGTTATAAGAATCGATGCCATTTCCTCCAGCAGCATCATCCCCGTATACTATCATTATAATTTAACAGAACTGTCAGGAATCTATTAAAAAAAGAAACTAAACAAAATGAGAGAGAGACCATTGCAGCAATACAACAAACAAGGGGTATAATCAAAGGGATAAAGATAAAATCTCAAAACAGGAATAAGTTTTCTACCAGAAAGAGGCTTTCAAATTCCTTTCGCACAGCCTCAGTGTTTTCCTTCCTGCGCCACCGCTTTGGCATGTAATGGGTCTCTCTAACCACAAGGGTCATCGCACCTTCAGCATCAAGCACCTGCAACTCTTCAGCAATCATAGCACGGCTGATTGCTGTCACAGTGCCGAACACCGCTGCATACCAGAACAAGTTCCTTCCAAAGACCTGTCAATGCATCATCATGCAATAATTGATTCAAAAGATAAAGGGGATATTGTTTTTATTTTTTGCTGTCCATGACCAGCAGTGCCCATTAATACCAGACACTGTCATTTTTTTTGTTCTCTTATAATTTAGTTCCGACAGGCTCCTTTTTTGTTTAGTTGTTCTTTCTTGTTTTCCTTTCTTTTTCTAAAGGGTGGATCAGCATTTATTCATTTACTAGCCAAAGTTGTTATTTATTATAGACAAAAATATAAGTAAAGAAGAGAATCAGAAAGCTATCTGAAATGCCTAATAGGTAAGGCTTACTTGTCCTTCGAGAAGGGATTCATCGAGGAAGGCGATAATAATTAGAATGGCTGCAAAACCCCCAGATACAAAGGAAATAAACTTGGCAATAATGGAGATAAGCGGTGAAGGGAATTGCTTCAGATAGTTTGAGGCATGAATTGCACTGTTGCTCATTCGGTGCTTAAACAAATGCTCCACCTATTAACAAAGATTTTAAGCACATTGTCTATTCTTACCAAATATTCATCCTCTCTTTCGACATAGTTTGCAAGTAGCCTAATAGATAACGCTTATAAACTTGAAATAGTCCTAAAGAAAGAAATATGCCAAAACAGCCAAGCAACTTGGGAGACTACCTCATTAAATTCTCTGAGAATCCACTTGGAGAGGTTAGACCACCGACGTGAGGAGGCTGTGCTTGGCTGGTGATAGAACTGCTCAGCATGCTTCAGGAAGAGATAAACAAGCATGAAAATTACTAGGCATGGTGATAGCAAAAGCATGCCTATTCCAACTACTATCAGTCGTCGCCTCAATATCAAGGGGTTTGTTGTGAAATCCCTCTGAACACGGAATTTGCTGTGCCAAAAATGTCAAAAAAATATATTTATATTAAAATGAAATCCCTATTCCAAGTACCTGTACAATCATGTACCACTGAAGGACCCTAAGAAATTCTTCTTTATATATGCACTTTAGTCATTCAGATGTTTGGTTATTTGGGGTCTCATTATAGATAAAAGTACAAGCAATTCACCAAAACTCAATCCAACGCCAGGAGATGATTATTACCTGTCAAACATGCTTTCAAAGATGCACCAGTCCAAGGTCCATTCAAGGGTCTTCGGCAAAATCAAATAATTCTTCCTTCCACTTGACCGTGAATTCACACCTGGGCCCCTGCCGGGGACCCACCATGGAATGGGAAACCCCAAAACACCCTTGTTCAGCATTCCGATTAAAAAGTTCTCCTTCCGCATGATTCTCATCAAGATCTCATGCTCCGTCAAATCCTTGACAACACACAGACGTTGTGTTTTCTGAAGTCTGACAACTTTCTCTAGAATTCTTGGCCATGGTGTTGTTTGAATTTCTTGATCAGTGACGTGTAGACTGCAAAAGAGAACAAATTAAGATGTGGGAAGAAGGGTCCTTGCACAGATGACACACTGGCACAAGATATGTCTCATTCTATGAATTTCCATAAGATGATCCGATGTAACAAGAATTTTTAACAACTGAACATGATATCCCATATTTTTCTTTTCAATTCTGAATGGAGGTTTTATTCTCAGCATTTATGTAGAACTAACCTCTATCGATTTAACTTGCAGGTCTAGCATAACTAAAATATCCTAACATAGTTGTCAAAAGAAATTACAAATGCAACTTTCTGGTATTCTATGAAAAAAGAAACTGGATGCAAGTTGCAAAGGTTGACGAGAATAAACAAAGGTACCTGTTGTGATAGAATCTTCTAACAGTGAGGGTATCCTTAAACTGCACAAAGAACTTTAAAAAATTGAAAAATCCATATAAAGCCAGCAAGAACATGGAACCGAGAACGACCATCTTCCAAATAGTGAAAGGGGCCATTGGATGCTTTTTGATAACCTCGTGCCATAAATCGCATGGTTTGATGCCGGACTCGACGGCCTCGACACCACACTTGATCGTGGTAAGGGCATTCCAATCGACAAAGAGGAGAAAGAAGGCAATAAAGCAGAGAATGAAGATGACGTTGAAGATGTCAAGGATCCATTTGGTGAGGATGCAAGAGAGACCCTTCTGAGAATAGTAATAGTAGAGGCGAGCGAAGAAGATGTCCAAATCAGGGATGAGGTCGGGTTGTAAGGGTTGGGGAAGAGAGAGGAGGTGGGAGGGGCTATCAGTGTCAGTATCAGAGGGGGTGTCGGGAAGAGGGTTGTAGGAGGAAAGTTCGATTAGGATGTCTGGATGAGGGGATTGATTGAGTAAGTGGGTGGTGAGAGGTGAGTTGGGTTTAGGTTTAGGGTTAGGATTAAAGAAGGAGGGCCATTTGAAGAAAGAGGAAGACATTGTAGCTTAGTAGGAGTAGGAGGAGAAGTAGCAGCATGAACTGAACGCGTCCAATCCATGCCACGACCTGATCATCTGCACGAATTATTATAATTTATAATTATAATTACCAGTATTGGTATGAATTTGTAATCAGAAAGACAGACAGATAAATTCCCTCTATAATATAATATAATATCCAATGGTATGGTATGGTATGGTATGGTATGGTATGGTATGGTAATAATGAAATGAAATAAAATAAAAGTTGAGGATTGGATTGGATGGAATTGGTATTGGTAGCCTCCTAAGAAAAGAAAAGGAAAAGAAAAGAAAAGAAGCTTACCAGTAAGCAGTTACCAAGTGCCACCGCTGCCGAGCAGGAGCAGGAACAGATGGTATAGTATTGATTGACGATTGATGATTGATGAATTGATGGATCGATCACAAGTCGGTGGGATGAAGGAAGAGAGACTTAAAGTAGGGGTAGCGTAAATAATAAGTAATTAATTAATTGTGATTGCAATTTAACAAGAGAGAAGAGGCAAGAGAGAAGAGAGAAGAGAGATTGAGAGAAGAGGAAGCAAGCCAAGCAACGAAGAAAAGAAAGGAAACCCAAGCGCCGAAGAAGAAGAAGAAGAATAGAGGAAGAGTCGGCTCATGCTTTCTCCATTCCCTTCCACAACTGGACGAGACGATTAACTGGAGACCAGACAGCAAGTCAGGAACAGGACATCATTGCTTGTCTATGTTATATATTTATTTATCATTTATCAATTAATAATAATTATCAATTCAATTGGGCAGCGAAACAAGCCTACAGGATACGGGCATTTCATTTTCCAAATAAAAAAATAATTGGGCAGCGAAGCGAAACGCAAAGCACCCTTCCTTCCTTCCTTCCTTCCTAATTAACCACCCTCAGCCTCCGCACTGCCTAATTTAGACCTACTTTACTTTATTAATTCATTCAAATTCAAATTAGATTTCAAATAATATATATATAAATAAAAAAAGTTAAGACATCATTGCTTCTCTCACGCCAAATTTACTACTCCTAAATCCTAATTAATATCACCACCACCATAATTACATCTTTTTCTTCACTTAGATTATCTTATTATTCTAAATAAAGACATATATATACAAATTAAGTGCTCACCCCACCCATGCTTTTCATTTTATTTTCTTACTTTTACAAATCACTACTACCATTTGCCCATCATTTTCTCTTTTTTTTTTGTCAAACATTTATATATATATTAAAACAATATTACCGTAATTATAGCACGTGGACTCTATAATAAATAACCCAATTAAAACGAAACTAGTGTCTACAGATTTCTATAAATAAAAATAAAAATATTAATAAAGGAATGCTTGAACGAGTTGTGTTAATTTTTTTCTTTTTTGATACGTGTTAATTTTTTTATACGAGTTGTGTTAATACTTGTTTGACAAGAAAAGTAAGCAAAAGGGATGAGGATGAGCATGCATGATGCAACACGGATAGTTAAGCTACAATGAATCAATTTATTACGTACAAGTCTTGTAATTGATTGCACTAGGAGATGTACGTACAGTCAAAAAGAAAACACAATCAACAAATCACACAATAACAACTAATTAACAAGAAGAGTACTAATTAACTAATTAGAACCTTATTCCAACGAGGAACCGACTTATATAATTAGTCAGTTTCCTATATATCCATCCCGAAGCAATTTCATTAATCATTCCCTATATATTCGGTCATCACCATCGTCGTCATGTTCATATTCAAATGAGCACATTCCCGAACCCCAATTGTCGATAGCATAGAATACCTCTACTTTTTTTTTTTTCTTTTTTTCTGTTACAGAAAGCCTGTTTTCAGATTAAAAGTGTCCTTAATTAATAAAAGGATTAATTCGTTTTATGCCACTGTGAAAATTAGTTAATTAGAGATATGTAATTGTTAGATTGCAAATTAGATTTATGCTATCATCAAATTATGTAAATTAAAAATATGTCATTATCTCATTCAAAAAAAATTAATTCTAAAAATACCATCATAAATGCTCTCAATATTTTTAAAAATTTTCAAATTGCCCTTGTTAACAATATTTTGGTTGCCTAAAATACCCTCATTGGATTAAAACAATATTTTGACGTTGTTAATAAGCATTTTGACTTTGCTTATTTTTTTTGTATTATATACTTAGCTTGATAATTATTAATACACGACGTCTTATATCAAATTCCATGCATCGCTCTAATGGCATAAAGCTATTTTTTATATTTTTATCTGGAACAAAATTCATTTTAATTTAATTTGTAGTGGTATAAAACTAATTTATCATTGAGTGATGGTATTTTTCTAATTTCAAATTTTTGTAGTAGCATATTTAAAAGAGTAAAATTGGCAAATCAATTTTTCAGTGGCAAAAAAACTAATTTTTACTTTTTCATAGTGACATAAAACTTATTCGTTATTTAGTGATGATATTTTACTAATTTTAAATTTTCACAATGCCAAAAATCTAATTAACCCTTAATAATAATATATTACCACAAATCAAAGCAAGTAAGAGGACAATAGACGGTTTGCCTTGAATTAAATAAAAGTGCAAGCCCTTAGCAGTCTCAACGTTGCACCCTAAAATATATAGTTCATGTTTTTTTTATATTTCTCTTTCATTAAAATTAATTTTTTAAATATGTAAAAAACTTTTTAAAATTTTTTTTTGATGTATTTTTTAAGCATTTATAAATAAATTTTGATGAACTAGAAATATTGCAATATCAAATCGGTCAGTTATGCATGTGAAACAGAAAAACATATATAAAAATTAATTGTCAAATCAGCAAATTGAACATAATTACACGTTTTAATCGTTTCATAATTACAGTCAATTGACCGTTTCGATCGTTTTGATCGTCTTTTGATACGAAACGGTTAACGTAAATTAATTTTTTTTTACAACACTAATGCAAATTAATTTTTGTTTTGTGTCATAAATGAAACGGTTAACGAAAATTGGTTGTTTCGTTGCGTTTGCAGTCCTAAACGGTGGTATTTTGGGCTCTCTGTTCCGGCCCAACAGACATAACAAGTATAGTAGATGCTGGCCCAAGTGTTTTATTAAGTCCAGTAGGCCTAGTTTGGGCTCTACCATGTTCGTGACTTGCATTGAATTGATCAAATCAAACCTAATTATCTCTCTCTCTCTCTCTCTCTCTCTCGGCCCATTTGGTTGCTACCCATCATTTATAAATAAGTTAAATTGTAAACTGCAAAATGTAATATAATTAAGCTACCAAGTGCTGCCTGGAAATATAGGAATGCTACTTTGTCCTGCACCTCCCACCTAATTTTTCAACCCTGTAGGCCTGTACTATCTGTACATCGCATGAGGAGAGATGAAATGAGATGATATGTTGTGTACAGCTGGACTGGTGCTGTTGGGTGGGTCCATGATAATTGCAAAGGGACGGAATGCAAGGGAGCAAATTATGCTTCTTTAGCTTTCAACCAAAAGTCCAAAACCTAAAAAAGTGCTACTCCTGCTGGTACAATGTGTGAGTGTGTGGTGCAGCGCCAGGGAGGTGCTTAGGTGGCATCTCTTTTGACCACTAAAATTCTGCTGGTGGGTCCAATTTCGACCAAAGCAAAAGTAAAATAGAAAAGGGGTGGATATATGCGAGTCTCATGAATTGTGCAATGCCAATTGCAGTCAACTATCTAGAATTATCTCTCCATCAGTATCAGGTTTGTTTGATGGGTTCAGCATGAAATTAATGATTTGGGCTTGGACCTTCATTCAACCCAGGCCCACCAGTCACCAGTAGGGCTGTCAAATATGCAGAACATGCACGAAAAACCACTGTTTCATTTCCGTTCCGTTCCGGCCAACGAAACAGAAAAGTCCTATGTTTTCATTCCATTTCGTTCAACAAAACAGTTTTTTGTTTCGTTTTCCGTTTCGTCATTCATTTATCATTGATTTCAGCCCATTTTCGTGTTCTGTTTCGTTCCGCTTCAGTAATGTTTACATATTTCAATTTTGTTTCCGTTTCGTTTTCAAAAACGAAACAGATTTTCTATTTCGTTTAACATTCCGTTCGGACGGAACGGAACATAAACATTTGAAACGGATGGTTTTTGACAGCCCTAGTCACCACCACCCTTCTTCACCTTTCTCTTCTTTTTCTTTTTATATATACTTTTGTTTTTTTTTTCCCCTTTCTGGATGAGAAATTAAAGAGGACAATCATGGAGCTTATACAGTGCAATCCATGCAAATCAAGCACGACCGTCAATATTTTTGGCAAATGGTGTTCAAGTCAACCGAAAGTAATTTGGTAGGTAGAGGCATCAGTATTGACAATTGAGCCATGGAATGCATGTGCACCTGCACTATATAGTATGTACATATAATTGCAACATCGCATATATCTATGGTTTTATGGTGGTGCCAGTGAGAGAGAGTATCATAATCATAATCATAATCATAGGCAAAGAATGCATGAGGTGTGAAAAAGAGTTGACTTAATTGGTTGGCTGAATTTATTCCCATCATCCCATGTGACATTTTCACTCATTCAAATTAATTATTTGGTTTAGTTTGGTTTGGTTTGTGTTATATTATTAATTGTTTGATTCCTGAAAATTTCTTTCGGAATTCGGCTGGGAATTTGGTAGTATTTATTAGGGTAACTATGTTATGTGGGATTAACGCATATGCAGAAGTTACTTTTGGTTTGGCATTGAATTTTTCATACAATATAATTAATAATAATCAAGCTATATATATGTTGCGTACTTGCGTCATGAATTAGATAGACAGACAGGTAGGGATGAAAACGGATCGGATACGGTTCGGATAGTGGTCATACCATATTCGTATCCATATTTTTTTTCGGATTCGAATACGAATACGGATATGTTCGGATACAGATACAGGTCGGATGTTAAACGGATACGAATACGAATCGGATATTACGGGATACGGATACGAATACGAATATATTTTAAATATTAAAACAGATATATATAAATTAAGAAAAAATAAATAAAGAATTCCATATTATCTTCGTATTATGTTATTATATTGCCAAAATGTTAATTTAAGTCAATCTAACTAGTAAAAATTTAGTTTATTAAATCAAAAGTCTTTTCTATAGGTGCTAGAGGAGTAATTAAGTTTATTATCTTGTGTCTTTGATTTAATTAAGGGTGAAAACGGTTCGGATAAAGACCAAATACGGATCGGACAACGAATTTTTTTGTCGGATACAAATACGGATCGGATAGTAGTCAAACCATATCCGCATCCATATTTTTTTGTTGGATACGAATACGGATACGGATATGTTCGGATTCGGACACGGTTCGAATATTAAGTATATTTTTCGAATTCGAATGCGGTTCGGTGCGGAGTTTATCCGCAGTTCCGCACCGTTTTCACCCTTACAGACAGGTGCAACTCCAACTATATATATATATACACATTTTTCATTGGTTCTGGTCTGTGTTGATGCATGTGCTGATGTGCATATATGCATGCGCTTTCAAATTGCTTATCGACCGATCTGTACTTGCAGCTAGATTCTAATTCTTTCAACATACATGCATATTATATACAGCATGAATGGATCATTGGAACTTTCTGCAGGATTGATTGATCGATTGTTCAGTGGAGCTAGCGCTAGCACTGTATATGAATTATCATATATATATAGAGTTTTGCTATGGTGAGTTGCAACTCACCAAAGCGTCCGTGAGTCGCGCTTAAAATTTCAAAATTAAGTTTAAAATGACCGATCCAAACCGTCTAATACGATCTCCCTATATTTTTTCGAATTCTCCATGCAGACCAAATTTTATATTTTTTTCGAAATTTTTAAGTATTTATTTCAGATTTTTAAAAACTGCTGTTTTTGAACGGTTCAGAACTAATTAGATTAATGATTTTCTAAAATCTAAAATAAATACTTAAAAATTTCGAAAAAAATATAAAATTTGGTCTGCATGAAGAATTCAATAAGGAGATCGTATTAGACGGTTTGGATCGGTCGTTTTGAACTTAATTTCGAAATTTTGAGTGCGACTCACGGACGCTTTGGTGAGTTGCAACTCACCATAGCAAAACTCTCTCTCTCTCTCTCTCTCTCTCTATATATATATATATATATATATATATATATATATATATATATAAAGGTGGGCTAAATTGTCATAGATGGCAATGCCATAGACGCCATTTTTGAGTCATTTTTTGAAGATTCGAAATTCAATCAGTTAATCCAAACCGTTCAAATTGATCACCATATTGAAATACCATTGAAAACCAAATTTTACATTTTTTTTAATTTTTTGCTATTTATTTTGATATGTTTAAATTGGAGGGTCTGAAATACTCTAATTATAACGTTTTTTAAAAAATATCATAATAAATAGTAGAAAAATTCGAAAAAATGTAAAATTTGGTCTCCAAGGGTATTTTAATATGGTGAATAACTTCAACGGTTCGGATTGAACATTTGAATTTTGGATCTCGAAAAACGACTCTATGGCACATTAGCCATTCTCTCTCTCTCTCTCTCTCTCTATATATATATATATATATATATATATATATATATATATATATAGGATTGCTAAAATGCTATGCATAGCACGGATATCTTTCGTGCTACGGATTCGTTCTTAAATTTAATACTTTAAACAACCGATCCAAACCATTCATTATCTTCTTCATATTGAAATCTCATTACAAACCAAATTTTACATTTTTTTGAATTTTTTTATTATTTTTTTCAGATTTTTGAAAATACTTAATCTAATAAATTCTGGACCCTTCGATAATAGTGATTTTAAAAATTTTGATAAAAATAGTAAAAAAAATAAAAAAAATGTAAAATTTGGTTTATAATAAGATTTCAATATGTAGAGGATAATGAACGGTTTGGATCGGTTGTTTAAAACGTAAAATGCAAGAACGAATCCGTAGTACGAAGGCATCCGTACTATGCATAGTATTTTAGCAATCCTCTCTATATATATATATATATATATATATATATAGAGTTTAGCTACGGTGAGTCGCGACCAAAACTCCTAGATCTAGATCAAAATGACCGATCCAAACCGTCCAATATGATCTCCCTATTGAAATCTCCATGTAGACCAAATTTTTCATTTTTTCGAAATTTTTAAGTATTTTTTTGAAATTTTATAAAATCGTTAATCCAATTGGTTCTGAACCATTCAAAAACATCAGTTTTTAAAAATCTGAAAAAAATACTTAAAAATTTCGAAAAAATAAAAAATTTGGTTTGCACGGAAATTTCAATAGGGAGATCATATTTGACGGTTTGGATCGGTCATTTTGATCTAGATCTAGGAGTTTTGGTCCAGACTCACCGGAGGGTCCGTAAGTCGCGACTCACCGTAGCTAAACTCTATATATATATAGAGAGAGAGAGAGAGGGGTGATAAAATACACTCTGGTGTACGGATCGTCCTCGTACACCAGAGTCGTTTTTGAAATCCAAAAATCAAACGGTCGATCCGAACCGTTCAACTTGTTCTCCATATTGAAAAACTCTCGGAGACCAAATTTTATATTTTTTTGAATTTTTTTTCTATATATTATGATATTTTCAAATTGGAGGGCCTGAAATACTCCAATTGTAGTGTTTTTTGAAAATATCATAATATATAGCAAAAAAAATTCGAAAAATGGTAAAATTTGGTCTCCGAGAGTTTTTCAATATGGAAAATAACTTGAACGGTTCGGATCGACTGTTTGATTTTTGGATTTCATAAACCACTCTGCTGTACGGGAGACGATCCATACACCATAGTGTATTTTATCAATCCACTATATATATATATAGAGTTTAGCTACGGTGAGTCGCGACTCACGAACCCTCCGATGAGTCGCGATCAATACTCCTAGATCTAGATCAAAATGACCGATCCAAACCGTCCAATATGATCTCCCTATTGAAATCTCCATGTAGACCAAATTTTTCATTTTTTCAAAATTTTTAAGTATTTTTTTGAAATTTTAGAAAATCGTTAATCTAATTGGTTCTGAACCATTCAAAAACATCAGTTTTTAAAAATCCGAAAAAAATACTTAAAAGTTTTGAAAAAATAAAAAATTTGGTTTGCACGGAGATTTCAATAGGGAGATCATATTGGATGGTTTGGATCGGTCATTTTGATCTAGATCTAGGAGTATTGGTCGCGACTCACCGGAGGGTCCGTGAGTCGCGACTCACCGTAGCTAAACTCTATATATATATATATATATATATATATATATATATATATATATATATATATATATATATATATATATATATATATATATATATGCTGGGGTGCATCGCGATGTATTGAGGCCTTTATACATCGCGATTATTCTTCGTCAACCATTTTATAAATTGACAAATCTAATTAAACCAATCCAATTTACATATTGAAATCTCATTACAAATCAAATTTTATATATTTTTTTAATTTCTTTACTATTTTTTCGATTTTTCTAAAAGTTTCATTTTTGGATACCAATTAATAATAAAAAAAAAATGACAGGTTTTAAAAAATTTGAAAACAATATTAAAAAAATATAAAATTTGATTTGTAATGGAATTTCAATATATAGATTGAATTTTCTAGTTAGATTTTCAATTTATAAAAATTATTGACAAATATGGTCCCAATGTAAAGAAGCCTTAATACATCGCAATGCAGCATAGTATTTTTCTATATATATTGTGACACCCCGCCGCATCCTGTGACTGGACGGTACACGACGGCGTGCCCGCCGCGGATGCCTCTGCACCCACAAGGCTTACCAAGACTTAATTAATTCTAATTGTCAAATTAAATATAGCTAGCTAATCAAAATTTCATTATAACAATTAAGTTACAAGTCAAATATAAATTTTTAAGTATTAACTTAAAAATAATACGTGTTACAATAGGCTGGTTCACATGCTTTTGGTTGCTAACCATACAGTCCAACGGCTTATCTGTCGTCTTGCTGTCCAGAGCTCTAACTGCAACCTGGAACCCACAACCACAGTGGAAACAATGCAAAAAGCAAAGAATGAGATAAATATAATTTATCTCAATGCGGTATTCAGTTCCAGCCACACGAACAATCTTACATGCTTCTGAACGATTTACCGACTGAGGAAGAAAAACACATAATTTGTATAAGTCAAATACCAATACATTTTGTGATACGTTATGAGATGTCAATATAAAGATGCAATGCAAATAACCCGACACATTAATCAATTTGAACTGTCATATTCAAATGGTAGCACAAAAGTGTCGGTTCAGTTTGGTCAACTACCTCCTACTCAGGCTGGTTCAATATCGATCATTCAAATCAAAACTAAATTATCCCGAAGGATCCATCTCTCCTTGATCAGAGGAGACTGAGTATACAATAGAACATATATTGTATACAATACCATACAATTATCATTAATTCAGACAAACAGATAAGCAAACGGTACTAATTACGTGAACACTGTCAAACCACGGATATAAGCGCTTATTCACGGAGATTGGCACGTCAGGGAGCGACCCCAACGCCCAACCCAACCAGTGTCATTTCACCGTACAAGAGTACCAACAATTATCACAATCCATTCAATTCGGAACTATTTCAACATGCAATAATAATATTAAATAATATAAGTCATATGATACAATCCAAATATGCGTGCAATTATCAGTTCAAATTATGCAATGCAGTTATGCGTAAATAATTTCTAGCATGTAATCAAGTTGTGTGGGATCCGCACCTGAAAATCAAGCGAGCAAACGATCTACATATCTTCACTCATATCGACCACCCGACCCCGATAATCGACTTCTTGATTAACTTAATCTTTTCAAATTGTCACATCCCGCGCCGACGCACCGACACACGGGGCGGGATGGTAGGACGATATCTTCTACATCCATCCGACGGCCCGTCAATCTGACTGAGCGATCAATAGCACAAGCAAATCGGGATGACTATAACTGCGACGTAGAACTCGAATTCCAAATGGCCGACTATTCAAAGCCAAAGCGGTATTCAAAACTTGATAGGGAGAGAGAGAAACATAAATGATATATGAAATGAAATGAAATGAGGCTGGGGTCTATTTATAGTGGAGGACGGGCTAAAATGGTAAATATTCTAGATTACTTAATAGCTAAGTAAGTAAAAAGGAATTACTTAGCTACTGTTTTTTAAAATATTAATACTATTTTTAAAGATAACTGAGCCTATTTATAAAAATATTAATTATTAGAAATTATTTATATAAATACTGATTACTTAGCTGCTAAAAATGTGGATAAGATCAAAGAGATATTTTCAAAGTAGATAAACATTGACATTTTTCAAATAGGACCTTAGAATTTGAAGTATTGCAAACAGGTCCTAAAATTCAGAGATGTCACACATATATATATATAGAGAATGGCTAATGTGCCATCGATGGCACGGAGGGTCCCGTGCCATCAAGTCATTTTTCGAAATCTAAAATTCAAATGGTCAATCCAAACCGTTCAAATTGTTCTCCATATTGAAATATCTTTGGAGACCAAATTTTATATTTTTTCGAATTTTTTTGCTATTTATTATGATTTTTTTAAAAACATTATGATTAGAGTATTTCAGGCCCTCCAATTTGAAAATATCATAATAAATAGCAAAAAAATTGAAAAAATGTAAAATTTGGTCTCCAAAGGTATTTCAATATTTTGATCAACTTGAACGGTTTGGATCGACCGTTTGACTTTTGAATTTCGAAAAACGAGTCGATAGAAAATTGATGGCACGTGCCATCGATGGCGCGTTAGCCATTCTCTATATATATATATATATTACGCTTGCAGCAATAAAAAAATTGATAAAATATAAAATTAAAAACAAAAAAAAAAAATTTTGTCCAGTCACCGATCCACACGGTGGTTGCTCAAATTAACTCAGATTGATACGGAAATTCTTTCCATGCAACTTAATTAATTTCTGGATCACGAAAACAAGCTGGCTGAGATTAGGCCGCCGGTCAAACGTGCATAACATGTACGGAAATTAACCATTTCGTTTTAATTCCGTTCCAGCTAATCAAACAGGAAAAATATTTCATTTCTGTTCTATTCCAGTCAACGAAACAAAAAAAAATTTCGTTTTTCGTTCCGTCCTTTATTTACCATTGATTTCAGCCCATTACATTTTCCGTTCTAAAAAACAAAATCAGTTTCCTCTTTCGCTTCTGCTCCGTTTCGGACAAAACAAAACGGAAACGTTCGAAACACAACAAAATTGACAGGGCTAGCTGAGATGATGAGATGCCATCTATGATCTATGGGGCCGTTTGGATCCCCATGGGATTTTGGAGAATTTCATCTTCCTACCATAAATTTATTATTTTATTATAAACAATCCAAACTCTTCACAAAATTACACACTTCCCAATAAATTTATTCCTAGGAATTGCAACTTCCCCAAATTCCTCAAATTCCTAAGCGATCCAAACGGCCCCTATATATTTGCACAGGTCCCGGTACCTGAGAAATGAGAATGGAATATTGCCATTAGTGCTGGTGTGGAACACCCCTGTTCCGGTTTCATTCTGTTTCGGCAACAAAACAAAAATCTAATTCATTTTTATTTTGTTTCGTTAAATGAAACAATATTTTTGTTTCGTTTCTGTTCCATCTTCAATTTTTTATTGTAATTCTTCATTTCTGCATTCCGTTTCGGTTAAACTATATGATTTTCTATTTAATTTCCGTTACAATTTTTTAAAACAAAATTATTTTCTCTTTCATTTCCATTCTATTTTAGACGGAACGAAACGCTCTAATTGCCATGCCATCTACACCATTCTTTCCATTCTTCCCAAATTTATGCCTCACATTATTATTTACTCACAATTTTAGGGATTGTACTTAATTAATTAATTATCAAATTCTTCTGTTGAGAAGAACTGATTTCTGAAAAAAAAATTAACTGTGCCAAAATAAAATAAATAACAAAAAAAAGACAAATTTGAAAGAGAGAACAAAGGTGGAACAATAACTACGCAAATTCGTATTAATTAATACAGCTGTGTCAATGTGAAAAATAGATCGTGCATGCACTTAACGATATTGTTATATGTACATTGGAATTCGGAACGATCATGAAGGGATTTATAGGAATTATGCTGATGAATTGAAAGGTAATTAATTAATTAGTTAATAAGGTGATAATAATTTCACAGGCCGGGTAATCTCGATCTCTACAAGAACCTTACCCTCGCAACCAAAACATATGCCTATTATAAAAACGTTGATTTCTATAGCTTTTTCCGAGCATACAAATCGAAATTTATTGTTCTTAGTACCGTCTAGCAAACTTGAAATCTGTATTTTTTTTCATTTTATTTTCTTCTAAACAGTATACGCAACAGTCATATAATTTTGACATAAATTATACATTTACCCGAGCCTACTTCACCAGTTGAAGTTCAACAAGTGAAAAGACGCAGTCACTTTCTGTAATTGAAATGACAGGCCACTTCTTGACAAAAGCAAAAGGGAGCAAAAAAAAAAAAAAAAAAAAGTTGAGAAAAAAAATTATGGTAAAAACAATTAACTTCATTAGATCAGTTGCCTTTACACGAGTGCTTAGTGCCTTTTAAGTACAGTTTTGTCCCCTCTTTTCCTACTTTATTTGATATTGGAATTGGATGTATGGATATTGGATAAATAAACCATGTCTCCGAGCTTGCTTGTTCCCCTTTTTTCTTCCCCCCCCCCCCTTTTAAATATAACCTATATGTAGTATCCGCCGTCTCTTTTTATTTTTTTGTCTTCTATTTTTATTTTATTTTAATCCTAGAATTTTCAATTAAAACGTTTCATATTCTCACTGACATATCCATGTCAATGTGACATCAACAGTAATGAAAAATCACTAGACATATCAATATATCATTAGTCGATACTCTATTCTAATGGATGCATTCTCTACACAATCGACACGTGATGACGCCGATCGATAATGATATCACTAGACATATCATTAGTGTAGACACAGACATATATCATCATGTATATATGGACTAGAAATGTTCGCATCTAAAAGTTGGCGTTACCATACCTCAACTAAAGGTAATATTTTTTGTACTATTTAGATTTAGAGTTCAAAATTTTCAAGTTAGATTATTCATAACGGAATAATGTGATTTTTATAATGTTTTATTATTTTTTTATTGAAAGATAATGTCGTGATCGATTTGGTAAATGTTGGAAATCATTGAGCACCAAAACTACTTAGAGGTCAAATGGAGAAACTGTGGTATTTAAAAGACCATTTACTTAATTTTCTTTTTATTTAGCAACTGTTGAGTTTCTATCATTTATTTTACTATTTTTGGTATAAGCGTTTGGGCTTCCTTTTAGCAAATTAGTTAGATCCATAAGTAAATTCTAGTGGAATATAATTGCCATTAGGTATATATTATGAAGAAAAAATAAAAAAAGGAACAATAATTATTGTTAGCTTGGTACGTACAATCTGGAACTGTTAAAATGTCATATGAGAAAATGACAATACTATACTGGAAACATTATATCAAACTGCCACTGGTAGCACTTGTCAAAAGGGGATGTGTCATGTGTTATGAGATTCGATGTGAGAGGAAGATCCAAACAGGTAAGATCTAATCATGTTTTTAGCTAAGATTATGACACTACTATACCCATATTATCTTTTTTCTGTTGTTCTCCGCAAAAAGAAGAAAAAAAATATTACCGACGCCAAGTCGCCAACAACATATATAATATATATCCTTCTTTAATCAATCTTCGTTTGTACTAATATTCCATACCATTTCCGTACCGGAGCTTTTCTTTCTTCTCTTTCTTTTTGCCAACAGAAATGATATTTATTTCCTGTTTGGTGGTTTCTTTTATAGTAGAGCTTCTAGAATGCAAAAATCCTGACAACAATAAAAATATATTTAAATCTTCACTCAACTTTGTATAATTTTTCATGTTTAATAATTAAAATTTGATTTATTTTCAAATTTTTTCACTGAAATATATTTACCTAAATTTGGGAAAAAAAAATTGTTTCCATCAAATATGCAGATAAAAACACTACTGATGGAAACGATCATGACCAAACTTAGATATTACATAAGTGCAGTGATTAAGATAAATCAAATTTTGATGATCAAATATAAAATTTATGGATAGTCATTTCATTCTTGTATTGGATAAAATCGATGAATTGAAAAGATAAAATTAAGTTCAGTCGTAAACAAGAGTTTTGGACAAAGTTTGTTCATCAGCTAATAAAATTTATCCTAAGAAAATTAAGGTACTTAGAAACTGTAAATCATTTTATTGAGGGAATGAGATTAATAAGTGCGTAACTCTTGGTCGGCTTAATTTGATTATGAGAAGCTGCGCATGCATTTTGGGAGACAAAAGCACGAAAGAAAAGCAACTTTATTTCTTGTCACAACTCATGATTCAACTAACCATCATATTTGATGAAAAAAAAGAAAAAAAAAGCGGCAAAAACAAAATAAATATGAAAATATAAAATGAGACCAACCAAATCTCTTTAGTAAGGTAGCTATATATATAGGCTAACTTTAATTAGCTTTTCCCAGAACGAGCACAAATTTGCGGTAGTCGAATTAATTTAACAAATTTGTTTACAAGCGACTTATTGTCAAGCATATAAATATTGAAAAGACTTCTAATTAACCTTATTAGAAATAATAAGTTTGGTCATTTTTCTTGCAAATTTCGCATAAACCAATGAATAAAGAGGTAGACTAAAAATGAGTCGCGACTGATGGAAGTGACCGTCAGTTACGATGAAATCTCAATTTTCGAAATTCTAACGATTGATTCGAACCATTCAATGTGTTCTTCATATTGAAATTTTATTGGAGACAAAATTTTATATTTTTCTAAAATTATTTAGTATTTTTTGGTATTTTATAAAATTCTTAATCTAAATAATTTTGGATCATTCAATAACAAATTAACAATGATTTTTTTTAAAATCTAAAAAAAATTAGTAAAAAAATTTTAATAAAAATGTAAAATTTGGCCTCCAATGAGATTTCAATATGAAAAACACATTGAATGATTTGGATTAGCCATTAGAACCTCAAAAGTTAAGATAATCGCGGCTGACAGGTCCATCCATCAGTCATGATTGATTTTAGTAGAAGATTGTCTGCAATCAATGGCGAAGACAGAGGGGGACTGGCAAGGGCTAGGGCCCCCTAGTAATTAGATTTTGTTCCCATCATATGTTAATTTATTAAGATATATTTATATAGTTAAGTTCATGGGTCTTCTCTAGATCTAAAATATTATGCTCAATGATACTTTAGTTAAGAAAAATTAATAAATATTTGTATTGTTTCAAGTAATTAATACTTAAACTTATATTCTTTGGTTCTCAATTTAGTTGAGTCAGATTTTGACCCACCATTCTTCAATCCTGCTTTGATCGCCATTGTCTGCAATATATGGGGGCGCCCGGGGAAAAAAAAGGAGAACAACGAACACTAAATAGTCCATATATGCTTTTGAATGCATAACATATTCATGGAAAGTTATACAGGTAGGCTAATTTTTTAATCTGATTTGAGTTTTGAGTAATTACAAATGTTCATAATTTTAAACAAAGAGCTTGTATTTCAGTCCATATATAAAAAAAATAAATCGGTCTACTTTAGAATTTGTCAAGATATAACTTCATTAAATTTAATGACACTAACCTCTCAATGGCTGTGTCCTAAACATAATAGACACGAGTAAAAAAAGAGATTAGATTTGAAGCAAAAATGTGTCATGCGTATAGATCGAACGAGTGTGAAGAATTAAAGGGGATTGATACCTTACCTAGTATATATAGGGGCGGAATCAGGATTGAGAGATGAGGGAGGCAAGGTACAACTAGTTTAGTCGTCGAGGCGTAGAAGAAATGAGCGAGGCCATATAATTAATTAATTAATTTTTTTTTTTTATTATTATTATTATTATTGTTGTTGTTGTTGTTGTTATTTAAAAATACCGTATACGTTTCAACAGATTCAATTTGGAACGTTTAGATTTCATAATACTATTGATAATTCTGGACGTTATGCGATCAATTTTTTTTTATCGATTGCAAAACTTTATAAAGTAATATATATCTTAATATATAAATATCATATGTAAATTTTTTTTCCTTTCATGTGTTGCACAATTTTTTATATAAAAAATTTAAATCGTAGATTTTAATATTAACATGAAATAACATTAGCATTACTCACAATTTGAAATCAATATTATATAATTATTTAACCATTTCTCATAAACTTAATACTTGATCATATGAAATATTATTTTTCCTATATCCTTGCACACAAGAATAATAATTTAATAACATTTTTTTATTGTTCAAGCCATAGGCAGCATATTATAGAAACTAACAAATAAACCTATTTATTACCGTACATATATTATTATTTATAACGATAACTGTAAATATATTGCTTATTACATTATTTTTTAAAGATAAATTAGGGATCAAACCTCCTAACTTATTTTTAAATTAAATGTCTATAAAGAGCTGGGTTTCGAACCTACGACCTCTCACTAAAGATGCATTGTTCTTTGCCACTAGATCAAGAGCTGGTTCTCTGCTTATTACATTATTATATAATGTATATAATGATACACAAAAACATATAGTGATATCATATGTTGTAACTCATGCAAGGAAAATATCATAAATTGTAAAATTAAAGGGTCTAACTATAAAAGCTAAAAAGAAAACAAAATGAAAAAAAAGGAAAAGGACAGCGTCTTACATTAATTGCCTGATCCGAACTTTCCTTGGGAATTGGTTAAAAGCTCCTAAAAAACTATGTTGTAATTAACTAACAGAGAATAAGTCGGGCGAGCAAGTAGACTTTTGATATTTTAGGGGAGGCATAACACTTGCTCTCAATTAAAATTTCTAACCTTGGCGTATGTTTTAGCCTACTTCCGCCCCCCCCTGAATCCGCCCCTATATAGAACTATTAGATCCCGTTTGTTTGTGCAGTAAGAGCTGCATAACTAGTTTACGCAACTTTTATGTGACCAAACACCAGATGCGTAAGGTGCTTTAACGTGCGCTAACTTATTACACTTCTTCAGGCTGCATAAGTTACGCAGCGAATCTTTTTTAAGCTTTTTTCCGACGATACCCCTAATTAATTCCTCTCACCATCTCTTAACTCTCTCCTATCCTTTCATTGAAATCAACGAAATTGTTTTTGGTTTCGATATTTGTCTTGTACGCACCTTAGCTAATTTGTTCAGTTCACTCAACTCACCTTTCAGTTGAAAATTTCATCAAAATTGAAAAAATTAGAAGCCTGGCCTTATTTTTTTCTTTGAAAAAAAAATATTCTTTGCATCTATACTTTACGGTGCAATTTCTTTAAAATTGAAAAAATTAGAAGACTGAACTTATTTTTATATGAGTCCTTTTTTTTCTTTGTTTTTTTCTTTGTCGTTGCAAAAATTTGTAGCTTGACCTTTTTCTTTAAACTGAAACCTAATTTTCTTTAAAACTGAAAGCTATTTTGACTGTATCATCAAGGTCTATTGCTAAAAAAAGCGAGTTTTTGTTTAAGTTCTGAAAATAGTGAGCTCATGCTCTAAGTTCTGAGACAATCCAATAGGGGACGTTTGATTTATATAACAAGGGCATTGTAGTCTTTTCACATAAAGTTATGCATGCATTAAATTACTACACAACCAAACATTCATTACATAAGATGTCTTAAATATTTAGACATCTTTAACTTATGCAACCCCTTACTACAGAAACAAACGTCCCCTTAATATATATATACTTCCGCCCCCCTGAATGTGCCCCTATATAGAACTATTAATATACATAGCAAAGTAATGTAACGTAATGTTATGTAATCCTGATGAAATGACCCCTACCGTCTTTGGGCACTCGATCTATATATATATATATATATATATATATATCATCGCTTTTATATCAATGTTATCCTGTCCGTGGTTGGATACTCGTCAAGGACTCAAAAATGGTTTTAAAATGCGAGGTGAAAATGAGATATTTTGCATTTGTTGCATGCGCATGCCTTCTATATTCAGCAAGCTGTGGAGCCCCTGCCTGCGCCATCACCGCCCAAAAAGAGTGTGTTCGCGTTTCAATCTCATCTATAATAATATCGATCGAATTAACTTATAATATTCAAGTTATATTATTTTTAAGACAGTTTGAACAATTTATTAATAAATGCATCAAGTTATAATCACATTAATTAGTAACCAGATATTGTAATTAATACTATAAAAATAAAATACAACAAACGATAACAGAAATGAAGTTCTTAACAAAATCTAACATTAATTATTTATACAATAGATAGAATATCATAATCCAACACAACACATTCTTAATTATTAATAGCAACATTTTTCGTTCGAACTATAGATAATAGATTTCATTAAAAATATCATATTTACTGAACAATATGTGTATCGGATATTTGAAACAGATCTCTAAAACGATATCAATTTCAATTGAAAGCGTACATCATATATGTTGAGTATATTACTTGTCGGTATTGATCCACAAACGCAAGCAGTGTACGATCTTCAAATAATTTAACTATCTACACCAAATCTAAAATAAGGTACATGAATCTACATTAAATATAAAATTAAAGTTAAGCACTTAAATTATGGAGAGAGTGATATCTCTTATTTATATATATATTTTAACCATACTTGGCACCAAAATACTACCCAAACCAATGATATTCACTGCACTTTTGCATTATATTTTGCAAGATTGGACACTGCCGTGGAATTTGGCTTGTTTTGTAGGAACTTGGTGTATTGAACACAATAATTGCATAAAAGGGTGGAATTTGAAGAATAAAATGATTGAAAGGAGTCCATATCATTGTAGAGCTCATCCTAAGCTTTCCAACGATCTTTGAATCACCTCAATCGGAGTCCGAATGAAGAAATTATGGTCAAAATACTATCAATGCTCGATTCTGGAATTTTGGTCCGAAATTGGTCCGAAATTTCCATATTTCGGTCCGAAATTTCTTTTATGGAAAGTGATTTTTGGTAATTTTCAAAGAAGGAAGGATCCCCTCTTGCCCTAGCCGCCTCCTAGTCTTTCTTTAGGTGTTTTTAAGTACGAATTTCGACCAGAGACGCATCACACCTTCCATACAATAATTTCCACCTTTTCCACCACCGTTCTCACGCCGAAAGGCGTGAGATTCCACTTCTCGCAGCGGAGCATATCCATGGCAGCAACTTTGGAGCGATTCTGGACGCGACAGCGGTAGAACCGATCCAACTACGACTTCAGACGATCGATATCTTGAGTTAGAAGCGATATTTGGTGTATTCGTTCCTTTTCTCTTGATATTTTGATTTGATGGAGTTTGTATCTTATTTTTCTTGCATGTTAGGATAATTAATAATGTCTTAGTAGTAGTTAGTAGATTAGTTTAGTATTTTGTGATGACTTGATTGCTTTATATTATGATATGTGATATGTTTTGTTGAGAATTATATCTTGTTTGGTTAATTTAATTGTTTGTTTGACTGTTTACCTATTGATGAACTGCAGCACCATTAGGACATTAAACTAGAACAAATAATTAGTTATTTAAGCACTTGAGGTAAGCCAATCGCTCGAAAGAGGAGGTTAGTTTGCGACCGAAAGGTGTAACTTTTACTGATCCGACAGGACTTTAAATACCTCTAGAAATCCAACTAAACATACTTAAATAGCTAAATCAGAACGAAAGTATAGGTTTAGTTGTTTATGTGGCAAAAACCGAGTTCCAAGTCAAGTCAGAACCGAAATCGCGACAGCTGAGGTTAGGACTTAGGTCTAGTCGTCCAGTAGCCTTCACATAACATTGTGTAAAGATATCAAGTTGAAACAAGAGGTCTAAAGTAAGTTTTGGACAGAAACAATATGGATTTCGGTCCGAAATTCATACATTTCGGTCCGAAATATGCCTCTATCTCGGTGAGAATTGTAGACAAAGGTGCTTTGGAGCTAAACTAATTGAACACAAATTCCTAGGATATTATTTGCATTTATTTTTAGTCCAGAAAATACCAAAAATAATTTATTTAATTGCACTTTAGATAATTGTCTTTTAAAATCATAAAACTCCAAAAATTAATTGTCTAGCTTTCGTGAGGAAGTAAAGCCTAGTAAAACGACTAGTGAGGTTAGCTCTAGGTTAACTAAAACGACTAGTGAGGTTAGCTCTATGTTATAAATTTATTTGATATCCTAGGTTATAAATTCCTTCATCAGAGAGAAAAATCAACATATATCGAATTCTCATGCTGTGTTAATAAAATGATTATTGTGATTGTTTTTAAAACTTCATTCAGCAAATTTATTGCAATTGCTCTTATTATATATGTTGGCCAATTAAAATCCTGTTTTAACATTTTAATTATAAGTTTACAGCATTCTCTTTTATTTCCATCAATATGTCTCTTGACCAGGTATGGTGAACTTTGTTGTTGAATTAGACCGATTGACTAATCAATAATAATAATAATAATAATCAAATTAAGGTGATCTGCAATTGCTTATAGACAAATTGCTCAACTACCCCGACAAAAGTTTTATCAGAATATTTCCAGAGAATGAATTAGTGAGAGTGAGAGTGAGAGTATGAAATCTACTAAAGGCACAATCCTCTGTACACAAAAGTAAGGCTTAGTGATAACTGATGACGTACGCACAGACGATTAATGGTTCTATATTTGGCATCATATGTGAACTAGAAGTTCACGAACTAGGCTAGTTCACGAGAACCAAACAACCCACGAACTAGACTGTTCGCGAACTTTTTGACTAGTTCCTAATCCCCCAATTTCCATGAACTAGGAGTTGTTCGTGGGCCTATTCGTGGGCCGTTGTTCATCCCTAATTCGTCCCTAGTTCGTGAGCAAACCAAACAATATGTGTTTTTCTTTGCAAGAAGGGCCACAAAAGAAGGAACAAGTGAGTAGTAAACAATGGTCTATTACTGTTATAATTAATTTGAATTCAGTTAAAAGAACGACTAAATTTTTGTTGTTGTTTTCATCAGAAAGACTTAATTTTTTCCTTTTTTTATTTTAGTTGGAGTTTAATTTTAAGACTGTCTTTTCATACTGAGAACAAGATTTAAATTAGAAGATGATTTTTTTTTTTTTTGAAGAATTTAGAAGATAAATTGATGATGTGAAGTGTGTGTAGGTCTAAACCGAAAAAGGGTTGGATCGAATGGATGGCGATGAGATGGGACATGAGAGTGGATTCATGGCAATGCCATGGTGATGGTGTTGCATTCTTTTTTTCCTTTTTTTTTTTGTTTCTTTGCGCGAGATTTGGGGCTTTTCTTTCGGGAGTTGGAAGTATTATTATTTTATTATACAATAATGATTCAACTCCTCTCCTCCACAATACTACTGAATAACAACAACAGCACCAGATAATTTTTTTTAAAAAAAAAACAGAATTTGTTCATAAAATAGACATTCTATCTTTCCACATATTATACTTCCCTTTAGTTTAATTGTTGATGCCCACTAGTTTGTGCACCCTTGTTCTTGCTACTTAATTGGATAATTTTTTTTTTTAATATCCAGATCACTGTTACCATTTAATTTAACATCAGTCCTTCCTATGGCACAAAATAAATAAACTGCTTCGCCTTCGTGTTACGTAATCAAACTCACCAAGTTGGAAATTGTCAAGTTTGACCGTCGATGCCAACTTTTTTCAAAAACAATTTGTGAAATTGTAAAGTGGCAGCCTGGTAGTCACAGGCTCACAGCCTCACAGGTGCGACTATCACCGAATCGGCTGAACTTGACTCTAATTTAATTCGAATTTAAATCAAGCTACTTCAAACTTAAGCTGTAAACTTACTAACACAACACGTGCTTAAGAATTTATAGTTTTTATATTTTTCCCATATTATTTAAATAACTAAAGTATAAATGGATTAATATGCATTATAATTATTTAACTATTTAACTATATTCATTTACTTATTAATATTTTATTGATTTAAAAAATTATGGGAAAGAATTTAATATTTATATTAAAAATGTATATTGTGTATCAGATTAAGTGTATATTATATATTAGTATATATATGTGGAATTAAATCTTTTTGAGCAAGCCAAGAATTAGGATGTTTTTTGAGAGGAGAACAACTTTACAATCTGACAAGGGTGAATCGCACTAATGGTGTCGTGTAGCGTTATAAGTGTAACAAATAATAGATACGGTTGGAAAATATAGTAGTTAAAAAGCAAGAAGAATAATAATGCCGACATGAGGAAAGACGAATGGAAAAATGATTTTTTGACAGCAGCTTGGTCTGCTTGTGTGTTACATATATATGAATTTTTTACAGCATTTGTAGTTTGTCCTCAAATATATATGAATTTTTAGCTATGTTTGTGTGTTATATATATATATATTATATTGGAATACAACTCTGAATTGTTTTGTTTATTGATAATCTTAAAAGTAGTAGAGTTACTAAGATCTAGTAGACGAGATGAAAAGAGAGAACAAATCAGTCATATATATACTAAATCTCGTGGCAGAAATTACTAATTTTGAACTTACAAATTTTTATCTAAAAAAAATTTTGTTAAGTTTTTTATGGCAGATTTTTTATATTTTACATCATAAATTTTGATAAATTTAACGAAATAAATTGAATTATTCTCGGTCTAAAAAAATATAGTCACATCTCTAGTTGACTGTCATATCTATATATATATGAATATACGTCAATGTCATCCATCAAACCGTTTCGCCATTTGATTGGCTATTGCGGCCACATCATATTCTCACGTGTCACCAATGAAGGAACGGATCCGAATCCGCTGTAGTGCGGGACAGCGTGTAGCGCGCGTACGAGCCGTCTGATCTTGATCGGACGGTTCATTTTTTACGGGTCTATCAATCAAGATTACATGCACGGAGCTCCCTTCTCCATTGGATCTTGATCAGACGGCTAGAATGCCGCGCTACACGCTGTGCCGCGCGGCACCAGATCTGAATTCTGAAGGAACCAAGAAGTTGAAGACTCTTCTTCCCACTTCCCAGCAATGGAAATTAACCATCTGGGCCGCC